>OU343217.1:128843756-128931851 GCA_910596185.1 Chrysanthemum makinoi | reverse complement strand
AGCGAAGAACCCTAGAATACCCCTACATCAATTAGCCAAAATCAGTGCAAATGGAGGGCAAAACCGTACTTCCGTCTGACACTTATGACACTCTCTGACACACGTGATTGCCAGGTCAGCTATCCGTGTGATAATATCCTAAACGCTGCTCTCTGATTGGTGGAAACAGCGTGGCATTGGTGATCCAAGGGTCCAAAATTGATGGGACGCATATAAGGATTGATCAAGGGCTGTAATCGACTCAAAGAAGCACACATTTGCAATTTCTAGACGCTTCTAAGACCTCTAGCTCGTGTATAAATAGGCCCTTTGTATCACAGCTTTATATATGTAATTTCTGAGTGTTTTTTTTCTAAATAGATAAAAGTTAATTTCCTTTAGTTTAATGTAATTTTATTTCAGTTTATTGTACTTCACTTTTATTAATAGAATTCAGTTTTTCCTTGATCTCTTAATCTCAAATTTTAATTCTGTTATTGAATCTCTTATCAGCTTATTTAGTTATAATATACTTATTTCAGCTCATTCTTATAATGCTTTCAATTTTAATTTCAGGTTAACAAAAATACAAAAAAATAACAAAATAATCTCTTGAAAAATAAAAAAATATGTTAAATCTTAGTTTCAATTGATTTCAGTTATCAAATTGTTTTTCACAAGCTCTTATAAGCTTCTCAATAGCTTATTAGGTGTTTGTTAAGTCATCTACTCATATCTTACTCTCAATTAAATCACAGTCAATAAAAGTCAACTGAAAATCTCGTTATGGACTTAGCTTTGAAACTGGGTTAATGCAGAAGCTGAATTGGGTTAAAATAAGTTAGAATAGTGTTCATTGAGATCTGTTTCCTACTGCACATGATGCTGGACCACTTGTGAGTTATAAATTTTCATCTATATAACTGTTGAATTTGATCTTATAGAATCAGTTGTTATTGGCTATTATTCTTGCTCAATTGTTGTGTTATCTTGCTTATAGATTAGAATTAAGCATTGGTTAAGTTTTGGTAATGGATTTAGATTGAATGTCTATTATATTAAGGAACTATTTCATTAAGTAGTGTTTGGATAAGGTCTAATTTCTGTGTTAGAGGTCAAATCAGAATTAAGGATTGATTGATATAAGGTCATTTAGGTTAGTTAGTTATTTTGGTCACTTAGTTGCTAACAACTTCCTGAAAGTCAAAGTGCATGAAATCTGATCTAGAGCTCATATTCTGTTAGGAATCAGTTGCTTAGATCTTGCCAATAGGTTAGGATATAGATAAAATAGTTTAATATAGATTCATTTCTTTATAAAACATCATAATCAATCTGTTTTGTTAGTTCAAAAATCATCAAAGTCAAATAACCAAACTGTTTTCAAAAGTCAAAATGGTGTCAAAATCAGTTTTCTTCAAATATTGCAGACCTTGCACAGTGTTCATTTCAAATAGTTAGGGTCTGAGTTTTGGTTTAGGTATAGTCTGCTAGGTGGTCTTAAAGACCACATATCTTTTTTGCCCTTAAGCTCTTCTGATAAGTCATTGAATAAGCTCAAACTTAGGACCTTAATCAGCTGTTGAATCAAAATCAGTTAGCATCAAATCTGAGTAAACTGCTTATTTGAGGTTAGGAGTAGCTATAATTAGTTGCTTTAGAGTAGTTATAATATAATTTAGTTGCTGTAGAAGTTTGGTGGCTTATTGTGCTAGTTTGCTTATTCATAAGTGCTTATTTGGTGACAGTTAACACTGCAGCCCTCATATCTCACACATAAGCTTATGATTTATTATTTTTCATAGATTTATAATAATATTTTAGAATTTTCCTGAGTTTTTCATAATTTTTGGTCACTGTTTGCTATTTTTCTCTATTTAAAACAATTTTTAGTCATTTTTAAATAGCTTTTATTGCAAATAAATCAGAAAAAGTTCCAAAAAATAAATTTTCATTTTTCCTAGATTAAGAAAATTACAAAAAGCAAAAAAATAATTTTTCTAGATTTTTCCTAGCTTAAATTGTAATTTTTAGCATTTAAATTAGTTTTTAATAGATTTTAATTCACAAGAAATAGAAAAATAATCAGAAAAATACAAAAATAGTTTTGAAAATTCTCTTAGGATATTTTAGATTTTATAAAAATAGTTTCATAATTTTCCCTTTATTTTTATAATTTTTAGTATTTTAAATTAGTTTTAAAAGTTAAAATTTAGTTTTTAATTCTAATAAAATCCAGAAAAAATAAAAAAAAAATAGTTTTATTTCATAATTAGTTTTCACATGGCATTTCTAGAGTAAAAGTAATTTTAGGCATTTTTAGGATATAATTTAGACGTAGTTGCCTTTTATTTACGTTTTATTAATTGCGTTTTAGTTAATTCGCACTTAGGATTTCCCGTAAAATAGATTCCCTTAATTACTTTTCCTATTCCCGTAGTTTAATAAAATCAATCAAACAAATCAAAACATCGAGCATTAAATTCCAAACCAAAAACGACGTTGGCAATTCACGCCTCGTTGGGAAACGATTCGGGTTGACTAACCCGTATCAACGATCACACACGGGATTTGGTTTGATATTCTTTTTCCTAAAGGAATTTTGAATCTATCTTCGTGATTATTTTTGATATCGATATTGAGGTTTTATCCGTACACACATACCCTTAAGCCTTCATTATCAGCAAATCAGTGTCTGAACTGTTTTAAGTTTCTTACGGTTAGTCATTCACAAGTGACTAGCTTGTGTGAGATAACTTGACGGGTTTGGGCATTGTGTCTTGCGGAATCAGTCCCTGAATTTTCAGCTTGTACACCTTTGGTCCTTATATCACTACTTGGATCCATTTCATGTCCTTAGTCCATTACACCATTTTGCCTAATCTATTACAAAGCCCAAATATAACTCAATACCAAGCCCAATCCCTAATATCCCATACCCGGTCCAAATAATAATACCCGGTTTACCCAACCCGTGACCCAGCCAAGCCATGACCCGGTCAAACAATAAAAATGAAATAATATATATAACACACAGGCGCCAAAATAACCCCCAATTCCCACCCAGCTATGAACCCTAAAAATACCCCTATCTCAATTAGCCAAATCAGTACAATTAAAGGGGCATTCTTGTATTTTCTGACACAACCTGACACGTGCTCAGTGCCAGGTCACCAATCCGTGTGTCACATTCCTTATCCCTGCTCTCTCATTGGTGGATGAAACGTGGAAGCAATGATCTAATTGTTCTAATTGAATGGGATATGTGGAAGAGTGATCAAGGGCTCAGAATACTCCAAAAGAAACACACATTTGCATCTTCTGGATCCTTCCAAGGCCTAAGCTCAAGTATAAAAGGACCTCTTCTTTCACAGATTAAACCATGTAGAGTAGGAGTAGTGTAGATTTAATTTCTGAGTAAACTTTGTATTTTTAATGTTTTAGTTTAAATTCAGTTTTTAAATTCCATTTTGTACTCAACTTTTATTATCAATATAATCATTTTTACTTGAATTCTCATCTTAAATTCTGTTTTTATGATTACATCAGCTGTTATAAGATGTTATAATCTCACTTTAGCTTAAAAAACTCTCACTACTCAGTCCTCACTCTCAAATGTTTCATTGGTCAATAAAAGTCAATGTTGCAGTTTCATTGGTAATGTAGTTCTGGATTGCTGATATAAGCTTGGAATTGGGTTAATTATGCTGTTTTGGGTTGATAATCAGGTTTAGGATAGTGGTTATATAATCTCAGTTAGCATGTCATTGTGACAGGACCATTGTAAGTCCAAGTTTAATTTCAAAATTGCATCAGTAATTAGTGGTAATAGTTATTGATTGATTTAGTTTTATTCATCTCTGTTTATGCTTGTTTAGCTGAAGTATTCTGATTGAATCATTGTTGTCATAATTTTTAGAATTTGCATAATATCTGTTTTGTTAGATTAGGTCCATTTTAGTTTTTATATTTGATTCACTTAGTTTAGTTTGAGCTTACTGAATATGGTTTGAGGATTTTTTATGCTTGGATTTGAGGGTGACTTGGAAAATCAGTTAATCGGTTCACATATCTAGTGTTTGGATCAGGGCAAGAAATCTGAGTTTGAGGTTTGATAAATAGATAAGTTCATTTGATTTAGTCTAACTTAGGTTTAATACACTCAAATTGTTCATTAGTTTGCATCTGCTATCACCAGAAGTCAAATTGCATCTTAATCTGTTCTTACTTGTGCAACAGTTAGAATTAGGTAGCCATAGTTTGCATTTAGACTTAGATTAGTATATGTTAGTTAAATCTAGTTTAATTATAGCTTAATACATCATTTCCAATATGTTTTTGAGGATCTAATCTCAACAAAGTCAAATTTTCAAGTTTACGTAAAAAGTCAAAAAAGCTTTTTAGTCTCAAACTG
This sequence comes from Chrysanthemum makinoi, assembly GCA_910596185.1. NCBI lineage: Eukaryota > Viridiplantae > Streptophyta > Magnoliopsida > Asterales > Asteraceae > Chrysanthemum > Chrysanthemum makinoi. The sequence continues at coordinate 128,927,458 of OU343217.1, read as the reverse complement.
CTGTTACTTTTGTATTTTTTAAATCTTCATTTTAAGTCTAAATAGGTTGAAATTCTGGAAATAAGCACTCTGGTTGCTTGTCTATAACAGGTTATTTTTAGTTTAATTTTATAAATTTTCTTTGCTAGCTAAACTTGAGCTTAAAGTAGGTCCATAAGTGATCTTTTCGCATCGCTTTTCCCATTGTCCCATTCCGCCTTTAGTTTTGATTTTTAATTTCTTCATTTTTCATCATTTTTAGCTGAAATTTTGGACAATAGATCATTGGTTGGTTGTCTACTACCTGGTCATTTTAGTTAATTTTTGTGATTTTTTCTAGCTAGCTTAATCAGTGCTTAAACTAGCTGCATAAGGGCCGTTTGGCATATTAGTGTTTAAACATGATCTTGTGTCTTTAAGCTTATAGCTTGTGATTTTATGGTCTAATTCAGTTGCAGTAGCATATTTTTAGAAAGTCTAGGGTAGTTTTAGCTTATAGTAGCTTATAGTTAGCTTTTAGCTTGTTTCAAGTGCTTATTCATACCTGTTGTGTGCCCAAATCCTACTTCTTGTGCTCCAATTTAGTTTCTGTCATTTTTCCTTGATTCTCAGTATTATTTTATAGTTTTCTGGAAATTTTCATATTTTTTCCTGTTCATCTTCTATTTTTCTGCATTTTTATTCATTTTCTAACATTTTTAAATAGCATTTTATTCAAATAAATTAGAAAAAGCTCAGAAAAATACAATTTCAATTTTATCAGTTTTAGAATATTCAAAAAGTCATAAAAAGCATTTTTCCTGAATTTTCTTAGTTAAAATAGATTTTCTAGAAATTTAATTAATTTTTAATAGTTTTAAATTCATAAAAAATTGAGAAAAAGTCAGAAAAATGTGATTCCATCTTTGAAAATTATTTTTAGTTAATTTTGATTTTTTAAAAATAGTTTTGTAATTTTCTTGCAAGTTTTCCTAAATTTTAGTATTTTTAGTCTATTTTAAATGTCTTAAATTAGTTTTTAATTCAAAATAAATTCAAGAAAAATCATAAAAATTAGTTTTAATTCTTAGTTAAGTTTCAAATTGAATTTTTAGTTTAAAAATAATTTTAGATCATATTTAGGATTTAGATTAGACGTAGTTGCATTTTATTTATGTTTCATTTATTGCATTTTAGTTTTATTCACGTATTTAGGATTCCCCGTAGTGTAATTTTCCTTAATTGCTTTCCCATTTTCCGTAGTTTAGATCATAATCATCAATCCAAAACATCGAGCATTTTAATAACGAACCAATAACGACGTTGCCCATTCACACCTCGTTGGGAAACGACTCGGATTTCCAAATCCGTATCACTATCACTCACGGGTTTTTGATTCATTATCCTTTTTCCTAAAGGGATTTTAAATCATTCCTTGTGGTTATTTTTTATATCGATATTGTGGTATCGAGAATCAGGTAGCATCAAGGTCAATAGAGTCAACGACTTTTAAGAAGTCCTTGAGATGCTAATTAGGATCTTCAAAACAAAGTCCATGGAATGCACATCCGTTTTGAACCAACCAGATGGTGTCGGATCGTAGGGCTGTAGTTTGAGCTTGAATTGGGAGCTCAATGGTGTTCCTAAATCCTTGATGGCTCGGTCTAGAGTATTCACCAAGAGTACGGCCTCTTGGCGGGTCAAGTGGTGGTTGGTTGAGTGGAAGTGGTTGATGTGGTGGTGGATTGTCACCCATGGTGGAAAGTGACAATGTTATGAACAAAAACACGAAGAAGAGGGATAGACTACACGGAAGCTAATGAAAAAGAGAAAAATTCTCACTTGATAGGAATCAAGCGAGTGAACCTAAAAGAGATAGAAATCTATCTAGATATTCTATTCCCCGGCAGCGGCGCCAAAAACTTGATACGGAGTGTTTGGGGTCGAGAAAACCTCATTTTCTACGAGCAAGCTTTTCAACCCTCTAGGCAGTAAACGTAATCGTTATAGTGTAGTATGGGGTAAGCATCGTGGATTTATTTCATTATATAGGGGAATAGGAATGCTAGAAAGAGATAGATGACGAGAAGGTGGGGTTGAGGATGATTCTTTTTAGTATTTGTTTATGTTTTTTTAGAAAGCAAGGGTAAAATCTCGTGGTATATGATTGGGGGGTGGTACTTCTACTGATTTCACTACTTTACTAATTATCTAATTATGTAATTAACCTATGGATAGTTTATGCTAATTGAGGTGTGCTCGTATGATGATTAAAGATGTGTTCATTTAGATACTATTACTCCCTAGTTTATCTTTTATTGGTCGTTTGAATTGTCACTTCCTTTATCTTAATTGAAGCGTTGTATTCCTATTAGTCGTAGGGGGTGCATAATTCCCTAGCTCTATGAATTGTAACTCTCCTATAGAATACACGGGATCGGCAAGTATAATAGCATCTCCCCCGAATACACTATTACCATAAAGCACAACTCACGCAATAAACACAACGATGGCCTAGGTGCACTCCTATGGCTTTTTGCTATTTAGGACGTTCAAGCTCACAACAATGAAAGAAGAAGCCAGTTTTCCTTACTTTAGCGTCTACCAATTAAGACAAGAGACAACCTAACAACAATTAATAACTAGGTTTCATAGATCTAAGCAAACACACAAGTAATTTAGCTAGACATGTTAAACAAGCAAGCATACACACAATCAATTGAACATGGGGTAGACATAATGATAAATTGGATAAACAAATTATCTTGATGTGTAAAATAGGGTATGAGACCCTAGAATACTGTCCAAGTTGGACTACAACTGAGTTAGGGTTTGCTCTCCAAAATTCTACCCCTTTTAATACACAAAAATCGAATTCTATATATAGATTTACAATCTCGACGGCATCACTTTTGCTAGTGACGTCGTCAGGTCACCGTCATTAGGGTTTCGTTTGGGCCAAGTCATCGTTGGGACGGCGTCACTTGAGAGATGTGACGCCGTCAGTCTTCATGCAGGACGTCATCTGAATCTTGGATCTTGGGCGTCTGGTGCAGTTTTTGTGAGTGACGCCTTCCAGAAATAAGGCGTGACGCCGTCAGGCTTTAGGACCAGAAATTCCGCTGAGCCGTCGCGTGCACTTTTTGATCAAGTCTTCTATATAGGGACGGCGTCGCCCTTTGGATGGGACGCCGTCAGGTGTGATGAACTGCCTTGTAGTGTCTTTGATCTTGAATTTGCCATTTTCTTCATGTTTTTGCTCCTTTTCGTCCAAATGTGCTTCATTCCAGCATTTGGCTTCCAAATGACCTAAAAAGTGAAAAGGAACGTATTTAAGCAGTAACGGATATAAAATGTGTCAATTTAGGGCTTGACTGACCCCCAAAGAGGTCCGGGTACGATGGCTGTTGGCTTGAGCCTTAGTCGACCGCATGAGCTTTTGGCGCGACGAACCATACCGATGATGGGCTCGTAAGGTCTGGCGTCGTGGCCACCAGCTCACGCCGAGCGTTCCTTTTTTTTATTTGGTGGGTTTGTTTCTTTGATTGTATTTTTGTGTTGTTTTTGTGTTTGTCTTTATGTTTGTGATGTGTTTGCTTGATGTGTTTTTTTTTTCTTTTTTTGTTTTTGCAGGTGCAGCTTTTTGGAAGGAGGAAGAAGACGATCAAAATTATTTAATATTTATGTTTTTTTGTGTTTAAACCTTGAGGTATATTTAATTTACATTATTAGTCCTTTGTGGTTATTGTTTTGCAAAGTTAATATTTCCAAAGTGAAACTTTTGCAAAGGTTACATTATTAGTCCCTCATGTTTTATGTTTATTTTTTTTATTTAATGTAATGTGTGTTTTATATGGAATTAAAGTTTAGTTATATATATATATATATATATATATATATATATATATATATATATATATCTAAAAAAAAAAAAAAAAAAAAAAAGTACAATGGCACCACAAAAACTGATGTTATGCTAGGGAGGGGTGTTTTGATGCCATAGTCAAAAGTGGTGTTATGGGAAAAAAGTGCTGAGGTGGCACCACTTTTTTTCACGGCACCACCTACGGCACCAAACGATACCTAGCGCTCTAAAAACGTATGTTTTAAATCCTTATCAATAAGACAAACTTGCGGTTTGGTGTTTAGTCAAAAAGCAAGAATAAGACAAAACTGGACGAAAGTGACTTGCGTACTTGCAAGAAAGTGACATGCGATTTTTCTTTTTGCATTGCGGTTTGAAACTTGCAATTTGCCCTTTCTGCGATTTGAGTCTTGCGGTTTGCCCTTTTTCTGCGGTTTAAATATTGCGGTTTGAGATCGGGGATTTGAGCTTTCTGCAATTTGATCAAGTTGCGGTTTGATTCTTGCGTTTTGAAGATCTTGCGATTTGTCAATAGCTGCGAGTTGAAGGGTTGCGATTTGAGCTTTTGCATTTTGAAACCTGCGGTTTAATCAAGGCTGCAATTTGAGTCTTGCGGTTTGTTGTTGCGGTTTGAGATCTGCGACTTGATATTGCGTTTTGAAGTTGCGATTTGCGTTTGTGTTGACTTTTGTGTTGACTTTTGACGACAAAACTTCAAACGGCCATAACTTTTGATCCGTAACTCCGTTTTCAGCATTCTAACCATCAAAACGATTGTGGGAACGTGGAGAACGACAAGTCGAATTGAATAAAGTCCATTTTGGTCAAAATTCAAGGCCTAAAAATGCTCTGAAAAGAAAATATTGAGGTTTTTAAGTTTTGAAATCAAATTTCCGCATCAACAACATACAACCAAACAACATTTCAGCTAATCCTTCAAACAACATACAATCATCACTCTAACACACACAATCTTCTATCATTGTGCCGATCTATCAGTTATCTTAACACGTTCAATTGATCATTGCCTCACGGTTTTTCTTGATTTTGTAAAATCCCGCGAAATATTCTTTTTCTCTGTTAAATCATAGAATTGTAAAATCCGTGCACGTCAACATCATGCCTAACGCTATCGATTCGGTTATAGATTTGTAACTTAAATGCTGTAAGATGATGGATGAATAAAGATTTCCAACAAAGTACAACAGACAAACGTTGTCAAGTCAAATGCTGCAAATATGGGAAATAGCGATATTATCCCATATGAGCAATATGTGAAACACAACGAAGTCCAGTTGTACCTAGTGGTGCATCTTCTATTCTAAATGATGATTATGTGTTGCATGAGTACTATGCATATATCCCTGATGACTCCCTGACCACTAGGCTTAACATATATAAGGATTATGTGGCTATTTACGAACAACGGGCTAAATTTGAACTAACTGAACATGAACAAGAAATGGATAGTCAAATGCGTACACTGATTACAAAATACAATTTAAGAGAAGAAAATTTGAAACAGAAGTTAAATTATTTATAAGAAAAACTAAAACAAAATGTTAAGCAAAAAAACTAAAACAAACTGTTAAGCAAAAACAAGAAATGCTAGAAAATATAAAAATGCTTAAACATGACTTCAAGGAAAAGGAAACAAAACTCATAAATGATTTTTACAGCCTTAAAACATTAAAGAATAAACTTGAAAACAAGTTGTACGCACAAGGCCATACCATTCAGACTGCTCACATGGTAACAAATCACTGAATATTGAGTGATAAACACAGTAAAAAAAACTCGTAGATGACGTAAATCCTGTGTGTCTCAAGAAAGATAAGATGGCCCAAGAAGTAATTTATGATGGTAAAGAGATCCTTAAGCCTAGACAAGAGCCAACATGTATACAAGTAACAGAAGAGGATAGAGAGATAAAAAAATATAGCTAGAGATAAAATGGCGGAGAAAATGACTAGTTCTTTATGGGTGAATAATAATATTAATATTAAACCCCCCAACTATTCAAAGAAAACCTTCTTAGCCACTTTCAAACCCCAAATTAAATTAACCCCTGAAAAAGTATTTTGGAAGTTAGACATGGATAAGAAAAAGGCCGAAGAACTTGTTGAAAATAATCCACCCCTAAGGATTACATGCGCCTATGGTGTACCCTACCAATACACCGATACATTTAGTACCTAGAACTCTTCCTACACAATGTAAAACTTTAATTAGCATATACGTAATTTACCAACTATTTGCTGATTTCGATAAAACATGTAAGAAGAGAATCACACCAATGGGTATTACTGAAGGGGAAAGGGGTTTTGAGAAAATGAAACAATGTTATCTTACTGAGGTTATTCCATTCTTTAAACAAGTGAAAGATCATTTTGAGGGTATTCAAAAGGCCCTAAAAACTGAAGTTAAAGAAATAAAAAAGGTGTTTAAAGATATGGAAAATACGATGAAACAAAATGCAAATGAGCTTAAATGTTATGAAATTGAGAGTAAGAACATTCATATCACCAATGAAAAGTTGATTGCAAGATGTATTGCCCAAGATGTGTATTATACTGCCACTGATTCTGCTTTAACTGCTTCTCAATTTCATGATCTGTCTCTTGCATTTAAAGTTGCCCAGGTTCGTGTCAATGAGCTTGAAGTCGAGAATTTAAAATTGCAGGAGAACTCCAAAAAACGTGATCATGATAACATGGTCAGGCATCTGTCTAAAGTAGAGGTTGAAAATCTTAATTTACAATTAAAATGTCAACATCTAAAAGAAAGAATTAAAACTTCAAATGCCAAGACATCTTTGGATGCTCCTGAATTTGATGCATATTTTACGGCATAGATATACACATCATAGCCCTTATGCCCTTATGCCCATTTACTATCAAGCCCTTATGCCCTTATGCCCATTTACTATCAAGTTAATTTCTAAATATCACTTAAGGTAAAAATCTCAATCGAACTAAGTAATAACCGAAATGCTAAAAACTCATTTAAATCACATAATTTCACAAAATTTTAAGTATTTTTAATGACACCCCGTCATTTGTATCACATCATGCTATGGAAATCCTCCAACTTACTCAACGCTCAACTATAAACAACATTTCACATCACAAACTTATCTAAATTTCCAATAATGCGACTTGTCAAATGGAAAATTTTACTCTTTGACTTTATAAAAGTCAAACTTCAACACTATTTCCACATCATTCACCAATGCACTAATATGAATTAAAGTCATATACCGATGAATTTCACATTCTACTTGATACCAACACGTATCTACTTCAAAAACCGGTAACTTATTTCAAATTTAAATCAAGTACCATTTAAACGACACTTTTAAAAACTAATTCTACGCATTAGTTAAGCAATCTTCTTGTTAAATTTCGGGAATACTTACCCGTTATCTTCTCAACTTAATGCACAAACTCATTCTAGGCGTCTATCTTAAGATTTTGCACATAACCGTAACTCCGTTATAAGTTTCTATTCACATCTAATCGCATTTGTTATAACGTCTAACTTGTTTTAGTTTTCAAGTCCTAATTCTTACATGTACTCATGTCATATCAGATACACATAAGCCCACCCATTTACAATTCTTTATTTACATTAAAAGTTGTCCCATTCTATGTAAGTAAGGATTATAAACTATAGTTTTGGTGTGTTTTACAAATTTTTTTTTATTTAAATGAAGAGGCATTCAATCCATTTAAATAAAAAGATTATAAACCATCCTACTTACGCACTTCCGACACAACAATCATACTTACTTTACTTTTCATCTTTTCTGGCCTTGGATCCAATCTCACTAACTTTTTCCATAAAGGCAATCGGCTTTCTCACCTTAGGGCTTAGCCACTTCACCTTAACCTTGCGCAAGCTAAAATCCATGCCACAAAGGCAAGCTAACAACCACGTGGAAAACTAGAAAGGGGGTTGAATAGTTTTACCGATTAAAACTTCGTTTTAAACTATTTAGATTAACTTATGTCAATCTTTTAAATGTGTGTGTTGGATGTTGATAGATAAGCATATGAATAAGCAATGCAAAGATAAAGATAGAGGCACAAACCCAACGCGAGTATTTATAGTGGTTTCGCTACAAGACATCTTCCTTGCCCTACTCCACTCCCCGAGTCACCTACTCGAGAGTTCGTAATCACTACACAAACTCCTTGTAGGCGGAGAAGCCTTGCAGCTGTCACAACGTCGCCTACTCTTTATCCCGTAATAAGGCTAGACACCGGTTCTTCCATCAGGTAGAGACCAAACCTATCACAACGGCGCCTACACTTATGCCCGGTACAAGCTAGATCAGAGTTCCATTACTATACTAAGGAGGAACTACCCAACACTACACAACACTTTCTAAAAAACACACTCATTATTACAACATCATCAAGGATATCAATATCCTTTAACCCAAACTAATCTATCTTGTACATGATGCACATATCGATTGTACACCCTTGGCACCTTTCACTAATGCCTTTGACACGATCCTTCAACTCCCTTCACTAATACCTTCAACACGGACCTTCGGCACCTTTCACTAATGCCTTTGACAGAGACTTTCGGCACCCTTCACTAATGCCTTCTACTTGAACCTTTGGACATCTTTCACTTATGTCTTCACCCAACAACTTCTAAGAGGAGAAAGAACTATCAACAAGAGAACTTGAGTAGTCTTGATGATGATGAAGCTTGGCAACTCATGGACTTGAGCTTTGCTTCGACTTCAAGAGTGGTGATCTCGCCTTTAAGAAGAACCTAGAGAATCACACCAACACAAAACTACATAGAAAGATCTTTTGGATCTGAGGTTAGAGAGTTTACAATACTAAGAGAGAATGTGTGTGAAATGGGTGAGTTACAATGAGAAAATGGCTCACTATTTATAGACAAAAATCAACTAATGTTCCGGATCCCACGATCTCTTGCTTGAGGATCCGTCCGTTTATTTCACGGGGATCTACCGATACTTCTCCTGTTGGGTTATGGGTCATGGGTACCCAAATAGATACAATATATCTAAAACGTGAGGCGTGATGAGTTTTTTTATTCAACCACGATAAATTTTTGTGTTACAAAAAATGAAAAATATTACATGTAAGGATAGTTTCTTAACCTTATTCATTGTTCATGAGCTTTTGTAAGCGATATATATGAAATATGATATAAATATATTATTTTCATATTTTGTGCCGCCTTATGCCACGGTTTAAAAACGCAAAAATTTCGTCTTAGCCGCTAAGTGACATGCAGTCACGTCACGCTCACTATTTATAACCTACTTAACAATAATTAAATTTTTGTTTAAAGATTTATTTTGAGCTGGACTATAGACATGGACCGGAAAAAATGCGGGAAAAAAACGCGGCAATGAAATCAAACCGTGTCATAAAAATCAAACCGTTGTATCAACGCTAATTAATTAGGTAACAAAACCTAAAATAATTCACCTTATTTAATAACTACACACATTCCTTAATTCGCACGCACACTTTTTTTCTTCATCCAATTTACATTATCAGATATTCAATCTAGGGTTTGTTGTCGCTCTCTGTTGGCAATAAACAATACAATAATAATAATCAGTAATGGCAGAGTTGAAATTGAAATCATTGATCGATGAGTGGGGGGAGCGTTTGAAGAACAAGAATGTAGATATATTCGATGTCATTGAAAAAGTTATTAAAGTTGCTGCAAGAGATAATCCAAACGAGTTTCTACGTAGGAGAGATGAGATTGCTCATTGTCTTTACTGGTGTGAGTTCAATGAAGAGGAAAAAAGAAGAGTTGGTGAAGTGTTAAGGATTAAAGCGATTCTTGAAAAACATGTTGATGGTGGGTCAGTATCTGTAGTATATGAGTCTTTAAAGAAGTTGCACAAGATGGGTTTGTCCTTTAAAGTAGTGGATGCAGCAGGGATTGGGAATACTGTTAGTCATCTTCAAGATCACGCGTCCAAAACAAGTTAAGCAGATTGCAGAGATGATTATCGGTTCTTGGATGCGTAGGGCTATGTTTGACAGATGGGTGGATTCTTATGAAAAGATGCCTGCTTTGCATCAAGAAAAGGAACAGGGTGGTGAATTAAAGAAGAACAATGTAATTTTACCGACTGAGAATCAAACTGTAAGAGAAACGAGAAAATCATTGAAAGTGCGAATTAAGGTGATCAGAGTGCAAGATGAATCAACAAAAAATAATGTTTTGGATGGTCCAGGATTGAAAACTGGAAATAAAGATACTGGAATTGATGAGGTTTTGACTGGTAAAGTAGTTATGGAAAAGGGAAGTAGAGACGAAACTGAACCAGTTATGCGCAATGACGTGTTAAAGAAGCCAACGAGTTTCGATCGGGAAAGAAAGCATATAAAAATCAATTCAGAAAAAGCTAGCATTCCAAAGGGTCGAGTTGAACAAAGGGTTAGACTAATAAATTCAAATGCAACTATGGAAGAAAAGCTTGAGGCAGCAAGATGGAAATTACGAGAAGCCAAAAATTCAGAGAAAAAAAGAAGCATACAGTTTTTGCAGTCATGGGAAGTCAACACACTTCTTCCTCCAGAAAGTCAACAAATGAAGTCCACTAGCAAGCGTTTCAGAAGATAGGTTGTTGTTCAACATTTGATATGTTTATACTAAACTTTGAAAGTGTACTTGTTTAGTGAATATTATTTTTTTTCCTACAATATAGTTTAGTTCCTCTTGTATTAAGAACATTCGTTGTTGTGAAGGTATCTAATTAACTGCATTTAAGACATATACTTATTTTTTGTTTCCAAAGCCAATGGTTGACTTCCTATTCAGGTCAAAGTAACACAAGGTGGTGTTTCAACTCTCAACTTTAAAGAAGATTGAAATCATGTTAATTGTTTATCGAGTATAACAATTGGACAAAATATTTGTCATTGTGTCAACTGGTCAATCCAATCCCTCAATACACACATTTTGTCATGAATACTAATTTCTGTAGTAAATTTATATATTCAGCTAATTATAATATAGAAAATTAGAAACGCGGGAAAAGCCTCAAGCATAAACGGTAAACAAAACTCTCCAAGAGCACATTCTAGGAGGAAAAAAAAGTGTACCAAAGGTACCATTTTTATGCTGCAAAATGCTCTAAACAAAGACCAATTCTGGTGCAAAGCTTCCATAATACCCTGCAACCAGTTGATTTCTAATTTACTTCTGATCATGTGAAGTTTAAACTAAACAAAGACCAATTCTGGTGCAAAGCTTCCATAATACCCTGCAACCAGTTGATTTCTAATTTACTTCTGATCATGTGAAATTTAAACTAAAAACGAATAGGAAAAAAGGGACAGAACACGAAATACGATGATGTACCTTCTCTTTCCCAATATGCAGTGCTTGTATGAAACTCAACCACTGGCATGATCTTGAATTTTTGGAAGAATTGACATAAAATTGATAAATGAGGTTTGAGGTTTGGTTTCATAAGGCATACTTTTTGGGTTAAGTCCAAACGGAATGCAGCTTGGATGCGAGCTTTGCACTTCTGTAGTCATCTCTAAGCTGAACGAACCTAGAATCCAAAACAAAATCACAATTGAACAAAAGCTACCATGATTCACTTCTACCAGTTCTAACTTCTAAAACTACCATTTTGTTTTCACGTAATTGCAGCATATTTACTACTGTATTTGTTTGAACCATTTTCTTTCATTATATCTTCTTATGCCATACCGAAACATAAATAGGATACACAATATGAAATGGGTATGTATTATTTTTCTAAAAAATAAATTATTTACCTTTGGGCCTCTTTTTTTATGCTTGGTGTGCCCTCAATCAGACTTGACAAACTTTCAGGGGCAACAATAAAGATATTCGCCATGCTGCAAATTTAATAAATATCTTAGTAACCTGGGCGGCAGAACCTCCGTACAGAAACACAAGAAACTGCAACTAACATGCTTAATGATTCAAATTTCTCGTCAACTGTAGGAGTATTGAAGTTCCGTAGAAAATCTCCATACTCGGTGATGTCACGTTTAAGCTTTAATCCTCCACTGCATATATAAATAGAGAAGGAGCATATATGATTTGGACCTTTGTTTGACTGGAAGTAAACTACTTATACACGAATGAAATAAGAAGTAAGCAAGCATCAATTAAGATGGTTAAAGTTATGAAATTTTTGAGGGATTGTTAAACGAGACATAAAGAACTGAATGGATCATAATACCACTTGAAAAGGAACGAAGAATATACTGATATGATTCAACCAAAGATAACAAACCACAATATGATTTGAAGTCGAACATGCTAATTTTTTAATTTATGTAGGATACAGCAAACAGCGGATATACTTTTATTTTCTTCAAAAGTGTAGGCAAAATGCATTCCCTTTTGTTTGTTATCATTTATTACACCATATTTACCTTTCTTTATAAAACTATATCCTTAAATTATTTGCACATCTATAAAGGTATAATTTAGATGAATTCTTTTTAATAAAATTATATTATTCATCTTAATTCAGAAGGAATATACACTATGAAAGTTTACCCTATGCATATTTATGTGATAAAAAGCAGCTGTTCAGAAAAAAACTGTGATGTTACCTGGCATTAAAAGAGAACTTTAACCAATGAGTAGTGAGTACTTTGTGCAACCGGTTTCCCTATATCCACAAGTAATTTGTTATCAGTCGAACAATTGAAAATAACATGACCTAAAAAATTTGGTAACCAAACACAATAACAAAGCAAGTAGCAAGAAACAGTTGATTATTTTTAGATATTCTTATGAAATTCCTGGAGATTAAGTACTGTTATGAATGAAATCTGTACTCCATCTACTCTATCCATCATGAATCAAACAATGGCAAGATATTATGGTTCAAATATTGATAAGATGTCAAGTAGCTTCACAATAAACTGTCCCTACACCATAGTCAACCTCTGCGCAGCCCATCTACAGTACAGATTCATTAACACTATCACTAGGAAGTGTAACATCAAAATTAAAATGATGCTGAATCATGTCAATATCTAGTGGGGTTTCTCTGCTAAGCAGACAGGAATGGGATTGACAATTATAGACGACGTTTGAGCCCAGATGCTTGAAAACCAATTTACTATACGAAAGTCAGCAAACCTAAAGTACAGGCAGAAAAGGGAACACGGGAACTGTATACACTCACAAAGTATAAAAGATTAATACAATACAACTAATGTCAAATTTGCAAGTGTATTAGAGCTAAAAACATTCAAGAATTACTGTGCGTCCATCAATTAGAGAGTCAAGACAGGTGAAATCATAAAATCAATGTAGATATAAAGTTCAGCAATGCCTCTCATGCACTAAGTGACCACACATAATAATATGACTATGAAATAGAAGAAGCGATTTAACATGCATCAATTGAACAGGGTTTTAAGAGAAAATACACAGAAGAAACTTAGTCATACCAATTCAGTAAGGAAAGATTGTTTGTTAAGACCCTCCACTGCAGTGTATGCTGACTCAAGGACACGTGAGAGATATGCTACCACTCTGGAACAAAAAAAACATAATGTACATCAATGAGAATGAAAAGAGAAATAAGAAAGGAAGTGGTAAAATGGCAAACCAAAATCATAAACTTCCTCCTTTAGGAAGATATATATAATTTTCCTTATTAAATTGTTATGTTGCATGAACCTTGTACACGCAGTTGTAGGTCGATGATCTGCCATGAGACTATCGTCTACAGACCTATAGTCGGTCACTTTTTGCTCAGCTGTAAGCAACCGCTCCACCTGCAGAATAAGGGATACTCATTATGGTTGCAGTTACAAGTCAAGACTAAAGATCGCATTCTGAAAGACATTTATACAATATGGTAACAGACACAATTCTTTAGCACACGTATTCTGCTCAAAGTTATATTACTGACCTCCGAAATAACAATCTCAATGCACTGGTGGAGCCCTTGACATGCAGAACTCTCAGCACTAGACATAGCTGCTGCCATTTCCTCACAAGTCGCAGCGTGTGCACCATCCACAGGTAACAGAAGCCTTGAAATAGATTTAGCAAAGTACTGACATGAAAAAAAGCATAATTGGGTACCACCCTTTTAAGATCAGAACATAAGGAATCATCACATTAATTAAAAAATCAAGTACAACTCGATAAAACTCAACATACTTGTTGAATTATAGCTACACTGCTTCCACAAGCTTGTAAAGCAACCATGAAAGATCTAAAATGGATTTCACCTGCAGCGGCTGCAGCTTCTGCCTACATGGTGAATGTTGTTTGTCATGACTATGAACTTATTATAGACTCAGAGTGATCTCTTTTTTTTCTTATAATGGAGCTATATCGTACATGATATAAAGGCATGGATGTTTTCCTAAAATATATATGTATATAAAAATCTAAAACAATAAATAAATAAAATAAGCTTAGGGAATGGATAGAAAAGAATTACAGCGGAAGCTGCAGCAGCGCCAACTTTTCGACCAAGCAAAAACCTTTCCCTATGAGAAGCGGCTTCCTTCAGGCCTTCTCTAGATCTTCCAAGCCCTTCTGTTGTGTATTGCTTGACCTGCGGTATGAGAAAATAGGTACCCAGACAATGATAAACTACCACACAATGACATGCATAAAAAAAATGCTGAGATTTATATATTTACCACTTACTTGGTCTAGAAGGCAAGCAAACACTGCTTTGGCATTGGCTGCAAGATTAGCAGGCTGTATAAAGTTTATACAGCAAACACAAACAAGCAAACTAGTTAGAAATATCTCGATACAAAATATATATGAACCGATTGAACTAACTCATTACATTGAAACCTCTAAACATATATGCATAAACGGCACAAGGTATCCTTTTAAGTATAAAGTTTGTTACACATGTACAGCTTAAGCAAATTTAGCTATTAATTCTTCATAATCTTGAACTTATTAGCAATTGTGTGCATTCCCGTTTCATTTCTAGTCAATTATTGTATTTAAAGACATCTCACGTAATGTATCGATTGACTTTTAACTGCAAACTGATATGCTCAATCTATAGACTATAAACATTTACCACCTGAAATTTAAAACTAAGACATAAAAAAACTACTAACTTGTAACAATTTATAACTTACCTGAAGTGAAAACAGTTTGCATCTTGACATTGCTTCTTCATTCCAACTAACAAACTCTGTTACCACTGAAATGGATAGATTTTGGTGGGTAGGTGATATTGGAGCACCTTTAGATGGTAGGTGGCCCTCAGCAAGCAGTTCCTCCATCTGCATAGCATAATCCATGTTGTACTTGCGAAGCGAGACATATAACGACTCATACAGTCAGATATAAAGAACTGTTGCTAAATACCTTAGCTTTGTATAGTTGTCTCATAGAGGCACGCTCAAACTCAACGTAGTAATCTTTGTGCTCAAGAAACAAAGCTTCTGTTAGACCTGTACAGAGAGATATCCTGACCATCGAGTTCGATCCAGCATTTACATATCCCACATGACCCAAAAGTCTATGAAGGTTAGTATATAGGCTTTTTTTGCAATAAATACCAACATACTTCTTCATTTGTCTCAGCATTGTTTTTTTTTGGTACATCCAAGTCATCAAATGATGAACTTTATACTAACATTAAAAAATCATGTTTCAAAATATTATATTTATAAAATATCCTGAAAACTTGAATGAAAATACTAACATTGCGGGTTATGAAATGACCCTAATCAGACATGAAACACTCTTATAATGACTCAGAAGTCCATAATAACATAACATAACATAGTACAATGATTAAAACGGGACGAATGAAAATTTATGTTGGCGTTTTAAGAAAAACCCACTATATATTATAGGATATTCTACATTCTTTAATTTGGCATTGTACATGCCGCCTATGTCACGCTTTGAGTCATAAATTCATCTATAAAAGAGGTAGGAGTGTGTTTAAAGTAACATTGTACCTTCAACATCCAAGTCACCACATCCCACACTTCGGAGATCTTTTGCTAGTTCCTGTGTTCTTTCATATCCCACTGCAAGCATTCTGAGATACTGAATGAAAACAGATAGAGAAGCAAATATTAGGCATAATCATTCATCCATACTAAATGAGCAAATGCAACCTGTCTCTGTACTCACTAGCAATAAGCCACCTTGTTTTGTAGGAGGTGGATTCAATAGAGATGGTTTTACTAATAGCTTCTCTAAAAGACTTGGAATTCGGTCCTCCATTACTCTCTGTGATAACAACGACATGAAATGAGTTACAAGAATATGTTTTTATAAAATACATTTACACAGTTTTCCATGGAGCATACCTGAACTAATATTGACATGACATCATTGGGACAAGGGAATACAGCCCTGATGGTTGCTGATTCCTTTCGAACAGTATCTGTAATTCATTCAAGCATATAAGTTTTATATACAGAACTCGAACACCTAACTTTCTATGAAATCGTATTTAACACATAAAAAACTTTCTTACCTGTAATCTGTTTGTACCGTTCAGATAGCGCAACATTGACAACGACGGGATTAGGTGTGGAATCCTGTTCTCCAAGAACCGACTTTGAGTCTTCATTCATGACCTCTACATCAAACATCGGTCGTAAACCCACATAATGTTGCATGGCACTCGTACCTCTGTTAAACTGCACGCATCATATGGTTAGCCAAAAGTCAATCTGTTGTTGATATAATTACCTAGATTCCCTTAATAATTCAGTTGGTGAACTTTATGATGAATCCTATGAATTTTGAATGTAACATTCTAATCAAGTAAAAGTTCATGCAATTTCCACAAATAAAGTGCAGATGAGGACCTGTGAAAGGATTTTTGCACACTCTGCCATGTTAGACAACTCTCTTCTCTGAGAAGCGTTATCAAATCGAGTCAATAACTTGTTCTCCAATTCTGCATAAAGATTTGCCACAGACAAACTTCACCGGTTAGCAATTCAACTAGAAAAGTAGTTACAGTAACTGCTTCCCCTATATCAAAATAAGGTGCATATTCATTTGCAGGACAGTTCAAAACTAGTCTAGTTCCAAAGATATCATTATTTGTTATTCCATTTAGGTGGCTTGCAGTATAAAACCAGTCAAAACATTCTTATGTGTAGTGGAAGTTGAAACTTGAATTAACTTATCGTTGAACAGCAGAGGTTTATCTGGATGAAAACATATGTTCTCAACACTCAACAAATTTTCCTTTCTTATATATGGTGCCAAAGAAAAATAACACTTATAAGTGGATGGAAGGGTATGTAAGTTAGCATCAAGCCCACAAGTCGAGTACCAATTCATAAGCAGATAGTCAGAGACCATATTTAATTAGTATTTGTTAAGACACACATCATCTCTTTTCGCAATAGAAAGTTATATTTACTTCTTCAGCAGAGACGCACTTACCGGTGAAGAGATTAATTTGGCATATGAAAACTTAACAACGTACCATTACAGTATTCTTGTAGGTTGGTAACTGCAACCTCTAGTCCTTTACCAGCAGCTGCATTCCCAGGAACAGATTGCATGGCCGCACTGTGCCTCCCAATATCTTCCTCCGCAAGTGAACCTAAAGTGAAGGATAAAGGCAAAAACATTTCATTTCCCAAAGACTTTACTAGTTACGACATTTTTGAAACATACTTGAGGAAATATTGTGGGACATTTGTAAGGAGAAGTTATCATACGCAATTTCTGTGCAATAGAGGCAGCCTCAGCCACACGCTTGTCATCAGAAAATAGTGAGGAAAGTTGTATCAGATCGCCCGGACTACTGTTGAATTCCATCAGGTACTGAAGGACCAAAACAACCATATTACATTATAGCTTGGTAGGGAACAGATAAACATTGTCAACTGCATCAAATTAAAATACCTTTATGAGCTCCATAGTCTGGTTTGCAGTCTCTCGCTGTGAATCTGCACTCTGGTATTCAAGAACATAAATCAAAATAAAATTTGGCAACTAAACAATAAGAATACATTCAAAATTTTCAGAAGCATTTATTACACGTAACAGTAAAATTTCACCTGCAAATGATCCCCAATCTTAGCAGCTGTCTGTCCAACGCTGGAAATACGTGAATCCAATCTCGCAAAACTATTAAATATTCCATCTACGCCCTTTTCTAGCTGAAAAGTTGAGATAAGATCAAGACCTTAGAGGACTATGGAACTCAATGCCCAAGTAAGATCAAATTGCATTTAGGGGGTTTGTTTAAGCTTATATGTTGGCTTATGAGCTTATTTGGTTTCAACTTTTATTACATAAGCCTCAATTTTTTGGCTTATTTTATGAATTTTGTGTCTATATAAGCTTATTATATCATAATAAATTTATATAAGCCCATACATGTCAAAATAAGCTAGGAGATTGAGGCTTATGTAATATAAGGCGAAATCAAATGAGCTCGTAAGCCACATAAAGCTTAAACACACCCCTTAAAAGCACCTAAGTATGATGTTCCAAAACATTTAACGTGTATATAACAGAGATACTATAAATCATATCAGATAATAACTGCAAATGATGATTGAATATTCAGAACTTCTAGAGATGCAGCGATTTTATCACTAAACCTTCGTATTGTAGCTGAATCCTATACATACAATAGAGAGTTGACAGATCTACTGTGATATTTAGCTTGTATGGATACGTTTTAAAAAGGTGTTTTTTACAAAAACCTTTTAGTAACACTTTAATTACAATTCAACAGAGTGCTAATAATATGTGAACATGTACAATTCAACAGAGTGCTAATTTCAAGAGAATAAGATGAATAAATTACCTCCCCAAGTGTCTTCCTATGTTTAGAATCTTGAGCAACGACATCCTTTTTAAGCTTTTGTAGCCTCCCATCAATCTTTATCAAACGTGCAACAGGTGAAAACCATAAACTTATCCAGTGCATAATGGGTTCATTACTTACAAAAACAAGATACTTTATCTGTTTTACAGATTATAGTAACGTACTATGAAGATTTCAATAAATATAGCCCAAGTGCAACATTAGCTGAAAACCCGTTGCTAATATTGGTTAAAAAATATTGTAATATATTGCTATTATTAGTAACATATCCCAAGTAGGTTATGATAATATGACTACAGATAACTTTCATAGTACATTAACCAGTAAACCATGTATACGGTTTTGTCCTTCTAAGCAATTAATCCGTGAAATCAGAAGAAAAACGTAACAAAACATAATAGATGTGTGAAAACTATAATCCAGTATCTACCTGTTTCCGAAGATCAGCTAGTTGTGTACAAGAATCCTTAAAAATTAACAACAAAGACTCTACTTCAGGAAATAAGGGACTTGATAGCCCTTTCGTCGTACTCATATTTATCGGGCCCTCCATGGAATCAGCATCTTCTTCTACGAAAGATGGCAACAACCCGTTTACTAGGATTGCATATAATCCATCGAAAGAGAAGTCCCCCTTCATAAATATAAAACATGACAGCAAACGTCATTTAGCAGAATAAACTGCGCAACACACAGTCACAATTATGCAGAACATGAAGCTGTACCTTGAATTTATCTATGTCTATAACAAGTGATTTAGAGCTGAAAGATGAGGTTATTGATACTGTATCACCCTTGCTATCATCTTGAGTCTCTTTCATCTGAAAACCAGATACCATTTAGCCCTTTTGTAACATAATCTACTAAAATAACAAGAAATGCTGTGTCTAAAACACGTGATGCCTAAAACTTGAAATCTAACACCAAAGAAAGAACACTTGGTTGTAACAGAAAACATTATGATAACTACTGAAACCCAATGTACCTCAATTAGCTTTATAATAAACTACATTTTGCTGCCTCTACATTCAGTATGCATAAGTCTGCAAACTTAATCTTAATAACCGTTTTTTAAGTACATCTGTTGCAGCTAGTCGCCCATTAAAAAGGTAAAACCATAAAATAATCTACTCAACTAGTGAACAAAAATAATAGTATAGCGTAATATGAACTATGCATAATTGACTGTTTTACCAGATTATGGCTGATCTTAGACCACCTAGAAAGCCAGTACTCTCCCGAAACTGAAATATAAACAATTTAAACCCAGACTTGTAGCTCTAGCAAATAATATATGCCAATCACTAATCATTTAGACTAACACAGACACCAAGTACTTGAAACATCGGAACATAATTTTGTATGCCTTTTTCCCACTAGGCCATTCCTAAATGTCAATAACTACTGGTAAGACGATAACATAATATATGTCACCAGCAGTGTTGGAAATGGGTCGGTTAGTGCAACAGCATCATCCATTTCTACTAACACGGAGACTGATTATTCAAAACATGTGAGCAATCCCCTACTCCCTTTAGGCCACTCCTATGTGTCAAAAATTACTAGTAAGACGATAACAACTTTTCAGAAACAACTTTTTATCAATTTTAGAGCTCCCAATCTTAAACTGTCTTAATGCGTCTATGTGTCTATTACAGCTTTTCCAAACTTATAATCTCACATTCTCACACTTCTAATTCTAGCAAAATCATATCGACTAACACTGAGACCAAGTACTCGAAACACGTGAAAACATTAGCTTTTACGCCTTTCCCCTCTTGGCCATTCCAAAATGTCAAAAACTACTAGTAAGACTTATGATAAGGTATCCAAAAAACCGACAATGTCTATCCTACATCAACTAATTCACTATCTTCATGCCCCCTTTCTTAAATTTACCTAATTTAGCTAATCCTCCACCAAATTAATAACTTACCATTATTTCACGCAATGAATACTGAGAATCATCTATCCTAAGCATATATAGCCCTTATATAATTTCATAATAACTTAATAATTTGTAATAAACCAGTTATATCTCAATTAACACATTTCACTCAAATAACTAGTAAAATTTTATAACCTGATCAACGCAATTATTATTCGTTTTCTGTTCTCATTATTGTAACTCCTAAGCATAATCCTACAAATAAATCTAATTTCGTAACAACTGAATATGTAATAAATTTTTAACAATTTTTAATCATACGCATACGCGCGCAGAACAACATAACTACGAATAACTGATAAAAATACCCCGATCAACGAAATAACCATATAATTCGATACTCAATTCCAAACATAAAGCTAAACGATACATTTTACGACCAGTTCTCATTACCGCCTATCAATAACAATAAATCTAATGATAATGTGGTCCGATAAAACGTTGTATTCGTACTATCATGACGTATATCGATCGAATTAGTAGACGAAATAAACCGAAAAACGAGTGAGGTATTGAGATTAAATGATTAATTAACCTGTGAGATGACGATGAATGATGTTTGTGATTCGTCGTCGTTTTGGTTGATATTAGGAATTTATTAGATCGGAGTGAAGGGAAATGAAATAATGGAGGACGTAGTATGTAGTGTTTGTTTGTTGTTGGTCTTATGAGAGTAGCATGAAATGTGACGATGGTAGATGTGTAATGACGCTTTTGCCCCCAGTTTTTTTTTATAGAGTACTCGAAAAACAAATTCATTTGTCTATGATATGGTTATGTAAGTTTTTTATATATGGTATGTAACTATGTAATGCTACTATGTGTAAGAAAGAAAAAGTGGATATGAAGTCTTTAGATCATAAAAAATGGTAATCGGACATACAAGATATTTATAAAACTATAGTAAGAAATGAGATATGAAGTCTTTAGATCATAAAAAATGGTAATCGGACATACAAGATATTTATAAAACTATAGTAAGAAATAAGTCATTTTTGTTTTTTATGTTTGAAAATAAACAAACATTAATCTTTGCGCGCTTGTTGACATAAAAGTAAATAATAAATGCTATTTTGGATAATATATATCCCTTCAAACAGTGGCGGATCCAGGAATTCACAAGAGGGTATGCATGATTTTTAGTAGAGCTATTAACAAAATCAGGTTTTGGGTTAGGTTTTTTTGGTTTGGGTTTTTTACTATTTAAATTAGCACGCCGGTTTTGTTTTTTTGGAACCGAGTTATTAAAGTTGATTTACGTTGTGAAATGTGGGCTATTCAAGACAAAATTGGTTAGCTGGATTCACATATTTTAGGTAAAGTTTATTTGGTTTTGATGTTAATCGGATTAAAGGTAAAGCCTATTTAAAATCTTGTAGTGATGTAAAATGTGTAGGCTTTAATTACTAAAACAACTCTTAAACATAGATAAGAATCCTATTGTTTAAATCGTGAAAACAAAGTATGATATTGATAGTTACAATTTAAAAATATATGAGCTATAATTTTGAGTGTGTTGGGCCCATGGGTCACTTAGTATCCGAAAAGCATGAACAGAGATCCTCTAAAGTTCATTTGAACATGACCCATCATGTTGGCCAATGAGAATAAAAATAAACAAAAAGATGACATACTTTTATAAAAATCAAAAAATCATTGTTTTAGTTCCCTCTCATATTATTTGAAAACATGGCCTATCATGTTGGTATGAACTTTAGAGGATATTTATCCGAAAAGCATACATCACAATTGGGTCTGGGATCTAATATGAAATCCATATGAGGGTTTGACCTATCTCAATGAATGGTTACCTCCTTCAACACTAACCAGTAATTACCTTCAACGCTTCGGGAACCAATCGATAGTTACAGTGCTTCATTTATTTATTTTTTATTTTTTAATTTTTTTCTCTTTTCAACAATGTGAGTTTTATTTGGATATGCACTTAAAATTTTCCTACATATTAAAGGGTGTGCACTCACAAAATTTCAAGGTATGCATGGTTACTTTGAAGAACAACAAATTTTTTTACGCTGCTGAAAATCTACACAGGGTATGCACGTGCATACCCTTTGCTCAACATAGATCTGCCCCTGCCTTCAAAGATGAATACATGCATATATATTTTTGGTATTAGTTTTTGATGTACATGATACACTCATTTTTATGCATATTTTGGATATATACGCAATTTTACATCTTTAAAAGGATGTATATGCAAATGCTCTTTTAAAAAAAATTGCAAACATAAGAGGAAAGCAATCAATTAGTTGTGTTTTACATACTAAAAGTAATCAATCTAAGTCTCGACCAAGTTTTCAAAACCAATTACTTGAGTTTTACGAACAAGAATCATGTAATCAATTAGATTACAAAATGTAATGCCACTCCCTCCTAATCAACCATGGAAGAAAAAACTTGTTTTAAAAGGTGCTTAGAACTACTTAACAATCGTTTTGTTGGGAGTAAATAACCACATCTTGCTTATATTATAGTGCTCATTAACACACATGTATTACTTATTTGACACTAGCCGAATAGCCACGCAGATTGACGACAGCCTGTTTGACAAATCTAGTTACGTTGATCTTGCGTGTGTGTGCGTGTTTTTGTTTTGTTTTGGGTATATGTTTTGCAAGTGTGTCTTAATTGTTAATATAATAATGGTTGTCAATGAAAATTGACACTTTATTTTAGAATTTGTATGTGATTCTTAAGATTGACAATGCCGCAAGTAAAAACCATAATAAATAATATAACTTCTTAATTCTTGTAGTTTCTAGATAACTAAAAATATTACTTTCAAAAAATGATTGAAATAACTATCAAACCATTTATTTGATTTAAAATTACTTATAAGGATGGAGAGGGAAACATATTATATTAAGTTTAGAAAATATAAAGAAACTAGCTTAAAGACTTATGGATTTAAGGGGTTTTTTAAAAAATATGAAATTGAGATAATAAAAAACAATAAATGTAAACATGTTCTATTAATATATGAAAGAAACATGAAATAATACGCGAATTATTTGATGATCAATTGAGTTCGTACAATTAAAATAAAAAACGTCCATGCGTTGTCGTCTTTCTTCAAATTTGACGGTTTTAAATAGCAAATGACGTATGTGAGCGCTTTTCAATTTAATTTGAAACAATTGAATAGTGTTTATACTTTATATAATTGATTTGTGATATTATGTAAACAAATAATATGTTATATACTTATATGTATGAACGGAAAGTATAAATGATACTGAAACACTATAAAAGACATTTAATTTTTGAGGGTATATAATTTAAAAGTGTGATAACCCAACTTACTTTTTATATTAACACTTCCAAAATGTTATTTATATGTCTCGAAGATGAATTTTTATTTGCTTACTTTTATTTTGGTGCTTACCAAGGAATAAATCTCCATCATTCATCTAGTTTAATCTAATGGTGGAGATTAACCTAATATTTATTAGTTAAACCTAAGTTCAGGTTTTTTTTTCTTATTTTTTTGCCTTTCTTTTTTATTCATTTTTTTGTCTTTTTCTTTTAATTCATGATTTTTTTTAAATTCACATTTTTTTTTTCTTTTCTTTTTTTTTTTAAATAATTCACGTTATTCACGTTTTTTTTAATTCGCATTTTTTTCTTCGCTTTCATACGTTTCGTCCGTTTTCATACGTTTTCGCCCATTTTCTTACGTTTTCGTTCATTATTCATACGTTTTCGTCCATTTTCGTCCGTTTTCATACTTATTTTTACACTTTCATACGTTTTTGTCCGTTTTCATACATATTCATCCATTTTCTTACGTTTTCGTTTGTTTTCATACGTTTTCGTTCGTTTTCATACTTGTTTTTACGCTTTCATACGTTTTCATACACATTCGTCCATTTTCTTATGGTTTCGTCCGTTTTTATACGTTTTCGCCTGTTTTCTTATGTTTTCGTTCATTATTTATACGTTTTGGTCCATTTTCGTCCGTTTTCATACGTTTTCGTCCGTTTTCAAACTTGTTTTTACGCTTTAATACGTTTTTGTCTGTTTTCATACATATTCGTCCATTTTCTTACGTTTTTGTCTGTTTTTAAATGTTTTCGGCCGTTTTCATACGTTTCTGAATATCACAAGTGATATTCTATAATATTCAGATGATCACAAGTGATATTTGTGATATTCATAATATAACTTGTGATATTTTAAATATCACAAATGATTTTAAACTAATGTTTTGTAACATGAAAATCACAATTGATATTTTGTTTATTACAAAGTGATATCCAGAAAATCATAAGTGATATTCATAATATCACAAAGTGATATTCAGAAAATCATGTTGTGATATAGAAAGTTAAAGTGCTGAAGTATTAAAGTACTGAAGAATCAAAGTGCTGAAGAAGTCAAAGTACTGCTAAAGTATAAAGTCAAAGTACTGCTCGATTCATCAAAGTACTGCATGCTTAAAGGACTGATATGTAAAATCGTTAAGGATTATCTTGTAATTCTAGAATGTTATAAGTTTAGTATAGTATTACTTGTCGTACAAGGTTTGTAATTGTAAACCGACTAGGGTTATCCTTAAGCCTATAAAAGGACCCCTAGATTGGTATGAGAATGTACGTGCATTATTAGAGATTTTAGAGAATACGATATTAGAGTATTAGAGTTGTTAAAGAATCTGTATAACAAGCAGGTTCTAAGTTTTAATAAAATCGTTGAAGTTAAAGTTAATTCTTCTTAGCTTTGTTAAGTAAATTCCGCATAGTTAATAGAGATAGTTCAGTGTTTCATTGTTAATAACTTATGATTTATCCGAGGTTATTAAACCCTTAACAAGCTATATAAGTTATTTTGGTTAGAGTACATCGATCCAACAAGTGGTATCAGAGCTTGTGTGGAAACTCTGACTAAGAAGAAACCCTTAAAAACCTAGTTAACAACAAACCCTAAAGATGTCGACTGAAGCCGCACCACCACCACCCATCACCTCACCAGAATACATTTATCAGAAGGAGAGTATGACCTATGGAGTATGAAGATGAGGCATTACATTGCTATTACGACCATACCTGTAGAATGTAATTGTCAATGGTAATGAAGTTGTTGCAGATCCTATAGAAATTCATGGACAACCTAAACCACCTAAGGCCATTTTGCCACGGTTGCTACAATAAGAAATCAAGAGAAAGCTCTCAACATCCTATTGTCTGCTATACCTGATGGTCACCTACTCAAGTTTCATGATGCTAAGGATGCTAAACAATTATGGGCTGCTCTCAAGACAAGGTTTGGAGGTAATGATGCTTCCAAGAAGATGCACAGAAATCTGTTGAAGCAACAATTTGAAACTTTCACTGTTGGTGAAAGAGAAGGTCTTGATGCTGCCTATGACAGGTTTCAAAATCTCCTCAGCATGCTAGAGTTATACAAGGCAGAGGTATCTGTTGATGATGCCAATCTGAAGTTCTTAAGAAGTTTGCCATCGACATGGCATGTGATTGCTACTATGATCAGAGGACAACCTGGTTTGGATGTTATGGACTTTGATGATCTCTACAATCACTTGAAGGTGTATGAGCATGAGATGAATGGACAAGCAAGTTCAAAATCTCACAGTATTGCATTTGTATCGTCTAAAAAGAGAGGCAGTACTTCTACTAAAAGTATTGCTTCTCCCACTCAAAGTACTGCTGTTCAAAGTACTGTTGCCTATTCTACCCCAAACTTTGCTCAACAAGTTACATCAACAAACACCATCCATTATGATGAAGTTTTTTGCTCATTCTTCGCTCAGCAAGCTACTTTACATGTTACCTATGAAGAGGAATTGTCACAAATTGAAGAAGATGCTCTTGAAGAAATTGATATCAGGTGGCAAGTTGCTATGATCACGGCTAGGATCAAGAAGTTCATGAAGAAGACAGGAAGAGGCATTGACTTCAAACCAAAACAGGGAATCACTTTTGACAAGTCCAAGATTGAATGTTTTAATTGTCAAAGGACTGGACACTTTGCAAGGGAATGCAAGTTTGCTAAATATCAGGCAAACAGGATGACTGAGAAACCTAAGATTGAACTAAAGGAAATTCCTATTACTGAAACAAAATCTTTGGTTGCTCAAGAGAATCTATCAGAGGTTGACTGGAGTGCTGAGTTTGACGATGAACCAGTAACCTATTGTATGATAGCAGTGGAAGACTCAATGGAAGAGTTTGATTGGAGCACAGCTTTTGATGAGGAAACATGCTGCTTTGGAATCCAGAGATGGTCTAGGAAGCTTTGATTGGAGCATGGAGAGTGAAGATGAACCTGTTATGCTTGCTATGGTAGCCACTTCACCAAGTTCACCCCTATATCTGAGGTATGCTCTAAGTGTCATGATTTTTATCAAAAGGTGCTTACTGATTATGTAACGAAAGAGATAAATATAATAGGGCTAGGTCCGAGGTAGCTGGTTATCAAATTACTTTAGAGTCAATGGAAGCCAAAATAATAACACATGAAAATAATGAAATGGCTTGGTCAGAAAAGTATGAACAACAGGGTTATCAGTTAAAATTAAGTGAATGGAAACTAGGATGTAAGATTTCTGAAATTGAGAAGCTAACTAAGGAAAGAGATGAATTGCTAGAAAAGTTTGCTGCTTGGGGACAATCAGGACTTTCTCATGTTAGTTATGTTGAAAAACAGAGAAGAGCTTACATTAGAACTGGACTAGGTTTTGGTATGGACTTTAGTAGCATAGAAAACCCACCTAGTGATCAGGATGAATGTGATTTTGAGGATATAACAACTAGTGATGATGAACTCATTAACTACGTAGACACATCTAGTAATGAGGAATCAATTAGTCAATCACCTCCTGAATATAAGAAAGACAAAGGTTATCATGCAGTTCCTCATCCCACTGGTAGTTTTCAACCCCTTAGGGCAGATGTTTCTCGTTTTGGAGTAGACAATCTAGAGTTTAGGAAAAAGCTTATTGGTCAATCTAATTCTGAAACCTCAAAAGAAACAGC
The DNA here is from genome assembly GCA_910596185.1 of Chrysanthemum makinoi. Lineage (NCBI taxonomy): Eukaryota > Viridiplantae > Streptophyta > Magnoliopsida > Asterales > Asteraceae > Chrysanthemum > Chrysanthemum makinoi. Next base: position 128,899,838 of record OU343217.1, on the reverse strand, counting down.
TGAGAAACCTAAGGAAGATGATGTTAAGAGTCAAGCAGTACCTTTGATGAGTGTCTAAATACTCATCATTTTTGTACCATTTAGAATGTCAAAAACATCTGAAAACACTCAGAAATGCATCAAAATGATAAAAATATCACAAATAAGTGTTTTATGTGTTTTAAATGCAAAAATACCAAAATCAGTTGAAAAACGTATCAAGTTTGCATAATTGGCAGTTTTAGTCCCCCAAGTTTCAAAAGTTGTCAAATATAGTCCCTAGTCATTCCAAAACTTATAAAAAGTCATAAAAGGTCCTTGGGATTCACAAGTTGTAAGAAATTGTCCTTTGAAGTTTAAAATCACAATTTACAACTTTGGTCCCTCAATTTTACAAAGTGTCAAAATCAGGTCCCAGGTGTTTAAAATGGAAATTATTCAAACTACACCCTTGTATTATTCAAATGTGGCATATTTGGTCCTTATATGATAAGTTTTGAGAAAATTACAAGTTTGGTCCCTGGAGTTTGAAAGTTGTCAAAAATAGTCCTTGGGTTTATAAAAATAGAATTTTATGCAATATTGGTCCTTATACTAACCATTAATTGCAGGTTTAGTCCTTGTGTTAACTTTGGAATATTGGCATTTTCAGTCCCTTAAAATCCAGAAATTACATGAATGGTCCTTGTATTATTATTTCTACAAACCAAACGGATCCCTTATGTTATTTACCAAACCCAAAAAACCAAACCCACCCAGCTGGCCCAATATCCAAAGCCCAAAACGCACGGTTTAAAAATAAAAACGCACCTACCACTGTTCATCCTCCTCACCTATACCGCAATCCAAAACCAGTGGTTTTCACCACTCACCACCACTTTCCCCTCACCTAGCTATCTCCACGGTAGCTGTATACCACCCCTCCACCTCTACAAACAACCAAATTGCATTAACTACTAATACCGCTCAAAGACTTTTCCCTTCCAAAATTTCCAAGTGGGCGATTATAATGAATTGTGAAGATCCAATGGTGGAAATGAGTGGGAAAGACTTCAGAGGTGTGGGCGTGGAGAGATGAAAAGATCAATAAAAAGAAAGAGGGAGCAATGTAGAGAGAGTAGTAGTGTAATTTTAGTTTAAGTAGTGTCGACTTAGTTAATTTTAACTTTTCAGTATATGTTTAAGCTTCCAAGTACTTTGTTATGTAATTTCAGTATAATACAAACCTTTTTAAGTATTCAATTTCAATTTCCAAGTACGAATTTATATTATGCAATTTTCAAGTTCATGTATATGTGATTGTAAGTTGATAAGGAATCTTAAGCTTGTATAAGTTCTTATATAAGCTTTTATAAGCTCACTTTAGCTTATTTTGTACTCAGAAAATCTCTACTCAGTTTTTACTCTTAAAATACTCTAAGTCAAAAATAGTCAACTGTGGGATTGAATTAATGATGCAGAGCTGGAAATGGGGTGGAATCAGAGTTATTTGGGTTGATATAAGTAGGATAGTGGCTTATTGATCATGTGTTAGCAAGCTATTGTAGCTGGACTACTGTAAGTGTTATTCACTTAAATTCTCATAACTATCAAATCTGCTTTGGCCTAAGGTTATTAAATTTAGTTCTAGTGTCTGCATAATTTAGTTGTTATACTGTTTTTAGATCTGTTCTAGTGATAGTCCTGGTTTAGCTGTAAGAATTTTATGGTTATATTACATTTTTAGTCTTAGTAACTAGTGTTTGGTATAAGCTAGTATTTGGAGTTTTATAGCTTCTCAGTAGATAAACTCAGTTGATAGAGTCACCTTTAGATATACTAGAGTCAATTAGCTTGTTTACTTGCACCTTAGAGCATTAGAAGTCAAATTTTCTTTTAAACTACTCTAATTTCCATATTAGTAATAATCAATTGCTCATATCTTGCATATAGGATTATAAGTAGTTATAATAGCCTAAGTTAGTTTCATTTAGTCATAAAACATCAGTTTCATTCCATTTTATAAGTGCACAATTTCATAAAAGTCAAATTTCATTTCTGTCTTTAAAGTCAAAATTGCACAAAAGTTTTTCTCCAAACTTTGTTGAATTTTCATGGGTTCATTTCTGAATCAAAATCATTGAAACTTGGAGATTTTTCTAGTTTAGTTGGTTAAAAAGAGGAAACAGATTTTTGTCTAATTTTTACAAGTATTTTAGAGGTCTAAATAAGTTGTTGATTAAGCCCTGAAGTGCCACTGTCACACCAGTCTTTTCTCCCGTTCCAAATTCTGCATAGCTTGTCAAAAGCTCATTTGAGCAATAGTAGAAGTTATCAAGAAAGCTGTAACTTGGTCCAAGTGTTCCTTGATAGGTGATCTTTAGGTCCCAAATTCTTTTCCCATTTAGCTTATTAGGATAGCTTATTCAAAGTATTAGCTTAAAAGTAGCCCATATAGTAACCCACGTTTTGCATTATTAATCCCATAAGCTCAAATCTAGTTTAAGCTTATTTAGTAATCAAGAGTACTGTTAATTAGTTAAGTTAGACTTAATTTAGCATAAATTAGCTGTCTTGATCATTTGGTGAAATTTGGTAGCTTATAGCTTAATCTAGTAGCTTATTTAGAACTGCTTATCACTACAGTTTCATTTTCTCACACATAAGCCCTATCTTTTATATTTTTCATAGATTAATAATAATATTTTAGAATTTTCTTGAGTTTTTCATAATTTTTCATCCTTTTTGCTATATTTTCTTATTTTAAATTATTTTTAAGACTTTTAATTAGCTTTTATTACAAATAAATCAGAAAAAGTTTAAAAAAATATGTTTTCAATTTTCCTAGATTAAGATAAATATAAAAAGCAAAAAAAATATTTTTCCAGAATTTTCTTAACTTAAATAGATTTTCTAGCATTTTAATTAGTTTTAAATAGTTTTAAATTAATAATAAATATATAAAAAGTCTAAAAAATATATTTTTAGTTTTAAAATTAGTTTTATCATATTTTAGATTTTTCTAAGTCATAATTTCACTTTTCTAGTTTTATTTCATATTTTCTTATATTTTAGAGTATTATTAAATAGTTAAAAATAGTTTTTAATTAATAATAATTAAATAAATAGTTATAAAAAATAATTTTCTTTTTCCAATAATTTTCTAGTATAATTAGGATTGTAAAAATGTATTTTTCATATCCGTAGGTATTTTCCTTCTTTGTTTTCACGTTTTATTTCGTACGTTACGTAGTTTTTAATTTAAACGTAAGTTTTAGATTATAAACGTTAAACGATTTTAAAAATAGTGATAGCGTTTATTTAATATAATCTAGCTTTTAATTTTCTTTAATTTGCATTTAATCCCCTGTAATTTACAAACTTTCTCTTTAGGTGTAATTATCATTCAAAATCCTTACTGATCACTATCCTTAGTGATTATTCGACATCTGAAAGTGTTAAAAACCATTAATCCTCCGTGGGACTTAACGACCTGTGGAAACACTATACTCTCCAGATCATAATTGTATTGTTTCTGAGCTGTTTGAAGTTTATTACGGTTGACCATTCACAAGTGGTTAGCTTGTGTGATAAAACTTGACGGTTTGCCACCAATCAAATTTTGGCGCCGCTGCCGGGGAGACTTTAGCGTGTTTTAAACATTTCCAGATCCATACTTGCACATATACCACCTTTTGTAAACAGTTTTTTGTAAAGTTATAAAAATCAAAAAGTTCATTAACGCTTTTCCTGAAGTGTTAACAACACCAAAAATATTTTCATTCTTTGTTTTTACAAAATGTTTTTCAAAAATACCAAAAATATTCCTCTTTACCCTCTTACCCTTTTGATTCTTTATCTCTTACCCTCTGTAACCATTTGATTCTTTCTATGTCTCATCCTCACCCTCTTGATTGTCAATGGTGCGGTGGTCCTTATAATGGTGGTAATTGCCCCAGTTGTAGCATTGTGGAATCGTGAAACGGGTCTGTCTATAACCAGGATCCCTATTCCTACCATAACACAACTGATTTATTCCATCAGCTACCACACTGTGAGACTCCGCGTTTTACTTGTTGTGAGTACTGTGGTGGTTCACATTCCAGTTCTGATTGTCAATCAGGAAACACGCTTGTCTATGAGCGGTTCCGATAACAATTATGACTACAATACATATAACTCACGTACATCAGTTTTCTTGTTGTGAGTATTCTGAGGTCCTCACTCTAGCTCGGATTGTCAAAAAGGGAACCCATTTCCTTGTAACAATTACGACTCTACATTTCAAGACCAACCTCCACAGTATCAAATGAATCAGGCACAACCTCAGCCTGATCCACTTCCTCAAAATCTTCTCCTTGATCTTTTGGATTTAGTGAAAGATTTGAAGGAATGTAAACATTCCCAAGATAATCCAAATGAGAAATCCATGGAAGAATTGTTAGCTGAAGAGCGGGCTGCTAAATTAAATTCCCAAATTACCTTTGAAAAATCTATTAGGGAATCAATTGCAAAAGAAAAAGCAGCCAGATCTAGCTCTCAATTTCGTTTTATTCCTGATGACATTGATGATGAGGATACACTTGATATCCTTCAATTCTATAAAGATTCATCAAGTTCATCAGTTGAAATTCCTTCCATGAAAAATCAGGGAGAAAAGACTATGATGGAATTACTAGCATAAGAACAAATGGAAAGTATAAAACATATGTATGCTAGTCCTTCTAAACTCCCTGAGTCTGTTGTTATCACACCCGATATTCCCACTCACTCTCTAAACATGGGGGATGAGCTTCTTGACCCTGTTCCGAAAAGGAATTGACGAATTCATAAAGTCTAGTGTTGAGAACCTTGTCCCAATCCCAAGAGAGTCACAGGGAATTCTTGATCATATGTGTGATATCCCTCCTCCTCTTGTCTTCCAAAATGATCATATTGAGATGTTCTCTGATTACATATGAGGACTATTCTTTATCTTGTAGAGACATAAGTTATGTGGGGAATTACCTTCTGAGCTTGTCAGCTTAGGAGAAGAGAATGATGAAGAAATAATCCAAGACGAAGCTCTTCGTCTTACATTATTGAATGTTAATCTTCTCATTTCTAAAATCGAGGCTTTTAATGAAAAGCCTACTTCATATTCTATCCCATTTGAGGATAGTGAACTTTTGTTCGATGATTCTATTCCGGAATTTCAAACGTTCAATTTTGATCATATGGGAGAGAAGATTAGTGGTTTTACCACTTCTCATTCTCATAATTCTCTCCCCGATTATGAATCATTCATTTTTGAGGAGTTCCCTAGTGAACTCACTCAAATCAATCCCGAATATGAATCATTCACCTTTGAGGAGTTCTCCTGTGAACTCACTCATATCATATCTCTACCGGAGTATGATAACTTCTACTTTGATCTAGACACACCCAGGATATGTCTAGACCAATTGAGCTTAAATGATGAAATTCATGCTATTATGAATTCTCCTTCTGATGATGATGAGTTAGTCAAGATTTTTATCATGACTTTCTTTCTCTTCTTCACCTATCCCGTAGCTTCTCCTGTTCTTCACTCCTTCGGGAATGAGGACACTATTTTTTGACACCCCAGCATTTTCATTTATCATTTGTGAGCCGTTCTATGTATATCTCATCGGTGTGAACTTTCACGTCTTTCATGTTTATACAAACATCTTGAATGAAATTCCGATGGAGATTGTCTCTTCCACTTACGTCCCCATGAACAAATTCCTCTGGGTCGAGCAAGCTAGCGACTCGGTAATCAAAAATCAAGTAGTGCAACATGGGTTTTCACCCCTCGTTCTGTCTTCTTTACCCCTTTCTAACCACCTTAGTGTGGGGGAGATGCCCCACATGTTTTATATAGATCTAAAAAATGAATGAAAATTGTAAATATTAAAAAGAGAATAATTGTTGTGTTTCTACACTTAGCTAGTAATGTTATCCTTTTACGTTCAAGGATCGGCAATACGGGACTTTGAATATTGAGGACAATATTCATTTCTAAGTGTGGGGGGAAATTACATTTGATCATAAATGTACCCTTTTAGTCCCTTTTTCCCCAAAATGGCCAAATTTAAAAATTTTTTTTAGTGGAAGTACTATGTACTAAACACAACAAATGGGTCCACCATGTGTCTAACCCACAAAAGGATTGGCTAATCCGGGAGCAAAGCGGCTCTTGGTAAAATATCTCAAATCCGTTACGACGATTTGCTTTTGAAATTGTGGTTGGGTACGCCCATATCTTTAATTAGTGAAGAGTTGGCTAGCCTAAGTTTATGGCTTGTGGTAAAGGCAGTTGGAAAACCATAATTGGTAATCCACCAAAGATATTTTATCTAAGAGTTGGCTAGTCAAAGCAAGCGGCTTCGGTAAAGACAAATCAAAACCGTTTACAGGTGGTGATTTGCTCAAAATCATTTGGTTATCATTGTACCAAGGTTCTTACTTGAACCAAAACAATTGGCTACTCTAGAAGTAATGGCTTTTGGTAAAGAGATGAAATCCATTAAGTTTTCTCAAAACATTGCTAGGGACTAGCAATATCTTAGTGTGGGGGATTGATGAGTGTCTAAATACTCATCATTTTTGTACCATTTAGAATGTCAAAAACATCTGAAAACACTCAGAAATGCATCAAAATGATAAAAATATCACAAATAAGTGTTTTATGTGTTTTAAATGAAAAAATACCAAAATCGAGTTGGCATTATCAAGTTTGCATAATTGGCGTTTTAGTCCCCAGTTTCAAAAGTTGTCAAATATAGTCCCTAGTCATTCCAAAACTTATAAAAGTCATAAAAGGTCCTTGGGATTCACAAGTTGTAAGAAATTGTCCTTTGAAGTTTTAAAAAATCACAATTTACAACTTTGGTCCCTGATTTTACAAAATGTCAAAATCGGTCCACAGGTGTTTAAAAATGGAAATTATTCAAACTACACCCTTGTATTATTCAAATGTGGCATATTTGGTCCTTATATGATAAGTTTTGAGAAAATTACAAGTTTGGTCCAGGAGTTTGAAAATTGTCAAAAATCCTTGGGTTTATAAAATAGAATTTATGCAATATTGGTCCTTATACTAACCATTAATTGCAGGTTTAGTCCTTGTGTTAACTTTGGAATATTGGCATTTTCGGTCCCTAAAATCCGAAATTACATGAATGGTCCTTGTATTATTATTTCTACAAACCAAGCGGATCTTATGTTATTTACCAAACCCAAAAACCAAACCGGTGGCCCAATATCCAAAGCCCAAAACCGGTTTAAAAATAAAAACCTACCACTTGTTCATCCTCCTCACATACATGCGATCCAAAACCGGTGGTTTCACCCCTCAACACCACTTTCCACCTCACTATCTAGCTGTATACCAACCCCCTCCACCTCTACAAACAACCAAATTGCATTAACTACTAATACACCTTTCAGACTTTTCCCCAAAATTTCCAAGTGGGCGATTATGATGGTGTGAAGATCAATGAAATAGTGGGAAAAGACTTCGAGAGTGTCGACAGAGATGAAAAAGATCAATAAAAAGAAAGAGGGAGCAATGTAGAGAGAGTAGTAGTGTAATTTTAGTTTAAGTAGTGTCGACTTAGTTAATTTTAACTTTTCAGTATATGTTTAAGCTTCCAGGTACTTTGTTATGTAATTTCAGGGTAATACAAACCTTTTTAAGTATTCAATTTCAATTTCAAGTCTGAATTTATATTATGCAATTTTCAAGTTCATGTATATGTGATTGTAAGTTGATAAGGAATCTTAAGCTTGTATAAGTTCTTATATAAGCTTTTATAAGCTCACTTTAGCTTATTTTGTACTCGAAAAATCTCTACTCGGTTTTACTCTTAAAATACTCTCGGTCAAAATAGTCAGTATTGGATTGAATTAATGATGGAAATGGGGTGGAATCAGAGTTATTTGGGTTGATATAAGTAGGATAGTGGCTTATTGATCATGTGTTAGCAAGCTATTGTAGGACTCTTGTAAGTGTTATTCACTTAAATTCTCATAACTATCAAATCTGCTTTGGCCTAAGGTTATTAAATTTAGTTCAGTGTCACATAATTTAGTTGTTATCTTGTTTTAGATCTGTTCTAGTGATAGTCTGGTTTAGTTATGAAATTTTATGGTTATATTACATTTTTAGTCTTAGTAACTAGTGTTTGGTATAAGCTAGTGTTTGGAGTTTTATAGCTTCTCGATAGATAAACTTCGATTGATAGAGTCACCTTTAGATATACTAGAGTCAATTAGCTTGTTTACTTGCACCTTAGAGCATTAGAAGTCAAATTTTCTTTTAAACTACTCTAATTTCCATATTAGTAATAATCAATTGCTCATATCTTGCATATAGGATTATAAGTAGTTATAATAGCCTAAGTTAGTTTCATTTAGTCATAAAACATCAGTTTCATTCCATTTTATAAGTGCACAATTTCATAAAAGTCAAATTTCATTTCTGTCTTTAAAAGTCAAAAATTGCACAAACTAGTTTTTCTCCAAACTTTGTTGAATTTTCATGGGTTCATTTCTGAATCAAAATCATTGAAACTTGGAGATTTTCTAGTTTAGTTGGTTAAAAAGAGGAAACAGATTTTTGTTTAATTTTTACAAGTATTTTAGAGGTCTAAATAAGCTGTTGATTAAGCCTTGAAGTGCCTTGTGTCACACTTGATCTTTTCCACGACATTTTGCATAGCTTGTCAAAAGCTCATTTGAGCTTTATAAAGCTGTAACTTAGTCCAAGTGTTCCTTGATAGGTGATCTTTAGGTCCCAACTACGTTTTCCCATTTAGCTTATTAGGATAGCTTATTCATTAGCTTAAAGTAGCCCCTATAAACTCATGTTTTGCATTATTAATCCCATAAGCTCAAATCTAGTTTAAGCTTATTTAGTAATCAAGAGTACTGTTAATTAGTTAAGTTAGACTTAATTTAGCATAAATTAGCTGTCTTGATCATTTGGTGAAATTTGGTAGCTTATAGCTTAATCTAGTAAACTTATTTAAGGCGCTTATCACTACAGTTTCATTTTCTCACACATAAGCCCTATCTTTTATATTTTTCATAGATTAATAATAATATTTTAGAATTTTCCTGAATTTTTCATAATTTTTCATCACTGTTTGCTATTTTTCTTATTTTAAATTAGTTTTTAAGACTTTTTAATTAGCTTTTATTACAAATAAATCAGAAAAAGTTTAAAAAATATGTTTTCAATTTTCCTAGATTAAGATAAATATAAAAAGCAAAAAAAATATTTTTCCAGAATTTTCTTAACTTAAATAGATTTTCTAGCATTTTAATTAGTTTTAAATAGTTTTAAATTAATAATAAATATATAAAATGTCTAAAAAATATATTTTTAGTTTTAAAATTAGTTTTATCATATTTTAGATTTTTATAAGTCATAATTTCACTTTTCTAGTTTTATTTCATATTTTCTTATATTTTAGAGTATTATTAAATAGTTAAAAATAGTTTTTAATTAATAATAATTAAATAAATAGTTATAAAAAAATAATTTTCTTTTTCCAATAATTTTCTAGTATAATTAGTATTGTAAAAATGTATTTTTTCATATCCGTAGGTATTTTCCTTCTTTATTTTCACGTTTTATTTCAATGACGTTACGTAGTTTTTAATTTAAACGTAAGTTTTAGATTATAAACGTTAAACGATTTTAAAAATAGTGATAGCGTTTATTTAATATAATCTAGCTTTTAATTTTCTTTAATTTGCATTTAAGCCCCTGTAATTTACAAACTTTCTCTTTAGGTGTAATTATCATTCAAAATCCCATACGATCACTATCCTTAGTGATTATTCGACATCTGAAAGTGTTGAACACCATTAATCCTCCATGGGACTTAGCGACATGTTGAAACACTATACTCTCCGGATCATAATTGTATTGTTTTCGAAAGCGTTTGAAGTTTATTACGGTTGACCATTCACAAGTGGTTAGCTTGTGTGATAAAACTTGACGGTTTACCACCAATCAACCTTCAACTCAAAGTACTGCTACACCTTCAGCAGTACCTTTAAGAAAAACTTTTCAAAAAACTGCTAAGCCTTTTTGGGATAATTTTGGTCAAAACAGTTTTCATCATTCACCAAAAAGACACGATAGGTTTGGTCATACACATAGAAGAAGCATTTTGGGATTCAGGTCAAAAATTGTGTTTTGTTTGTTATAGTCACGATCATTTGATTAAGAACTGTGACTTTCGACTCGAATATCTAAGCAAGTTCCCAAAACCGTGATCTACCAACCATAAGCCTAGGGAGAATAGACCGCCTAGAATCATTCGCATAGGGTTAACCATAGCAACTTCTCACAAGACTATAGGTACCTCTCACCGAGAAGACCTTTTCAAAACCCCGATTACCTTCAAACACTTTTCAAGTCTTGTTAAAACTACATTACCTTCTCAAAGTATCTTGCTTCAGTTTTCACTCAAACACTTTTTGGAATAGGAACCCTAGGAGATCTAATTACTATCAATCTAGAATGCGTTACAACTCAAAGAAGGTAGCTAGATCAAGGTACTCTACACCAGAAGTTAAAAAATGTTGGGTTAAGAAGGAAAGTCTTGATGGGGAACAAAGCAGTACTTTCGAGAAAAGTGAAAGTGAAACAGAGATTTTTGTTAAAGATGACTTTGTTGAAAAAGGAAAAGAGATTTTTGTTGAAAAGAGAGTTTTTGAAAAACCACCACAAGTTTTGAAACAAAAGATATTTCTTGATTTTGTCTACAAAGCGTGAAGATTACATACTCAAAGAATTTGAGTATGTTACTCCCTAAAGGAACACAAGTCGATGTAATGGCTTGGGTTCCTAAAAGACACTAACTCTTTTATCTTTGTGCGAGCAACCCAGAGTAAGAGGAGCTTAAAGATCATTTAATTGTGGATAGTGGTTGCTCGAAGCATGACAGGGGAGACAAAGATATTTTGTCGATTTTAGATCCTATTGTGGAGGAAGAGTTGCATTTGGGAATGATGCTAGTGGAGGAAGAATTACAGGCAAAGGAACTATTAAGCCAGGGAGCATATACTTTGAGAATGTTAGATATGTGAAGGAACTCAAATTCAACCTTTTGTCAGTCTCTCAGATTTGTGATAAGAAACACCTTGTGTTATTCACTGACACAGAATGTGTAACACCCCCAAAAAAATGACTCAGCGGAAGCATACACGTATTGGGGTGCTACTAAATTGGTCTCACAACATAAGCATAGAACAACGGATTTTTATAAATAAACTTTTACTCATTTCTTGAGAACAATGTTTACATTATAGAATAGTGCGGAAAATGGCCCATTATAAACAAGTGGTCCCAATACATAAATCAGAGTCGTCTATGACCATTCCATGCCTTTGCCTTAGCGCCTCAAAGATAAGCTATCACCTCAAAACTCGAAGATACATGCTAAAGGTGGTCACTACTGGTGAGTTCATAGGTTTAGTTAAAAGGGATTTCGATTAATGTTTCAAATTTGGTTCTTGATGGTCATTACGTCTTGCATAATGTCATAAAGTTTATGATTTCAATTCATAAAATAGATTTCAATAGTTGACCATAAGTAGGGTATATGTACATTACAACGAATATAATATCATATATTGAATCCATTACGCTAGCACTAAGTTCATGCAACCGACTCCTGACAGTTCATGTATGCACAAGGAAGTCATACAAATAATGAGCCCATGGCGAGTGTTTATCCGAATACACTCGGTCCCGACATGTTATATGTTTCGCCTTGACCCAAGCGGGTCAACCCGAACGAGAGAGTCACCCTCAATAGATCTATTTATAACATTCGCTTCCAGGAAATTGGCGGTTCATGAAGAGGGCAATTTGGGATCTAAGGACTTAGGCTAAGCTGCGTAATATTCTAGGTCAAACATTTTGGTATGCTCCATAAAACATCTATGTATGATGAAAACTTTAAACATGTAAAATCATAGTATGCATGGAATGCACAAGTAAAATGATTTAAGTAAAATGAGCATGTATCTTCCCCGAAAACAAGTATAAAGCGCTTAAAAGTAGGGGCTATGAAACTCACCTTGGCCATTAGAAGTCTAAAGGGAATTAAATCAATGAGTGATAGTGCCACCCTGCACCGCTAACCTAATTATCTGGTAATTTAGTCTTTATGTTTAAGACTCGATAAAGTTTAACTAACTTTATAAATTTTAAATGTTTTTGTTGTTGTTGTTGTTGTTGTTGTGGCATCATTTATGTTAAAATGATTTTCGAGTTTGAGTGGGTTTCGCTTAGGAAGGATGACATAGAAGAAATCTCAAGGAAGGAATTTCGACTTTGGTTTAATGATGACCAAATGATAATACTTGGAAGGTACACAGAGAAAAGATCACGAAGGATGAATCAAGACTTCGGTTTGATGATAACCAAATAACGATGCACGGAAATAATTACATATGATTTTAGACATTAATGGATTATGTAATCATTATTTAAAAGGTATATACTTTACCTAGTGTACACACATGTACAAATATTTCCATGTATCATATTCATTTGTCAACTTAGGAATATTTAAGTAATAGCGTTACTTAATATATTTGTATTTAACAATTTGATGGTGCAAGTTATGAATAAAACTTCTCATTGATGGTTATTATACAAAAATATAATAAGTTATATTTGTTATTAAAAATATAGCAACTTAATTATATTTTGACGAAAGTTGGGCATGACTCATGTATACATTTTAGTCTTTCCGTGATAAATAAATGTTACAATCTTTACTTTTAAAGATAAGCTATATCTATATTGTTTACCAAACTCATATAAGTTTTTATACTCAAAGTAAGTCCCATTAAGCTTGAATGAGCTAAAATATCAAAATGAGTTAACGTTTACATCTTCTTTTGTTTGCTTTGTAATTTAAAATATAAATTTAATGATAAAAAAAAATATTAAGTTTTGAGACATGTTGCATTTTCGTAAATCCGCTTATAAGACGTGTTATGTAGCTTGAGTGCGTCGAGAGGTTAAGTCGAAATATGCCGAAGCAAACCATAAGTCTAACGCATAACCCTCGTCTAGGAACTTTATTGGGCTTCGACCAACGAGGAATTTGACACTCAACCCAAAAGAAATTTACCCAATTCATTCACAACCAATTTAGAAAAAATTTGTCATTTTAGCTACTAGTTGTTTTTAACTTGACCAACATGTTTTGAAATTGTAACTTGTGGGCAAAATGAATAAAACTATTTTCGGTAGATCGGTCTCGGCGACAAATAATTTAAACAATCCAAAGATAAACGAAATACTAATCTTCTTAACCCAAAACACATTAAATCTCCTAGTTACTTTAAGTTTGCCAATTGATTGTTTTACTGTGAAGTATACTCTTGTTGAATTAATGGTACAAACAATATGACATAAATCAATCTATCCCATTAACATTTTATCCCTTGGTTTGAATATTGTGAGTTGAGGCAAAATGAGTATGGTAAAAGACTCATCGCCCTTTACGTGGTACGGGCAACAAACAAACACCCTGTTGGGGTATGTTATACGAAAACAAAGCACCTTTTGGTGCGAAAAATCGCAAACCGACATACCATTTTGAGTCGAAATCGGCGAAACGCACTACCGTTTGGTGAAAGTCAGAAGGGTGAATGCGCATTACCTTTTGGAGTGGAAATTCAGCAGGCACTATAAGGGGCTGAATTAAACGCAACTCTTGGTGCGAGAAAACAAAACGCAGCATATACCAAGACTTTTACAAGTCTTCTAAGACCACGACATGGTCTAGTGTTGATTCGGGTAGAAACACCCTCAAGGTGTTCTCCTTTGGCTCGAAGCAAGCAAGACACACGTATCCTATGGTGACTTTGATACAACTTCAGTTGCAAGACTCTTGTGAGTCTATCGTTCATGGAACAAGGCAACAAAACACTAGGCGTCGGGTACTACCCGTGGCTTGCCATTTGACTTAACACTCTCATGGTAATGAGCTATACGAGTCAAATCACAAATGAAACTCCATACACTCCTCGAGTGAATATGTTTCACAGTCGGATTACAACACAAACGAGTCAAGAACTAAGCCGAACACTAAAATAAGCCGATGATGAGTATTTTGCATATACGTCGGATGTAAGTCACTAAGCACGAGAATTTAGCCGGATTTTTCAGGAAATCAAGACTTTCAAAATATTTTATATCTTTTCTTTTCTTGTTTCACGACAACAACAACAATGGCAACAACTAGGAAGATATGTTTAATTCCACAATTCATCAATTCGAACTATATATAAAAGTATAATTTTTGATTCAAAACAAATTACAGATTTACAAGATAATAAAGAAAATCGAAGGTGTTCTTACAATGATCCCAAGAGTGGGTCGAAGGACATGAACACCGAAACAAAGAAACCAAATTGGAGGAGAATCGAGGTGATTTGGAACAATTAACTTCTGGAGTAGCTTCCTTGTGCCATCAACTACAAAACCCCTCTATAAATTTCCGAAAGCCCTTTGTTTTGAGAAACCCTAATTATTAAGAACCTTAATTATTTTTGTGGCGTGAGGAGTGGATGAACCTGCTTCAGGAGTTGATGCTATATATAGATATATATTAAGGAAGCCTTGTGTCCTCTTTCTTTTCTTGATTGTAGCGTGGCACTCTACTTGGATTCCATCTCTATTCACAGCCGAGCTAGTGTCCCCTTAGGGTAGATTATGTGGCTGAAGATTTGTGATGATGGATTATGGTGGTGAAGAGGAAGGGCGGGTTTCTTTTGGTTCCCGGTTTTGGATGGAAGCGAAAAGGAAAGAAGAAGAAGAAAAAGAAAGCAAATGGGTGCTAAGGATATAAGTGGGGTAGTATTATCTATTTTTGTCTTTACTGTTAATATTGTATAACTGTACCCCGTGTTTTGTTGAATCCTCGAGTAAACGTACCTTCCCGGTACCCGAAAGTTATAGAAATTATATTTTTAGAAGCGTTTTTGTAAGTGTAATAATATATTCTTATTATGCGTGAGAAATTTGATTATAATTGTTTGCCGTTATTAATTTGGTGTCTGGATGCTGTGCGGTCGCGTGGCTTCTAAATTCACGAGATAACCTCGTTTTCTTCGTAAATTATTAGTGATTGATAAAATGTATTTTTCTCTTATCTCAGTATTTATTTTTAGTTTTGTTTGCTACTGCGCTGTAGTGTGCGAAATAACTGATGGATTAAGCTTATGTATGCTTAAATTTTAACTTGGACAAATAATAAATTTCACAAATACTTAGTGGACAAGTACCATGTGTGCAGTGTCGGGGTTTTTAAGAAAACGAAATGACCTCTTGTTTTTAAATCTAAATATTGACAACTGTTAGAAAATAACCGATTTAAATTCTCCGACGTAATAATTATTATTATAATAATCCGGAAATTTACGGGTTGTTATAGTCTACCCACCTTACAGGAGATCCGTCCTGGATCTCAGTTTACGTTGGAATAGGGTTTCGGGAACGAGGTGATGGTATTTGAAACAAGTTTGGATTTTCCCTAGGTTGTTCTTATGGTTTCCCCTTTGGGTATGGGTACCTAGGTGTTATGCCAGTAGCACATCCTCTATCCGAGAGTGCCATGATTCTCAGGATAGGTTCATTGGGTGAAGGTTCAAAGTTTTGATGTTACGAGGTTTCACTATTTTGTTAGTGTGAGTTCCTTTAACTTCTCATGGTTTTATCAAAACGTACCCATTTCTGGTGTTTAATGGTTCTAAAGTATATGGGTTGATTCTTAAGGTTCGCTATGGGTTTGCGTGCTTTCTTCTTTAAAGGTGAAGAAACATTTGTTTTTGAAATTTTCTTTCGAATGAGTGTTTGCACAAGTTTGAATAAGACCAGATTTCAAAATCGATAGTTGTGTAAAAATGACACATTTTCAAAAGATTGTAAAACCGGTTCTAAATTATGGGGTGTACGGGGAAATTTTGCGAAACTTTTAGTGTTTCAGCATTTTGTCTCATTTTAACGAGGGATTTTGGAAGGTATTTTTATTGGATTCTAAAGAGAAATCATCGGATTTGGAAAATATATTGTAGTAAGGATACGTAGCAGGATATAATTTACCCATAGCCACGGGTAAGGTTTAGTTGTCTAAGTTGGGTAGGATTGGAGGTTTAATGGTTGGTGAACCTCGTTGTTTTCTATGGTTTTAGGAAAAGGTGTAGGATACATCCTAAGGTCAGGCTTAGCTATCAAGGAGGACATTGATCATTTCTATTTATGGGGTATTAACTTAAAACACATTTCGATGAAATAAGTAACCAATAGAGTGGTTCTGGGATACTTTTCAAAGTATTAAGGAACACTTTATTTTGGTAAGGTTTGGGTAGAATTGTAGTTTATTTTATGGTGAAATGGTAAGGTGGTAATTTGGTTTGTAGAATGATTCATGAAGTGATTCATGAAGTATCATGGTTTGAGGGGTAATTCGGAAGTAGTTTGTATGGCAACTCGTTTATTTAGTTTATAGGAGGGTAACAAGTTAGGCATTGTCATTTCTAAGAGGTGGGTGGAGCTTTTAGGTTCTTAATTCTCAAGGTGGGGCGTAAAGTTTTCAAGTTTCTGTGGGATTATAGGTCATTTATCATGTCTTTCTAGATTTTGCCAAAGGTTTATTGCTCTTTTGTTGCCTATTCCCATTAGAGAATTTTTCTTATAGGTGCTATTGAAAGGTTGCTCCTAAAATGGTTTGATTTGTTCATGGGGTGTAAGGTGTGGGGTAGGTGTGACTATAACATAACCCGATTGAATTATAAAGTTTATGATTAAGAAGTAGTATGACGCCAGTGAGTGGCTTATGCTTAAGAAATATTGTGATGCCAGTGAGTGTTTTATGACTAAGAAATGCCAGTGAGTGACTTGTGATTAAGGTATGCCGGTGAGTGGCTCGTGTTCAAAGGATTGTGTGACGCCAGTGTGTGGCTCCAGGGTAACCGTCAATGTGTGGTTTATTGAAATGTCACATGTTTATCAAAATATTATCATCTTCTCTCTGGACATAAAGCTATTATAACTATCCTAAGTCTTGCAAAATTCACCTCTGAGTCGGACATAGGTGATCAGGCTATGTCCCACTTGTCCTGGTTGAATATAGGTGATCAGTCTATATTCACCCGAGGTTCAATGAATTTTGAAATACTTAGCTTAGTTACGCTAGTAATATGTCACAATACTTTTAAAGGTTGTCTTGAAGGTTTAGAACAGTTATTCTCTTTATGTGAGGGAAAAGGTGTAGTGTTGTGATACGTAAGTATACGTATAAGGAAAGTAATTATAACCTACAATGAAACTAGGTGAGCAGTGATAAAACATGTATCTTATTAAGTATGATCTCAGCATGATCATAAGTGAGGCATCAGCTTGGCAGGCAGGCACGTGTCGGTCATAGGGTAAAGTTTTTGTGAAAGTGGTTATAGTCTAGGTTTTAAAAAATACAGATTCTATAACCTAGGCTCGATGCCAATCCGTAACACCCCAAAAAATGACTCGGCGGAGCATACGCGTATTGGGGTGCTACTAAATTGGTATCACAACATAAGCATAGAACAACGGATTTTTATAAATAAACTTTTACTCATTTCTTGAGAACAATGTTTACATTATAGAATAGTGCGGAAAATGGCCCATTATAAACAAGTGGTCCCAATACATAAATCAGAGTCTTCTATGACCATGCCATGCCTTTGCCTTGCGCCTCCAAAGATAAGCTATTGTGACAATCCGTACTTTCAGGTCATTTCTCGACACGATGCATGTCTCATTATTTCAACATTTTGAGTAAACTTGGTTTACTTGTTTCAAATTCGCGTAACCTTGGAGGTTTAGCGGCGAATTCATGATCATGACATCACGTACATTTCATATGGACTATGATTAGTCTACATTTCATTGACATCATGTGCATCTCATAAATTCATTCACGACATTTCATTTCATATTTTACGCGTAATTTTTATGTTTAATAATTTTTATCGCGTGAGTTTTATTTTGTATATTTAACCCGTTACTTTCAAAAATGATCCCGAGGTATTTTAAACTTACCTTTAGTTTATAAAAACTATATTTTTAGTTTTCCTAGTGTTTCAAATTTATTTGGTATATTAATCGTTAAAGTTTTATTTATTACGTCGTTTTCTTAAAAATCTTACGGTAATTATTTTACCACTCAATTTTCACAAGGAAAGTATTTTTATAATTTTTATCATTTCAATACACTCTATTTTGACCTAATAAAAAGTACTTGTACCAAAAATTCTACCATTTACTTTTACACTCATTTAACTTATATTTACTTTACAATTTATCAAGTCTTACAAATAACACAAGATTTAAAAAAAAAAAAAAAAAAAAGTAATTTGAGAGACAACCCTCCCCAAAAGGCCAAGGGGAGGGTGTGTCTTAATTGTGGTAAGGTTCATGTCTTTCTAATAATTCACTTCACCAATTAAAAGTCTTACTTGACAATATTTTTCTCATTCAATCTCATAGTCTCAAAGTGTTAAGAAAACAACTTTCCTCTCTCTTTTTGGCTTCATCAAACCGGCCAAGCATCCAAGAGCCAAGGGATCAAATTTTTCTTGCAAGTTCAAGTGTTATTTCGACCTAGAATATATCCTTTATGGTTTTGAAATAAAAACCAAGGATATTTAAGTTAATCCTTGTTACCTACACCTCTTCATTTCTCTTGTAAGCATGTTTTCATCATTTTTATGTTTCCTCTTTCATTTCATATGTTTCTTATCATTTTTGGAGCTTTTATGCAAGTATTGTGATTTATACCATTTATGTCATGATTTTTAAGTTATATATATACCTAAGGTCATCCTATAATTACTCCCATGGTATTCTTTGGTCTTGATGGTGATTAGGAACCCATGACACCCTAAGAAGGTGTATGGTAGGATTAGATTAGTTTCGGAGTTGATTTGAAGGGATTAGAATAGGTTTTGTCCGTGAAAAACTATTTTCGATAACTATATTTTGTGTTCTGTCCTTAATTCGAATTTCTGGAAAAATCAGCAGATGGTACGAAAGTTTGGCCTTGATTTTTGGAAAATATACTTAAAAACGAATCCGTGGCCGCTTGAACGGATAAAAACGGACTTATAACGAAGCCGTGGGGAATTTTTAAAGTTTGGCGGATTTAAATATATAGTTTCGAAAATTTCAGCTTTGTTTTAGTTATTTCGAGTCAAAAAAGCCTTAAGCTTCACAAATTATTTCGACTTCTCAAAAATATATTAATTTACTTGATCTGAAGCTAAGGACATATTAAAGCGTAAGCGGTTTGAAACGATAAAGATATGCACTTTTTCATAAACTTGCCGTAACTAATTTTCTGCACACTATTAGCCAAAAACCACCATCTTTAACCCTTAATATCTTTATGATCGAGACCTTTTGGACGAAAACTCCTGAACTGAAACTTTTAGATATGGATACAAACTTTCCAAAACCGTCGATTTCGTTCTCTAACGATCAACGTGTAATGTTTTACGATTGTTTTTCCGGAGCCATTTTTGTTGATTTCACGATTTTTCCGACGACATTGTTTTGCGACGAAAAGTGGTAATTTCACCAAAAATCATTTTAAAACCATTGTAGGATGACATTTTTACGTAAAAACATGTAAAGTCATTTTGATTGGTCGAGACGTCAAAAATGTATTTTTCGACGACGAGTATCTTTTTCAAAAACTCGTAAATGGTATAAATTACATACGTAGTGCATGCATATCATTACATTGCAATTCATGACATATCATATCATTGATAATAGGTCCCGGTTGACGCATTACATTAAACCTCAGTGTACTCACTTTTGCCGTTATTCCAGTTTATCCAAGTGAGTTTTCATAGCCCCGTTTTACATGCTTTCGATTATTTTCAAACCCACGGGGAGAATACATTGCACTACATTTTTCTTTGTACGATACCAAGTATGTTAAATTCATTACATTGCTTAAGTTACCGCATTTGCCAATTTGAAAGTCCCCATTACTTGAACATGAACCGTTAATCTTTGAAGCGAGGATGAGTGGATAGATCTATCGAGGGTGACGCCTCCATCCGGGTTGGTGAATCCCAACCGGGAAAACGGATGCATTTCATTTGATCACATTACGGAGTTGTCTGGCAAACACTCTGCAGGGGCATACATAATTGAGCAGTCTAGTTTCGGGGTCATGGGCTTAGAGCAATTGTAACATTATTTTTACGTGACTTGATTGTCATGCATGCTAGATACTTGTGTAGTCGTATAAAACATTTACATAAACCTATGATTTCTCACCAACATTATTGTTGACCGTTATTAGCAATGTATTTTCGTAAGTGGCGAGGCATTATCATCATGACATGGTTTAGGGACCTACATTTTGAGTCGCCGCGTCGACTTACATTATGTACATTATGGCACTTTATTTCAAAACATCGTTTGGATTTGTAACATATTTGTATTTCCGCAAACTTTGTAAACCTTTTGGGACCATGTTGTACTCGATTATGTTTTATGAAATATCCAACGATGTGTTTTTAAACGACACTTTAGGTCGTTCAATATAACTGTGATGTGGTGCTATGACAGTCAATGCCCCAGAATTCCATTCGTACCAAAACAGTAAATTGGGGTGTGACAGATTGGTATCCGAGCTACAGTTATAGAGAACTAGGTTGCATCATTGACCCTAGACTATAGCTACATTATCATAGCATCTCATCATTTCATCATAGCGCATATTCACTTTTCATGCGGATTCACTTACACTTTATTCGAGATTATTTACTTTTATTTCACATCGGTTATCACAGACATGTCTTGATTCACATCCCATCACCATATCATCGGACTCTAGCTCGGATGATGTTCCAGATAACCCCATCATGGATGATGTTGCATCACATTCCACTGAGATCGTATCTTCCATTGGATCTACTCCAGTCTTTCCACCTATTATGATCGACACGGGACCGAACCTTTCGAGGAGGCGAGGTTGCACCCACACCTCACATTAGCCCACCATAACCCGTTGCTCGCACCATCACCACCACCGGCTACCACCACCATCATCACCGTCATCGTCATATTTTCTTAGAGATCCTTACCGATCGGACTTGCCGCCAAAAAGCGTGCTCGTTTTGATATCCCGACACCACCATCTACGAGCGAGCCACCCGTTAGATTTGAGTTAGGTGAGAGTTCTAGGGCAGTGCTCGACACCTTCTACCGAGGCATTAGGAGCCCGTATTGGTAGTCAGCAGATCCAGATTGATAGTTTGACACAACAGTTGGAGGAGTTGTCGGTAGATAGGATTGAGCCCATCACGAGGAGGTCGAGGTTTGATATTAGGCGGGGGTTTGTATTGACTTATCTCATCGAGTATTGAGAATAGGCGGTTAGAGGACGGGGAGACTATTGCTTCTTTGCGAGTTCGAGTTGATGAGTTGAGGAGTTTGGTGGATAGTTTGGTTACTCGTGTTCGCGATCTTGATTGGCCGGCGGAGCACCATGAGGTGCCTTATGTAGACTTTGTCATTGTATAGTTTTGACCATTATTATCCTAGTCACAAGGTGTGTGGCGTAGTTTAAAGAACTTGTTGTATTTTGGTTGTTGTACAAACAAATGTATCAAGTATTGACTCTACTATGTAGGAATGGTTATTATTATCTATGATATCGGTCCATGTAGGCGAAATTTTCATGTATATTATCCACGTGTGTTGTGATTATATTTGTGATATTTCGTTATTGTTCCGTTATGATTCCAATTATCTTTATGCATGATGTGGTTGTGGATATATTTGTTTGATGGTTGTTTCTACTTACGAGTTCTCATGATTGTTTCATCTTGTGATTTTGAAGAATTATGGCGCCTAAGAAAGTTACACCGGAAATGACCCAAGCAGAAATTCAAAAGTTGGTGAATGATAGCATTGCTAATGCACTAAGGGTCGAAGGGAAACAAGTGGGTCTGCTGAAGCCGCTAGGCTAGCTACTGCTTCTTCTGGTAATGCCGGAGGATCGGGGTTAAGAAATGTTCGTACAAAGATTTCAAGAGTGGTGAACCCACTAAGTTTCGAGTACCGAGGAGCTAACTTCAATGGCGATGGTTTGAGAAATTGGAATCATTATTTTTGCTTTGTAACTGTCCGGATGACAGGAAGGTCAAATTTGCTACGAGCACTTTACTCGATGGAGCGTTGTCATGGTGGAATTCATACGCTCAACCGATTGGAATGGAGAATGCTTTTAAGCTTACTTGGGAGGAATTCAAGGGCTTGGTGACTAAGAAGTTTTGTCCTCGAACGGAAATCAAAAAGTTGGAGGCGGAGTTCTATGAATTGGTAACCATTGGGTATGATATCGACACTTACATTCGGAGATTCCGTGAATTAGCCACGTTATGCCCGTCGATGGTATCGGATAATGAAAAGTTGCTAGAGGCTTTTATTGGAGGACTTCCCGAAGTTGTTCAAGGAGATGTGACTTCGTTTGATCCACAAACAATTGAGGAAGCTATTCGTGTGACTCAGAAATTGATGGCACAAGTGGTGAAGCGAGGCAAGTACACCACCACCAAGCAACAACAACAACCCCAACAACCGTTTCAACAATAACCGAGGCAACTACAACAACAATAACAAACGCAAGTGGGACAACAGGGGTAGGAATGCTACTCAACCACCACCCAAAAGGCAAGAGGTTGCTAAGGCTTATGTTGCGGGACCGAAAGAAGGAAAAGGATATACGGGAGTTTTGCCGAAATGTAACAGATGTTTGAGTCACCACAATCCGGGTCGATGTCCCGATCCGTGTGAAAATTGCAAGAAAGTTGGTCACCGTACTAGGGATTGCAAGGCACCACAAGTTACTTGTTTTGGGTTGCGGGAAGCTGGACACTACAAGAGGATTGTAAGAAAGGAAAGAATCAAGCAAATCCGAATCAAGAAGGTTTGGCACGAGGAAGGGTTTACGTCATCGGAGGCGGAGAAGATAGGGAGGACCCGAATGTCATAACGGGTACGTTCCTTCACAATAATCGTTATGCTTGATTTTATTTGATTGGTGCCGATAAAAGTTTTGTGTCCATGCATTTGAACCTTTGCTCAACATTAAGCCAACCACCTTAGATACATCATACATTGTCGAATTAGCTAATGGTAGCGTAGTTAACACAAACACCATTGTTCGCGGTTGCACATTCAATTTTCTTAATCATCCCTTCAACATAGACCTCATGCCCGTAGAGCTTGGTAGTTTTGACGTCGTCATCGGCATGGACTGGTTATCTAAGCATCGTGCGAAGATCATTTGTGATGAGAAAGTGATTCATCTTCCCTATAACGGCGAAACTTTGATTATTCGTGGGGAGCGGTGGAACTCGAATTAGTATCATATCAAGTATCAAAACGGAGAAGTACATTAAGAAAGGTTGTCTTGCTTTCTTAGATCATGTAACCGAGAAAAGTCGGAGAAGCGACTTGAAGATGTTCCTATTGTTCGTGAATTTTACAGTATTTCGAGGATTTACCGGGACTTCCACCGCACGTCAAGTAGATTTCATATTGACTTAGTGCGGAGTGCACCGATGCGCTGAGCACCGTATCGTCTAGCACCATCCGAAATGCAAGAGTTGTCTAAACAATTACAAGAGCTTCTAGACAAAGGATTCATTAGGCCGAGTTCCTCTCCTTGGGGAGCACCGGTCTTGTTTGTGAAGAAGAAGGATGGATCCTTCCGAATGTGCATAGATTATCGAGAATTGAACAAGTTAACGGTGAAGAATCGTTACCCACTCCCCCGAATTGATGACTTGTTCGATCAGTTGCAAGGTTCAAGTATTTATTCCAAGATTGATCTTCGTTCGGGTTATCATCGACTTCGAGTTGGAAGAGGATATTCAAAACATTTAGAACACGTTACGGTCATTACGAGTTTCAAGTGATGCCGTTTGGATTGACTAATGCACCGGCGGTATTCATGGATCTCATGAATAGAGTTTGTAAACCGTATTTGGACAAGTTTGTTATAGTGTTCATCGACGACATCTTGATCTACTCCAAGAGCAAGGAAGAGCACGAAGAGCATTTAAGGGTGATTTTAAGGCTACTCAAGAATGAGAAGTTGTATGCCAAGTTTTCGAAGTGTGATTTTTGGAACCACAAAGTGCAATTTCTTGGTCATGTCATTGATAGTCATGGACTACAAGTTGATCCCACAAAGATTGAAGCCGTGAAAGATTGGGCTACTCAACGATCCTACAGAAATTGACAATTTCTAGGACTAGCGAGGTATTACCGAAGGTTCATCAGAGGTTTTGAAGATAGCGAGACCTTTGACCAAGTTGACACGAGAAAAACAAGAAATGCAGTGGGGAAAGAAACAAGAAGTTGCTTTTCAGTTGTTGAAGCAAAAGCTTTGCAGTACGCCAATTTTGGCACTACCCGAAGGCATTGAGAACTTTGTTGTATATTGCGACGCCGCATAAAGGACTAGGGGCATTTTAATGCAAAGCGAGAAGGTGATTGCGTATGCTTCTCGACAACTTAAGACGCATGAGAAGAACTACACAACTCATGATCTCGAGTTAGGAGCCGTAGTTTTTGCGCTCAAGATTTGGAGACACTACCT
The DNA here is from genome assembly GCA_910596185.1 of Chrysanthemum makinoi. Taxonomy (NCBI): domain Eukaryota; kingdom Viridiplantae; phylum Streptophyta; class Magnoliopsida; order Asterales; family Asteraceae; genus Chrysanthemum; species Chrysanthemum makinoi. The sequence goes on along the minus strand of OU343217.1, from coordinate 128,875,167 downwards.
CTATGGTACAAAGTGCACAGTGTTTACCGACCACAAGAGTTTGCAATATATTCTTGATCAGAAGGAGCTTAATATGAGGCAACGTCATTGGTTGGAGTTACTCAGCGACTATGATTGTGAAATCAAGTATCACCCGGGAAAAGCCAATGTTGTGGCTGATGCTCTTAGTCGGGAAGAGAGGCCTAAACCTTTAAGAGTTCGTTCATTGGGAATGACGATTATTTCTCCTCTACCATCGAAAATCCATGAAGCACAAGTCGAAGCACTTAAGGAGGAAAACCGACCAAGTGAAAAGCTTTATGGTATGCCCAAAAGCGCAAATGGTTTTGTAAAGAGAGCAGATGGAGTATTATGTTTCAAAGATAGAATGTGGGTTCCATTGCATGGCGGAATACGAGAATTGATTATGCATGAGTCGCATAAGTCAAAGTATTCTATTCATCGAGGATCGGATAAGATGTATCAAGATCTTAAGAAGCTTTATTGGTGGCTGAACATGAAAGCGGAGATTGCCACGCGTCGTTAGCAAATGTCTTACTGCTTAAGGTAAAAGTTGAATATCGAAGCCTTGGGTTTACTCCAACAACCAGAAATTCCTCAATGGAAATGGGAACGCATTACGATGGACTTTGTTACGAAACTTCCTAAGACATCGGAGGTTACTGGACGCTATTTGGGTAATTGTTGATTGTCTTACCAAGTCAGCCCATTTCATACCTATTAGAGAGACTTATTCCATGGAGCAACTCACTAGACTTTATGTCAAGGAAATAGTCTCGAGGCACGGAGCACCAATTTCTATTATTTCCGACAGAGATGGTCGATTCACTTCAAACTTAGGAATTCATTGCAAGATTCATTCGAACCAGATTAGAGATGAGCACAAAGATATCACCCACAAACGACGGTCAAAGTGAAAGGACCATTCAAACGTTAGAAGACATGCTAAGGGCATGTGTGATTGATTTTGGCAATGGTTGGGCTAACCATTTGCCATTGATTGAATTCTCGTACAACAATAGTTATCACACCGATTATCAAGATGGCACCATTCGAGGCCTTCAGTATGGTCGTAAGTGCCGTTCACTGTTTGTTGGGCGAGGTAGGAGCGCACAACTTATCGGTCCGTAAATGGTACGGAAACCACGGAAAAGATTGTTCAAATTCGTGATAGACTCAGAACCGCAAGGAGTCGACAGAAAAGTTATGCGGATGTTAGACGCAAGGATTTGGAATTTCAAGTAAGTGACAAAGTTATGTTGAAAGTATCGCCTTGGAAGGGCGTGGTACGATTTGGAAAGCGTGGGAAATTGAACCCGAGATACATTGGGCCATTCAAGATTTTGGCGAGTTGGTCCGTAGCTTATCGTCTTGATCTTCCACCGGAACTTCGGTCATGTGCACAACACGTTTCACGTTTCAAACTTGAAGAAGTGTCTTTCGGACGAATGCTTCGTTATTCCATTGGACGAAATTGACTTGATGACAAACTCAATTTTGTGGAAGAACTCACAGAAATCATGGACCGCGAGGTCAAGCAGTTGAAACAAAGTCGTATTCCTATTGTGAAAGTTCGTTGGAATTCTCGACGAGGTCCTGAGTTTACTTGGGTACGGGAAGACCAGATCGACGCAGTATCCTCATCTTTTCACCGACACTGTTACACCTAACAACGATTGAATTCAGGGACTGAATTCCCTTTTTGGATGGGCGAATGTGACAATCCGTACTTTCAGGTCATTTCTCGACACGATGCATGTCTCATTATTTCAACATTTTGAGTAAACTTGGTTTACTTGTTTCAAATTCGCGTAACCTTGGAGGTTTAGCGGCGAATTCATGATCATGACATCACTTACATTTCATATGGACTATGATTAGTCTACATTTCATTGACATCATGTGCATCTCATAAATTCATTCACGACATTTCATTTCATATTTTACGCGTAATTTTTATGTTTAATAATTTTTTATCGTGAGTTTTATTTTGTATATTTAACCGTTACTTTCAAAATGATCGAGGTATTTTAAACTTACCTTTAGTTTATAAAACTATATTTTAGTTTTCCTAGTGTTTCAAATTTATTTGGTATATTAATCGTTAAAGTTTTATTTATTACGTCGTTTTCTTAAAAAAATCTTACGGTAATTATTTTACCACTCAATTTTCACAAGGAAAGTATTTTTATAATTTTTATCATTTCAATACACTCTATTTTGACCTAATAAAAAGTACTTGTACCAAAAATTCTACCATTTACTTTTACACTCATTTAACTTATATTTACTTTACAATTTATCAAGTCTTACAAATAACACAAGATTTAAAAAAAAAAAGTAATTTGAGAGACAACCCTCCCCAAAACCGCCAAGGGAGGGTGTGTCTTAATTGTGGTAAGGTTCATGTCTTTCTAATAATTCACTTCACCAATTAAAAGTCTTACTTGACAATATTTTTCTCATTCAATCTCATAGTCTCAAAGTGTTAAGAAAACAACTTTCCTCTCTTTTTGGCTTCATCAAACCGGCCAAGCATCCAAGAGCCAAGGGATCAAATTTTTCTTGCAAGTTCAAGTGTTATTTCAACCTAGTATATATCCTTTTATGGTTTTGAAATAAAAACCAAGGATATTTAAGTTAATCCTTGTTACCTACACCTCTTCATTTCTCTTGTAAGCATGTTTTCATCATTTTTATGTTTCCTCTTTCATTTCATATGTTTCTTATCATTTTTGGAGCCTTTATGCAAGTATTGTGATTTATACCATTTATGTCATGATTTTTAAGTTATATATATACCTAAGGTCATCCTATAATTACTCCCATGGTATTCTTTGGTCTTGATGGTGATTAGGAACCCATGACACCCTAAGAAGGTGTATGGTAGGATTAGATTAGTTTGGAGTTGATTTGAAGGGATTAGAATAGGTTTTGTCCGTGAAAAAACTATTTTCGATAACTATATTTTGTGTTCTGTCCTTAATTCGAATTTCTGGAAAAATCAGCAGATGGTACGAAAGTTTGGCCTTGATTTTTGGAAAATATACTTAAAAACGAATCCGTGGCCGCTTGAGCGGATAAAAACGGACTTATAACGAAGCCGTGGTGAATTTTTAAAGTTTGGCGACGAAATATATAGTTTTTGAAAATTTCAGCTTTCTGTTTTTAGTTATTTCGAGTCAAAAACGAGCCTTAAGCTTCACAAATTATTTCGACTTCTCAAAAATATATTAATTTACTTGATCTGACGAAGCTAAGGACATATTAAGCGTGAAAACGGTTTGAAACGATAAAGATATGCACTTTTCATAAACTTGCGTAACTAATTTTCGCACACTATTAGCCAAAACCACCATCTTTAACCCTTAATATCTTTATGATCGAGACCTTTTGGACGAAAACTCCTGAACTGAAACTTTTAGATATGGATACAAACTTTCCAAAACCGTCGATTGCGTTCTCTAACGATCAGCGTGTAATCTTTTTCTGATTGTTTTCGGAGCCATTTTTGTTGATTTCACGATTTTTCCGACGACATTGTTTTGCGACGAAAAGTGGTAATTTCACCAAAAATCATTTTAAAACCATTGTAGGATGACATTTTTACGTAAAAACATGTAAAGTCATTTTTGATTGGTCGAGACGCGTCAAAATGTATTTTTCGACGACGAGTATCTTTTCAAAACTCGTAAATGGTATAAATTACATACGTAGTGCATGCATATCATTACATTGCAATTCATGACATATCATATCATTGATAATAGGTCCCGGTTGACGCATTACATTAAACCTCGGTGTACTCACTTTTGCCGTTATTCCAGTTTATCCAAGTGAGTTTTCATAGCCCCGCTTTTACATGCTTTCGATTATTTTCAAACCCACGGGGGAGAATACATTGCACTACATTTTTCTTTGTACGATACCAAGTATGTTAAATTCATTACATTGCTTAAGTTACCGCATTTGCCAATTTGAAAGTCCCCATTACTTGAACATGAACCGTTAATCTTTGAAGCGAGGATGAGTGGATAGATCTATCGAGGGTGGCGCCTCCATCCGGGTTGGTGAATCCCAACCGGAAAAGCGGATGCATTTCATTTGATCACATTACGGAGTTGTCTGGCAAACACTCTGCAGGGGCATACATGATTGAACAGTCTAGTTTCGAGGTCATGGGCTTAGAGCAATTGTAACATTATTTTTACGTGACTTGATTGTCATGCATGCTAGATACTTGTGTAGTCGTATAAAACATTTACATAAACCTATGATTTCTCACCAACATTATTGTTGACCGTTATTAGCAATGTATTTTCGAATAGCTGAGGCATTATCATCATGACATGGTTTAGGGACCTACATTTTGAGTCGCCGCGTCGACTTACATTATGTACATTATGGCACTTTATTTCAAAACATCGTTTGGATTTGTAACATATTTGTATTTCCTTAAACTTTGTAAACCTTTTGGGACCATGTTGTACTCTGATTATGTTTTTATGAAATATCCAACGATGTGTTTTTAAAGCGACACTTTAGGTCGTTCAATATAATGCATGATGTGGTGCTATGACATGTCAATGCCCCTGTGAATTCCATTCCGCTGCAAAACAGTAAATGGGGGTGTGATGATTGGTACGAGCTACAGCTTATAGAGAACTAGGTTGCATCATTGACCCTAGACTATAGCTACATTATCATAGCATCTCATCATTTCATCATAGCGCATATTCACTTTTCATGCGGATTCACTTACACTTTATTCGAGATTATTTACTTTTATTTCACATCGGTTGTCACGGACATGTCTTCGTGATTCACATCCCATCACCATATCATCGGACTCTGCTGGATGATGTTCCATTAACCCCATCATGGATGATGTTGCATCACATTCCGCTGAGATCGTATCTTCCATTGGATCTACTCCAGTCTTTCCACCTATTATGATCGAGCGAGACCGAACCCCGAGGAGGCGAGGTTGCACCCACACCTCACATTAGCCCACCATAACCCGTTGCTCGCACCATCACCACCACCAGCACCACTGCCAGCACCATCATCACCGTCATCGTCATATTTTCTTAGAGATCCTGTACCCGCATCGGACTTGCCGCCCAAAAAGCGTGCTCGTTTGATATCCCGACACCACCATCTGAGCCCGAGCACCCGTTAGATTTGAGTTAGGTGAGAGTTCTAGGGCGCAGAAATTGCTCGACAAATTTCTACCGAGGCATTAGGAGCCCGTATTGATAGTCGGTGAGATCAGATTGATAGTTTGACACGCGGTTGGAGGTTGTCGGTAGATAGGATTGAGCCCATGTTGAGGAGGTCGAGGGTTTGATATTAGGCGAGGTTTGTATTGACTTATCTCATCGAGTATTGCATAGGCGTTAGAGGGGGAGACTATTGCTGCAGAGTTCAGTTGATGAGTTGAGGAGTTTGGTGGATAGTTTGGTTACTCGAGTTCGCGATCTTGGAGGGCGAGGCACGTGAGCATGAGGTGCCTTATGTAGACTTTTGTCATTGTATAGTTTTGACCATTATTATCCTAGTCACAAGGTGTGTGACGTAGTTTAAAGAACTTGTTGTATTTTGGTTGTTGTACAAACAAATGTATCAAGTATTGACTCTACTATGTAGGAATGGTTATTATTATCTATGATATCGGTCCATGTAGGCCGAAATTTTCATGTATATTATCCACGTGTGTTGTGATTATATTTGTGATATTTCGTTATTGTTCCGTTATGATTCCAATTATCTTTATGCATGATGTGGTTGTGGATATATTTGTTTGATGGTTGTTTCTACTTACGAGTTCTCATGATTGTTTCATCTTGTGATTTTGAAGAATTATGGCGCCTAAGAAAGTTACACCGGAAATGACCCAAGCAGAAATTCAAAAGTTGGTGAATGATAGTTACACCGGAAATTTCGACTTTGGTTTAATGATGACCAAATGATAATACTTGGAAGGGTACACACAGAAAAGATACGAAGGATGAATCAAGACTTCGGTTTGATGATAACCAAATAACGATGCACGGAAATAATTACATATGATTTTAGACATTAATGGATTATGTAATCATTATTTAAAAGGTATATACTTTACCTAGTGTACACACATGTACAAATATTTCCATGTATCATATTCATTTGTCAACTTAGGAATATTTAAGTAATAGTGTTACTTAATATATTTGTATTTAACAATTTGATGGTGCAAGTTATGAATAAAACTTCTCATTGATGGTTATTATACAAAAATATAATAAGTTATATTTGTTATTAAAAATATAGCAACTTAATTATATTTTGCGAAAGTTAGCATGACTCATGTATACATTTTAGTCTTTCCGTGATAAATAAATGTTACAATCTTTACTTTTAAAGATAAGCTATATCTATATTGTTTACCAAACTCATATAAGTTTTTATACTCAAAGTAAGTCCCATTAAGCTTGAATGAGCTAAAATATCAAAATGAGTTAACGTTTACATCTTCTTTTGTTTGCTTTGTAATTTAAAATATAAATTTAATGATAAAAAAAATATTAAGTTTTGAGACATGTTGCATTTTCAGAATCCGCTTATAAGACGGTTATGTAGCTTGAGTGTGTCGAGAGGTTAAGTCAAATATGCCGAAGCAAACCATAAGTCTAACGCAACCTACCTGTCTAGGAACTTTATTGGGCTTCACCAACAGAATTTGACACTCAACCCAAACGAAATTTACCCAATTCATTCACAACCAATTTAGAAAAATTTAGTCATTTTAGCTACTAGTTGTTTTTAACTTGACCAACATGTTTTGAAATTGTAACTTGTGGGCAAAATGAATAAAACTATTTTTGGTAGATCGGTCTCGGCAAGACAAATAATTTAAACAATCCAAAGATAAACGAAATACTAATCTTCTTAACCCAAAACACATTAAATCTCCTAGTTACTTTAAGTTTGCCAATTGATTGTTTTACGGTGAAGTATACTACATCGTTGAATTAATGGTACAAACAATATGACATAAATCAATCTATCCCATTAACATTTTATCCCTTGGTTTGAATATTGTGAGTTGAGGCAAAATGAGTATGGTAAAAGACTCACTCTTTGTGGCTGCACGGCAAAGAAACAAACACCCATGAAATTTTGGGGTTATACTCAAACCAAACGCACATGTTTGGTGCAGAAAATCGACAAACCGACGCCATTTGGAGATCTGAAATCGCCAACGCACTTTTCCGCTTGGAGTGAAAGTCACGGTAAACGCCCTTTGGAGCTGGAAATTCAGCGGCAAACGCATTCCCTTAAGGGTCGAATTCGCAACTCTTGGTGCAGAAAACAAAACGCAGCATATACCAAGACTTTTACAAGTCTTCTAAGACCACGACATGGTCTAGTGTTGATTCGGGTAGAAACACCCTCAAGGTGTTCTCCTTTGGCTCGAAGCAAGCAAGACACACGTATCCTATGGTGACTTTGATACAACTTCAGTTGCAAGACTCTTGTGAGTCTATACGTTCATTGGAACAAGGCAACAAAACACTAGGCGTCGGGTACTACCCGTGGCTTGCCATTTGACTTAACACTCTCATGGTAATGAGCTATACGAGTCAAATCACAAATGAAACTCCATACACTCCTCGAGTGAATATGTTTCACAGTCGGATTACAACACAAACGAGTCAAGAACTAAGCCGAACACTAAAATAAGCCGATGATGAGTATTTTGCATATACGTCGGATGTAAGTCACTAAGCACGAGAATTTAGCCGGATTTTTCAGGAAATCAAGACTTTCAAAATATTTTATATCTTTTCTTTTCTTGTTTCACGACAACAACAACAATGACAACAACTAGGAAGATATGTTTAATTCCACAATTCATCAATTCGAACTATATATAAAAGTATAATTTTTGATTCAAAACAAATTACAGATTTACAAGATAATAAAGAAAATCGAAGGTGTTCTTACAATGATCCCAAGAGTGGGTCGAAGGACATGAACACCGAAACAAAGAAACCAAATTGGAGGAGAATCGAGGTGATTTGGAACAATTAACTTCTGGAGTAGCTTCCTTGTGCCATCAACTACAAAACCCCTCTATAAATTTCCGAAAGCCCTTTGTTTTGAGAAACCCTAATTATTAAGAACCTTAATTATTTTTGTGGCGTGAGGAGTGGATGAACCTGCTTCAGGAGTTGATGCTATATATAGATATATATTAAGGAAGCCTTGTGTCCTCTTTCTTTTCTTGATTGTAGCGTGGCACTCTACTTGGATTCCATCTCTATTCACAGCCGAGCTAGTGTCCCCTTAGGGTAGATTATGTGGCTGAAGATTTGTGGTGATGGATTATGGTGACTGAAGAGGAAGGGGAGCAGGTTTCTTTTTGGTTCCTGGTTTTGGATGGAAGCGAGAAAAGGAAAGAAGAAGAAGAACAGTAAAGCAAATGGGCGGCTAAGGATATAAGTGGGGTAGTATTATCTATTTTTGTCTTTACTGTTAATATTGTATAACTGTACCCCGTGTTTTGTTGAATCCTCGAGTAAACGTACCTTCCCGGTACCCGAAAGTTATAGAAGTTATATTTTTAGAAGCGTTTTTGTAAGTGTAATAATATATTCTTATTATTACGTAGAAATTTGATTATAATTGTTTGCCGTTATTAATTTGGTGTCGGTCTGCGTGCGGTGCCGTGGCTTCCTAAATTCACGAGATAACCTCTCGTTTTCTTCTGTAAATTATTAGTGATTGATAAAAATGTATTTTTCTCTTATCTCAATATTTATTTTTAGTTTTGTTTGCTACTTTAGCTGCACTGTAGAGTTAATGCGAAAACCGATGGATTGCTTATGTATGCTTAAATTTTAACTTGGACAAATAATAAATTTCACAAATACTTAGTGGACAAGTACCATGTGTGCAGTGTCGGGGTTTTTAAGAAAACGAAATGACCTCTTGTTTTTAAATCTAAATATTGACAACTGTTAGAAAATAACCGATTTAAATTCTCCGACGTAATAATTATTATTATAATAATCCGGAAATTTACGGGTTGTTATAGTCTACCCACCTTACAAGAGATCCGTCCCGGATCTCAGTTTACGCTACCCGATAGGTTTCGAACGAGGTGATGGTATTTGAAACAAGTTTGGATTTTCCTAGGTTGTTCTTATGGTTTCCCTTTGGGTATGGGTACCTAGGTGTTATGCCAAGAGCACATCCTCTATCCGAGGTGCCATGATTCTCTCGATAGGTTCATTGGGTGAAGGTTCAAAGTTTTGATGTTACGAGGTTTCACTATTTTGTTAGTGTGAGTTCCTTTAACTTCTCATGGTTTTATCAAAACGCACCCATTTCTGGTGTTTAATGGTTCTAAAGTATATGGGTTGATTCTTAAGGTTCAGCATGGGTTTGCGTGCTTTCTTCTTTAAAGGTGAAGAAACATTTGTTTTTGAAATTTTCTTTCGAATGAGTGTTTGCACAAGTTTGAATAAGACCATATTTCAAAATCGATAGTGTAAAATGACACATTTTCAAAAGATTGTAAAACCGGTTCTAAATTATGGGGTGTAATGGGAAATTTTGAAAACTTTTAGTGTTTCAAGATTTTGTCTCATTTTAACGAGGGATTTTGGAAGGTATTTTTATTGGATTCTAAAGAGAAATCATCGGATTTGGAAAATATATTGTAGTAAGGATCGTAGCGAGGATATAATTTACCCATAGCCACGCGTGTTTAGTTGTCTAAGTTGGGTAGGATTGGAGGTTTAATGGTTGGTGAACCTCGTTGTTTTCTATGGTTTTAGGAAAAGGTGTAGGATACATCCTAAGGTCAGGCTTAGCTATCAAGGAGGACATTGATCATTTTTGTTTACGGGTATTAACTTAAAACACATTTCGATGAAATAAGTAACCAATAGAGTGGTTCTGGGATACTTTTCAAAGTATTAAGGAACACTTTATTTTGGTAAGGTTTGGGTAGAATTGTAGTTTATTTTATGGTGAAATGGTAAGGTGGTAATTTGGTTTGTAGAATGATTCATGAAGTGATTCATGAAGTATCATGGTTTGAGGGGTAATTCGGAAGTAGTTTGTATGGCAACTCGTTTATTTAGTTTATAGGAGGGTAACAAGTTAGGCATTGTCATTTCTAAGAGGTGGGTGGAGCTTTTAGGTTCTTAATTCTCAAGGTGGGGCGTAAAGTTTTCAAGTTTCTGTGGGATTATAGGTCATTTATCATGTCTTTCTAGATTTTGCCAAAGTTTTATTGTTCTTTTGTTGCCTATTCCCATTAGAGAATTTTTCTTATAGGTGCTATTGAAAGGTTGCTCCTAAAATGGTTTGATTTGTTCATGGGGTGTAAGGTGTGGGGTAGGTGTGACTATAACATAACCCGATTGAATTATAAAGTTTATGATTAAGAAGTAGTATGGCCAAGATGGTGGCTTATGCTTAAGAAATATTGTGATGCCAGTGAGTGTTTTATGACTAAGAAATGCCAGTGAGTGACTTGTGATTAAGGTATGCCGGTGAGTGGCTCGTGTTCAAAGGATTGTGTGACGCCAAAGGTGTGGCTCCAGGGTAACCGTCAATGTGTGGTTTATTGAAATGTCACATGTTTATCAAAATATTATCATCTTCTCTCGACATAAACTATTATAACTATCCTAATGTACTCAAAATTCACCTCCGAAGTGGGACATAGGTGATCAGTTATGTCCCATGTCCCTGGTTGAATATAGGTGATCAGTCTATATTCACCCGAGGTTCAATGAATGTTGAAATACTTAGCTTATTACGCTTAGTAATATGTCACAATACTTTTAAAGGTTGTCTTGAAGGTTTAGAACAGTTATTCTCTTTATGTGAGGGAAAAGGTGTAGTGTTGTGATACGTAATTATACGTATAGGGAAAGTAATTATAACCTACAATGAAACTAGGTGAGCAGTGATAAAACATGTATCTTATCAAGTATGATCTCAAAATGATCATAAGTGAGGCATCGCCTGGCGTGCGTGCACGGGTCATAGGTAAAGTTTTTGTGAAAGTGGTTATAGTCTAGGTTTTAAAAATACCCAGCTTCTATAACCTAGGCTCGATGCCAATCTGTAACACCCCCAAAAAATGACTCAAATGGAAGCATACACGTATTGGGGTGCTACTAAATTGGTATCACAACATAAGCATAGAACAACGGATTTTTATAAATAAACTTTTACTCATTTCTTGAGAACAATGTTTACATTATAGAATAGTGCGGAAAATGGCCCATTATAAACAAGTGGTCCCAATACATAAATCGTAGTTTCTATGACCATGCCATGCCTTTGCCTTATATCCCAAAGATAAGCTATCACCTCAAAACCCAAGATACATGCTAAGTGTGGTGGGTCACTAATGTGAGTTCATAGGTTTAGTTAAAAGGGATTTCAAGATAACTTGTTTCAAATTTGGTTCTTGATGATCATTACGTCTTGCATAATGTCATAAAGTTTATGATTTCAATTCATAAAAGAGATTTCAATAGTGGACCATAAGTAGGGTATATGTACATTACAACTAATATAATGTCATATATTGAATCTATTACGCTAGCACTAAGTTCATGCAAGAAACCGGCTACGATGTAGCTCATGTATGCACAAGGAAGTCATACAAATAATGAGCCCATGGCGAGTGTTTATCCCAATACACTCGGTCCTGACATGTTATATGTTTCAGCCCTGACCCAAGCGGGTCAACCGAATGAAGGAGTCACCCTCAATAGATCTATTTATAACATTCGCACTTCCCGTGAGAATTGACTTCGTTCATGAAGAGGGCAATTTGGGATCTAAGGACTTAGGCTAAGCCGCTGCAATATTCTAGGTCAAACATTTTGGTATGCTCCATAAAACATCTATGTATGATGAAAACTTTAACCATGTAAAAGCATAGTATGCATGGAATGCACAAGTAAAATGATTTAAGTAAAATGAGCATGTATCTTCCCCCAAAACAAGTATAAAGCAGTTAAAAGTAGGGGCTATGAAACTCACCTTGGCCATTAGAAGTCTAAAGGGAATTAAATCAATGAGTGATAGTGCACGGCTCCGACACGCAACCTAATTAATACGGTAATTTAGTCTTTATGTTTAAGACTCGATAAAGTTTAACTAACTTTATAAATTTTAAATGTTTTTGTTGTTGTTGTTGTTGTTGTGGCATCATTTATGTTAAAATGATTTACTCAGGTTTGAGTGGGTTTCGGCTTAGGAAGGATGACATAGAAGAAATCTCAAGGAAGGAATTTCGACTTTGGTTTAATGATGACCAAATGATAATACTTGGAAGGGTACACAAGTAAAAGATGAAGGATGAATCAAGACTTCGGTTTGATGATAACCAAATAACGATGCACGGAAATAATTACATATGATTTTAGACATTAATGGATTATGTAATCATTATTTAAAAGGTATATACTTTACATAGTGTACACACATGTACAAATATTTCCATGTATCATATTCATTTGTCAACTTAGGAATATTTAAGTAATAGCGTTACTTAATATATTTGTATTTAACAATTTGATGGTGCAAGTTATGAATAAAAATTCTCATTGATGGTTATTATACAAAAATATAATAAGTTATATTTGTTATTAAAAATATAGCAACTTAATTATATTTTGACGAAAGTTAAGGCATGACTCATGTATACATTTTAGTCTTTCCGTGATAAATAAATGTTACAATCTTTACTTTTAAAGATAAGCTATATCTATATTGTTTACCAAACTCATATAAGTTTTTATACTCAATGTAAGTCCCATTAAGCTTGAATGAGCTAAAATATCAAAATGAGTTAACGCTACATCTTCTTTTGTTTGCTTTGTAATTTAAAATATAAATTTAATGATAAAAAAAAATATTAAGTTTTGAGACATGTTGCATTTTCAGAAATCCGCTTATAAGCGTGTTATGTAGCTTGAGTCGCCGAGAGGTTAAGTCTAAATATGCCGAAGCAAACCGTAAGTCTAACGCAACCTACTTTCTAGGAACTTTATTGGGCTGATCAGCCAACAGAATTTGACACTCAACCCAAAAGAAATTTACCCAATTCATTCACAACCAATTTAGAAAAATTTAGTCATTTTAGCTACTAGTTGTTTTTAACTTGACCAACATGTTTTGAAATTGTAACTTGTGGGCAAAATGAATAAAACTATTTTCGGTAGATCGGTCTCAAGCGCACAAATAATTTAAACAATCCAAAGATAAACGAAATACTAATCTTCTTAACCCAAAACACATTAAATCTCCTAGTTACTTTAAGTTTGCCAATTGATTGTTTTACGGTGAAGTATACTATCGTTGAATTAATGGTACAAACAATATGACATAAATCAATCTATCCCATTAACATTTTATCCCTTGGTTTGAATATTGTGAGTTGAGGCAAAATGAGTATGGTAAAAGACTCATCTTTTCGTGGTGCCACGGCAGAAACAAACACCCCTCATGGGGTTGTTATACACGAAACCAACGCACTGCTTGGTGCAGAAAATCAAAGAAACCGATGCACCATTTGAGCTCGGAAATCGCCGCCAAACGCACTCCATTTGGAGAGAAAGTCGGTAAACGCACCCTTTGAGCTGGAAATTCAGCGGCAAACAGCGTACCCTTTAAGGGCTGAATTCGCAACTCTTGGTGCGAAAACAAAACGCAAAGATATACCAAGACTTTTACAAGTCTTCTAAGACCACGACATGGTCTAGTGTTGATTCGGTAAAACACCCTCAGGTGTTCTCCTTTGGCTCAAAGCAAGCAAGACACACGTATCCTATGGTGACTTTGATACAATCGGTTGCAAGACTCTTGTGAGTCTATACGCTCAACCGAACAAGGCAACAAAACACTAGGCGCCGGTACTACCCGCGTGGCTTGCCATTTGACTTAACACTCTCATGGTAATGAGCTATACGAGTCAAATCACAAATGAAACTCCATACACTCCTCGAGTGAATATGTTTCAATCATACAACACAAATGAGTCAAGAACTAAGCCGAACACTAAAATAAGCCGATGATGAGTATTTTGCATATACGTCGGATGTAAGTCACTAAGCACGAGAATTTAGCCGGATTTTTCAGGAAATCAAGACTTTCAAAATATTTTATATCTTTTCTTTTCTTGTTTCACGACAACAACAACAATGACAACAACTAGGAAGATATGTTTAATTCCACAATTCATCAATTCGAACTATATATAAAAGTATAATTTTTGATTCAAAACAAATTACAGATTTACAAGATAATAAAGAAAATCGAAGGTGTTCTTATAATGATCCTAAGAGTGGGTCGAAGGACATGAACACCGAAACAAAGAAACCAAATTGGAGGAGAATCGAGGTGATTTGGAACAATTAACTTATGGAGTAGCTTCCTTGTGCCATCAACTACAAAACCCCTCTATAAATTTCCAAAAGCCCTTTGTTTTGAGAAACCCTAATTATTAAGAACCTTAATTATTTTTGTGGCGTGAGGAGTGGATGAACTCGCCTTCGTGAGTTGATGCTATATATAGATATATATTAAGGAAGCCTTGTGTCTCTTTTTTCTTGATTGTAGGGGCACTCTACTTGATTCCATCTCTATTCACAGCCGAGCTAGTGTCCCCTTAGGGTAGATTATGTGGCTGAAGATTTGTGGTGATGGATTATGGTGACCGAAGAGGAAGGGGGAGGTGTTTCTTTTTGGTTCCTGGTTTTGGATGGAAGCGAGAAAAGGAAAGAAGAAGAAGAACAGTAAAGCAAATGGGCGGCTGATGAGTGTGTAAATACTCATCATTTTGGTTAAATCTCGAAGCAAAACGCTTAAAAATGCTTAAATGCATCAAAATATCGAAAATATTCCAAAATTGTATTTCATATGTTTCGGATGCAAAATGTTTAAAATCGATGAAAATGAGCTAAGTTTGCATAATTGGCGCTTCACCCCAAGTTTCAAATATTGTCGAAATAGTCCTGAACACTTAATTTCAAAGAAAAATCACCAAAGGTCCTTTTAAAATCATAAGTTGTCAAAATTAGTCCTTTGGTGAAAAATATCAAAAGTTTTGAGAAATTACAAAATTGGTCCTTCAAGTTTAAAAATTGGCAAAAATGGTCCTTGGAAATTTGAAAATGTCAAGTTTGGTCCTTGTACTATTGGAGTTTGTCACTTTTAGTCCCTTAGAGAAACTTTGCAGATTTGGCAGTTTTGGTCCCTTGAATTTCAGAAATTACACAAATAGTCCTTGATTGTTAAACCCTTAAATACCTTTGGACCTGCCACATCCAATTGGACCCTTGCCAATATACCTTGTGACCCCCAGTCCAATATTAATTTTGACCCCTTCCCTATTATTAATATCCGGTCAAATTTGGTCAAACACCCTCACGGGGTTTCCTTTCCTCCATCATCACCCCTCAGAACACCCCGCAATACTCCAACCTACTTTCCCTCTCATCATCACCCTACCCTTATCACTCCAAACACACCAAGCCAAGATGCATTCAATGCATCTTCAACCTAACACTCAACCTCTCCAGCTGTTAAAAAACATTTTGGCGCCAAATTTCATCAAACGGCCAAGATCATTTCTAGACATCCAATGGTCCATATTATTGCTGGGAAGTGATCAGAGGAGAGAGATAAGACATATTGGTGTATAAAAGAAGCAAGAAGATAGATAGAAAGGGGTAGCACTTAGTTTATTTTTAAAAATGTATGTCGTTTTTAATTCTTAAGTCTTAAAATAGATCATTAGTTGTTATTTCAAGTTTCCTTGTATCAAACTACTTTGTTTCAGTGTATTGCAACTATTTTGAAGTATCAATTCAAGTTTGTGTTCATTTTCCATATTTTATGTAATCAAGGTAATTTTCATTTTCAAATTCCTATGTTAAAGCTTTTAGCAGCTTAATTTTAAGCTCAAACAAGCTTATATAAGCTTCATGACTTTTTATAAGCTTAAATTCAAGTTTCTAGCAATTTTGGATTTTGGTCAAAGAAAGTCAATTGAGCTCAATTTGGTCATGGAATTGGATTTGGGTTGATGCAAAGATGGAAATGGGTTGAAATTGAATGATTTGGGTTGATTTTTATAGGATAGAGGTTCATTGTGTTCGCTTCAAGCCATTGTGGCTAAGGACCGATTGTAAGTGAATTTCAAGGTTTCATTGCATAATCTTCATTTGTAGTTATAAGTAGTTTTAATCTGTTGATTAAGTTGTATTTAGGTCACCTAGATTCATTTTGATTGTCTCGACAAGTTGGATCGATGGTTATCTCATTTTATTTGCAAATCGATTGGGTTAAAGGTGTGTTTGGATCGTGGGTTTAAGCGTATTAGAGGATGGTTCAAGAGTTAGGATTGTTGCTTTAGGTTTGTTAAACTCATATGTACTCATATCTGTCTTATCTGCACTTGCTAACACTCAAAGTCAAAATCTCATGTAAGGCTGCCTTATCGGCTTCACTATTGAATTTTGTCAAAACAAAGACTTGTTTTGTGTTTATAAATCATAGGTATAACTTGAAGTAGTGTCATTTCATCATAATCATCCCACAAATTGAGTTCAAAGTTCACATAAGTCAAACATACAAAAGGCCTTAAAAGTCGAAAAGTTGAAATTTCAAGTTTGAGCCAAACCGAAAGGATTTTTCTGGATTCATTTCGAGCCAAATCAAGTGAAATTGTGGTTTTAAAATCTCCAACTGGTCTAATTTCTTATTAGCATTTTTGTATATTTTTGTGAAATTTTTATAAGGTCCAAAATCTTATCAAAATGGGCTTATATGCCCTGCAGCAAGAACTGAATCGCATGTGTGTTGTCGGAGTTCTTGCAGGGCTTGCACAGAGCTTATAAGAGCTTGTGAGCAGCTAATATTTGGTTTATAAGTAGTCAACCAGGTCTACTCTAGGTCTCCATATTTGGTTTTTGATTTCTAGCTTATTTGAGTGCTTATTCTTAGGCTGCAAGTACTGCCTTAAAACCTGCTTTTTAGCACTTGTATTCAAATCCTCAAATCTGTACAAACAGCTCTCCAGAGGTTTAAGCTTGTTGTAACTTGTTGCATTTTGGTACTTTTAGCATATTATAGCTTCTGTTTCATTTGGGTAGCTTGTGGTTTTCATTTGCTTATTTCAAAGTCTTATTCATAAGCACTTTGCTTAGCGCTTGCATTTTCTCACACATAGCCCCTGTTTTATATTTTCCTAGATTCTAAATATTAAATTAGACTTATCTTGAATTTTTCAGATTTTTCCAAGTTAGTTTGCTATTTTTCTTCAATTTAATCAATTTTAAGCCTTTTTAATTAGCATTTAATACAATTAATTAAGAAAAGTTTCAAAAAATAATTTTTCATTTTTCTTAAGTTTAGATAAATATAAAAAGTCAAAAAAATATTTTTCCAGATTTTTCTTAGTTAAATTTGTATTTTTAAGAAATTTAAGTAGTTTTAAATAGTTTTTAATTCATAAAAATAGAAAATAATCTAAAAAATATAAAATAGTTTTGAAAATTCTCTTTTGTTATTTTAGATATTTCCAAGTCATAATTTTATTTTTCTAGCTTTATTTCATATTTTCTTGTATTTTAGGCTTTTATTAAATAAGTAAAAATAGTTTTTAATTAATAATAATTAGATAAATAGTTTTAAAATAATTTTCTTTTTCTAAAAATTTTCTTTTATCATTAGGTTTGTAAAGATATCATTTTCATATTTTTAGGATTAATATCTAGCAGGTTTCATATTTTCATTTGTACGTTACGTAGTTTTTAATTCAAGTTTTATAAAAGAAAAAATCAAAACATCATTTTGCAAATAGTGATAGCGTTTATTTAATATTTTTTATCTTTTTAATTCTCTTTAATTTGCATTTAAGCCCTTGTAGTTTATGTACTTTTTCTGTAATTATAATAAATCATATCTCTTTTCCCATTCAAATCCTCTCGATCACTACACGTTTGGTGATTCATTGCATAGCTCGCTGGGACATAACGACCCGGGGAAACACTATACTCTCCTGATCTTCATTGCATTTGTTTCCGGACTGTTTTAAGTTTCTTACGGCGGCCATTCACAAGTACGGCCAAAGTGGAGAAAACTTGACCGTTTGGGGAGCGAATCACGCTAAGGATATAAGTGGGGTAGTATTATCTATTTTTGTCTTATCTTGTATAATATTGTATAACTGTACCCGTGTTTTGTTGAATCCTCGAGTAAGCGTACTCTTCCCGGTGCAAAGTTATAGAAATTATATTTTTAGAAGCGTTTTTGTAAGTGTAATAATATATGCTTATTATTACGTAGAAATTTGATTATAATTGTTTGCCGTTATTAATTTGGTGTTGGAGTCTAGCGTCTTTGATTGTGGCTTCCTAAATTCTGAGATAACCTCTCGTTTTCTTCATAAATTATTAGTGATTGATAAAAATGTATTTTTCTCTTATCTCAGTATTTATTTTTAGTTTTGTTTGCTACTGCGCTGTAGTGTGCGAAATAACTGATGGATTAAGCTTATGTATGCTTAAATTTTAACTTGGACAAATAATAAATTTCACAAATACTTAGTGGACAAGTACCATGTGTGCAGTGTCGGGGTTTTTAAGAAAACGAAATGACCTCTTGTTTTTAAATCTAAATATTGACAACTGTCAGAAAATAACCGATTTAAATTCTCCGACGTAATAATTATTATTATAATAATCCGGAAATTTACGGGTTGTTATAGAATGTCTCATTCTTTCCCCTGAATTCAAGCTTGTTGATGATAACTTGGTCATACTGAGAGTACCAAGAACCAATGATGTGTACAGTATGGATATGAAGAGTCTTCACTCTTCTGGAAGAGCAACATGTTTCGTAGCAAAGGCAACACTTGAAGAAGCACATCAGTGGCATAGAAGATTGGGCGATGTAAATTTCAAGAATATCAACAAATTGGTCAAAGGAAATTTAGTTAGAGATTTACCTTCCAAGACTTACAAGAATGATCACTCATGTTTGGCGTGCAAGAAAGGTAAACAACACAAAGCTTCATGCAAGAAGCTTGAAGAAAGAACTATTAGAGAACCTTTGGAGTTGCTGCACAAGGATTTGTTTGGACCGTTTACTTCGCTGCAAGTCTCAACAAGAAGAAAGTCTTGTCACGGTTGTGACAGATGATTGCAGTAGATTTAGTTGGGTATTTTTCTTGGGATTTAAAGATGATACTTTTGATGCTATTCATGATCTCATAATAGCCCTTGAAAACCAATTGAGACTCAAAGTAAGAGGTATTAGATCCGATAATGGGATGAATTCAAGAACAAGCTTATGGATGAGTTTTGTGCTAAGAAAGGAATCAAGAGGGAGTTCAAGATTGCTAGAACTCCACGCAGAATGGTGTTGCGAAAGAAAGAAGAACTTTGATTGAGCTGTAACAATGCTTGCGATTCACATCGCCTATTCAAGTTTGGGGTCGAAGGTAAAGTACGCTTGCTATGTGCTTAATAGTGTATCAATTACCAAACCTCAGATGAAGACACCTTATGAGTTGCTAATGGGAAACAAACCCAACATTCGATTTATGAAGCCTTTTGGATGCCCTCTGACTATTCTTAACACAATTGATAATTTCGGAAAATTTGATGGTAAGTCAAAAGAAGGATACTTATTGGGGTACTGCACCAATAGCAAAGGATTTAGAGTGTACAACAGGGTCACCAAAAAGGTTCAAGATTGTCTTCATGTTGAATTTTTAGAAGATCAAGAAAATCATAAGGGTAAAGGTCCTGATTGGATGTTTGATCTTGAGGTTTTGACTCCTTCTATGAATTATGTGCTTGTTAGAGAAGAAAATCAAGTTGTTCACAAAGAAGATGATTTACAATACATTGTTCATGGAGTTCATATTAGATCTGATGTTGTTCCTGATGAAAAACCCATACCTGTTGAAACAAAGAAAAGTACTGATGAACCAAAATCCTCATTGTTCATGAGGATCAAGCTATTCAAGATGAGCTTAATCAGATGCTTTTTCAAGATGTAGTGGCACATTCTTATGATGATGATCAAAGAAGATCTTATGAAGAAGCAAAAAAAGAACAAACCGTAGAGTTCTCTCACAAAGATTGGATGGATGCAAGATTTTAGATCACAATACTTTAGATCAAAGTATCTTACACTTGACTGACGACTTTGGATGATTTGGATGATCCTAACATGCACGCCTTTAGAAGAAACCGATGATGAGTTTGAAGATGAAGGTATTTTCTCAGATTCCAATGAAGATGTTGATTTCACAAATTTGGGTGATAACGGAAGTTCCATGACTCCTACATTAAAAGTTCATAAAGATCATCCTACTGGTCAAATCATTGGACCTTCTACTCATGGAGTGCTCACAAGAACCAAAGCTAAAGGTTTTTCTACACCACATAATGCTTTACTTAGCTTTGTGTAGAAACAAAACAGGCTGAATCATAAGGATCATCAAACATGTTTATTCACTTGCTTCATCTCTCAAGAAGAACCCAAGAACATAGCTCAAGCATTAACTAAAGAGAGTTGGGTTGAAGCTATGCAAGAAGAACTTCTTTAATTCAAACTTCAAGAAGTTTGGGTACTATGTGATCTTCCAAATGGAAAGAAAGTAATTGGTACAAGATGGGTTTTCAGAGTCAAGAGAGATGAAAGAGGGAATGTCATCAAGAACAAGGCAAGGTTAGTAGCACAAGGTTATAGACAAGAAGAAGGAGTAGATTATGATGAAGTGTTTGCTCCTGTTGCAAGGATTGAAGCTATCCGAATATTCCTTGCTTTTGCATCATATATGGGATTTCAGGTTTATCAAATGGATGTCAAGAGTGCCTTTCTTTATGGCACTATTACAGAGGAGGTTTATGTCAAACAACCTCCTGGTTTTGAAGATCCTGCACATCCAAACAAAGTATACAAAGTTGTTAAAGCTCTCTATGGTCTTCATCAAGCACCTAGAGCTTGGTATGAAAGGCTCTCTACTTTCTTATTGCAACATGGTTATAGGAGGGGAGCCATAGACAAGACTTTGTTTATCAAAAGAGATAAGAAGGATATCATGCTAGTTCAAGTTTATGTAGATGATATCATCTTTGGAGCTACCAAACAGTCCATGGTGAAGGAATTGAGTACTGATGCAACATGAATTTCAAATGAGTTCTATGGGTGAATTAACATTCTATTTGGGGCTTCAAGTTAAAAGATCAAAGGAGGGAATTTTCATAAGTCAAGATAAGTATGTTGTCGACATTCTTAAAAGTTCAATTTTGATGCTATGAAGCCGGTCACTACACCTATCAAGTCTATCAACTCATTGGGCAAGGATGAAGATGGTCAACCTGTAGAAGTCAAGTTGTACAGGATCTATGATTGGTCGTCTTATGTACTTAATCGCATCTAGGCCCGATATCATGTTTCTTTGTCTGTTTATGTGCAAGATATCAAGTCTCACCTAAGGTATCTCATATGAATGCAAGTGAAGAGAATTTTTAGTTATTTGAAACAACAACCTAAGTTAGGGTTGTGGTATCCAAAGGATTCACCATTTCACTTGGAAGCTTTTTCAGATAGTGATTATGCAGATGACAACTATGATAGAAGATCAACCACCGGAGGATGCCAATATCTTGGAAGAAGATTAGTCTCATGGCAATGTAAGAAAGCAAACTATTGCAGCCAACATCATCTTGAGGCAGCATATGTGGTTGCCGCAAGGCATTGTGGACAAGTTTTGTGGATGCAGAATGAACTCTTGGATTATGGGTTCAACTTCAAGAACACTCCTATCAATATTGATAATGAGAGTACAATTTGCATTGTAAAGAATCCTGTTTATCACTCCAAGACCAAATACATTCAGATTAGGCATCACTTCATCAGAGATTGTTATGAGCACGGCTCATTAATGTTGTCAAGGTTCTACAGATGATATCAGAATGATTTACTCACCAAAGGATTTGATGTTTCACGTTTCAATCACTTAGTGGTGAGCATTAGAATGATTAATTACTAAGCTACATTTAAGGGGAGGACTGATTAGTTAGTTAGACAGTCCTATGCATTGCTTAAGGGGAGGCAATTCAATGCCTATTTACAAGTTTCTGCCATTGTGAAGAGAATAATGGAAAAGTACTGCTGTTTTGTCATATGAAGTATCGTAAAGTAAAAACTTCGCCTCAGAAAGTACTCGCACACGTAGAAAGCAACGCTTGTCTTATCAACCTATTGCTCCAATGGTCAAAAAGAGGGTAAATATCAAATAATGTAACTTTGTTATTATGGGCCGTGATTTTCAAATCCTACCTATAAATAACCACTTTCCGATTTTCCTCTCATCTTTATTTTATCAATCTTTTCCATATTTCTCTCTCTCTCTCTCATAAATACTTATTCATCAAATCAATCACTTATACAACCATCAATGACGAACCGAAACACCGTTTCTAAACACAACATGGTGGCTTAATTTGATAAGACTGGCTAATGTCGCATTTCATGACATTATTGATTTTCTCACAGGATCTCTAATTAGTTATGCACTTTTGGTTGAACGGATGTCATTGAGCCCCGGATTCAACAGCTGTTTTGGGGCATCTGCTAGGACTCACATGGAGAATGA
The DNA here is from genome assembly GCA_910596185.1 of Chrysanthemum makinoi. NCBI lineage: Eukaryota > Viridiplantae > Streptophyta > Magnoliopsida > Asterales > Asteraceae > Chrysanthemum > Chrysanthemum makinoi. The sequence goes on along the minus strand of OU343217.1, from coordinate 128,852,468 downwards.
TGATTCGTATATACAAGCTAAAGTTGCTGGAAGGCTTGTGAAAGTTAGTGAAGCATCAATTCGAGAAGATTTTTTATTTGATGATGAAGAAGGAGCTATTCAATTTGATAAACAGCTTCTTTAGGATACGCTATGCTGACATTGGATATGAAGGGTCTTTGACGAAAGCGACATTCAAAAGCCCTTATTTAGCCCACATTAGAAGTACCGGTTCATGTCCTACTTCATTGTATCGCTCTAAGAGTACTTCATGGAGCAATTTGGTTCTAATATAGCATCTGCATTTGTTGGATTGCTACAAACCGTATCTTCAATTTCTCAAGGCTCATTTTAGATGGGAGGTTATCTCACATTTCTCATGGATCACGCTGGTGGATGTATCCAAGATTTATTCAAGTCTTCTTGAATAAACAACTTCATGATGTACCAAAGCCGACAAGCTTATTACCTGTTATGGTACTGCCAAAGATCTTCACCTTCATAGCTAGGAAGAGTGATTTGTTTTTCGGGAGAACACTCCATTGACTACTTCAATGATGGAGATTGTTCAAGCAATTAGAGATGAGGTTGCATCTAGTGATGAAAGAGAAGGTCTTGCTTCAACTCGTGAGTCACGATCTCAAGTGCTTGATGTAGCGAAGGTACTACGGTTTCACCTACCATCTCACCATGATACTCCACTATTGAGTGGAACGGATATACCTATTCCTCATCATTCTCCGAAGGAGTTCGCAGAAGATATACCCCACGAAGGTTTAGTCTTTGGATAATTATGTTCGACAAGGGAGCTAGTCGATTAAAGAAAACAACTGAGGCTCAGGCTGCACATATAGCCAAGTTGAAGATCAAGTTAGAAAACTTAAGAGGTGCAATGCCTTTTAGTAAAACATCACGAGATTATGGGTCAAGAAAGAAAGAAAAGAAAGCATTTTAAGAAGGCTTCTCCAGGCAAAAGGGTTCAACAACAATCTTCTATCAATTTTGGGAGGAATATAGAGCAAGAGAATTTGAAAGAAGATGCTGAATTTTATGAATAAAAAGAAGATGAACCTCAGTACTTGAAACACGGTTAATATTCAAAGTCTTGAGCACGAAAGAAGCTGAAGTTCAAAGAACTGGTGTTCAAATCTGATGATCAAGGTCTTTGTGATCAAAATCTTGGTCTTCAAGGAACTCATAGACAAGTTGATTACACCAAGGACACTTAATTTTGATGAAGAAGTCGGTCCACTTTCCCCGCAAGAAGAGGAAGGCGATACACAAAAGTAGTGCACAACCTGAAGTGATGAAATTGGTGAAATATTGCACAACTTATCAAGACCAAGAGGTGTTAGCATTCGAGAGTTCTTGAAGTACAACCTCAAACTTCTCAACCTTCTATAGATCCAAAAGATAAAGGAAAAGTAAGCTAGTAGAAACAAAGAAAGAAAAAAAAGCACTTTGGCGTAATAAGAGCAATTGAGGAAGCCAAGAATGGAAAGAAGCACTAGAAAGCTACAAGGCGAGTTGAATCTTGAGTTGATCAATGATGAAGGAACGAGAAGGCATTTATACCTAGAAGACCATTGAATAAGGCCAAAGAAAGAAATGCCATGATGGCATATTTAAAGCGAAGGGTATCTTGGATTCTGGTGAATTACATTGAGATGAAAGACTTGTATGAAAATGTTAGACAAAGCTTATCGAAGCAAGTTGAAAGTATTATTTCTTTTAAGGATGACAATCCCGAGAAGGAGGAATCTTGGCAAAAGAAGCAAAAGAAAGAAAAAGCTGAAGGTGAGCAATCAAAAGATTGAGCTAAGATCATATCTGATTGATGAACTAAGGAATTACATTAGAATTGTTGATTTTGAGAATTCTAAATCCAAAGATCTTCGCGATAAGAAGACAAAGATAATCACTTTTGAAGTTGTATAGTCAAAAAGATGGAAATTATTTGATGTTCCATAGGAGGATGAAAGCTTGATATTCAATTTACTATGGGATATCTTGCATATTATTGATGTAGCAGTCTGTTTCAACTATACCAACTAGTGCAAGAATACTTTGAACATATTCATCAAAAGAGTTGGCTTAGTATTATTAGGAGATCTGATAACTATTTTCAGCCGAGAAAACAAGTAATGATGAACTCACGCAAAATCAAGAGAAGCGGGAGATTACAATCTGGAGATTTTTGAAGAATCGAGTACATGCTTTGGGCGGAAGATGGAACTATGATTCATATGCTAGCTAAAAGAATATATCCATTAACAGCAAATCTTATGAGAAGAATGCTAGATCATGGTATGGAGGTCGAGAATGGAAGCTTGACTCTTGTGTTAATTGAGTTGTTTATCGGATGGACAACAATACGATGATGAAGCATAATCTTGGTATGATGTTTACTTATATATAAATTTTTTGAAAAGTAAGTACTTTATTCAAAATGCTATTTGGACAAACAAGATACTTTATCTAAGTACTGCTTGCGACAAACCGATAAATGTTTTTGTAAGAAAATTTTTTGTTAAGTAAAGAATATTTTTGAAACAAGAGTTAAAAGCAACATGGTTTTGAGATGGTTATAACAATAGGTTATCGATTCACCATGTTTACAAAAAGCGGCTAATCCATGAGCAAGCGGCTGCGGTAAAGATATCTCCAATCCGTTATATTGTTGACAACTTGCTAATAAGTTGTATGGTAATCAACTCACCATATCAACAATGTAAAGAGTTGGCTAGCCCACAAGAAAAATGGCTGTAAATCACGTGGAAAAACCATTTATATGGTAATTAGTTCACCATGGTTGCAAGAACTAACTAGTCCAAAAGGGTACGACTTTTGGTAAAGACAAATCAAATGCATTGATAGGCGATGATTTGCTAAAAATCATATAGGTTATCAATGTACATGGTCTTACACACCTAAACATTTGGCTACTCCAGAGTTAATGGCTTTGGTAAAGAGACATCAAAATCCATTAAAAATTTCAATGATTCACTCTCCGCAGGGTTTACACATCGGAAGTGATGAGAATGGTGAAACTTAAAAGTGATGTACAAATTGCCATATGTTCTTTGAGTTCTTGAAAAGATGGAGCTTGCTAATTGTTCTTTGAACGAGAATTCTTGATAAAGACTACTTTGATGATGATGATATAAGCACAGGATCTACAAAGACAAAATTTAAAGATAAAGCCACAATCTCTCTTTGAAGACAAAGATGTTAAAGTTGAATATACAAAGGAACTTGAAATCAAGCAAGTAGAATTCAAGTTAGGGGAGGATTGTTGGGATATAGAAAGTTTAAGTGCTGAAGTATTAAAGTCTTGAAGAATCAAAGTCTTTGAAAAGAAGTCAAAGTCTTTTCGATTCATCAAAGTCTTGCGTAAAGGAATGATATGTAAAATCTATTAGGATTATCTTGTAATTCTAGAATGTTCTAAGTTTAGTATAGTATTACTTGTCATACAAGGTTTGTAATTATGTAAGAGCTAGGGTTATCCTTAAGCCTATAAAAGGACCCCTAGATTGGTATGAGAATGTACGTGCATTATTAGAGCTTTTAGAGAATACGATATTAGAGTATTAGAGTTATTAAAGAATCTGTATAACAAGCAGGTTCTAAGTTTTAATAAAATCGTTGAAGTTAAAGTTAATTCTTCTTAGCTTTGTTAAGTAAATTCCGCATACTTAATAGAGATAGTTCAGTGTTTCATTGTTAATAACTTAGGATTTATCCGAGGTTATTAAACCCTTAACAAGATATATAAGTTAGTTTGGTTAGAGTACATCGTTCCAACAAATCACAAGTGATATTCAGAATATCACAAATATATAATTTGAATAACAGCTACATAGTTTGGGGGTATTTGTTTAACCTTATTTATTTGCTTATGAGATTATGTGATTTCGGTTTATGTTTCACAAGCTTAATTTGCTTATTTTTAAACTTATAAAAGTATGCAAGTTTATATTTATCACGTATAAAGGGAAAATGGTCAAATTTTGGTTTAGAGTTCATACATATTCACCGCTTTGGCCCTGCTTCACGCTGGCCCATTTTAAATGTTTTAGGCGTTTTATATGTTTCAATATCACAAGTGATATTCTCGAGTATCACAATGATATTAATATCACTAGTGATATTCCAGAAATTCAAATGATCACAAGTGATATTCAAAATCACTTGTGATATTCTATTCGAATATCACAAGTGATTTTCTCAATATTACGTGATTTTCAACCAATGTTTTAGTAAAATAAAATCACAAATGATATTCAGAATACCACAAAGTGATATCGAAAATCACAAGATATTCATAATATCAAAGTGATATTCAAAATCACAAGTGATATTCAGAATATCATAAACTGAGATTCTTAATATCACAAAGTGATTTCTGAATATCAGTAAATCACAAGTCATATCCTGAATATCACAGAAAATCACTTGTTATAGTTGGAAACGTACGAAAACGTAAGAAAATGGACGAATACGTATGAAACGAATCAAAATGATGAAAGCGAAACACGTTTGAAAATGGATGAAAACGTATGAAAAATGGACGAAAACGAAAGTAAACTGATGATACCGGACGAAACCTATGAAAACAAAGGAAAACGGATGAAAACGTATAAAAATGGACGTAAACATATGAAAACGGACGAAAACGTATGAAAACGGACGTAAACATATCGTAAACGTATGAAAAGGGTGATGTGCTTTACACACCATCATCAAAAATCCTCAAAAATTCACATTTTTCGATAACTCACTTTTCTCACTAATTTAACTTTTTTCAAGTACTTTTTTCTCAGCTTTTCCAAGCACGATTTTCCAAACACCTTTTTATCATCTTTTTATTTTACACATCTTCATCCTCAAATCTCAAAGATATACACCATTGAAAAAATATGTACATATCTTTTTCACAAAAGTATTATGAATCTCCATTTTGGTGAACATACAAAAAAAGAACATTTAACCAACCCCACTACTACAAAAGGTGGCGGGTGAAGGTTGGCAGTGGCGGTGGTGGGTGACGATTTTCAATGGAGGCGGTGGTTAAGGTTGGTGCGGTTGGTGGCATGCTGGTGCAGTTGGTGATTACATGTGGTGGTGGTTGGAGGCAGCGACGCTTGGTGATTACGGTTGGCGCTATGGGTGGTGGTGGTTGGTTGCAACGACTGTCGAATGGTGGTGATTCATGGCAGTTGCTATAGCGGTGATAAATGGAGGATCGACCCGATCCATATCTAAGTTCAAGATTTTGTGATGGTCATGTGGTGATGGTGGGTTTAAATATTATGAAATACTATGATTTTGTATGCGTGTTTTTTGTGTGTAACAGTGTATGAAAAAAGAGAGAGAGAGAGATAAAAGATGAGTTTATTTATGATCATTGGCCCACAAAAAGAAACCAAATTGATGAAATATCTGATGATGGAGTGTGGATACTAGTTTGGTGGAGTTTAAACACACATAGCCTATATATATTTTACTTCCCTAATCATTTTCTTTCAATTCTCAAGACATGCAACTGAATAGTTGCACCTCCTTGCAGTCTTTGTAATCATTTGCGTATACAACCAAATAGTTTATTGACCTGTGAATTCACCGAGTTAAATGGAAAACCGTGAAAATGATTGTTAAAAATACGTGAGTAAATAATATGTAAGATGTGAGTGATAAAATAATGTAAGTATCATATATTGAACAAATGTATGAAACGATTTGTCATTATACATTAACATAAAATAAATTTTATGCATGCTACCAAAATAATAAAATTATTTTGGTATGTACTTTGTATAAAAATAGAGAGATGATTTGCACACTTATTTAATTGATTGACACATTCAAAATTAGAGTGTGTTAACAATTATACCCTCACATTAATTTACACATTTTCACTACGTGAGGGTATAAATGTCAACAAACTCTAATTTAGAGTGTGTTAATCAATTTAAAGAGTGTGCAAATCACCTCCCATAAAAATACTCTTAAATTTATGAAATACTTTATTTTAGAGAAAATGGTCTAACAAGGCATTCAATTTGCCACTTTTTCTTTTTGTAGGCATCAAACTTTTAATTTTCCTATTGTACCATTCAACTTTCTTAATTTCTTGTTGTAGGCATGTAGCGCGAAAAAAGTGATGTGACAATAGAAAATTAAGGATGTTGGATGTCTACGAATATAAAGATTAAGGAAGTTGGATGCATACAATAGGATGATTAAGAACGTTAGATGCTACAATAGAAAAATTAAAAAAGTTTGATGCTACAATAGGAAAATTAAAAATTTAATACCTAAAAAAAAGTGATAAATTAAATGACTTTTTAAACAATTTTCCTTTTATCTACCTACTAGACTATAGACCCGCGGGTTTCGCGGGTGGCAATTAAAAATGTTCTTTATTTAATGTTTAGCAATAAATCAGATTATTTTCTTGCTAAATTAACATTGTATTGATTCAAATAAACTATGTTCGTTGAGATTACAACTTACTTTGTGTTAATTCATTGAGATTGCAAACAACACTGTTTGAAAATACGAGCTTAACCTAATTGACTACTACCCCAACGTAAATGAAAGTAAAAATGCATCATGTACGACGCCCCAAAACCGTCTTTAGAGTTGAAAATCATTTAATTTAACGCATAATAAGTCTTGACTTTGCCAATCCCGTACATGCTCCATATCAAAATAGTAACCGCAAGACACCACACGCCACATACGGAAACTAAATCATACTTTACCTTTCTTATAGGTTCGCGGGTAGTAGGTGTCGTCGTTCTTAGGTACTCTTAACGTTGTTTGCGCTCCCAACGCTAGATCCACAAAAATTTAGTAAAAGACACTAATATAAACATGTTTGTAGATTCTCGCGATTTCACCTTTCAAGGTTTAAGCAAAGCTAACGGTTGAGAGTACATTGTCCTTTTCACCCCACAAGATTGTGTCCTCTACCACACCATGTGTAATATAGATGAAAATCACATTTTATGCTAAGCAAGATTTATGCTAAGCAAGATCATACTTATGAAGTAAGTTAGATCAAAAGCTAAGAATAGTTGGTAACTTTTCCTTCTCAAGATGCAACTTGGTCAAGATAAGCTCTTTCTAATGAACTTCTGTTATTACCATTTGCCATTACGTATCTGTTCCCAAAAATACAAACAAATTAGGCAAGATTTATCGACTTTAAAACCATGTACACTGATGTATCATGTATGCACAAATACTTGGTCAGAGTAGAGGTTAAAGTACTAATTAATCAAGACAAACAACTTGAACGTAAATTATGATGATCGATAAGCAACCCAAATCAACCTCGAATACAAGTAATTAGTATGGCGACATTATGTCTGCAAGATTATAAGAAGTTAGTCTATATAACTCATTCAAACGCAGTTCTACAAGGCAAAGATAAAATTCTATAGATATTCATTGGGACCAAATCAAGCATTTCAAATAAACAATCGACAATTTATTTAAGGTAAGTCCATGTTTTAGACCCTTTACAGCCATGAGTAGACGCAGAGACAAAAACAACCAACTAATTAAATCAAAGGATTAGAACAACCATTTATTCAAAAGAAGCACATGTAAAGCACGTTTAAGCTTATATAATAAAAGCTAAAATTAAATACAGATATAGAAATTGTTGCAAAGTGTATCGACTGTGTCCATGGATGACAAAAATTCAAAGGAACTTTCTAGACTCGCATAATAAAACATCAAGATTTATTAAGAAACACAAAATGTAGTAATTAGCAATGTTTTGAAACTGGTCGACCGCCGGTTAACCGTTGGACCGTTCGGCAAAAAACGGTAAAACCCGTTTCTAAAACCGTTAACCGGGTTAGACAGCCGTTTTGAGTGACCGTCAACCCGGTTTCGAAAACGGCCGGTTTGGTTTTTCAAAATATTTTTATAAAAACTGGGTTGACCCGGCGGTTGAACTGGTTGACCCGGGTTGACCCGGCGGTCGAACCGGTTGACCAGTTGACCGGTGACTCGAGCGAAACGATTATATACCCGGTTTTCAAAACATTGGTAATTAGTAAACTCCCAAAAACAACTACCCATGTCAGAAATGGTCTAATAGTTTAATTTTAAGCTCTAAACCCGATCTACCGAATAAACCGATACATGTAAAATAAGGAAATTGAACACCAACTTTGGGGAGCCCAAGTTTCGTGTTTCAAAAATATTTTCCTTATAGGATCTTAGTACATGTTTCAGAGTTGAGTATAATAATAACACAATAATTACATGTGTTGATATAATTGATGAAAATTTGATATTTACATACCTTATTAGTAGTGGATTTGAAACACATCTCGTGAGAATAAGCAAGAAACATCAATTATGTGTTATTACTGCAGCGGCCGCAGTACTATAAGATAGGTTTGTGTTATAAGCAACCAAGAGAATAAAGCCATGTTCTTTAACAAAAGTAATGATCCAAGTCATAGAACATGCTTTTAAGAAACAACCGCTCTAAAGTTCAAATCGCCGTTAGTTCTCATAAAGCCCGCTTTTACAAAAAGTGTCTTTATTAAGAGGGCTCTATATTAGATTGTCTACCGGTGTACACAATTGTAGAATTTTATGGGATGGTGGTGAATAAAAGTTTACGTAATTGTTAACAATAACTTGACACACACTACACATTATGTACCCCAAAACCAAGTGTAAGTCATATATTAATTAATA
>OU343217.1:128701800-128843656 GCA_910596185.1 Chrysanthemum makinoi | reverse complement strand
TTTAGATGTTTAATGCCCTACTATATGCAAACAAGAATTCTACTAGGACTTAAACACGTGAGATGTTTATTGCCCTACTACATTCTAATAATGATTCTACTAGGACTTGAACACGCTAGATGTTTGTTGCCCTACTACATTCAAATGTCATGATATTGTGTATAGATACTTCAACACTATACTACATGTTTTAGTCAACATAATTATGGTTATATGATAATGATCATAATTTTGAAGTATAAAATTAACTTGAAATTACTACAGAACTCAATAGTTTACGTTCATGATTACTTTTGTTAGTATAATTATGCTTACATGTTAAGACATAATTATAAAGTCCTTGAATTAATCAATGACTTATAACATAAAGTAGATATAGTAAAATTGTTATGTCTTCTAGTTAACACATAAATATAAGGCCTTTGAATTATTCAAAGACTTACAATGTATTATTGAAATGTTCTGTTTTCTTGTTAACACATGAACATATAATCCTTGAACAGTTCTGTCTTCTTGTGAACACGTGAACATAAGTTTCTTGTATTGTTCAATGAATATACATTATTGCATGCACTTGGTTCATAAATACTTTATATGCAATTTGGCTCTACCCAATTGACAAGTATTTAGTCCAAAGAGAATTAAGTTATCTATGGAATTCTGATATAGTTTCACAATTCTAATAACTCATAGGATACCACTTCATTATGGTATGTCTAATGTGTTGGATCAAACCTTATTAACAATGTTTGGTTCCTGATAGCTTTAATTTCTGTCACAATTCTCAAATTCCGGTCATTTCTTAAATTAAATATGCATCATATTAATTCATTCATGGCATTTCATTTCACATTTAACGCGTAATTTTTATATTTAATAAACGTTATCGCGTGAGTTATTATCTTGAATATTTAATCCGTTACTTTCAAAATGATCCGATATATTTTTATACTTACATTTAGTTATAAAAACTATATTTTGACTTTACCTAGTGTTTTGAATTTATTTGGTATATAAATCGTTAAAGTTGTATTATTACGACACTTTTCTTAAAAACTGCACGATAATTATTATATCACTCAAATCTTACAAGGAATGTATTTTTACAATTTTTATGATCTAATTATACTCTACTTTGATCTATTAAAAATTACTTTTACCTAAAATTACCTTAAATACACTAATGTATATTAAACCTTACAAGTATTATTACATGTGCATTTTTACTTACACTTTTTATCATTCATGTACAAATAAAAGAAAAAAAAAATATTGTTGACAAACATATCCCCCAAAACCGCCCTATGGGGTAGCATTAAATGGTGGTAACAATTTTCTACATTGGATAGATTTATACTCAAAATCCTTTCATTCACTTCATTCACATCACTTATTCTAGAGTTAGTAAAAAGTCTTCTTCTCTTCTTGTTTATCCTCCAAAACCGGTTCTTCATCAAGAGGGTAGCAAGGGATCAAAAACTTTTCAAGCTCAAGTGTTAATTACAATCTAGATTACACTCTTATAAGGTTTTGAAATAAAAACCTAGGGTGTTTAGGTTAATCCTTGGTTCTAATCACCTCATCAAGTTTACTTGTAAGCATATTTCTATCATTTTACATATTTCATCTTCATATCATATTTATTTCTTCATAGTTGTAGCAAACATGCAAGACTTATGTTGATTTATACCATTTTTACATGATTTTTTAGTGTTATATATATATAAGGTCATCCTATAATTATTCCCTTGGTATATGTTGGTCTTGATGATGTTTAGGAACCCATGACACCCTAAGAAGGTGTATGGTAGGATTAGATTAGCTTTGGAGTTGATTTGAAGGATTGGAATAGGTTTAGTACGAGAAAAACTATTTTCGATAAGTATTAAAAGTGGTCTGTCCTTATTTTGATTTTCTGGAAAATCCGACAGTAGGCACGAAATTTTGGCCTTGATATTTAGAAAATATACTATAAAACGAATCCGTGGTAAGCTTGAACGGATAAAAACGGAGTTATAACGAAGTCGTGGTGAATTTTTAAAGTTTGACGACGAGAAATATTATTTTCAGAAAATTCAGCATCATGTTTTTACTTTATTCGAGTCAAAAACGAGCCTTAAGCTTCACAAATTATTTCGAATTGTCAAAAATATATTAGTATACTTTGATACGAAGCTAAGGACGTATTATACGTAGAAAACGGATTTGAAACGACAAAAGATATGCACGTATTCATAAAATTGCCGTAACTAATATTTTTAGAAAAACTATATTATTTTTACGAGATAAGTGTTACGGTAACTAAAATCACCATATTCAACCCTTATTATCTTTATGTTCGAGACCTTTTGGACGAAAACTCCTGACCTGAAACTTCTAGATTTCGATGCAAACTTTCCAAAACCGTCGAGTTCGTTCTCTAACGATCGACGTACACCATTTTACGACTAGTTTTTCGGAGCCATTTTGTTAATTTCATGAAGATTCCGACGACATTGTTTTGCGACGAAAAGTGATAATTTTACTATAAATCATTACGAAACCATTGTAGGATGACATTTTGACATAAATACTTGTAAAGTGATTTTTGAGTGGTCAAGCGTCAAAAGGGTATTTTTCACGAAAAGTATTATTTTCAAACTCGCAAATGGTATAAATAACATTCGAAATGCATGCATAACATTACATTGCAACTCATTACATATCATATCATTCATAATAGGTCAGTTTCGGGATTCACGCTATATTTGATTGTACCCACTTTTGTCGTCACATCTATTCATCAAGTGAGTAATCACATCCCCTTTTACCGTTTTACTATATTTTTGGGGTGAAATGCATGAACCATATTTGAACTAAATTGATTATTACTTCTATGAACTCTTTAGACTTGAACTTTTGAACTTGACGTAGACTCATGGACTTAATTATGGACTCATGACTTGTTTGAATATATTGAACCGTACGTGTTATGATCTAAAAAGTCTCGCTTGGTTTTGGTGGAGCGTTCTCAATAAATCTCGCCTAGGTGGTCGAGTGACAAAGGAGTCTCCCTTGTTGGAGCAGTGCAAAGTCTCCCATGATCGGAGCATCACTATAAAGTCTCGCCATATTGGTGGAGCGTTCTCAATAAATCTCGCCTAGGTGGTCGAGTGACAAAGGAGTCTCGCTTGTTGGAGCAAAGGCAAAGTCTCCCATGTTCGGAGCATCTCTAAATTATTATATACTTGGTACTATATTGTGAACTATTCTGACCGCTTACACTTGACTACTTGACGACTATATTTTTGTGCAATGGGTTGTGTACACACAGGTTGCAAGTTTTGTATGGGTGGAATTTGGAACTGAGTGGATACACAATGCCTTTGCTTTGAGAACTATTTTCGTTGACCGAAAGCTTTGAATATTTCTTGCGAGTTTTCTTATTTCGCTAAACGTGTTTACTCACCAACTATTTTCATAGTTGACCCGTTTTTCTCTCATGCATTTCAGGTGATCGTTAGTAAGCTTTTTCTACCAGGTCTTGCATAATGAAGTTTTCACTTGTCGCTACAAGTCGTTTTGTAATAAAACTCAATATTTTGGAATCTAAACTTTGTAATATATTTGCCGATGACGACTAATCTAGTTTTGTAATGGAGTATTATTTCTTTTTAATCTTAACACTGGTATGTTCTATTATCTTGTGCTTTTGTTCCCTTCCGTTACACCTCGTGTTTCCGCCTCCGGCGAGGGTGTGCCAGATTGGTACCAGAGCCAAAGGTTATAGAGAATGCCGATTTTTCAAAACTAAAAATCACAGCTATAACCGAATAAATTTTTTTTATATATATTATTTTATTAAACATTGAACATCATCCGAGTCATCTAGTCCTATCGTTGCATTGTTACTCATAAATTATACATAGCCTGATCAACTATGTCTAATTTATGAAGAACCATGCAATGATAAGATTGGTAGTTTTAAATCATGTTTAGTCGAGTCTTTTGAGTCTGTCACTGAAGTTGCATTGGTCGGGTGGGTATGCATAGCATGTTTTTACGTTCACGTCTACATTACCGCACCTCGTTCATATCTTCTCTTTTCCATCTTTCGACTTGTTATACATAGCATGTCTCGTTCTGTCATGTTTCGATCACTATAACACATTACCACCGTTCGCACCTCATCTCGACTTCGTTCGAATTTCGTTTACTCAACCCGATGTTTTGGTCCTCTCAGAGGATCATGGCTGCAAGAAACACACGCTCAGTAGGTAACAACAACGGCAACCCAAACAACAATGACAATCCGCACAACAACGCTGCTGGAATAGCGGATCTACTCACCCAAATTATAACACAACTCGATGCTAGGTGAACCAACAACGGAGAAGGTACTTCAAACACTGGTCAAGGATGCAGCTACAAAACTTTCATGACATGTAAGCCAATGGAATTTCATGGTACTTGAGGGTGCCATTGGTTGCTAACCGGTTCGAGAATGTTGAGTCGAAACTTAGTATCACGAAATGGGCTGAAGGAAACAAGGTTGAGTTCTCTGGTCTACTACTGTGGTCGAGCATTGACACGGTGGAACAACCAACTACGAGACTAGAGGAAGAGGGCGCAAATGCGTTATCTTGGGAAGCATTTAAGAAACTGCTAACTGATGAGTACTGCAGAAAAGATGAAGTGCATAAACTGGAAGAAGAATTTTGGAACCACTTGATGGTAGGAGTAGAGATCGACAAGTACACGATCCGGTTCCACGAGTTAACTAGGATGGTTCCTCACATGGTTTCCACTGTGGAGAAATTGATTGACCGATATATATGGGGATTGATACCGGAAATTAGGAGGGATGTCACTTCGTCGAAACCAACCACTCGCAAGCCGTGAGTATGGCGTATAAACTTGACAAATGATGTGATCAGTGCGGAGAACTAACAAAAGCAAACGACAATGGACGAAAGCAACAGGAGGATCACCAGGGAAACCGAGACCGAATCAACAAAACAAGAGGCGAATAACCCGAACTATGGGGCTTACCACCGGGGCGCAAAGGATATGCAGGTCCACATCCTTTGTGCACTCGATGTAATTATCATCACTTAGGAGACGCCTAAGGTGCGGCAAATGTGGACAGACGGGCCACTTCGCGAAAAATTGCTCAAACAGAACGGGAAATCAAGGACAGAGGAAAGCATGTTACGAGTGTGGAAGTCTAGATCACCTTCGCAATACCCGTCCAAAGCTGAAAAGAACTCCCAATCAAGGAGGTAATCGTCCAAACCTGGCATTGGCAATAGAGGCCCACCGTGAACCGAACATTGAAATTCCTCCCGCACGTGGTCGAGCATTCTATCTGGGCACCGAGGAAGCCCGCAAAGCGTAACGGGTACATTCTTTCGAACAACCACTTTATTTCGGTGCGACATGATTTTGAGTGCATAACTTCTTTCCAATCTTTACCACGTTCACGACCTTGATTAATTTGAGACCTATTGATATCGACCTTAGTTGTTATATATTTTGTTGATTGGATTTGATTGTGTAAGCAAATCGAATATCGAGCGAATCTTTCAAAAGACTTCATTCAAGGATGTGGAATCCTACCTTTCTAACAACTTGTTTCCTAGCTTGATCTAGTGACAGTTCTTGTTTGATGAGTTGCGAAAGTCGAGCTAAGAAACAAGTTTACTCAAGTCGGTTTAGTTTAATCTCATGACAGTTCTTGTTTGATGAGTTGTGAGATTAGATTATAATCGACAACCTAAAGGTCTTTTGAGAGCTACGTTCGATATTGGGTAAGTTTACCCTATCAAATCTAATCACGAGCACGTACTTAGTTGTATGGGGAACCTGTACGCATGGGCATTGATATGATCATTTAGACTGCTCGAGCATGAACTTTTAGAACTCTTGTCGAGGTTCGGACCATAGTATCGTTAATCGAATCATGAGGACATGATTCCGCTGACATGGGAAGAATGTCACAATTCTCAAATTCGGTCATTTCTTAAATTAAATATGCATCATATTAATTCATTCATGGCATTTCATTTCACATTTAACGCGTAATTTTTATATTTAATAAACGTTATCGCGTGAGTTATTATCTTGAATATTTAGTCTGTTACTTTCAAAATGATCCCGATATATTTTTATACTTACATTTAGTTATAAAAACTATATTTTGACTTTACCTAGTGTTTTGAATTTATTTGGTATATAAATCGTTAAAGTTGTATTATTACGACACTTTTCTTAAAAACTGCACGATAATTATTATATCACTCAAATCTTACAAGGAATGTATTTTTACAATTTTTATGATCTAATTATACTCTACTTTGATCTATTAAAAATTACTTTTACCTAAAATTACCTTAAATACACTAATGTATATTAAACCTTACAAGTATTATTACATGTACATTTTTACTTACACTTTTTATCATTCATGTACAAATAAAAGAAAAAAAAAAATATTGTTGACAAACATATCCCCCCCAAAACCGGCCCTATGGGGGGGGTAGCATTAAATGGTGGTAACAATTTTCTACATTGGATAGATTTATACTCAAAATCCTTTCATTCACTTCATTCACATTACTTATTCTAGAGTTAGTAAAAAGTCTTCTTCTCTTCTTGTTTATCCTCCAAAACCGGTTCTTCATCAAGAGGGTAGCAAGGGATCAAAAACTTTTCAAGCTCAAGTGTTAATTACAATCTAGATTACACTCTTATAAGGTTTTGAAATAAAAACCTAGGGTGTTTAGGTTAATCCTTGGTTCTAATCACCTCATCAAGTTTACTTGTAAGCATATTTCTATCATTTTACATATTTCATCTTCATATCATATTTATTTCTTCATAGTTGTAGCAAACATGCAAGACTTATGTTGATTTATACCATTTTTTACATGATTTTTAGTGTTATATATATATAAGGTCATCCTATAATTATCCCCTTGGTATATGTTGGTCTTGATGATGTTTAGGAACCCATGACACCCTAAGAAGGTGTATGGTAGGATTAGATTAGCTTTGGAGTTGATTTGAAGGGATTGGAATAGGTTTAGTACGAGAAAAACTATTTTCGATAAGTATAAAAAGTGGTCTGTCCTTATTTTGATTTTCTGGAAAATCCGACAGTAGGCACGAAATTTTGGCCTTGATATTTAGAAAATATACTTTAAAACGAATCCGTGGCTGCTTGAACGGAATAAAACGGAGTTATAACGAGTCGTGGTGAATTTTTAAAGTTTGACGGACGAAATATTATTTTCAGAAAATTCAGCATCATGTTTTTACTTTATTCGAGTCAAAAACGAGCCTTAAGCTTCACAAATTATTTCGAATTGTCAAAAATATATTAGTATACTTTGATACGAAGCTAAGGACGTATTATACGTAGAAAACGGATTTGAAACGACAAAGATATGCACGTATTCATAAAATTGCCGTAACTAATATTTTTAGAAAAACTATATTATTTTTACGAGATAAGTGTTACGGTAACTAAAATCACCATATTCAACCCTTATTATCTTTATGTTCGAGACCTTTTGGACGAAAACTCCTGAACTGAAACTTCTAGATTTCGATGCAAACTTTCCAAAACCGTCGAGTTCGTTCTCTAACGATCGACGTACACCATTTTACGACTAGTTTTCGGAGCCATTTTGTTAATTTCATGAAGATTCCGACGACATTGTTTTGCGACGAAAAGTGATAATTTTACTATAAATCATTACGAAACCATTGTAGGATGACATTTTGACATAAATACTTGTAAAGTGGTTTTTGAGTGGTCAAGACGTCAAAAGGGTATTTTTCGACGAAAAGTATTATTTTCAAACTCGCAAATGGTATAAATAACATACGAAATGCATGCATAACATTACATTGCAACTCATTACATATCATATCATTCATAATAGGTCAGTTTCGGGATTCACGCTATATTTCGGTGTACCCACTTTTGTCGTCACATCTATTCATCAAGTGAGTAATCACATCCCCTTTTTACCGTTTTACTATATTTTTGGGGTGAAATGCATGAACCATATTTGAACTAAATTGATTATTACTTCTATGAACTCTTTAGACTTGAACTTTTGAACTTGACGTAGACTCATGGACTTAATTATGGACTCATGACTTGTTTGAATATATTGAACCGTACGTGTTATGATCTAAAAGTCTCGCCGTTTTGGTGGAGCGTTCTCAATAAATCTCGCCTAGGTGGTCGAGTGACAAAGGAGTCTCCCTTGTTGGAGCAGTGCAAAGTCTCCCATGATCGGAGCATCACTATAAAGTCTCGCCATATTGGTGGAGCGTTCTCAATAAATCTCGCCTAGGTGGTCGAGTGACAAAGGAGTCTCCCTTGTTGGAGCAGGGCAAAGTCTCCCATGTTCGGAGCATCTCTAAATTATTATATACTTGGTACTATATTGTGAACTATTCTGACCGCTTACACTTGACTACTTGATGCACTATATTTTTGTGCAATGGGTTGTGTACACACAGGTTGCAAGTTTTGTATGGGCAGAATTTGGAACTGAGTGGATACACAATGCCTTTGCTTTGAGAACTATTTTCGTTGACCGAAAGCTTTGAATATTTCTTGCGAGTTTTCTTATTTCGCTAAGCGTGTTTACTCACCAACTATTTTCATAGTTGACCCGTTTTTCTCTCATGCATTTCCGGTGATCGTTAGTAAGCTTTTTCTACCAGGTCTTGCATAATGAAGTTTTCACTTGTCGCTACAAGTCGTTTTGTAATAAAACTCAATATTTTGGAATCTAAACTTTGTAATATATTTGCCGATGACGACTAATCTAGTTTTGTAATGGAGTATTATTTCTTTTTAATCTTAACACTGGTATGTTCTATTATCTTGTGCTTTTGTTCCCTTCCGTTACACCTCGTGTTTCCGCCTCCGGCGAGGGTGTGACAATTTCTCTATCTCCAAAACATATCAAGGTTAGAAATTGTGTGTGTCATGGATATACTCAATATAGTTCAAACCTAGAAGGTATTCAAGACAACCCATAACTAAAAACCCTAATTCATTAGGGATTTGAGGTTTTACCAATCAAACCAATTGAATCATAAACCCTTTTGGATTTTTTATTTTTCTACACTTCCTAGCTTGAAGTTTGTAGTTTCGGTGTTCTTCCTAGCTTGACGAAACACAAAACTGTTGCTAGAACTTTTGGTTAAAGAGTGATACTAAATTAGAGTTTTTCTATAAACCCTAATTTGAGTTGTTGGAAGGAATTCCATTATGTCTTGATTTAAGTTATGAATTTGTTAAAATCTTATGAAGCATTTTATTAACAAATCTTGAGATGAGAACTTAAAATGTATTTTGTGATTCTCCATTAGGAACAATTTATTGTTGCTTAAATACTTAGTATTTAGAGAATTGTCTCTACTTACAAAAGTAAGTGGGAGTATATACACATCTCAAAGTTTTTGAGAACAAAATACTTAACCTTCGAAAATCTACTTATTAATGTCATATTAAGGTTAAACATGAAAATGTTGACCGAAGTATAATGATTACTCTCATTCATAAATCCGAAATGATGCCTCATCACTTGAGTGATATTTTATATCAATGCTGAGGGATATAAGTTAGAAGATTATTGTAAATCAGCTAACTACTAAAATACGTTATCACATCTTGAATCTGATAAATATTTTAGAACTATGAATGACAAAATGCAGTCCTTAAGAGGCAAATCGAGTTTTGAGCTTGATTGTTATTTCGCCTAACAGGTAACCTATGAGGTTGGAATGAGTTTCTTTTGAAGAATGACTCACAAGGACAAAATTGTATACATATTAATGTTTGGCATTTAATAAGAAGTTTTTAATCATACTTAAGCAATTGACTGTGATTAAATTTTCTTATATAATACATGCTTCAATTATATAAAGATATTTAATTGTCATACATGTGATTTGTATGTTGAATATGACAATTATATTTTATAACTCTTTCTTTATGATTACCTTTTGCGAGGACGGTGTGTAATCAAAGGGTTATGAATTAATCTTTATGTAGTATACAATATTTATGCAATCCAAGTTTGGATTGAATCATGCATCTAAGAGCTGAGATCTTGAATTTAATTACAATATGATTCTAGTTTAATTAAGATAACTCTTGAGTATATCTGACATTGAGTGGGAGCATTGTGTTTATCCTTAAAATTTACATGTTGAAGATATCATTCTATTTAAGCTAGATATTGATCCTTAAGCTTGGAATAACTTCACTTGGAATTTAGAGAATAAAACAAACAACCTTGGAATAAATGTTTATCTAGAATAAACAAATGCGGAAAATTAAGTATGACACAAATGCAATATATCATTCGAGCAAGTCTTAAATGATATATTTCACTTGGAGTAATTTATTACATGGATGGAAACCTTATGTTGTTCCAACTAAGAATTCATCATGTATATATATTATATTGTGTATAAGAATAATTGTTACTTTTGTACAAGAACAAAATGAGCTGACAACAACAATATCTAATTGAGAGAGTTTTGATTATTGTTAATATATATGTTTACGAATTATAAAGCATAGTGTTGTATAAGTACAAATGATGCTAGAGGATTATTTATACTAGTTGTAGTAGGATTTTATCATTTATGATATATCTGCTAACTAGTTATGCTCAACATAAAGCATTGTTGCATTACACATTAATGAATGAGAATACTTTACAATTTTAGAAACTGTAAAGATGACTGTCAGTATGTCGTTGATTTCTAATACCTCATGCAAGGTAAGACGACATCTCCATACTATAACTCTTGCAATAGTATGAGCATATGAGATAAGACACTCATCTTATATTTCAAATCACTCACTATATGTGATATTTGAAACAAGTATTTGGAAAGTTTACTCAGATGACTATTTAGTTTTTCTTGTAAAAGAAAGGTTGATAATGTTGGAAACATTAAGCTTCAACTTACTAAATAAGTTCCATGCATATCTGTTTCAGTATTTGGATAATTGAGATTGAAAGACAATTTTTACTCTATGATGAATAAAGATACTTGGTATTTGTTATTCATTCATATAATAATTGTTATCCTATATTTGCATGTTTAATCCTTGAATAATTTTATTATTCTAAATATGTCCATTGCCGGTTAACAATATGGGAATATTGTTATGATAAGGCAAATGTGAGTGTTGGTTATATTCTAACGAGAATGTGGATTGTTCCCGCCAAACTCATATGTATTCACTAGAGATGCATATTGGATTCCCCAACTTTCAAACATTTACTTTTGGATCCTTGTCATAAGTAAAATATAGAAAATGATTTGTTATCTTCGTCCTTAGACTTGAGATGCAAGTAAGTTCTGTTATGTGTGGATATCATTATTTGTAAGTATACGCAAAACGCTATCTGAACAAGGTAGTTATAAAAGCTATATTTCTGAGTGATGTGAAGCAGCATCCACAACACTTGTAGTCAATAAAGGATTTGTTACTCCATTGATATGTGCAGAAAGATACTATGGCGCCTCTCCAGATTTAATCAGATAATTGTTTGACCAAACCCAAAGGGTAATGCAAGATGATTCTTGATTACATTTGGTATATCTGAATTAAAATCTATAACGAGATTCTAAATGGTTAAACTATATGGAATGATTTGAGATCCATTATCCATGGTTTAACGGTATCTATAACAAAGGATGATTAGAGCAAGACATTGAATGACCATGCTACTGAGAAACTTTTATGAAACTATTCTCTCAGACACTTTTAGTTAAAAAGCGAGTGAGAGCATTCTAGGCGTTTCCGTCGTTAGTTTTGTGTGTCATTAGACACTCCAACTCCCAAGTGGGGACTGTTGGTTTGTGGGAGTTTAAAACACGCGTAAACGCTAAAAGTGTGTGAGCCTATTGGGGGCACACACGTTAAACACATAGAATACGTTTATATACATTTAATACTTGAACATTGACCCGAGAGAACTAGACCGGATTTAACTTACTCCTAGCCCAATATGGCCGGTCCATTAGAAGGGGTTTGGAGTGGGCTTTTGGCCTAGTAAGAGTTGTGGTAAGATATGGTATGTAGGTTACTTGGTGACCAAGTTTGAAGCCCAAGGTTAATAGGTTTTGGAGGCTATATAAACTGCCTTTAACCCTTTTAGTTTGGATCGACACATGCTTGTAAAATAAATCCAAAACCGACTCTTTATGATCGGTTATTCCATTCCACTCACAAAACAATTGTATTGGTTTTCTTTTTCATCCATGTGACTCGAAAAAAGAAACATAAAACAATTTAATATATATGTTGCATGTGAATATGTATACGTATGCGTGTTTTGTCTAACATGCATGTAATATGCATGTATTAGTATAACATGCATGTAATATATAAGTGCACCATTTATCCTTCTTGGTATCGAATCAAACGCCTCTACATGGGGTTTTGGTTTAACAAGAACACGTGGTGTTTGCTTGTTTATCGTGAAGGAAGCACTAGCATTCTAGTGTATCTCGACAGAAGAACAGTTATGTTCTAAGGGTTGTTTGGTTTGAGTAGTTCAAGTATTTAATAAGGGGTTGTTTGGTTAAACGTATACGACTAGCTTTATCGGGCGTATTTGTGTTAAAGTGTTTGTGTAAGCAACCGTAGAGGTGATCGCGTTGATCACTTAAGTTTCTTGTTAGGTTACTTGCGGGTGTCAACGAGGGTTAGTTTTCTTCTTCCATTTCATTTACCTTTTATTAATTAATTGTTTATTAATTACGTGGTTAACCTAATTGCGATTACTAGATCCTTATCCGTTGCGTACTCGTAGTAGTTAATGGTTAACGTAGTTCTAAAATCCCAACAGTGTCGAGTCAGAAATTGCCACCCCTAGTTCTAAGCACCCTTTAAAACAAGTTGTTTCTTCCATGGTTGATTAGGAGGGAGTGGCATTACATTTTGTAATCCAATTGATTACATGATTCTTGTTCGTAAAACTCAAGTAATTGGTTTTGAAAACTTGGTCGAGACTTAGGTTGATTACTTTTAGTATGTAAAACACAACTAATTGATTGTTTTCCTTTTATGTTTGCAAACATTTTTAAAAAGAGCATTTGCATATATATCCTTTTAAAGATGCAAAATTGCGTATATATCCAAAATATGCATAAAAATGAGTGTATCATGTACATCAAAAACTAATCCCAAAAACATATGCATTTATTCATCTTTGAAGGCAGGGGTGGATCTATGTTGAGCAATGGGTATGCATGTGCATATCCTGTGTAGATTTTCAGTTGCGTAAAAAAATTTGTTGTTCTTCAAAGTAACCATGAAATACCTTGAAATTTTGTGAGTGCACACCCTCTAATATGTAGGAAAATTTTAAGTGCATATCCGAATAAAACTCACATTGGTGAAAAGAGAAAAAAATTAAAAAAATAATAATAATAAAAAATAAATAAAAATGAAGCACTGTAACTATCGGTTGGTTCCCGCAACGTTGAAGGTAATTACTGGTTAGTGTTGAAGGAGGTAACCAGTCATTGAGATAGGTCAAACCCTCAGATGGATTTCATATTAGATCACAGACCCACTTGTGATGTATGCTTTTCGGATAAATATCCTCAAAAGTTCATACCAACATGATAGGTCGTGTTTTCAAATAATGTGAGAGGGAACTAAAATAGTGATTTTTTGATTTTTATAAAAGTATGTCATCTTTTTGTTTATCTTTATTCTCATTGGCCAACATGATGGGTCATGTTCAAATGAACTTTAAAGGATCTCTATCCATGTTTTTCGGATACTAAGTGACCATGGGCTCAGCACACTCAAAATTATGGCTCATATATCTCTAAATTGTAACTATTAATATCCTATTTTGTTTTCACGATTTAGACTATAGGATTCTTATCTATGTTTAAGAGTTGTTTTAGTAATTAAAGCCTAAACATTATACATCACTACAAGATTTTAAATAGGCTTTACTATTAATCCGATTAACATCAAAACCAAATAAACTTTACCTAAAATATGTGAATCCAACTAACCAATTTTGTCTTGAATAGCCCAAATTTCACAACGTAAATCAACTTTAATAACTCGGATCCAAAAAACAAAACTTGCGCGCCTAATTTAAATAGTAAAAGACCCAACCCGAAAAAACCTAACCCAAAACCTGATTTTGTTAATAGCTCTACTATAAATCGTGCATACCCTCGTGTGAATTCCTGGATCCGCCACTGTTTGAAGGGATATATATTATCCAAAATAGCATTTATTATTTACTTTTATGTCAACAAGCGCGCAAATATTAATGTTTGTTTATTTTCAGACATAAGAAACAAAAAATGACTTATTCTTACTATAGTTTTATAAATATCTTCTATGTTCGATTATCATTTTTTATGATCTAAAGACTTTATATCCACTTTTTCTTTCTTAGACATGGTAGTATTACATAGTTACATACCATATATAAAAAACTTGCATAACCATATCATAGACAAATGAATTTGTTTTGTCGAAGAGAAGGTAATCAAGAAAATGTTATGCAGACATGGTATTGCAGATCAGATATAAAACGCAATTTTCTAGTACTCTATAATAGGGGTAAGCAAATGGACCGAGAACCGAACCGAAACCGACTTAACCCAAACCGCATTTTAGAACCGCGGTCCGGTTCTTGGTTCTTAGATATTTCAAATTTCGGTTCTCTGTTCGGTTCGATCCGAAACCGCGAGTATCGGTTCCAAAACCGAAGAACCGGCTAAGCTCAGTTAGTGTTGGACTGTTGGCGGGTCACCTTTCTACTTTCTATTGTTTGGATGACACAACAAAACTAATTCTTGTTACATGACTACTTTTTGTTTTTTTTTGTTTTTTTTTTTTTTTTTGTTTTTTGTTACATGACTAATTCTTGTTACATGACTACTTAGCAATCACTTTACACGTTAATGCATCAAAATGGTCATAATCCATCAATTATTGTTATACTAGCCGGATACCCGCGTATAGCGGCGGCGATAAGTATAGTTATATGTATTTGCTTACCCGTTTAGTGAATTCGTTTCAGAACACTTCGAATGTATATGTGTTAGTTGTAAGTGTTTGTTTGGGTTACCCGTAACTTTCCCGTAGCTTTCCCGCGACATCATTATTCTCGCATATAGAAATACCCTCGCAATCTCTTACGCGTCAAACACTATCCCAAAAGTATATGATTTTGACGAATCAAGATTATATTGATTGAAATAAATGAAATAAAGGTTAAAGTTGTAAAATTTTGAATTAAAATAAAATAAACCCATTAAAAATATAAAAACTAAAAACTCATAAAAATATATCAAAATGGATGTTGAATTAAAGAGCATAAAATTTTAGAAAATATGGTGAAATTAGATTATAAAAAAAATAAGTAGATAAAAAGATATTTTAATTTGAAAATAAAGATGAATTTTTAGTTGAGAAGTGACACATGTCATTTTATAATTGGAGCTATTTATCTTAATTTTTAGTGGTTTGGAGTTAGGCTTGGAGTTTGTTAGAAGTTAGGCTTGGAGTTTGTTAAGAAGTGACACGTGTCATATCATGATTGGAGCTCCTTATCTTAATTTTTGGTTAGGAGTTAGGCTTGGAATTCTTTCCATAATAAGCAAGTAAAAAAATCTGAATTTTTGAGCATTTTAATTTTAGAATGCCTAAATGCATTATAAAGTAGTATAGATAACTACGTATAGCTATATGTCCTTATTATACAAATTTGTTTGTTATTAACTTCTTTAATTTGATTGCCTTGCATTTTTATTACTTAAAGGACATGTTGAGGGTATATGAAAGTTCTTGTGTTTTTCTTTTATGTCAACACTCGCAAACAGAGCTATTTTTATTGGCACAAATAAATTTATCATTCGTATATGGGTTAAAAGGCTAGCGACAACTTGTTTGTCAAAATATATTCGGATATATGCTTCAATCGTTCAATATTATTTACGCTTTAGACGTAAATGAGTGCAAACATAAAAAAATGTTGAAAATTTTTGGGTACTTTTAAAAAAGTTCGGTTCCAATTTGGTAGAACCGAAATACCCTCTTCGGTACAGTTCTCGGTTCCTAATATATGTATTTTTCGGTTCTCGGTTCTCTCAGTTCCGGGTCGGTTCTTTGCGGTTCCGGAACCGCGCTCACCCCTACTCTATAAAGAAAAATTGAGGGGCGAATGTTTTTACAAGGTATCATGTTTGTCATTATTTGCTTTTGTGGGTAGAGAACAATTTTTTTTGCTTTTGTGGAAACTTTTCTTTCCAAAATTCATAATTTTTTTTGGTATTTTGTGAAATTTTTGGACATTTTTGCCCCTCTTAGCTAATAGAAATTTTCTTTTCCCGAAGAGGAAAAATGTCACATATTACCCTAAAAATGATGAATTTGAAAGAAAAGTACACACAAAAGCAAAAAAAATTGTTCACTACCCACAAAAGCAAATAATGACAAATATGATACATTTTAAAAAACATTTGGTGAAAATTGGGGGGCAAAAGCGTCATTACACATCTACCATCGTCACATTTCATGATACTCTCATAACACCAAACAAACAAACACTACATACTACGTCCTTATTCATTTCATTTCCCTTCACAACCATCACTCCGATCTAATAAATCAACCAAAACGACGACGAATCACAAACATATTCCATCGTCATCTCATCTCGATCACAGGTTAATTAATCATTTAATCTCAATACCTCACTCGTTTTTCGGTTTATTTCGTCTACTAATTCGATCGATATACGTCATGATGTTACGAATACAACATTTTATCGGACCACATTATCATTAGATTTATTGTTATCGGTAGGTGGTAATGAGAACTGGTCGTAAAATGTATCGTTTAGCTTAATGTATGGAATTGAGTATCGAATTATATGGTTATCGCATCGGGTTATTTTTATCAGTTATTCGTAGTTATGTTGTTCTGCACGCGTATGCGCATATTTGATACCAAGTTGAAAAGTTTTTTATTACATACATATTCAGTTGTTACGAAATTCTACTTGTATATTTATAATGCTTAGGAATTACATAAATGATTCTCGCCATTCATTATGTGAAACTTTATTAAGTTGTTCGATGGCTGACAGTAATGGGAACAGAAATGAGAAAACGAATAATTATTGCGTTGATCAGGTTATTGTACTAGTTATTTGAGTGAAATGTGTTAATTGAGAGATAACTGGTTTATTGCAAATTAAGTTATTATGAAATTATATAGGGCTATATATGGTAAGTTATTAATTTGGTGGAGGATTAGCTAAATTAGGTCAATGTAAGAAACGGGCAATGAAAATAGTGAATTAGTTTATGTAAATGTAAATTCACGATTTAAATTGTTGGTTTTTGGATACCTTATTGTACGTCTTAATAGTAGTTTTTGACATTTTGGAATGGCCTAGAGGGGAAAGGCATAAAAACTAATGTTTTTCACGTGTTTCGAGTACTTGGTCTCAGTGTTAGTCGATATGATTTTGCTAGAATTAGAAGTATGAGATTATAAGTTTGGAAAAGCTGTAATAGACACATAGACGAATTAAGACAATTTAAGATTGGGAGCTCTAAAACGATGAAAAGTTGTTTCTGATTAGATTTGGGTTGAAAAGTATCGATTCGTTGGCCTAAAGGGAGTAGGGGATTGCTCACATGTTTTGAATAATCAGTCTCCATGTTAGTAGAAATGGATGATGCTGTTGCACTAACCGACCCATTTCCAACACTGCTGGTGACATATACTATGTTATCGTCTTACCAGTAGTTATTGACATTTAGGAATGGCTTAGTGGGAAAAAGGCATACAAAATTATGTTTTGCGCATGTTTCAAGTACTTGGTGTCTGTGTTAGTCTAAATGATTAGTGATTGGCATATATTATTTGCTAGAGCTACAAGTCTGGGTTTAGATTGTTTTATATTTCAGTTTCGGGAGAGTACTGGCTTTCTAGGTGGTCTAAGATCAGCCATAATCTGGTTAAACAGTCAATTATGCATAGTTCATATTACGCTTTACGATTATTTTTGTTCGCTAGTTGAGTAGATTATTTTATGGTTTTACCTTTTTAATGGGCGACTAGCTGCAACAGATGTACTTAAAAAACGGTTATTAAGTAAGTTTGCAGACTTATGCATACTGAATGCAGAGGCAGCAAAATGTAGTTTATTATAGAGCTAATTGAGGTACATTGGGTTTCAGTAGTTATCATAATGTTTTCTGTTACAACCAAGTGTTCTTTCTTTGGTGTTAGATTTCAAGTTTTAGGCATCACGTGTTTTAGACACTGCATTTCTTGTTATTTTAGTAGATTATGTTACAAAAGAGTTAAATGGTATCCGGTTTTCAGATGAAAGATACTCAAGATGATAGCAAGGGTGATACAGTATCAAGAACCTCATCTTTCAGCTCTAAATCACTTGTTCTAGACATAGATAAATGGGTTTAGGCCGTACAATAGACGTGTACTTTACGAAATGTACCGTTTTGGTACGTGAACTAAAATCAGTCCCATTTTATGTTGCGTACTTTTATGTTTTGTACCATTTTGCACGGTTAAACGTGTTGTACCGAAACCATAATCACTATTGCCACGTGTGCACGCCACGTCAGATTTCCACTAACAAAAATAAGTTAAATAATAGGGTTTTGGCCGCTAAATAGCTACGTACTTTTTCAAATGTACCGTTTTGGTAAGTGTATATATTTTTGTCCGTTTTTATACGTTTTCGTCCGTTTTCTTCCGTTTTTCTTACGTTTTTATACGTTTTTGTTCGTTTTTATACGTTTTCGTACCTTTTTATACATTTTTCTTACGATTTCAAACGTTTTACCCCCATTTTATACATTTTCTTATGTTATTACCCGTTTTTATACGTTTTCGTCCGTTTTTATACATTTTTCTTACGATTTCAAACATTTTACCCCCATTTTATACGTTTTCTTATGTTATTACCCGTTTTTATACGTTTTCGTCCGTTTTTTTACGTTTTTGTCTGTTTTTTTCGTTTTCGTCTGTTTCTTTGCGTTTTTATGTTTTCGTTCATTTTTTACGTTTTCGTCCATTTTGACGTATTCGTCTGTTTTTTTTTATTCTTGTGTCTTTTTTATGTTTTCATCCGTTTTTTTACGTAAAAAACAGATGAAACTGAAAAAAAGGGACAAAAACGTAAAGATACGGACGAAAACCTAAAATAACAGACGAAAACGTAAAGAAACCGATGAAAACTTTAAAAAAAAGGCGAAAACAAAAAAACGGGATAAAAACGTAAAAAAGAGACAAAAATGAAAAAAAAAACGGACGAAATTGTAAAAAAAGAAACGTAAACGAAAAAAAATGATGAAAACGTAACGAAACGGACAAAAACGTAAAAAAAACGGACGAAAACCAAAAAAAGGGACAACAACGTAATGAATCAGACAAAAACGTAAAAAATGACAAATTTTATAAAAAAATGGATGAAAACGTAAAAACAGACAAAAACGTAAAGAAACAGATGAAAACGTAAAAAAAAAGGACGAAAACGTAAAAAAACGGACGAAAACGACCAGGGACAGTAGATGCAATTTGGGACAAACAAGAAGGACGATCTATGTAATTTACTCAAAAAATATGCCACATAGGCATTTTTGCCGGTTTTATACATTCCCAACCGGTTGCCGGTAAACATGCGTGCAAAATGGTACAAGACATAAAAGTACGCAACATAAAATGGAACAGATTTTAGTTCACGTACCAAAACGGTACATTTCGTAAAGTACACTTCTATTGTACGGCCTAAACCCTAGATAAATTCAAGGTACAGGTTCATGTTCTGCTAAACCCTAGATAAATTCAAGGTACAGGTACAGGTTTATGTGCTTTTAAGGGGGTGTTTGTTTAAGCTTATATGTGGGCTTACGAGCTCATTTGATTTTGGCTTATTACTTAAGCCTCAATTTCCTAGCTTATTTTGACATGTATGGGCTTATATAAATTTATTATGATATAATAAGCTTATATAGACACAAAATTCACAAAATAAGCCAAAAGATTGAGGCTTATGTAATAAAAGACGAAACCAAATAAGCTCATAAGCCAACATATAAGCTTAAACAAACCCCCTAAATGCAATTTGATCTTACTTGGGCATTGAGTTCCATATTCCTCTAAGGTCTTGATCTTATCTCAAATTTTCAGCTAGAAAAGGGCGTAGATGGAATATTTAATAGTTTTGCGAGATTGGATTCACGTATTTCCAGCGTTGGACAGACAGCTGCTAAGATTGGGGATCATTTGCAGGTGAAATTTTACTGTTATGTGTAATAAATGCTTCTGAAAATTTTGAATGTATTCTTATTGTTTAGTTGCCAAATTTTATTTTGATTTATGTTCTTGAATACCAGAGTGCAGATTCACAGCGAGAGACTGCAAACCAGACTATGGAGCTCATAAAGGTATTTTAATTTGATGCAGTTGACAATGATTATCTGTTCCCTACCAAGTTATAATGTAATATGGTTGTTTTGGTCCTTCAGTACCTGATGGAATTCAACAGTAGTCCGGGCGATCTGATACAACTTTCCTCACAATTTTCTGATGACAAGCTTGTGGCTGAGGCTGCCTTTATTGCACAGAAATTGCGTATGATAACTTCTCCTTACAAATGTCCCACAATATTTCCTCAAGTATGTTTCAAAAATGTCGTAACTAGTAAAGTCTTTGGGAAATGAAATGTTTTTGCCTTTATCCTTCACTTTAGGTTCACTTGCGGAGGAAGATATTGGGAGGCACAGTGCAGCCATGCAATCTGTTCCTGGGAATGCAGCTGGTAAAGGACTAGAGGTTGCAGTTACCAACCTACAAGAATACTGTAATGGTACGTTGTTAAGTTTTAATATGCCAAATTAATCTCTTCACCAACTGTGTCTCTGCTGAAGAAGTAAATATAACTTTCTATTGCCAAAAGAGATAATGTGTGTCCTTAACAAATACTAATTAAATATGGTCTCTGACTATCTGCTTATGAATTGGTACTCGACTTGTGGGCTTGATGCTAACTTCCATACCCTTCCATCCACTTATAAGTGTTATTTTTCTTTGGCACCATATATAAGAAAGGAAAATTTGTTGAGTGTCGAGAACATATGTTTTCATCCAGATAAACCCCTGCTGTTCAACGATAAGTTAATTCAAGTTTCAACTTCCACTACACTTAAGAATGTTCTGACTGGTTTTATATTGCAATCCACCTAAATGGAATAACAAATAATGATATCTTTTTTAACTGTCCTGCAAATGAATATGCACCTTATTTTAATATAGGGGAAGTAGTTACTGTAACTACTTTTCTAGTTGAATTGCTAACCGGTGAAGTTTGTCTGTGGCAAATCTTTATGCGGAATTGGAGAACAAGTTATTGACTCGATTTGATAACGATTCTCAGAGAAGAGAGTTGTCTAATATGGCAGAGTGTGCAAAAATCCTTTCACAGGTCCTCATCTGCATTTTATTTGTGGAATTTGCATGAACTTTTTACTTGATTAGAATGTTACATTCAAAATTCATAGGATTCATCATAAAGTTCACCAACTGAATTATTAAGGGAATTTAGGTTATAATATCAACAACAGATTGACTTATTGCTAACCATATGATGTGTGCAGTTTAACAGAGGTACGAGTGCCATGCAACATTATGTGGGTTTACGACCGATGTTTGATGTAGAGATCATGAATGAAGACTCTAAGCCCGTTCTTGGAGAACAGGATTCCACACCTAATCCCGTCGATGTCAATGTTGCGCTATCTGAACGGTACAAACAGATTACAGGTAAGAAAGTTAAATTTCATGTATATCCTTGTAAATCTCAAAAATTACATATATATCTTTTTTACCATTTTTTAATGCATAAAGTACAATGCTTTTAATGCATCAAAAGGATATATATGTAATTTTTGACTTTTGCAAGGATATATATGTAAATGCCCTAAAAATTATATGCTTAATGAATTACAGATACTGTTCGAAAGGAATCAGCAACCATCAGGGCTGTATTCCCTTATCCAAATGATGTCATGTCAATATTAGTTCAGGTATGCTCCATGGAAAACTGTGTAAATGTATTTTACATTAAACATATTCTTGTAACTCATGTCACTGTTATCACAGAGAGTAATGGAGGATCGAATTCCAAGTCTTTTAGAGAAGCTATTAGTAAAACCATCTCTATTGCATCCACCTCCTACAAAACAAGGTGGCTTATTGCTAGTGAGTACAGAGACAGGTTGCATTTGCTCATTTAGTATGGATGAATGATTATGCCTAATATTTGCTTCTCTATCTGTTTTCGATTCAGTATCTCAGAATGCTTGCAGTGGGATATGAAAGAACACAGGAACTAGCAAAAGATCTCCGAAGTGTGGGATGTGGTGACCTGGATGTTGAAGGTACAACGTAACTTTAAACACACTCCTACCTCTTTTATAGATGAATTTATGACTCAAAGCGTGACATAGGCTGCATGTACAATGCCAAATTAAAGGATGTAGAATATCCTATAATATATAACGGGTTTTTCTTAAAACCGCCAACATAATTTCATTTGTCCCATCTTAGTCATTGTACTATGTTATGTTATTATGGACTTCTGAGTCATTATAAGAATGTTTCATGTCTGATTAGGGTCATTTCATAACCCCGTAATGTTAGTATTTTCATTCAAGTTTTCAGAAATTTAATAAATATAATATTTTGAAACATAATTTTTTAATAATGGTAGTATAAAATTCATCATTTGATGACTTGGATGTACCAAAAAAGAACAATGCTGATACAAATGAAGAAGTATGTTGGTATTTATTGCAAAAAAAGCCTATATACTAACCTTCATCGACTTTCGGGTCATGTGGGATATGTAAATGCTGGATCGAACTCGATGGTCAGGATATCTCTCTGTACAGGTCTAACCGAAGCTTTGTTTCTTGAGCACAAAGATTACTACGTTGAGTTTGAGCGTGCCTCTATGAGACAACTATACAAAGCTAAGGTATAGCAACAATTCTTTTTATCTGTCTGTATGAGTCGTAATCTGTCTCTCTTCGCAAGTACATCATGGATTATGCCATGCAGATGGAGGAACTGCTTGCTGAGGGCCACCTACCATCTAAAGGTGCTCCAATAGCATCTACCCACCAAAATCTATCCGTTTCAGTGGTAACAGATTTTGTTAGTTGGAATGAAGAAGCAATATCAAGATGCAAACTGTTTTCACCTCAGGCAAGTTATAAATTGTTACAAGTTAGTAGTTTTTTATATGTCTTGGTTTTAAATTTCAGGTGGTAAATGTTTGTAGTCTATAGATTGAGTACATCAGTTTGCAGTTGAAAGTCTATCGATACATTATGTGAGATGTCTTAAAATACAATTAATGACTAGAAATGAAGCAGGAATCCACACAATTGCTAATAAGTTCAAGATTATGAAAAATTAATAGCTAAAATTTGCTTAAGCTGTACATGTGTAACAAAGTTTAAATTTAAAAGGATACCTTGTGTCGTTTATGCATACATGTTTAGAGGTTTCAATGTAATGAGTTAGTATAAGCTGTTCAGATATATTTTGTATCAATATATTTCTAACTATTTTTCTTGTTTGCGTTTCCTGTATAAACTTTATACAGCCTGCTAATCTTGCAGCCAATGCCAAAGCAGTGTTTGCCTGCCTTCTTGACCAAGTAAGTGGTAAATATATAAATCTCATAATTTTTGTATGCACATCATTATGTGGTAGTTTATCATTGTCTTGGTTCCTATTTTCTCATACCTCAGGTCAAGCAGTACACAACAGAAGGGCTTGGAAGATCTAGAGAAGGCCTCAAGGAAGCCGCTTCTCATAGGGAAAGATTTTTGCTTGGCCGAAAAGTTGGCGCTGCTGCAGCTTCCGCTGTAATTCTTTTCGATCTATTTGAGCTTATTATCTTTTATTTATTGTTTTTATATTTTTATATACATATATATTTTTGGAAAACATCCATGCCTTAATATCATGTATGATATAGCTCCATTATGTTTTCGGAAAACATCCATGCCTTAATATCATGTCTATAATAAGTTCATAGTCATGACAAACCCCATTCACCATGTAGGCAGAAGCTGCAGCCGCTGCAGGTGAAATCCATTTTAGATCTTTTATGGTTGCTTTACAAGCTTGTGGAAGCAGTGTAGCTATAATTCAACAAGTATGTTGAGTTGCATCGAGTTGCACTTTCTTTTTTAATTTATATGACAATTCAAATGTTTTGACCTTAAAAGGATACTCGATTGTGCTTTTTTCATGTCAGTACTTTGCTAACTCTATTTCAAGGCTTCTGTTACCTGTGGATGGTGCACACACGGCGACTTGTGAGGAAATGGTAGCAGCTATGTCTAGTGCTGAGAGTTCTGCATGTCAAGGACTCCACCAGTGCATTGAGATTGTTATTTCTGAGGTCAGTATTATAACTTTGAGCTGTATAAATTTACTTAATTGTGCAAAAGAATTGTGTCTGTTACCATATTTGTATAAATGTCTTTTAGAATGTGATCTTCAGTCTTGACTTCTAACCGCAACCATGTTGACTATCTCTTATTCTGCAGGCGGAGCGGTTGCTTACAGCTGAGCAAAAGCCAACCGACTATAGGTCCGTAGACGATAGTCTCATGGCAGATCATCGACCTACAACTGCATGTACAAGGTTTTATTTGATAGTTTACCACATCCTTTCTTTTTTTCCCTTTTCTGTTTTCATTCTCATTCTCATTGATGTACATTATTTTATTTTATTTTATTTTCAGAGTGGTAGCATATCTGTCACGTGTCCTTGAGTCAGCATACACTGCAGTGGAGGGTCTTAACAAACAATCTTTCCTAACTGAATTGGTATGACTAGGGTTTCTTCTGTGTATTTTCTCTTAAAACCCTGTTCAATTGATGCATGTTAAACCGCTTCTTCTATTTCATACAGTCATATTATTATGTGTGGTGTAATTTTTTCATTACTTAGTGCATGTGAGGCATTGCTGAACTATATATCTACATTGATTTTATGATTTCACCTGTCTTGACTCTCTAATTGATGGACGCACAGTAATTCTTGAATGTTTTTAGCTCTAATACACTTGCAAATTTGACATTAGTTGTATTGTATTAATATTTTATACTATGTGAGTGTATACGGTTCCCGTGTTCCCTTTTCTGCCCGTTCTTTAGGTTTGCTAACTTTCATACAGTAAATTGGTTTTCAAGCACCTGGCCTCAAACATCATCTATAATTATTAACCCCATTCATGTCTGCTTAGCAGAGAAACCCCACTAGATATTGACATGATTCAGCATCATTTTAATTTTGATGTTACACTTCCTAGTGACAGTGTTAATGAATATGTACTGTAAATGGGCTGCGCAGAGGTTGACTACGGTGTAGGGACAGTTTATTGTGAAACTACTTGATATCTTATCAATATTTGAACCATAATATCTTTCCATGGTTTGATTCATGATGGATGAGTAGATGGGTTACAGATTTCATTTATAATAGTGCTTAATCTCCAGGAATTTCTAAGAATATCTAAAAATAATCAACTGTTCCTTGCTATATGCTTTGTTATTCTGTTTGGTTACCAAATTTTTTAGGTCATGCTATTTTCAATTGTTCGACTGATGACTCAATTACTTTGTGGATATAGGGAAACCGGTTGCACATAGTACTGACTACTCATTGGTTAAAGTTCTCTTTCAATGCCAGGTAACATCACAGTTTTTTTCTGAACAGCGGCTTTTTATCACGTAAATATGCATAGGGTAAACTTTCATAGTGTATATTCCTTCTGAATTAAGATGAATAATATAATTTCATTAAAAAGAATTCACCTAAATTATACCTTTATAGATGTGCAAATAATTTAAGGATATAGTTTTATAACGAAAGGTAAATATGGTCTAATAAATGAAAACAAACAAAAGGGAATGCATTTTGCCTACACTTTTGAAGAAAATAAAAGTATATCCGCTGTTTGCTGTATCCTACATAAATAAAAAAATTAGCATGTTCGACTTCAAATCATTTTGTGGTTTGTTATCTTTGGTTGAATCATATCAGTATATTCTTGGTTCCTTTTCAAGTGGGATTATGATCCATTCAGTTCTTTATGTCTCGTTTAACAATCCCTCAAAAATTTCATAACTTTAACCATCTTAATTGATGCTTGTTTATTTCTTATTTAATTCGTGTATAAGTAGTTTACTTCCAGTCAAACAAAGGTCCAAATCATATATGCTCCTTCTCTTTCTATTTATGCAGTGGAGGATTAAAGCTTAAACGTGACATCACCGAGTATGGGGATTTTCTACGGAACTTCAATAATCCAACAGTTGACGAGAAATTTGAACCAGTAAGCATGTAAGTTGCAGTTTCTTGTGTTTCTGTACAGAGGTTCTGCCGCTCAGGTTACTAAGATATTCATTAAATTTGCAGCATGGTGAATATTTTTATTGTTGCCCCTGAAAGCTTGTCAAGTCTGATTGAGGGCACACCAAGCATAAAAAAAGAGGCCCAAAGGTAAATAATTTATTGAAAGAAAATGGTTCAAACAAATACAGTAGTAAATATGCTGCAATTACGTGAAAACAAAATGGTAGTTTTAGAAGTTAGAACTGGTAGAAGTGAATCATGTTAGTTTTTGTTCATTTGTGATTTTGTTTTGGATTCTAGGTTCGTTCAGCTTAGAGATGACTACAGAAGTGCAAAGCTCGCATCCAAGCTGCATTCCGTTTGGACTTAACCCACAAAGTATGCCTTATGAAACCAAACCTCAAACCTCATTTATCAATTTTATGTCAATTCTTCCAAAATTTCAAAATCATGCCAGTGGTTGAGTTTCATACAAGCACTACATATTGGGAAAGAGAAGGTACATCATCGTATTTCGTGTTCTGTCCCTTTTTTTCTATTCGTTTTTAGTTTAAATTTCACATGATCAGAAGTAAATTAGAAATCAACTGGTTGCAGGGTATTATGGAAGCTTTGCACCAGAATTGGTCTTTGTTTAGTTTAAACTTCACATGATCAGAAGTAAATTAGAAATCAACTGGTTGCAGGGTATTATGGAAGCTTTGCACCAGAATTGGTCTTTGTTTAGAGCATTTTGCAGCATAAAAATGGTACCTTTGGTACACTTTTTTTCCCTCCTAGAATGTGCTCTTGGAGAGTTTTGTTTAGCGTTTATGCTTGAGGTTTTTCCCGCGTTTCTAATTTTCTATATTATAATTAGCTGAATATATAAATTTACTACAGAAATTAGTATTCATGACAAAATGTGTGTATTGAGGGATTGGATTGACCAGTTGACACAATGACACATATTTTGCCCAATTGTTATACTCGATAAACAATTAACATGATTTCAATCTTCTTTAAAGTTGAGAGTTGAAACACCACCTTGTGTTACTTTGACCTGAATAGGAAGTCAACCATTGGCTTTGGAAACAAAAAATAAGTATATATGTCTTAAATGCAGTTAATTAGATACCTTCACAACAACGAATGTTCTTAATACAAGAGGAACTAAACTATATTGTAGGAAAAAAAATAATATGCACTAAACATGTACACTTTCAAAGTTTAGTATAAACATATCAAATGTTGAACAACAACCTATCTTCTGAAACGCTTGCTAGTGGACTTCATTTGTTGACTTTCTGGAGGAAGAAGTGTGTTGACTTCCCATGACTGCAAAAACTGTATGCTTCTTTTTTTCTCTGAATTTTTGGCTTCTCGTAATTTCCATCCTCAAGCTTTTCTTTCATAGTTGCATTTGAATTTATTAGTGTAACCTTTGTTCAACTCGACCCTTTGGAATGCTAGCTTTTTCTGAATTGATTTTTATATTCTTTCTTTCCCGATCGAAACTCGTTGGCTTCTTTAACACGTCATTGCGCGTTCAGTTTCATCTCTACTTCTCTTTTCCATAACTACTTTACCAGTCAAAACCTCATCAATTCCAGTATCTTTATCTCCAGTTTTCAGTCCTGGACCATCTAAAACATTATTTTTTGTTGATTCATCTTGCACTCTGATCACCTTAATTCGTACTTTCAATGATTTTCTCGTTTCTCTTACAGTTTGATTCTCAGTCGGTAAAAGTACATCGTTCTTCTTTAATTCACCACCCTGTTCATCTTCTTGCTGCAAAGCAGGCATCTTTTCATAAGAATCCACCCATCTGTCAAACATAGCCCTACGCATCCAAGAACCGATAATCATATCTGCAATCTGCTTAACTTGTTTCAACGCATGATCTTGAAGACCACTAACAGTATTCCCAATCCCTGCTGCATCCACTACTTTAAAGGACAAACCCATCTTGTGCAGCTTCTTTAAAGACTCATATACTACAGATACCGACCCAGAATCACCATGTTTTTCAAGAATCGCTTTAATCCTTAACACTTCACCAACTCTTCTTTTTTCCTCTTCGTTGAACTCACACCAGTAGAGACAATGAGCAATTTCGTCTCTCCTACGTAGAAACTCGCTTGGATTATCTCTTGCAGCAACTTTAATAACTTTTCCAATGACATCGAATATATCCACATTCTTGTTCTTCAAACGCTCCCCCCACTCATCGATCATTGATTTCAATTTCAACTCTGCCATTACTGATTATTATTATTGTGTTGTTTATTGCGAAAAGAGATCGACAACAAACCCTAGATTGAATATCTGATAATGTAAATTGGATGAAGAAAAAAGTGTGCGTGTGAATTAAGGAATGTGTGTAGTTATTAAATAAGGTGAATTATTTTAGGTTTTGTTACCTAATTAATTAGCGTTGATACAACGGTTAGATTTTTTATGACACGGTTTGATTTCATTGCCGCGTTTTTTTCCCGCATTTTTTCCGGTCCATATCTATAGTCCAGCTCAAAATAAATCTTTAATCAAAAATTTAATTATTGTTAAGAAGCTTATAACTAGTGCGAGGCATGGCGTGACAGCATTGATCAAGCCTCACTTAACGGTTAAGGCGAAGCTTTTGCGCTTTTAAAAGTGATATAAAACGGCACAAAATATGAGAATAATATATTGAAACTAATTACAAAAGTGGACCAATACTGTAGTTATTTTACAAAAGTGAACCAAAATTCTATGTCTTACGAAAATGAGCCAATGCCTGACACAATCATAATTCTTGGAGAATCTGACCTAATAAACCCAAAAACCTCTCATTACTTTTCTCACTAAAAAATACAAATAACTCACATGTAACATTTCTGCCAACAACCCTTCCCTTCTCCTCCTTCTAGATCTAAACAACCACTTCATCTTCAACCACTAATTTCAATATCTCTTTTCACCATCATCTTCAATCTTCATTTCTATGGTTAAAGATGTCACGCCAGAAGAAATAACTGTGAACAACACACAAATGGGTTTGGTCGCCTTTTTTTGTCAAATAGGTCGCATTTATTTTGTCAAATTTGAGTCTTAGTCACGTTTTAGGTCGCAATTTCAGTCTTAGTCGCGTTTTGGGTCTTTAAATAATGTGTCGCATGCTACTTTAAAATTTAGCGTCGTGTTTGTAAACTTGGGTCGCTTTTTTGAACAAGTGTAGGGTCGAAATTCTTTCCTCAAATGAATCTAACGGATGAGAATCAAAAGTTCACTTTCGTAAAAAACTTGGTTTGGTAAATAGGTGATGGTAATGGGTCGTTTAAGAAATTTTCTCTAATATATTTATATCATATTTCATATATATCGAGTTTACAAAAAACGTTGTACATAATGAGTAAGGTTAAGAAACTATCCTTACATTTAATATTCTTCATTTTTTGAAACAAAAAAATTTATCGTGGTTGAATAAAAAAACTCATCACGCCTCACGTTTTAGCGCGACTTTTCACGCCTCATCTCACGCCATGTCTAGAGTCGACGCTTTAGTCTATTTCATAACGTGGAGGTCATGCCTCACGCTTTAACGTCGTCATGGCGCACTTTTTAAACCCATGATTATTAACCAATTTAACATCTAGATTATTTTATTTTATAATTTTTTTTAATAATATGACTTACTCCCTTTGTCACATTTTAAATGTCCACCTTACTATTTTAATTCACCTCAAAATATATTTTCACTTGCAATATATTAAAAGTTATAATTTAACAATTTACCTGCTTTGCTCTCAAATACTTTCCATATCAAACGGTAAAATCCATAATCTGTTAACTTAGATTTACATTTTTTAAACATATCATAATTTGAGGGAAACTTGTTTGTGCACACTTAAATTGAGAGCGAAGGAGTACTAAATAGGAGTTTGGTTGAACAGAGATTACAAAAAACAAGGTCAAATAGAATAATTTTAGCTATTTATTTTTTCAACTAAAAAAAAATCTCTTACTTCTATAAATTAAATAAATAAATAAATTAATAAAATCTTATCGTTCATCGTTAAGTAAAATAGTTACACTGTCATGTCAAATGTAAAATCATCTTATTGGGGCACTTCTATATACTTTTGACAAAAAAAATCGAGTTTTTTTTTGTAAGTGTTGAAATTTACGACTTAAAAAAACACATGTGGTTTGTAATTTGAAAAATCGCATGTGACTTATGGTGCAGATAATTGTAAACACATTACATTTTATAATCCTCCTAGGTAGTGTATCTAACTGTTGTAGTGTAGTATAGGTATAAGTCCGGGGGATTGATCGTTCTATAAGGAAATAGTGAGGTAGACTCGAAATATATGACGAATTAAAGTGTTGTTTGGCAAAACTTAATAATTTAGAGCTAAATAAATCAATGATATTGAATGAACCAAATGTGCTGAGAAAATATGTTGCTGGATGAAAATAAGTGTTTAATACAGTAACTTTTTGAATGTCTTTTTCAAAATAAACAAAATTACCATATTAACATGCACCATTATTTCATACTAAATCAAAGATGTTATTTGATAATGTCAGTTATGTTAATGATAACATAAACGATGTTAATTTCTGAATGTGTTTTTTTGACGATGTAACTATCATCCAAATTATAAGAAGTCTTAAGCCCAATTTTCGCTTGATGCAAACAATTTTTATATTGTCACGCCAACTTTTTTAAAGTGAAAATGGTTTTACTGTGGTTGTGTCTCTAGTCACGCCAACCTTATTAAAAAGAAAAAAGCACTAATCGGATAAAAGAGAGACCATTATGCCAAATTAACTTGGTAAAAATTAACCAGCCAGTATATATGATCGAATACTTGGCCTAATTCAATGTCATTTCAATATATAAAAGTATGAGCATTGATATTTAGACCTAACATGGAGACCTAAAGTTAGATCTAATCCATTCATTTCATGACAAGTGTATAACACTTATTCTCTTTCATCATTTTTCACCAAATAAATCTTTAGCTATAAATTTAGGTTCTTGTATTTAGCATACAAATCATTTTTCTAAAAGTATATAATATGCTACTTATGTAGAAACCTGTAATTTTTCATAAGAAAAAATGACTATTTTACCCTTTGACTTTTTAAAGTTGACATTTGACTTTGACTTTTGACTATTTGACTTTTTACTATTCATCCCGTAAAATTTTTTATTTTTATTTTATCATAATGACAAGATAAATAAAACTCGAAAAGTCGTCCTGACGACGTACGTTGAATCAATACAGAACCGATTTCACAAAACCGACTCTGAAAACTACTTTAGGGTTTAAACGCCATTCGGGCATCTCATTATGTCCATAAAAGACTATAAACATTAGAAATGTGTAATTCTACTATTTTACGACAATTCCACAAATGTTGGAATTTTACGTTTTCCAGTTCTGCATTTTACGCGAATTACGCGTTTCCAGCTCTAAAGCGTTTTACCACCCAATGAGACTTATCACCCATTTTATATTTTTATATGGAGTATAATAATGAGTTTCATTATTCCTGCAAGTTTCATATTTTTACGATACCCGGTTTTACGTTTTATGGCTTAACAAATTACGGTTGGCATTTAACGGAACCAAAACACATCATAAAATCAAGATATTATCAAGACATAATATCTAACTCCACTAACACATATGAGTCACAATAGTGGTGGCTTCATCTTAGCCACTTTGCATGTAAACTCATACATGTGTCTTTAACTTAACCATGGTTAATGTTTAACCCAATACATGGTTAACCAAACCTTCCCTCCTATAAATAGCAAGTGAAAGACTTCACAAAAACCCTCATTCCTCCCCTCTTGGTTGTTGTTATCACAACACAAACACACATTCCATCTATTGATTCATGACTCCAAGTTTATGCTAAGAAGTTGCAAGTAACAAGTTACTACATCAAATCTCTAGCAAGTTTAAGTGATCTTCTTGAGTTTAAAACCACTCAAGTCACTTAAGAATTCATCACCAACCCTTCTAAATTACAAGAAGTGTAGAAGGGTGCCAAGGTGTGAAAATCTTGATCAATCAAAGTCCTAATCCTTACTAGTTACTCCTTTCTTTAGAAAGCTAAAAGTTGTAAGCAACTCATCACCACCACCACTCTATTATCTCATGTTTATTATTACTAATCTTGTCAAATACATGCAATATATATGGTTACAATATTAATTCATGATGTACATATACTCAAACATATGTTTTAATTCACATATTGTCATAAAATTAACAAACTAGTAAACTAGTCATATTCTACATATTTGAAGCCATTTAAAACAACTATATATGGACTTGGTAACTTACATATTACTGTAGAAAAAATAAAAAGGTAAACATAGCAACTTGAATCACCC
This sequence comes from Chrysanthemum makinoi, assembly GCA_910596185.1. Lineage (NCBI taxonomy): Eukaryota > Viridiplantae > Streptophyta > Magnoliopsida > Asterales > Asteraceae > Chrysanthemum > Chrysanthemum makinoi. The sequence goes on along the minus strand of OU343217.1, from coordinate 128,810,779 downwards.
GAAACGGACAAACGAGTCAAAAGTTATGGTAAAAAGAAGTTAACAAACCCTAGAAATGACCATTTTCATTACTGCTGAATCCGTTTCAAAATAAGTGGTACTTCTAGTCCGAATTATCAAAAACTTAAACATGAAAGTTGTCCGGAACGATGTTTTACGTCTACCGCGAGGGAACTCGGCTTGAAAAGACCAAATGATATCATTTACTGCCTAATATTTGTAAATAGTTTTTATCGGCAAAATTGGATTTTTACAAGTTAAAAATATAAAAACCATGTCATTTTTATAACTAGTTACACATTGAATTTTTACTAAAATTTCATTATTGACTATATTAATAAGTTGTGACCACTTGTAAACTATGAGAATTTGTAAAATCTAAATGTTTATTAAAAACATAATAAAAATTTATAATATAATAATCTCCACTCAAAATATATATTTTATCTACTAAGTGCTACAATACTAGGGAGCTTCATGTGAGGGGTTTCATTTGGGTAAAACGTATCGACGAGTTGTTAGATTTACAATTTAAAGTGTCCTAGCTCCTCGAACGTTTTACTACATGACCTCTGAATTATGATGGCCCGAACGGTAGTACGATATCTATAAACTAAATACATTTTCACATATTAAAAATGTTACTATAAACATCAAACTATAAATGACTACATCATGATCAACATAGAGACATATATACGATGGTTTATGTTTTCCTAAAACATTATTTCAAACCTAAGTCACAACATTCCATTTTTAGGTTGCACGTAAAAGTTGCCCGATTTATCCATCACATCTGTTAAAGTACTTAACATCATTAAACTCTAGGTGAGTTCATAGCCCACTTTTTATTACTTAATTGTTTTACAAACCCTTGGGGGAGATACATGCTTTTTTTTAAACCAAACACATTGCTTTCAAAATGATGCTTAGTGTAATATTAACTATTTTGTTTTCAAACCATTGGTGTGAGTCTATAGCTCACACTACAAACATAATGTGTTCAACCATCAAACAAACTCTATGAATTTCACTCAACCTTTGTGTTGACAGTTTTAAGCATGTATTTCAGGTCCATAATGTCGGAAGCTGGCACAGAAGGGCAAGGACAAGATCAAGAAGGCTATAAATATTTTATCATTCACAAAACATCAAAAACTTTATATTGATGTATTTTGTAAACAATGGAACCAACTGGGACCTATTTTGTAAATTCTGATATATTTGAATGATAAAGGCTTTTTAAAATGACTCCTTTAGAGATCGTTTTCTATTATTATGACTGTTGTGCCATCGAGTAACACCTAGTTTGAATTCCGCTGCATATCACGAAATTGGGGGTGTTACAGATTGGTATCAAAGCCTTAATTATAGAGAAAAGGGTCTAATTGTGACCTAAACTATAACTACTTTTACAAACAAAAATATTTTATAGCCTTCCGTTCTCCGTGCCTTCCATCCTCCAGACGATTATGTGACTTTTAGGCATTTTAAGCTATAAAAACATATTAGTATATTGATATATATACACTCAACATAATTTCAATCATAAACGAGGTACTAAACGTATCTCCATATGCCTATTCTAAGGCATTACGACACAATCATATTTTTCCAAATCATGTATTTACTCGTGCATTTTTGGATTACGAAACTTCCTGCAAGACATTGTAACTGATTACAATGGTCTTTCCTACTTCCCATACATTGTAATTTATACAATGGTCTCTATTACATTCTCAGACACTGTAAATCTTCCAGTGGTCTATCTTATATCCTCAGACACTGTGAGTGAAACAGTGGTCTCATTTACTTTCTCAGACATTGTGAGTTACACAATGGTCTCAACTATTTCTCAGACATTGTGAGTTGCACAATGGTCTCTATTATTTCCTAGACATTGTGAGTTGCACAATGGTCTCAACTACTTCTCAGACATTGTGAGTTATACAATGGTCTAATTTACTTCACAAACATTGTAAGTTATACAAAGTCTCTAGAAATTATCTTATAAACCTTATATGATATTGTTTTACATAAAACCCGTCACAATCTAACGATTTCCCTAATGGAAATACAAGAAATGGGATTTCTAAAGGACAAACTAATTCATCATATACAAAAGCTGAAGTTTAGCAACTTTCTCTACATTCATCAAAGTCCTATTTTGAAACATTCATTGTTAAAAGTTCGTGATTCTAACCAAGTATGGACTATTTTAGAATTACTTAAAATTTCCTTTCCACACGTATCTACCCATACTATCTCCTATGCAATGGAATGTGAAAACATAGGTTACAAGTCTTGTATGGCCGGGACTTGCAACTGAATGGTTTGATATCACCTTTTCCTTGTGGATATTTTCTCAAAAGCTATGGACATATCACGAGTATACCTAAATTAGGTATTTGGAAAATTTATCGAACCTCGGCTAAATATAGTCTAGTCATCTATATTTAACCTAGGGACAGTGGAACATAGTCTGAATAACTATGTTCGACTTAAATTTTTCAAACACTGAGAATAGTTATACAAGGGTTATATTCAGATTAATTTCCTTCTTGAACTCGATAAACCACAAGTATTCATTAAAATGATCTAGAGACACGATAGTGTCTTACCACTCAGTGAGATCTTAACACTTATTTATACTACCAAATTTCAATCTTGAATGTTTTCATTTATGAAATAATCCTAACTACTATCTTGGAATAGTCATCAAATCTTCTCTTCATTTCTTAGAAGTACTAGCCTGATTAGGTTTCAAGGCTATCATTCCGCCATAATCCTTTACAATATATCCACTTATGATTTTAAAGCAAACTTGACATCTCTACTTAAGCATAATGGTAAACATACACTACACTCTTCTAAATCATCAAGCATATCACATCATTATCTGAACCTCATTATAAGTCAGTATGTAAAACTTCACAGTATCACGTTTCTTTCAAACACTAGTAGACATAAACACTATACGATATAGCCTTCATCTTAAAACCACCTAAGACATGATCAACTTTGGAAATGGTTTGGATAACCACTTTGGAAATGGTTTGGATAATCACATCATTATAAACCATTTCACATCAACAATATCTAACACCTTTGATTAACAACTGTTAATACAAATAAGCCGTAAAAACGTTTATTTATATTTTACGATCTTCTAATGTTTTGTCGATAACAAACGTAAAATCATTTTAACGAAACAAATAGAATACGTAAATAGTTTGAGTTAATAGTATTCTAACACATTTACGTTTTCACATAAAACACTAAAACAAGCATAAGTGTTTTTATGATTTAGATATATATGTACAACAACTAGTGTTTACATACTGGGTTAACATATACTTAAACTAAGTATACTAAAATGGGTAAAAACATGTAAATACTAAAATGGGTAATAAACTAGCAAATGGTATTGACCCATAACCCATGGTTTTATATATACCACTTAACGAAGTTCATTGTATCTAGAAAGAAAACCATGGATCAACCCATAACCCATGACCCATGACCCATAACCAAAAATACCCATGGGCAAAGTGGAGCGTTCCACGGATCCCTGGCTTTGTGCTAGCCGGATCCCAAGTGGAAGGGATCCGTGGGATCCGGGGAACAGTAGAGAATTTTCTCTATAAATAGAGAGCCATTTCTTCCTTTCTATGTATCACTTTACACACATACTTCCCCAAAGTATTCTAACCCTCTAACCTCATATCTAAGTGATCTATGTAGTTTGTCTTTTGTTTTTGTGTGATCTTCTAGGTTCCTCTTAAAGGAGAGATCACCACTTCTTGAAGACGTGCAAGCTCAAGTCCATGAATTGCCATGCTTCGTCATCATCAAGACTACTAAGGTTCTCTTGTTGATAGTTCTTCCTTTCTCCATAGATGTTGGGTTGAAGGCATTAGTGAAGAATGCCGAAAGTGTCAAGATGAAAGCATTAGTGAAATATGTTCATCATTTGTGTCAAAGCATTAGTGAAGAATGCTAAAGGTGTCAAGACGAAGGCATTAGTGAAGGGTGCCAAGCATTGTGTCAAAGGCATTAGTGAAGGATGCCGAAGAATCAAATCAAGTCGCATTTGGGAAGAATGCCTAGGTCGTATAATCGATGAGGTGCATCGTTATACATATAAGTATTTGTTTGTTTGTTTCCAAGGATGGTGATATCCTTGATGAAGGTGTAACAAGGAATTGATCTCCTTGATATTAGGTGTTGTGTCGTGAAGGGTAGTAGTTCCTCCATAATGGAACTAGGTGCTTAGCCTAGTACCTAATAAAGGGTAGGCGACGTTGTGATACAATTAGTTCTCCTAAGGTGTGAAAGAACTCGGTGGTTAGCCTAGCACCGTATAAAGGGTAGGCGACGTTGTGTTAGGTGTGGTTCGCCTTGGTGTGAAAGAACTCGGTATTTAGCTTAGTACCGAAAAAAGGTTAAGCGACGTTGTGAAGGCTTCTCCGCCACAAGGAGTTGGTGTAGTGCTTACGAACTCTCGAGTAGGTGACTCGGGGAGTGGAGTAGGGCAAGGAAGGTGTACTTGTAGCCGAACCACTATAAATAACTTGTGTCGTGGTGATGTGCTTCTTACTCTTTATATTTCATTACACGTTTATATATCTATCTATCAACGTCCAACATAAACAATCAAATAGATTGACATAAGTCGATCTAAATATTTAAAAGGAAGTTTTAAATTGGTAAAACTATTCAACCCCCCCTTCTAGTTTTCCACAACAACAATTACCCTAACAACAAAAACTATTACATTTGAGGCACTATATCGACGAAAGTGTCAGTTAACCATTTGCTGGACTAAGGTGTTCAGAGATCAACCACGAAACAACTAATAAAACCATACAAATACAAATTATGCTGCATGCCGCACGCTATCGCCAGAAACAAAAATTACATAGATGTAAGGCGTTAAAATTTACCAAAAACTCCATGTTAGAAATTAAGGTTTTGTTGAAAGCCTCGATATAATAAGATATGATTCGTTTTGAGAATCGGGAAAAGCCAAACTTGAGGTATATTGGACTCTATAAGATTTTAACAAAACCATTTAGATTATCAACTTAAGTCACCACCAAAAAAACATAGAATGGTACATAACACATTCTATGACCAGAAACTTGAGACTTCAAATATTAGAATTCGGCGCATACACTAACATTTTCCTAGACACTTCAACATCGGATAACACACACTGAATTCCGGGACGGAATTCCCTTAAGGGGTAGAGACTGTAGCAACCCGTAATTTTTCATAAGGAAGAATGACTATTTTACCCTTTCACCTTTTAAAGTTGACCTTTGACTTTGACTTTTGACTATTTGACTTTTACTATTCATCCCGTAAAAAATTTTATTTTTATTTTACCATAATGACAAGATAAATAAAACTCGACAAGTCGTCCTGACGACGTACGTTGAATCCATACAGAACCGATTTCACAAAACCGTGTTTGAGAACTACTTTAGGGTTTAAACGTCATTCGGGCATCCCGTTATGTCCATAAAACACTATACACATTAGAAATATATAATTCTACCGTTTTACGACAATTCCACAAATGTTGGAATTTTACGTTTTCCAGTTCTGCGTTTTAAGCGAATTACACATTTTTAACCCGCGTTTCCAGCTCTAAACAGCGTCTTAGCACCCAATGAGACTTATCACCCATTTTATATTTTTATATGGAGTATAATAATGAGTTTCATCATTCCTGAAAGTTTCGTATTTTTTAGATACCCGGTTTTACGTTTTATGGCTTAACAAATTACGGTTGGCATTTAACGGAACCAAAACACATCATAAAATCAAGACATAATATCTAAGTCCACTAACTCATATGAGTCACCATAGTGGTGGCTTCATCTTAGCCACTTTGCATGTAAACTCATACATGTGTCTTTAACTTAACCATGGTTAATGTTTAACCCAATACATGGTTAACCAAACCTTCTCTCCTATAAATAGCAAGTGTAAGACTTCAAAAAAACCCTCATTCCTCCTCTCTTGGTCGTTATTATCACAATACAAACACACATTCCATCTTTTGATTCATGACTCCAAGTTTATGCTAAGAAGTTGCAAGTAACAAGTTACTACATAAAATCTCTAGCAAGTTTAAGTGATCTACTTAAGTTTAAAACCACTCAAGTAACTTAAGACTTCATCACCAATCCTTCTAAATTACAAGAAGTGTAGAAGGGTGCCAAGGTGTGAAAATCTTGATCAATCAAAGTCCTAATCCTTACTAGTTACTCCTTTCTTTAGAAAGCCAAAAGTTGTAAGCAACTCATCACCACCACCACTCTATTATCCCATGTTTATTATTACTAATCTTGTCAAATACATGCAATATATATGGTTACTATGTTGATTCATGATGTACATATACTCAAACATATGTTTTAATTCACATATTGTCATAAAATTAACAAACTAGTAAACTAGTCATATTCTACATATTTGAAGCCATTTAAAACAGCTATATATGGACTTGGTAACTTACATATTACTGTGGAAAAAATAAAAAGGTAAACATAGCAACTTGAATCACCCGAAACGGACAAACGAGTCAAAAGTTATTGTAAAAAGAAGTTAACAAACCCTAGAAATGACCATTTTCATTACTACTGAATCTGTTTTAAAATAAGTGGTACTTCTGATCCGAATCATCAAAAACTTAAAACATGAAAGTTGTTCGGAACGATGTTTTACGTTTACCGTTAGGGAACTCAGCCTGAAAAGACAAATGATATCATTTACTGCCTAATATTTATAAAACATTTTTTATCGGCAAAATTGGATTTTTACAAGTTAAAAATATAAAAACCATGTCATTTTTATAACTAGTTACATATTGAATTTTTACTAAAATTTCATTATTAACTATATTAATAAGTTGTGACCACCTCTAAATTATGAGAATTTGTAAAAACTAAATGTTTATTAAAAACATAATAAAAATTTATAATATAATAATCTCCGCTCAAAATATATATTTTATCTACTAAGTGCTACAATACTAGGGAGCTTCATGTGAGGGGTTTCATTTGGGTAAAACGTATCGACGAGTTGTTGGATTTACAATTTAAAGTGTCCTAGCTCCTCGAACGTTTTACTACATGACCTCTGAATTATGATGGCCCGAACGATAGTACGATATCTATAAACTAAATACATTTTCACATATTAAAAATGTTACTATAAACATCAAACTATAAATGACTACATCATGATCAACATAGAGACATATATACGATGGTTTATGTTTTCCTAAAACATTATTTCAAACCTAAGTCACAACATTCCATTTTTAGGTTGCACGTAGAAGTTGCCCGATTTATCCATCACATCTGTTAAAGTACTTAACATCATTAAACTCTAGGTGAGTTCATAGCCCACTTTTTATTACTTAATTGTTTTACAAACCCTTGGGGGAGATACATGTTTTTTTTTTAAACCGAACACATTGCTTTCAAAATGATGCTTAGTGTAATATTAACTGTTTTGTTTTCAAACCATTGGTGTGAGTCTATAGCTCACACTACAAACATAATGTGTTCAACCATCAAACAAACTCTATGAATTTCACTCAACCTTTGTGTTGACAGTTTTAAGCATGTATTTCAGGTCCATAATGTCGGAAGCTGGCACAGAAGGGCAAGGACAAGATCAAGAAGGCTATAAATATTTTATCATTCACAAAACATCAAAAACTTTATATTGATGTATTTTGTAAACAATGGAACCAATTGGGACCTATTTTGTAAACTCTGATATATTTGAATGTTAAAGGCTTTTTTAAAACGACTCCTTTAGAGATCGTTTTCTATTATTATGACTGCTGTGCCATCGAGTAACACCTAGTTTGAATTCCGCTGCATATCACGAAATTGGGGTGTTACAAGTTAGACTTTTTATTGTTTCTCAAAATGAATAAATGGGATAGAAGACCACGTGCCAAGTGAGGTGAATTTTTATTTATTTTTTCTAAAAGGCAAAAGTGACATGAATTATAAGGGTACTTTGGGAATGTGTAGCTCAGTGAATCTTTTTGCATACTTCATCGTCTAAAATCGGTCAGCGAATGATTTATCATTCAGTAGTCAATTATTTTTTATTAAACACTCTCATCGATTAGGTTTGTGGCAATCAATACTTAATCATTTTATTAAGCAGTAATCAAACACACCTTAAGTCTAGAGTCTGAAAGAATATATATATATATATATATTTTTTAGAAAGCAATTAAAATCTCGAGTTTTGGAGGAGGTGTTTTTAACTAATTAAACTACTATTAAACTAAATGAAATAAAAATAAATTAAGGAGCTACAAGGTAAATGAAGCGTATTTACCTATGATGCTAGTTATCTAATTCTACCTACAGAATTGTCACGTCCCTTGTCCAATTAGAGCGTTGTATTCCTTAATATCAATCGAGGGTTGGTTACTCCCTAACTCCAATGAACTATGTTCTAATTGAGTGGCGCCTAAGAATGTCCTTTTAAGTTCTCAATTTCCACGATGCAAACACAACTCACGCATTAAATACAACAAACATCAAGCTAATATAATAACTACACGTTTAGTCGGATGTTCGAGCTAGTAATAATTTGATCTAACCAGTTTTCCTACTCCTAAAACAAAATCAAATAATCAACAAGAGACAGTAGGAAGTAAGAATTATAAAATATAATTGATTTGACTCATTCAATCTGTCACGTTTGGTTTGTTACAATCCTAAGTAAACATTAGGGGCCCGTTTGGTTTGTTGATAGGTTTAGGATTTGGATTTGGATTTAGATTTAAATTTGGATTATGATTTGGATTTGGATTTAATATAGGAGAAAGAAAACATATAATTGTTATAAATCTGTTTGGTTTATAAATGGGTTTAGTGTTGGATTTTGATATTTAATAAATTTTATAATAGAATTATATACAAAATATTCGTTAATTTGTACCATAGTCAAACAAAAAATACATAGAATAATGTTTTCTTTGTATTGTTTTCTTTTATTACATGAGTCAGGCCCACATGTAGACCCACACAAGTCAGAAAAGAAACTAGTAAACCCACTATATACGTAAGGATTTGTTAAAACCCTTGAATAAAGGCCTTCTGACACTTTGAAAATTGGGCCACATAAACCAAATAGCATAACTTAACTTTGGCTTCATTCCAATAATGCAAAAACCACGTAACAAATGGATCCTAGGTGTATTAGCCAATCATAATCAATGAAGAACAAGCAACAATAATGATAATTAAAGACATAAATTAAGATAGAATCAATAAACAAACCATTAAAAGATGTTTATGGAATGATTAAGACCTCCTAAGTTGCTGGAAAACACCTACCTAAACCCTATAATCGGACTTAGGGTTTAGGGCTTAGTAAAAACGAAATTATGAGGTTATATATATAGGATGATTTTCTATTGGCTCGAGGTGATGCCGTCATCCCCAAGGCATGACGGTGTTATGATGCCATTTCCAACAAATTGTAGATCTTCTCGTCCTGGTCGCATGGCCTTTTGAATCACCTAAATCAGAGTTCATATGAAGATTTTATGGCCAAAATACGATCAGGTACTTTGTGCGCAAATTGTGATAGTCTTGATCAGCTTGTGACGACGTCATGTTGAAGTTGTGACGCCGTCAACCTTCAATATTTTGGTCTTGACGCTGTCAGATGGAGGCTGTCTCTATCGCCTGAGCAGTCACTTGTAATTTCTGATTCTTCAAGTTCTTCGGGTTCTTCAAGTGACCACGTAGTGCCTGTGATGTCGTCACAACTCCTTTTCTGTGATGTTTTTCCCGATGTTGTCGTTTTCTTCATTTTTTCGTCCAATTGAGCCCAAAATGTATCATTTTCCAGCATTTGCTTCCCAAATACCTAAAACTCAAATAGAAACAACTTAGGCAATAAATGATCGAATATATACGGATTTAGAGGCTAAATGACCACTTAAAAACGTATAAATTACACCTTATCAAATATCCATACACTTGATATTTGCTTGTCCTCGAGTAAATATGCTTTTACCCTAATCAACTTACAAGTTCGGGGGCATTTAGCATTGGGTTAAAGATAATTTACAACATCACTCGTTCTACAATAGTCATAACAAGTACATAAATTATATACTAGCACCTCACATAAAGTGTTTGGATTCTCTCATCTCTCGTGTATAAGTATTATAACATTATGGTAGGGGTGTCCATGGTACTGGAACCGTCCCGAACTAGAACCGGAACCGGAACCGAAGGAACCGAGAACCGAAAATAAGGAAAAGTGGAACCAAGAACCGTCCCAAGTTTTTCGGTTTGGTTCCGGTATGGTACTCGGTTCCGGTATGGGAATTTTCGGTAATTCCCAAGAGTACCGAAGTATTAAAAAAATATGTTTGGATGGATGTGAAATTACGGTACTCGGTTCGTAGAACTTCGAAAGAAGTTGACAGCCTTAATAGTATTCCACAACATGACTTACAAACAAAGAAAAAAACATATATCCGGTAATAGCAAACTCATTATCCACGAAAATAATTGCAAACGCATTGAGAATGTTATATATCAATCATTGTGACTAGCTTACAATAACTTACATGGTGACAAAATATCATGCGTGACGTCATAATCGTTAATTGTTTCTCGACTTTTATCATTAAATTAATTGAACAATAAATACCAATAGTTAATGACAACATCTTGTTAGTTGTTACTAAGCAACACAAAATTGTTCAATATGCGGCTATGCGCATACTCGATATTCCAGCTTAGAAAAAACTTACTTTCATATTGATCAATGATGTTTGAATCTTTGAATGAAATCAATGGATTAAATGTTAAGGTTTATGAGTTTTTAGGTTTAGGTAGGTTTTTTTCTATTTTTTTAAAGGCCGCATACTTGCATGTACACAATATCCCAAACAAACCCTATAAAATTACATATTTTCATAAAAGTCGGTTCTTTCGGGAAAGTATCGGAACCGGACGGTTCCGACCCGAACCGTCCCGAGAACCGATATTTTGGAATTTTAGGAACCAAGAACCGTACCATGGTTCTAATATAAGGTCCCGTTCCCGATCGGTACCGGTATGGTTTCTCGGTTCTTTTGGTTCCTCGGTTATTTTGACACCCCTACATTATGGAAATGGACAAGTATACACTCTCTACCTGTCATAGCACATAAATTACGATAAGCTTGATAAATGATCAAACCTGCACCGCTTTGGCGTAAGCACCTAGGATAAAGTATCAAAGACGACTTTTAAAGAGTTGTAATGTTAAGTGTGAGGGTAAGAAAAACACGATTTTGGGGATATGAATAACTTACTGGTGGCAAGTTAATCATCTAAGTCAATTACATGTCCAAAGTGTCGTTTCTAAGCCAAGACTTGATAGATAAACTCTAACTTTTCTTTGCTTTTCTTGACACTTTCTTGACTTAAACAAAAGCAGGATTGCAGTCCGTATGTTTTATTTCTTTTCTATTTTTTTTTCTTTCTATCATATTTTTTTCATACCCTTTTGTCCTGCCATCTTTTGATCTGCTGAAAATAAATAACATAGATAACCCGGGATTTATAACCGCGTCTCTACACTTGCATTTTTGCACACATTTTTAGTCCACCACCAACAAGGTGTAATAAGACCATCAACTCACCGCCCAAACATATCGCACCTATAAATTTACCACAAAAACTAACATCACAACTCACACACAACAAACATCACAAGTCAGTCATTGCCAAGACCAAGTTCTCATTCTTTCCGACCCAATATGGGTGGTTGTACGCGTCTTCAAGGCTCTAATACACCTAGGCACCGAGCCTTGTTGGTAGTTTTAGTATCATCGACTATTTTAGGTAATTGGGATTTGCTATGAGATTAATGGGATTTTATATTATGCTCGGATACGTGTTAGGGAAGTGTGGAGTGCACACTCGTTTTCGCGAATAAGTTTCCACCACGACAAAGACGCATGGGTCAAGGGGCGGAGTCCCAAACGGTATATATATGGTGCTCCAAATGATTTACCCATTTTTTCCCTCTTTTTTTCCAACCGATATGACTGTTTATTAACAGTTGTGACTGTTGGCTATCAACCATCTTTAACTGCCTTAACTGTCATTTAGAATCTGTTTATAAACAGATTCATTGTCTCATTCTAATATACGAAAAACACATACAATTTCTTTTTGTTTCTGCTTAGTATTCTCGTGCCTAGAAAATTAAGTGTTCTTTTCAAGTTATCACGATAAGGATTTCGTGATACCCATGCATTTATAGGGTCGAAATACTTTATACGGAAAGTGAACATACACGATTTAAGAAGATATCCAAGATTATCATCACAACCCTAACCCCGATTTCTAATAGCCTCAGAATTTGTCTTTTTTTTTTTTTTTTTTTTTTTTTTTTTTTTTTTTTACTTTTCCTTAGTTTTTATGTGAATCAGGTAACAACATCTCCACTCCTACCGTCGGGCCAACATATCATTTGTTTTTCTTGAATCAGTTTTAAGCCTTAGATAATAACTTATGAAATATATTATTCACTAGCACTTAGTTTGTAGATTTTCAGATATAAAAGATAATATTACAATGAAATATGTGTAGTAAATTAAAAACATAAGGACCTATGGAGATTAAGGGTGTTTATCGGTACAATTATTGGGTTATTCGGTTCGATTAGTTTGATTATTTTTTTCAGGGTAAAATCGAAAGCCGAGCTGAACCGAATTCAAATTAGATTAAACCAAACCGAATAACCGAAAACCAAACCAGATAACCTGAATTACACAATTAAAAATATACATTTATTTAATTATATAGATTTTTTGAAAAAAAAAAAGTTCTAGCTTAAAAAATATTATATCTATACTATGAAGAATTCTAATGTTCTTTTGAATAATAATATTAGAAACTAAATATATTTATGTGAATTCGGTTTTCATTTTGACAACCACAATCGAACCGAAATTGAATATTTAATTTGATTTGATTCGGTTTTGAAAAATTCGGTTAAGTTTTTTTTATTGGATTTGATTTTGACTTTTGATTTTTGAGAGTCAAACCCCAATTCTACACACCCCTACAAATTTTAACACAACCAAAAATTTTACACAAAAAGTTGATATGTCTTAAAGAAATTTACTAAAAGAAACTAAATCAGTAAATTGTGATGTTATCATCCAAATCAAAAGCTTATAAACTAATCTTTGAATTGAAAGATGTACGTACCTTAGTAAGATACAATAATTCATTGATGTTTCGAAAGTAAAACTTTTCAACGAATTCTTCATGAGTTGAGATCTTAGAAGCGGTAGATATCTTCGAAATACTGTTGGCAAATTTTTCTCAACCAATATTTCATAAAAAAAATTAGGGTAAGCATACCTCTTTTAACTATATGTGTATATACTATTATTTATTGGGAAACGTGTCAAATAAGTATATAAAAATATACTCTTTTCAAAATGAAAATTAATTAAGAACACAGTATATTATTAATTATAAGTTTAATAAGCTTTTTTTTTTATAAACAATTTATATTAGTGGTTATAAAATATAGGGCTAATAACCTATTAAAGCATCATACTTGTCACAAATATTAGTTCGACGTAGCGAATAAAAAAATATCCCCTTTGCCCGCCTTTCTCGTCTAACTTGGCTTAAATTATACACATTCACAACCTCCAACTCCCGGTTGTGTACACCTAGGCAGTAACATGTCCACATCATTTTTCCACCTCATAATATATATCACGTTTATTTTTATTTTTCTCTCTCCACCACAAACTTTCCCCTTATTCACTTTACCAAATACATTCCCAACCACATAAACCCTAATATTCATATTTTGCAATTCACTCTAAATTGAAAACTGATTCCCTATTGCATCACGTTAAAAATCACTTTCTTACTTAAATGGCCTCGTCTTCTGCATCATCGCGTTATAATCGAAGGAAATATACAAAAGAAGAAATTGCACGTTTGAATCATTGTATATGTAAGTACCTAATCTATGAACAGGTGTCTTGGACGCCTGAGAATCCTGGTCGAAGATTCAAAGCCTGTCCAACACGTGTAAGTACTAGAGTCATAAACCTTTATGTTACTTGTTTTTTGTTTCTACTAATCATTATTGTTTAATGTGTTTGTAAAGAATAAAGATAAAAAATGTGAGGTGTATGGATTCCTTGATGATGAGTTACCATCACAATACTACAAAGACCTCATGTATAAGCTTCATAAGGACAACCAGGTTTTGGAGTGCAACCTAGAAAGTTTAAATCAGCCACAATATTCTTACCATGTTGTTGCAAAGAATCAGAATGATGATCTACCCGTGGAACTCATTTACAAAGAATTGAATGACCTGAAGATGAAGGGGAAAATGTACGACATGTTCTTGGGTGGTTGCATATGCTTCATGGTGTTGGTTTTGTTTTTCATTGTGGTTATGTAGTCAATTATGTATTTTAGTGTATTTGTATGATGGACCAATTCAAGAAATGTAGCTTGTATTCTATGATCACTGAGACTGGACAATGTCAGTTTACGTCATTTTAAATGTGTTTCAAGCAAATGACCAAAGTGTGTTGTTCTATAATAGTATATGATTCATGTGTATAGGATTCATGTTCACAAGTTTTAAAACTACACGACATTGGTATACTGATATAGGATGAATCATCAGATGCTATACCACTTAAACACTACATGATTTTGGCATCAAAAGCAGATTCAAACTGATATTTGCAGCAACAAAACTCACACTTTATAAGGTATTGTATGTGCAGCAAAAGGTGTAAAAGCCTTATATAAACTGAGATAACTACAGATCTTGATTGTGCAGGTCAACATGTAGCATACATCCAAGCTATCAAATGAGCAATTTCCTTTTCAACCAAGATATATCACAACTACACTAGAAACCAATTCATATCATACCAGTTATAAGATACCATATACATACAGCAAATGTGTTCTTTCATAACATATTGTTTGTGCTTCAGCACCATAGACTGTTACAACCAGAACACAGGCATAGATAGTTTCTTAAAAAGCCCTTCTAGATACAAAATAGGGCTATGTAGTGGCATCAAAAGCAGCACTACATCAACTATGTTACACATCCAAATAGTGGCAATCATTGCTGCACTATATCAGTTTAAGTTACTAAGTAAAGTAGGCCCTTCCATGAACAAAATAGGGCATGCTAATTATACATACAATTCATATCAGTTGGTGTTTTTTAAGGATCTAGTCTAGGACTATTTCATTGTCCACACTAGAACCAGGCCCTTTTGCTGGTGCAGATAGCTTCTTACTGATAATTCTTTGACTAGGAAACCTTGGTGGTAGCATTTGAGTTGCACCTTTTTCTCTTGTTTGTTGCAATGGTTGGCCATCAGCTGATATTGTTTTTCTTCCAACCAATTTTGATGTTAAACCCACAACTGCTTTTGCCTTCTTTCCACTACACATTGAGGCTGCACCTGTTCCACCTCTTGGTCCTCTTCCACCCCTTGCTCCTCCCGTCATTCTTCGGGTTTCAACAATATCAGATTCTGCAGCTTTCCTAGATCTTGTCAGAACCTTACTTGCCAATTTGACTGATCCACCCACTTGAGATTCTTGAGTAGCTATCATTATTAGATTACAAAAAATTGTATGTCAATATAAACTATTACATCAAATTAAGTTAAGGCTTTACAAATTTATGTTTACTCAGAAGTACCTGGTATGTTTGGATCATTACTAGCTCTCCCAGTTCTGCCAGGCATACCAGAATTCATATGTTTTTGATCCTCAATAGTATCTGAACTAGCATCATCCATAGCCAACCATGTTCCCATCCTTGCGACCCTCTGAGCTGGAATAAGTCTACCACTTTTGGTTCTACCTCCTCTCATTTTCAAGTGACCCCTGTTGGAACTGCCACCCCTTTTGTTCTTTTGTTTTCCCAAGTAAAACACTCTACCATCACCTAACACACCTCTCATATTCGTAGCTCCCATTTCAAACTCATTGATATCATTGTTAACAAACCTAGGAATGTCATGGCCATCTACCAACTGAGTTTCAGTGTTCTGTTTCTTGAATGGTCTTCCTGCTTTACCTTTTTCTTTTGACGGAGCGGGTTTGGGTTGGTTTGTACATCCTTTCCTATTATGCCCAGTTTCACCACAGTTTTGACAAGTCATAACAATCCCTGCCCTACTGATCTTAGTTGTCGATTTCTTTTCATGGGATGCCCTAACCCTCTTCCGCTTAGGTCTACCAGGCATTGACTTAGGAATTGGTCCTAAAATCCTAGATAGATGACTAACATCTGGCCAAAAATCTGTAACACCCCCAAATCTTGGTACAGCGGAAGACTTAATCAAGTTTTCGGGGCGTTACTTTTTGTATTGGTATCGCACACAAGTAAAATAAAAGATAACCATTTAACCATTTAAAACCAATCCCAATTCAAATATTCAAACATTTAATCCGAAGATATAAATTTTAGGCCCAAAACATAGTTTAACAAAATAGGTCCCCATTATTTATCAGAGTCAGAAAATGATCCTTGAACCACGCTTCCATGCCAAGCTTCCACACGTCAAATAATCCAAACATCTCTCCAATACCTGAGAAATCATGCTAAAAGGGTCAGCTTACGCTGGTGAGTTCATAGGTTTAAGTTCAACAAAATCATAGTGGACCTGTAAGAGTTGATTTGCTATGCAAGACCTAGATAGAATAATACCGTTTGCACACGCACAGATCCTACCTGGATCACCAACCATATAATCACTTACTCGAGCCCCTGCGACTCTAGTCCAGCACTGTCGTGGCAACCTCTAGAACAGTTGCCAACCCCGGGCTAGGTCGAGATAGAAGTCTATTCTTAGTTAGGCACGGTAGAACCTAGACTAAGGCAACAACTATCACACATCTATCTACTCAGTCAGCATATAAGCAAATCCAAATAGTTTAAACGGTCCAAAAACAGTAGCATGATTCTCACCCCAAAATAGTTCAAAACGTAGTTAAAACGTATATAAAAGTGGGGCTATGAAACTCACCTCAAGCAATCAACGCACAAATATCACTAGCAGAAGATAACAGTAATCACAGCACAACAACTATCGACTCGGCACAACCTATTAATGTAGACCAACTTAATATACATATTCCTCAAAATCAATGTTATCTATCCCAATATATTCCATTTCTTTATTTCCAAAAACGTCTCATTTCACCATTAAATCCTAGTGTTTGGTATCCTCATGTGTGGGTGTATCGACTCAATATGATGCCATGAATGCACTCAAACAACCAATATATAACTCAATGCGACACAATGAGACCTCTAAACGATAAGCTCCATAGTTCAATAAGTTTTAGAATAAATAGTAGACCTTATCGAATTCGTCAACTCGATAAACTCATTCACTTATTCGTGTCGCTTATTATCCCATAAATCAATCGTATCTTAAAAAGTCATAAGGATAAGTCACCCATTAATAAGGTTACCCAACGTACCTAGCAGGCTCTTATTAGATTCGTCAACCTAATAAGTCCGCTACCCACGTTGATCAACAATATTAATGCTAGGTTATCCGTAACCCATGCACAGATAACGCAAATGAATAATTACTTATCCACTATTAAATGTCCACATTTGACATTTATTGATAAACGTGTACTCGAAACCATAATTATTTATTTATTATAAAACCTTTCCAATTTTGTCGTTAGTTTCCGTTTAAAACTAGTAAATAACAAGATAAATCTTGTTATTGATATTTTTGGTACAAAAGCCAATTATTATTTACATTTCATAGTTTTATTATCATTTTCATATATAATATATATTTCGTCAAATCCCATTATAAATCTCATAACATTATTCGTTTCGAGTCCACAAGCACGAGTCATAACTTCGCGGCTTTTAATCAATCAATTGTCCAAATTATACTAAAGTCCATGTTACGGCTTTGTCGGAGTCAACTACTGACTAAAAAGTCAAAGTGACGCCAACGTAGCTCAAAGTCACAATATATATATCAAGTCCATAACTAAAAGTCATAACGTCGCAATTCAATCCCAAACTAACTCAAAACAATCTCGCCAACCAATCAATCAACCAATTATACTCGAAACAAATGTTATGACCCTAATGGTCATGACACGGTCGCGGTCAAGACCACGTGAACCAAACAAGCCTCTAAAAGATTTTCGGCTCCACGCGTCTCATCCAAACCTCAACTTAACCAATCAATAAGCTACCAAATCGACCCGACTCGGACCCATGGTCCATGTAGGCCACGTACCAAACCAACCAAGACCCATATGTGGGCTTCTTGGCTAGTACGTCCCATCACACACAACCAAACGCAACCAAATCAATTCTACAACACTCGAATCCAATCATTCAAGCTCCAAATACTAACCAAACACAAAACCCATCAACTATTTCTAACCAAGAACATGCAACTAAACCCTAAAATGCAAAACCCATCAAATTAATGCACCACACATGTACCAAACACTAATTACTTGTTAATTTCATCACTAATTAGCTTTAATTTCATGTTCCACCCAAAAGCCCTAAAAATTGTTCATGGGTCGAAACCCTAGAAGTCAATTCGTGGCTTCTAATAACTTAAACAACCTCAAAACATGTTCTATTTACCTTCTCTAATCACCAATTGCAAAAGCCCTTTGAAATATTTAGAAACCCTAAAAGTACGAATCTTAATTCTTGAATTTGGAGGTGTTAATGAAGTCCAAATTGAGTGTATGATATATGGTTGGAAAGAGGAGAAAGAGATCTATCTTTTGGTGGTGGAGGTGAATAGTAACGCGCCGGAGTGGCGGCGGTGCTGGCCGGAAAGTGGCCGGATTTTATAAAGGTGGTGGTTTAGGGTTTTTAGTGAGAGAAACAAGAGAGATAAGTAGTGTTGTGTGTGTTTTCTAGTGAGAGAAATGAAAGGTGGAAGTGAGGCTTGGGTTGGGTATATATACTCATGAACTAGGGACCTCAAAATAATTAATTAGGAGGGGGGAGGGGGCACCGGCTACAAGTAAAAAAGGGAGGGTTCGGGTTGAAACTTTTCGTATCTATCTCGTTTACCCATTCCCGAGCTCACATATCGTCCCCCGAGTGTCCCACTACATTTATTTAACTTTCCAACATCGTTACTCACGTTTTTCCACAAGTTTTGACTATTTATTTGTCAATTTTCGAGTTACGGTCTAAAAGTTACAATAACTCTTGTTTTAGGCTTTTCTAGTGCCGAATCGAATAGTGCCTACTAGATAGAGTTAAAACGCACACGATAACTCATTTAATAATGAAATAAACCGTAAAAACCAATCGACGATATAAAATCAAGTCGCGGTTTATAAAATAGTGTTAAAGGCAAATCTCAGTTTAATTTAACGTAATGCGGTTACCTAAAATAGACTCCTTAAATTGCCGGTTGTCACAGCCTCCCAGCCTCAGAAGAAACCCGTTCGGGGTTTCACTCCGAGTTGCTTGGTGTCATAAACAGTTTAGGATACTTCCTACGAAAAACGTCCTCACGTTCCCAAGTGAACTCCGGTGCATGCCGGGAGTTCCAACGAACCTTAACAATCGGAATACGGCTATTCTTCAGCCTCTTAATCTCACGATCCATAATCTCAATCGGTTCCTCAACAAAATTCAATTTCTCATCAATACGAATATCTCTTAATGGCACAACTATGTTTTCCTCCGAAAGACATCTCTTAAGATTACTAACATGAAAGACATTGTGTACACTACTCAGTTCTGATGGTAGCTCCAAGCGGTATGCTACCGGTCCGATTCTTTCTAGGATTGGAAAGGGACCAATATATCGGGGATTGAGTTTTCCACGCTTTCCAAAACTAATCACTCCTTTCCAAGGAGAAACTTTCAACATACCACGATCTCCAACCTGAAATTCTAAAGGTTTCCGCCTCTTATCGGCATAACTCTTTTGTCTATCACGAGCGGTTTGTAACCGGTTTCTAATCTGTACTATCTTCTCAGTGGTTTCTAGGACCAGTTCGGGACCTGTAAGTTGACTCTTACCAACTTCAGCCCAACAAACAGGAGAACGACATTTTCGGCCATACAGTGCCTCAAATGGGGCGGCCTTAATACTAGAGTGATAACTATTGTTGTAAGAGAATTCGGCCAAAGGGAGGTGTCTCTCCCAGCCTTTGCCGAAATCAATAACACATGCTCTAAGCATATCCTCTAAAGTCTGAATAGTTCTCTCGCTTTGACCATCGGTCTGTGGATGGTAAGCAGTACTCATATCCAAATTTGTTCCTAATGCTGTCTGTAAAGACTTCCAAAAGTGGGATGTAAGACGACTATCCCTATCAGAAATGATAGATATCGGTACTCCATGACGCGATACTATCTCCTTAAGATACAATCGAGCAAGCTTATCAAGACTATCGGTTTCACTAATAGCTAAGAAGTGAGCAGACTTAGTTAAATGATCAACTATTACCCAGATAACGTCATTTCCGCTAACTGTTCTCGGTAACTTAGTGATAAAGTCCATGGTTATTCGCTCCCATTTCCATTCCGGGAGTTCGGGTTGAACTAAAAGTCCTGATGGTTTCTGATGTTCGGCCTTAACTTTAGAACAAGTCAGGCACCTACTAACATACTGAGCTATCTCGGCTTTCATATTGGGCCACCAATTAAGTTTCTTAAGATCCTGATACATCTTATCGGCTCCGGGATGAATAGAGTATTTTGATTTATGCGACTCGTGCATAATCAACTCACGGATTCCACCATAAAATGGTATCCAGCTTCTGTCTCTGAAGCATAATGTTCCATCGGAACGCTTCAAGAAGCCGTTTTCACTTTCTACCATTCCATGAAGATTCTCATAAGGACGGTTCTCTTCCGTCAATGCCTCTACTTGGGCGGCTAAAATCTGGGATGGTAAGGGCGAAACAATGATCATTCCTAAAGATCTAACGAGTAGGGGTGGAATGTCCTCCTTACGACTAAGTTCATCAGCCACAACATTAGCCTTACCAGGATGATAACGAATCTCACAGTCATAATCACTAAGCAATTCTAACCAACGATGTTGTCTCATGTTCAGTTCCTTCTGATCCAAGATATGCTTCAAACTCTTATGGTCAGCAAATACTACACACTTGGTTCCATATAAGTAATGTCTCCAGATCCTAAGAGCAAACACTACAGCACCTAAATCAAGGTCATGGGTGGTGTAGTTTTTCTCATGCTTCTTAAGTTGTCGGGATGCATAAGCAATCACCTTCTCACGTTGCATCAAAACAACACCTAAGCCTTTATGCGAAGCGTCGCAGTACACGACAAAGTCTTCGCTTCCTTCAGGCAAAGCTAGGATGGGCGCACTACACAACTTCCCCTTCAGAAGTTGGAATGCTTCTTCTTCCTTTTCTCCCCATTCATACTTAACATCCTTTTGGGTTAGTTTGGTCAGCGGTTTAGCTATCTTGGAAAATCCTTCAATGAATCTCCTATAATAGCCTGCTAAACCTAGAAACTGTCGGATTTCTGATGGGTTCTTAGGAGCTGCCCATTCCTTAATGGCCTTAATCTTAACTGGGTCAACATGAACACCTCGACTATCTATCACATGACCTAAGAATTGTACAGACAGAATCCAAAATTCACACTTAGAGAATTTGGCATACAGCTTCTCCTCTCTTAGAAATCCTGAAATGAGCCTCAAATGCTCTTCGTGCTCCTCACTACTCTTAGAGTATATCAAGATATCGTCTATGAATACTATCACAAACTTATCCAGATATGGCTTACACACTCGGTTCATGAGATCCATGAAAACCACTGGTGCGTTGCTTAAGCCAAACGACATCACTTGGAATTCATAGTGTCCATAACGAGTCCTAAACGCAGTCTTAGGGATATCCTCTTCTCGAACTCTAAGCTGGTGATAACCAGATCGTAAATCGATCTTAGAAAACACACTAGCTCCTTGGAGTTGGTCGAATAGATCATCTATTCTAGGTAACGGATATCGGTTCTTCACGGTCAACTTATTCAATTCCCTATAATCAATACACATCCTAAACGATCCATCCTTCTTCTTCACAAACAACACTGGTGCTTCCCACGGCGACGAACTTGGTCGAATGAATCCCTTATCTGACAATTCAGCCAACTGTTTAGACAGTTTCTCCAATTCTCTTGGAGCAAGTCGATAAGGTGCCCGGGCTACGGGTGCCGCACCGGGTATCAACTCTATTTGAAATTCCACTTGTCGAACAGGTGGAATCCCTGGCAGATCGTCGGGAAACACATCCGGAAATTCTCTAACGACGGGTACATCATTAAGGTTTCTTTCATTCTTCTCCTCGCTTTTCGAGCTAAGAAAAGACAACCTCCTCTATCGATGTACTTCTGAGCCTTAATACAAGAGATGATGCCCAACCGGGAAGGACTTCCAAGGTCGCTCCGATCTCCTTGTATGCTCAGAACTTTTCCTCCATACGGTAAATGCACAATCTTCTCATCACAAATGATGTGTGCACCGTTCTTCGATAACCAATCCATTCCGATAATGACGTCAAAACTGCCTAAGGTAACTGGCAACAGATCTATACTAAACGGGCGGTATAGGAAACTTAAGGTACAAACTCGAACTACGGTGTCTATCTTCTCTCTATTCCCATTCGCTAATTCCAGATCGTAACTAAACCCTAGAGGTGTTTGGGAGATTCCTAGTAATGGCATAAAGTTGGTGGATACGAAACTCATATCCGCACCACTATCAAACAGTATGGAAGCATAGCGATTATTGAGAAGGAATGTACCCGTAACTACGTTAGGGTCCTCACCAGCTTCCTTCCCAATAGCGTAAACACGCGCTGTTCCCATGTCTCTCTGCTGATTCCTAATACCATTGTTTCCCTGGTTTTCCACAACCTCACACTTCACAGGGTTTAAGCCATTACCTCCTACACCTCGGTTAGCAAATCCTCCTACATTACCGGGATTTCATCTCATCCATGGCTCTCGGCACTCATTCTTAAAGTGTCCCTTCTTCCCACATCCAAAACAGGTGACAGTGGCCTTCTAGTCCGCTCCTTGTGCAGTTTGAGCTGCAGCAAGTGGTCGGGACCTACAGTCTTTGGCCATGTGTCCTACCTTAGAGTACTTCCTACACACAATCGAGCACGGTCCATGGTGGTGTCGGTTACAACGACCACACACAGGTTTACTACCTTCGTAACCTTTCGTATCTCCATTTCCTATGGCGAACACTCTGGCTGTCTCTTGCCGTTTGTTGCCATTTCCTTTCACAAGTTCATTCCTCTTCCTCTTATCGTTCCTATCACTCTTACCCTTATCTCCTAATTCTAACACACAAGAGTCCATCAGACTCTGAGCCACAGTAATTGCCTCATGCAAATTGACTGGCTTTGCAGCGATGACATAATTTCGAGTAGCTAAAGGCAATCCATCAGTATACCTTTCAATCTTAAGTTCTTCGGTACGAACCATCTCAGGGTAAAGCAAGGATAACTCTTGGAAACGATGAGTGTAAGTCGCCATGTCAGTACCCTTAACCTTATGGTTCCAGAACTTACTTTCTAACTTCTTAACTTCATTCCTAGGGCAATAAGTCTTAATCAGGAGAGCCTTAAATTGAGTCCAAGACATACTATAAGCTACATCAATTCCTACTGCTTTGTGGTAGTTATTCCACCAGGTCAACGCCTCGTCCTTCAAGGTAAATGTTGCATACTTAACCTTACAATCCTCATCACAGTTACTAACAACAAACACAGATTCAGTTTTCTCCAACCACCTAGTTAGGTAAACTACTCCCTCAGTTCCTCTAAACTCAATGGGACCACAGAATCGGAACTCCTTATAGGTACAACCTCGATTTCGATTCAGCACTGGGGTTCCACTAGAAGTGTTAGAAAGATTAGCCTCAGCTAGCAGTTCAGCGACACGCTGCGATACTAGCTGGTCAATGTGGGCTGGGTTCACAGGTGGAGGGTTTTGTGGAACAGGACCATTCTCAGCACGGTCATCCACATTCGGGTTCCCTATAGCTGGGTTATCAATGTTTGGGTTCTCAACATGTGGTGCAGTCGGGGTCGGACAACGACCGCGACGACCAGGGGCAACAACAGCAGCAGGAGCTGCTCGGTTGTTCCTAATCAAGTTTCGTCTTGTTGCCACCATTCTGGGGGCAAGAAGAACAGTTTCATAAGTTCACAATACACGCTCTAAAATAGAGTTGGGTTCCAAGAGTCACTACATAACGCCTGAATACATACCAAAGGCTAACAAGGATAACGCTATACCAAAGCGAAACAATCGAATACCGCATCATAGCTAAGGATGCATAGGTTTCACAAGTGGGAATACATGGAAGGATTCGAAGAAATCAAAAACGATCCTAACAGCGATAACTATAAACAACTAGGATGATCCTACATCTCGAACCAAGTATTACTTAGTTTCAAGATGGCACAAAACCATGAATCTAATACTAACTAGCCACGTCTACGAATATCACTCACTAATCTCCTAACATCGTCAACCTCTCTCCACAAAGAGGCTAACTCAACACATCGAGCGTCGCGATCGCTCTTAAGCTCTACGACCTCTCTCTCCAACTCACCAATCCTATGCCAAATCGTTCTATCAGCATCACGTGCTGTCGCGAACCCTCTAAGCGGGTCCCCAACCCGCTCCGAGCTCGACATACCATCATGCAAAACCTAGTCCTCGACTACAGATATCAGCTCTAAGATCCTCAATACTAGCTCTAGACACTCCAACCAAACGCTCCGTCAACTGTCTAAGTCTAGTACCTTGAGTGGTAATCCTCTCCTACATCAGACCCGTCTCACCATACTCCTCGGGCTCAGAAATAACCTCTGATGGTATCTCAGATCCTAACAGGCTACCTATATATGGTGAGTAAGGTGGTGAATCGATGTCTAAAGGCTATCCAGGGGACTCAGGCTCATGCAAAGGAGACACATGGTCCAGGAGAATGTGCAGGACTCTGCAATGGAGGAGTACCCCCTTCTGGGATATCCTCACCATCCTCCTCCTGAGGATCCTCATCCTCATCTACATACTGCTCCTCAATCTCATCCTCCTCCTCGACTTCATGCTCCTCCTCACCCTTATCCATAGGGGAAGAGTCCATGAGTCGGAGTCTCTGTACAGGTAAATCCTGAGGTGGTACACTAGGAGATCTAGGCCTCCTAAGACATGATGATATTGGTAAACGGATAAGTGATGATGGTGGTCGCACGGAAATACGGGCAGTGCTATAAGCAAGCCTAGGAGTCTGTGCTCTCGCTAAAACCTGATGTAAAGTGAGCTGCCTAGACGAGCTAGGGCGATCTGATGATGAACTAGAGTGACGGGCGATCTCATAAGGATCACCCTGCGCAACCGTCATGAGAGTCAATGCTGGCGAACTAGCAACAGCAAGGACTTCCTCAGACACATCAAAAGCTAGTGAAGGCATAGTCTGTGACAACGGCATAGGGTAGGTATAAGTGTTCGAAACAACTAGTTTTAATAAGCGCAACAACTTAACCAAAACACATATCTCATAATGTAAATTTTAAAAGTGTAGGTACCGCATTACTCAGAACATGCCTTTAAATAACACACATAAGTTCCGTTCTATCGCTTAATCACATATCAAAGCAATCGAGTTCAAATTCCAAAATCGAAATATACCGTTTACTCAAATCAATTTCCGTAATATTTCGATAATCACATCTCATTTTCCCAAAACCAATAACCATATCTAATTTCCAAAACCAATAATCATATCTCATTTCCAAAACCAATAATCATATTTCATTTCCAAAACCAATAATCATATCTCTAAATCACAACGTTTTCATAATCAGTTCACAATATCCTCTAACATATCATCTCACAATTCAAATCGCATTTCATACCATAATCAAATAAGAAGCTTCGGCTTGGCAAGCGGGCGTGCGTCGGTCGATGATCAATTTTTTAAAAGCGGTTATAGTTTAGGGTTTATAAAATACCTAGTTCTCTATAACTTTGAGCTCTGATACCAATCTGTAACACCCCCAAATCTCGGTACAGTGGAAGACTTAATCAAGTTTTCGAGGCGTTACTTTTTGGATTGGTATCGCACACAAGTAAAATAAAAGATAACCATTTAACCATTTAAAACCAATCCCAATTCAAATATTCAAACATTTAATCCGAAGATACAAATTTTAGGCCCAAAATATAGTTTAACAAAATAGGTCCCCATTGTTTATCAGAGTCAGAAAATGATCCTTGAACCACGCCTCCATGCCAAGCTTCCACACGTCAAATAATCCAAACATCTCTCAAATACCTGAGAAATCATGCTAAAAGGGTCAGCTTACGCTGGTGAGTTCATAGGTTTAAGTTCAACAAAATCATAGTGGACCTGTAAGAGTTGATTTGCTATGCAAGACCTAGATAGAATAATACCGTTTGCACACGTACAGATCCTACCCGGATCACCAACCATATAATCACTTACTCGGGCCCCTGCGACTCTAGTCCAGCACTGTCGTGGCAACCTCTAGAAGAGTTTCCAACCCTGGGCTAGGTCGAGATAGAAGTCTATTCTTAGTTAGGCACGGTAGAACCTAGACTAAGGCAACAACTATCACACATCTATCTACTCAGTCAGCATATAAGCAAATCCAAATAGTTTAAACGGTCCAAAAATAGTAGCATGATTCTCACCCCAAAATAGTTCAAAATGTAGTTAAAACGTATATAAAAGTGGGGCTATGAAACTCACCTCAAGCAATCAACGCACAATCAAAGCACAAATATCACTAGCAGAAGATAACAGTAATCACAGCACAGCAACTATCGACTCGGCACAACCTATTAATGTAGACCAACTGAATATACATCTTCCTCAAAATCAACGTTATCTATCCCAATATATTCCATTTCTTTATTTCCAAAAACGTCTCGTTTCACCATTAAATCCTAGTGTTTGGTATCCTCATGTGTGGGTGTATCGACTCAATATGATGCCATGAATGCACTCAAACAACCAATATATAACTCAATGCGACACAATGAGACCTCTAAACGATAAGCTCCGTAGTTCAATAAGTTTTGGAATAAATAGTAGACCTTATCGAATTCGTCAACTCGATAAACTCATTTACTTATTCGTGTCGCTTATTATCCCATAAATCAATCGTATCTTAAAAAGTCATAAGGATAAGTCGCCCATTAATAAGGTTACCCAACGTACCTAGCGGGCTCTTATTAGATTCGTCAACCTAATAAGTCCGCTACCGACGTGGATCAACAATATTAATGCTAGGTTATCTGTAACCCATGCACAGATAACGCAAATGAACAATTACTTATCCACTATTAAATGTCCACATTTGACATTTATTGATAAACGTGTACTCGAAACCATAATTACTTATTTATTATAAAACCTTTCCAATTTTGTCGTTAGTTTCCGTTTAAAACTAGTAAATAACAAGATAAATCTTGTTATTGATATACAAAAGCCCATTATTATTTACATTTCATAGTTTTATTATCATTTTCATATATAATATATACAAATCCCATTATAAATCTCATAACATTATTCGTTTGAGTCCACAAGCACGAGTCATAACTTATCGGCTTTTAATCAATCAATTGTCCAAATTATACTAAAGTCCATGTTACGGCTTTGTCGGAGTCAACTATTGACTAAAAAGTCAAAGTGACGCCAACGTAGCTCAAAGTCACAATATATATATCAAGTCCATAATTAAAAGTCATAACGTCGCAATTCAATCCCAAACTAACTCAAAACAATCTCGCCAACCAATCAATCAACCAATTATACTCGAAACCAATGTTATGACCCTAATGGTCATGACACGGTCGCGGTCAAGACCACGTGAACCAAACAAGCCTCTAAAAGCTTTTCGGCTCCACGCGTCTCATCCAAACCTCAACTAAACCAATCAATAAGCTACCAAATCGACCCGACTCGGACCCATGGTCCATGTAGGCCATGTACCAAACCAACCAAGACCCATACGTGGGCTTCTTGGCTCGTACGTCCCATCACACACAACCAAACGCAACCAAATCAATTCTACAACACTCCAATCCAATCATTCAAGCTCCAAATACTAACCAAACACAAAACCCATCAACTATTTCTAATCAAGAACATGCAACTAAACCCTAAAATGCAAAACCCATCAAATTAATGCACCACACATGTACCAAACACTAATTACTTGTTTATTTCATCACTAATTAGCTTTAATTTCATGTTCCACCCAAAAGCCCCAAAAATTGTTCATGGGTCGAAACCCTAGAAGTCAATTCATGGCTTCTATTAACTCAAACAACCTCAAAACATGTTCTATTTACCTTCTCTAATCACCAATTGCAAAAGCCCTTTGAAATATTTAGAAACCCTAAAAGTACGAATCTTAATTCTTGAATTTGGAGGTGTTAATGAAGTCCAAATTGAGTGTATGATATATGGTTGGAAAGAGGAGAAAGAGATCTATCTTTTGGTGGTGGAGGTGAATAGTGACGCGCCGGAGTGGCGGCGATGGTGGCCGGAAAATGGCCGGATTTTATGAAGGTGGTGGTTTAGGGTTTTTAGTGAGAGAAACAAGAGAGATAAGTAGTGTTGTGTGTGTTTTCTAGTGAGAGAAATGAAAGGTGGAAGTGAGGCTTGGGTTGGGTATATATACTTATGAACTAGGGACCTCAAAATAATTAATTAGGAGGGGGGGCCAGCTACAAGTAAAAAAGGGAGGGTTCGGGTTGAAACTTTTCGTATCTATATCGTTTACCCATTACCGAGCTCACATATCGTCCCCCGAGTGTCCCACTACGTTTATTTAACTTCCCAACATCGTTACTCACGTTTTTCCACAAGTTTTGACTATTTATTTGTCAATTTTCGAGTTACGTTCTAAAAGTTACAATAACTCTTGTTTTAGGCTTTTCTAGTGCCGAATCGAATAGTGCCTACTAAATAGAGTTAAAACGCATACGATAACTCATTTAATAATGAAATAAACCGTAAAAACCAATCGACGATATAAAATAAAGTCGCGGTTTATAAAATAGTGTTAAAGGCAAATCTCAGTTTAATTTAACGTAATGCGGTTACCTAAAATAGACTCCCTAAATTGCCGGTTGTCACAAAATCAATGCCATCTACAGGTTTCATATACTGGCCATATGTTAATAAGTACCTATCCTTCCTAAAACAATCCGGCACATAGTCCTCAACCATCCTATTCAGTTTAAAAATACAAGCTATTGCATGGCAACAAGGAAAACCTGATATTTGCCAAATTCTGCACGAGCATGTTCGGTTTGGCTCATCTACCTTGAAAGCATCATATCCTTTCGTAACTTCAAACTTGTTACCCCCACATGAGACTACATGCCAGAACCTGTTAATTTCAAGTGAGTTAATAAACATTGCAATTAACATGATTCACAATAAAAAAAGATAATGGTGTAATTTACCTTTGCTGATCCTTTGATTGTTCCAAGATGTTCTGAATATTTGGGAATATATCACCTTTCCACTTTTCCATAAGGAGCCTCATTGTATGCATCCTCTCCATAACAAGAACTCGCATTGACTCCAATATTGTAATTATCGGTTTGTGCCTTAGACTTACCAACACATCATTAAAACATTCGCTAAATCCATTTTCGACTGCTTCACAGCATACACCTTCCTTGAAAAAAGCCCTTCACCAACTCTTAGGATCTTTCTTCATCAAGAAGTCATGTGCTCTTGGATTAGCTCTTTTGATTTTCTCCATAACTTTGTTATGTAAAGGCGGATAAGATGCTTTTGAAGCAGCCTAGAATAATTGCCTAAACTCCACACCGGGGAACTGTTTTCGAAATCCTTCGTAAATGTGACGAGCACATTGACGATGCTCTGCCAAAGGTATCACCTCTTTCACAGCCTCTATCAAACCCAGATCCAAGTATAACAACAATATTTATGAGTATGCATATTACAAATCTTAACATTTGAAGCAGATTATTATAAAGAGTATTCAGAGATACCTTGTGTTGGTCAGACATTAGATTCAATCCTTGTCCACTTGGAATATCCAAATCGTCACCCAACAACTGTAAAAACCAACTCCAGATGTCTTTGTTCTCCACCGTCACCACAGCCCATGCCACGGGAAAAATGTGGTTATTCCTGTCTCTACCTACTGCAGTTAGTATCTCCCCAGTGTTTGGTTTTTTTAAAAAACAACCATCCAAAGCTAATATGCTACGACAACCTATTTTCCAACCTTTTTTCAACCCATTAAAACAAACGTAAAATCTGTCAAAGTAAGTCTTCTCATCAGGATTAACCGTGACACCTACCTTAACTGTGCTACCCTCATTTGAGTCAACTAATGCCTTAGCATAAGACCTTAGTAAAGCATAATGATCCTGGATAGTAGCATCTCTTTCATTAAGGGCATATGACCTAGCATTTCGACATTGTGTACGGCTAACATGGCATTTGTATTTCCTTAAGACTAGTTCATGTATATTGGTAAAAGTAATATATGGATTCATCCTAATCTTATCTACAAATTGCTTACCAATCCATTTATAATTAACTAGCCTACTATAATGGAAACTACGTACACAAGTGTGGTTATCGTTCAAAGATATTATTTGAAAAGTAGATTCTCCCTTTAGCATCTTGCCGTAACATCTCCATGGGCAGTCACAGTTCCCAGCACTCTGTGAAGGATACTTGTTGTATGATGTCTGCTTTCCAAGGGTAGGATCCTTCAGCGTCTCTTTTTGTTGACCACATTTTGCAATAACCTTGGTCCTTGTGCTCCTCTCATACCATAATGAGAAACCGTTGGCCAACGCATAGTATGTACGGCATTCTTTAAAACTGTTAACATCGGGGAACTTTTGTCCAAGCTAGTCAATGGTCAAAAAAACAATCAAGTTAGTTACACATTATAGTAAAGCTGGTGAGCTACTGATTTGATAAACAAAGTGAAATATAAGTGAGTGAAAAACTTATGCTTGGTTTCTTCAATCTCCAATGAGTCTCAAAGATCATAGATAGGGTAAATGTCTTCTTTTTTGGATTTTTGAACAGGTGCAAAGGGGTTTGTTATGCCCTCTCCTTTACCCTTTATATGTTTCAACAAAGCTTGCATATACCTTTCGTGCTCTCTAACTAATGGACCTAATCCTGTGGGGCCTTCTGAAAGAACATCCGTGTGTGTATCCTCAGCATCATCCTCATTTCCATCTTGTTCCTCCAGGTCATCAGAAAAACACTGATCCTCATTTAGAAGCATCTTTCTCAGTTGGATTACCTCGTCTTCTCCATTACTTAGATAATTGTACGATTTTTCCGATTGTAGTTCTGACTCATACGACTCATAACCTGATGATTCACGACCATTCTTATCTTTATTTTTTGCTGGTCCACCTTCTAAATCTGAGAAAACTGGAGTGTCATTGTCCTCATCAATCTGACTATCAGAATCTGAGGATGTAGGTGGATTGGTGTTGTCTCTAATGACAACACCTGATGGTCTACGAACATTAGTATTTATCTTCCTTGCTATCTTCTTTTTCCGAGTCATCACAGACTTCCCTTTATCTAATTTTCTTTACCTAGCAAGCACTGCGTCTGACAAATTGCCATCAGATTGACAATTAGAATGCAAATCATCAACATTGTCGCCCTCTCTATCACTATCCACAAGTCTATCAGTGACATTCAAATCAGTCTCCACAAGCCTATCCTTCTCGAGAATCATATCAGGTTCGCCAACCGTATCATGCATCTCAAGCCTGATGCAAGTGTAACAACAAGATTTATAAGTATGCATATCATATATAATATGGTCTTGAAGCATAATATTATAAACAGTATTAACAAATACCTATCAGTGACCATAGCGTTAGCAACATCTTGATTGTCCATACCCTTACCAGATTCAACCACAACATTGTCCACTACTTTATCAACTACAACATTGTACTCCCTAAACACCTCATCTTCAGTAAGCATAGGGTAATCATAAGTGAAATCATCATCTGCATTCCAAACTCTAGTGAAAGTAACCTTACCCTCAAAGTCCTTTCTTAGTGGTCTATCTTTTAGCGGAGGAGACCTTAAATAAGGCAACTGTGATTCTTCCTCAGCCCAAGCTATCAACTCCTCACAAGACATATTACCAGCATCCTTTTTCAACTTGGTATTTTTTTTTCTTGACGTAACTTCAGAGTCCCCACTATCTAAACGTAGGTTCTTGTGGTAGCATGGTGCTAAGTTTTGGGGGGAATGAGCAACAAACAACTCTACTTTCTTATATTGTTTAGCTAGATCATATAAATACATTACAGCTGCATCCTTTTCAATTATCTTTAAACCTCCACTGTCAATGTCTAATGTAGGAATGCACATGTATAAAGCCTATATATTATTCTTAATCTTGGCAACTCAGATATCTAAAAGAGGGCTACACATAATTCTATCTGATGAAGATGCCTCCATTATTATCTCCCTACCATAATCATACCTTAAGGGGTCAAACATAAATACACCATTGTAATGTATTTTGAAGACCACATCTAGTGGTACTTCCATAAGACATGTATTAATCGAAATATTAAAAAAAAATCAAAACCCGAATTTCATAAAACCCTAAATCAGAGAATAACTTATATTATAAATTAACACAATTGAGGTAATAAAACATTAAAAACAAAGAAGGAGTATACCTTTTGTCTTGGCAATTTGTGGGAACCGACACTCAAGTGGTATTATTAATGATTTAGGGTTTCTGCGTTTTGGGGATCAAGAAAGTGATGTATGAATGGATAAGGCAAATGGTTTGTGTTTATAAAGATCAAATCTTTACTTTTTTAATGTTAACATCATACTTCAATCCACATACGCAGGAATTGTGGGGGACCATGATTTGGAGTGTGTTTAAGGTTCAAGTGGAGTACGAGGTTTCCACGCTGGAATCCTATTAGGATAAAAGTCTCTCATCAAAACGGGCAACCGGTTGTACAAGTTAGAAAATGTATCATTTAAGACCAAAAATACAGGGTTAGGGGGCAAAGGGGATATTCTTTTTTATTCGCTACGTCAAACTAATATTTGTGACAAGTATGATGCTTTAATAGGTTATAAATATATTGTTCATTTATTTTCTTTGCAACTTAGTATATCTTTTTATAAGTTGCAAAGAAAATGAATAAGGGGTATATCTATACTATATAAAATGGAAAAATGGTCAAAGTGGAAAAAGTGAAAAATGTTGAAAGTTGAATGTTGAAAACATGGTCAATGGAGAGAGAAATAAATAATATAATTAATACTCTTATTAAAACACCCCATTACTTAAAAGTACAATAATTTATTCACATTGTACACCCAATTAAAAGCACATCTACCAAATTAAAAGCAACCAATTGAAACCGATGTTGACCCGTTGAAACCGATACCGGGTTGACTGTTGAAACCGATGTTGACGACGGGTGACCGGTTTAATTTGACATTTTTCGACCCAACCTATCGGTTTGACTCTTTAAATCGACTGTTTTTATCGGGACGGTTCAACCAAATTGAACCAGTGAAATCGGGTTTCAAATTTGACAAAATTATATGAGAAATGATGAAGTAGTTGTGGAACCCGTGACAATTTTTTGAAAGGAGAGACCAAGTAATTGTAGTTTTGGTTTATTTTGCTTTGACACATGTAATTTGTCATTTGTATAATGTTATTTTAAAAATGTTGCTCTTGCACCATTTAAGGGACTAGCATATATGAATCGTCGTTTAAAAGTTAATATATATTATATAGCCCTTTGTCCAGTGTATCAATAATGTTATGTAAGTTTATTAAAATCACAAAAATAAATAGTATTGTTATCTTTAGCTATAATTATTTGTACCTCAAACAAATAGCTTTGAACAATGCATAAATATCTATACTAATTGATAGTACAAAATAATCTTACATGGTGATATCCAATTTGCAAAGTTACAATTTTAAAAGCCACACACCAAATGATAAACGCTACACATGTAAAAAAAATAGTTATCACTGCCTAAATTACTGACAAAACAAGAAAAGCGGTCACACATGTTGGCTATACCTCTAAACTACAATATAATATTGCCAACTACATAATACCGTGGTTTTTGTAATGCTTGAATCTATTATTACTAAAAATCTTAATAACTTAAAACAATCCTATTAGAAAATATACTCACACACTTAGATCGACTCCACATAATTTTAAAAAAAAACTATATATTTTTACCGCTATGCAATCACGCATCAATTGTAGTTATTCAAAACGATTCTCTAATGCTACAAATACGTTTGTTGAAAGAAACTTATAGGTCAGTATACTTCATTACATAAAAAAAGAAAATGGTCAAATAGTCAACAATTGGAAAAGTGAAAAGTGGAAAAGTGGAACATGTGAAATCTCATACCAATGAATGCTATGCTGTAACTATGCTATAATCTCAACTTAAATGCGATGTTGTATCTTTGGAAAGTATACATTGATTTGAAATGTTGCCTAGCCCATTCGTGAGTGTCTCATACCATGTCAAACTTGATGACTTTGGAAAGTATGGCTTATTTCTTCAATCTTCGATCTTCAAAGGCGACATTTAAATATAACCATTCAAATTGGATTCCTTAACGCTTAAAATACTGATTCTTGAAACAAACTTAATCGCCGCTAAAATTTGTCGAAACTAGACACCGCTGCCGTTAGGTGCGGGTACTCGTCTAGTCTTAATAAAATCTCAATCATATATGGTGAATGATCACAAACGAAACGGTTGAGTGGTAAAATTGAAATTAGTTTCCTTATCTATTTGGTTTATTTGATAAAAGTTAGTTGGGCTATATTTGGCACATAAGATTATGAAGAGATAAAGAAATAAGCTACTTATTTTTTCAAAAAATAAGCTACTTAAAAAATAATCTTTGTTTGGTAGTCAGAACTTATAAGAGATAAAAAAATAATCTTCTATAATCTCTAAAAATAAAAGATTACTTCATGTAGCTTATAAAAATAATCTCTTTTTATAATCTTTTTCAGACCAAAGACCAACACCACCAAAGCACCAGCAACAACAAAGATCAAAGACACAAGACCAAAGACCAACACAATCTATTTTTTCCAAACATACCCTTAATCTATACTACATTATAAAGCATTTAAAACTTGTCTTGAAATTTTATGACAAGAACATTGTTATAAAAGGAAAAATAAAAAATTAATGTAAAATTTAAGTCTCATTTAAACCATATAATAACCCCCTCTACTAATGATATATTTTAATAAAATTGTTTATAAGAAAGCTCACTAAACTTATAAGTTATAACCATTAATTCAATGCTAAATTTGAAAAAATAAAAGTACTAACTATTTACACTATTAATAATTTAGATGTTCTACTTTTGAAACACATATATCTATTACATTATAAAGTATTTGGGGCATGCAAAATAAGGAAAGTTTAAAATGAAAAATATTTGCTCGCCAAAAAAAAAGTCATCGGATATCCTGTAACATCCCCCCGTGATCATAATTACAGCGGAAGACTAATCGTGGTGTTACTCGAATGGAGATCATAGTCAATAAATCATAGAAAACGACTCGAAAGAGACGTTTTAATAAAAATAGTTATCATTCATCGAAAACGACTCGAAAGAGACGTTTTAATAAAAATAGTTATCATTCATCGAAAACTCATTGTTGTTACAAAATATTCCAAATTGTTCAAATGTTTCCCCAAAATATTGAGCATGAGTTTGAAAGAAATGACAAATTTATGTTTACACCAAAAGGAAAGGTCTTGGTATGCCCACTCCATCCCTTGAACATAATCTTCATTGAATACCTGAGATAACATGCTTAAAAAGGTAAACAATAATGTTGAGTGAAATCCATAGGTTTAAATTAAATTTGAACACAAGAATATGAACATGATAATTGTAAACTAACAATATCATAAATGTTAGCCTCGCTTTTTCTAAAGATAACGTCATTTACGTGAATTGGACTAGATGCGTTGTACACTTTGCCCTTAGGGACTAGTATCGTTTAAGTGGAAAGATAGAGCCTATAAATACCCCTCATGACTCTCCATGAGGGGTGAGGTGAAGCATTAGGTCATTTGGTTAGTGTGTGTTTGGTTTATTCAATAAAAGTATCCTTATCTTCTCCTCCCTCTCTCTACTTTCTCTCACTAAAAAGGATGAAGATATTCATCTTCTTCCACCAACCTAGGCCTCCCAAAACCACATAAATCTTATATTAATCGGTCCTAACAATTGGTATAACGAGCCATGGTTATCTTTTGATGATTTATTGTGGTTTTACACATGTTTTTTAACTGTTTTTGTGCTTTTTATGTGGTCGGAAAATTTTGTTTCCAATTTGTGGGTATAACAGTTTTATTCATGTTTTTGAGTATCCTTATTTTTTGGTCAAAAAAAGTCCTAATGTTTCACAGTATCATCTGTCTTGGGTATATTTTGTCCAAACAGGTCACTTTTATTTTTTGTACCAATATATCCGTGAAAGTCAAAGTGGTCATCTGTTCATCTTCTCATGGTCAAACAGTCAAAAGGAAGCATTTTTTTTTGTTTTTCTGGGTAACGTATGAAGAGTGAACGGAATAACATGGTCGGAAAATCTCACCGGAAAAAAGTCAAAGGGTCAAAACCCTAAACTTACGCATAAGGGGAATCTACAGAGGTGTTACGCGTAGCTGTGAAGTTACGCGTATTAAAAGTTACGCGTATTAAAAGTTACGCGTATGCTCTTACGCATAAGCCTAGGCTTACGCGTAAGAATGGGCTACGCATAAGCAATGTTACGCGTATGCCTACGCATAAGCAAGAAGTTACGCGTAAGAAAGTCATGAGAAAAAAAAAAGGTTACGCGTAAAATAGACCAAGACCACAACGTATACCAAATACCAAAACTCTATCGACTTCAGTTCATGTAAAACATCACCAGTCCACAAACAACTCTAACTGATCCGAAACAATAATCATACTCCAACCCTCCATCTAAACAAGGACTCAAACCTGATAACTATTTACAAGAGATCTCAGATTACGTTTCAAGTTTCTTTTGCAATATTTTATAGATTGTTCTAATCGAAACATCAATCCATCATAGATCTTTCAAAAGCTTTGCTTTTTCTTTTTTTTCCGAAATTAAAGATTGACTTATAACAAATATGTTATACTCAATCTCTGTTTCGACTTCAGAAATCACAAGAACATAAATTCAACCTTACCCGAGACCTTAGACAAGATCTTAAAGCCCCACGATCTTGATTCGAACTATAATGGAAATATCAAAGTAAAGGTACGGTTCTTTTTGTGTGAGATGTGTTGGATTCGATTGATAAAGCTGAAAATGAGATGAGATTTGAGATTCGTTTGTTGGGAGAGGTGTTCTTTGTTCATATCTGTTTTTTTTGTGATGAAAGCAGATATGTGATAAAGTGTAGGCGCCTTTTATCTCTTAGTGATATTAGGTTTAGGTCAAGTGGGATAAGAATGATTTATAACCGGATGTACTTGGATATGGATCAGGTTTTGATTTTGTGAGTTGGATCGTGGGCTTGTGTGTATAAAGCGGTTTATTAATTGGGTTGTCGTGATATATTTGTGGACTAGGCTGAAATGGACTTACAAAGAAAAAATGGGTATCCGAATTTTTTGGTTACAAAATTTTGGATACATGTTTTATATTTGGATAATGAATGGTATTATTGGTATGGTATATTTTTCACGGAGGGATACATAATTCACGGCTTGCGCAAAATCTGAAAAAATGGCTACGGAGTTTTTGTACGGTATTATTGATGCGGAATTGACGTAACATTTCACGGGGTGGACTTCTTTATCTTTGAGACGATGGTTGGTTGGATGCATGTCTCAAGATAACTTGTTGGAGCACATTATGAAATTTGAAAATTTGGTTATAACTGGTAAGGAGTTACGTTGTAGTGCTCACAGTGTGTAACCATCACTTTAAGGAGTTACGTTGTTGTGCTCAGTGTCACACGAAGTTGTGGATTGTTCAAAAAATTTAGAACAAGCAGCAAGTCACAAGTTGGGATGCTTACTTCCTTTTCAAGTTAGTCGTACCGGGATTTCTCCATATGTGGTCATTACAATTAGCCGGTGAATTCAAAAGAGGTTCGTTTAAAAGGTTGGTTTGAGAAAATTATTGAGAGTGTATTTTTCCGACATATTCTCACGGAAATTTGATCAAGCTATGATGTTAATATTGCATCAAAGAAGGTAATACGGCATGTACGCAACATTATGATGATTCCGATAGCTCGCAACCATCAGGAGGGAGAAGTTGGTATTTCATCTTCCGTGATTGGATTACGAAGGGATTTTTGCTTAAGACTGAAGAAGGAGAAGTAGTGTGGTGTACATCGGGGTTTTTTACCAACTTGGATGCAATACTAAGTGAGTTATGTTGATGTTCCCAGAACGACAACCATTGTGCTTTAAGAGTTTACTTTCTCCTGCGTGTTCAAGATTAAAAGACGTGTTGGAAGAGTGTTGTCGGTTCAGGAGGGAGCAGGAAAAGAAAAAGGCTCACTAGTTAGGAGGGAGTAATAACCTAACTAGACCATTACTGTTGAAGTTCAGAGCTACAAGAAGATCATTTGCCGAGGTCATCGGAAGGGAGAACTTCAAGTTTGCCTCAGTATCTAGACTACAGAGACTCTTCACTTCAAGAAAGTCAACATTGTTCTTTGCTATTGTAATTTACTTTGCTTTGTATTTATAGGTCTCATTGTAACCATTCACGTGTGACGCTATCTTGGAGGGAGATTTTTAGCCTCGCTTTTTCTAAAGATAACGTCATTTACGTGAATTGGACTAGATGCGTTGTACACTTTGCCCTTAGGGACTAGTATCGTTTAAGTGGCAAAGATAGAGCCTATAAATACCCCTCATGACTCTCCATGAGGGGTGAGGTGAAGCATTAGGTCATTTGGTTAGTGTGTGTTTGGTTTATTCAATAAAAGTATCCTTATCTTCTCCTCCCTCTCTCTACTTTCTCTCACTAAAAAGGATGAAGATATTCATCTTCTTCCACCAACCTAGGCCTCCTAAAACCACATAAATCTTATATTAATCGGTCCTAACAATAAAGAAAATGACAGATCATTATGCGCTAAGCTCATGCAACCAAGACTCAACTGCATACACCAAATTACTGGTCTACGTAAGTTTTCCCCAAAGGAGGTAATAGCCAATTACCTAATGCAATTCAAATATGGTGCACCCTGGTTATTTCCTATAACCAAGACGGGGTCGTTACTCCCCATAGTACTATTCACGATATCTGAGTTCACTCGCGGTGACTAATGGTTCATGATACAGGGGTCTTATGGCTAAATACTTAGGCAATTCCAATAATCAAGAAGCGAACATTTATGAAAAACCTTGTGTTCTAGTTTAGAGAATGTATCTCCCTCGCGGGGTTTGCAAATAAAAGTAAAAGCGAGGCTATGAACTCACCTTGACGAAAATGAACAAGCACAATATGGTCAAGCACGATGTAACGGAGGTTCCAAACAGAAACCAAAAAATGAGATGGCGAGTCTCAGAATATGATAAACCTTTGGTTCACGACCAAAATAATAGAGCATTGAATATACTTATTCAATAGATCATTGAATTATCCAATTCAATAAGGTGTTGTGCGTGCTTAACGTTTTATGTTTAATTAAAGTGCTACATCGACTTAGGTTGGTATTTATCAAAGATCCTCACTTGCGCATAAGTGAAATGTTCCCCGTTGTGATCTTGTGGAAATAATGATGTTATTGACTGTTTTAATTCGTTTATATTCCATGTGCGTTATTACCGGATTATGGTCTTACATAATTATACTTTTATAATTTTATATATATATATATATATATATATATATATACATATATATATATATATATATATATATATATATATATATATATATATATATATATATATATATATATATATATATATATATATATATATATATATACGTTAAACAAATATTCGAAGTAAAAATACTTATCAAACACTTTAAGTGATCAAAATACTCATTTTTACGAAGTCGTGATAAATTTATAAGTTTTCTAAACTTTTTCCTGAATTTACACTTTTTACCCTCAAGTTTCAAAATATACAAGTTTAGTCCATCAACTTTGAGATAATGATAATTTATACCCCGAAAATACTTATGTTCCAAATTTCCCAAAAATGACAGTTTTGACCCCTTTACAAAACTATTTTGATAAAAATATCCAAAATTACATTTTTACACATTCGGTCCCCAAGTTTCCAACTTTACCATTTTAACCCAAAAGTTTTTATTCCATTTTTATAACTAGTTTAACAATATTGCATTTCCACCCCTTGGACTTTCCATGCA
Organism: Chrysanthemum makinoi; assembly: GCA_910596185.1. Lineage (NCBI taxonomy): Eukaryota > Viridiplantae > Streptophyta > Magnoliopsida > Asterales > Asteraceae > Chrysanthemum > Chrysanthemum makinoi. The sequence continues at coordinate 128,770,174 of OU343217.1, read as the reverse complement.
CACACGTGCATTACACATATCTCCCCTTTTACTTTAGAAAATGTTCCAAACTTACCCTAGACTTTTCATGCGTTAAAAATACGTTTAAACATGCCCTTTTACTTTCAGAAAAGTTACAGTTCCACCCAAAAATCATGTGGTTTGCTTGCATAGTCCAAAACTCATGTTTTTAGACTTATATTTTACTTAACTCTCTCGAAAGCATATTTTTGGATTATTTTAGCTTATGAGCTTATTTTTCTTCCTAATGGGTCGGGTAATTAAGTCTTTGGGCTCATTTCGCACGTATTGGGCCTTAAGGCACATTCGGCGATTCGTTTGGTTTTGAAGAAAAGACGAGGCATGGTGTCGTTTAGAGGGTCCTTAGCTTCTAATATTAGTGTCATGTGGGTAAATGTAAGGTGTTTACAAGATATTATGATCAAGTATACGCGTTAGGAAGTAGAAAAATTCATTGTATACGTGTTATTAAAGTGTGTCGTGACTATGGGTTCACACAACATATCCTAACGTGTGATATATACGTACAAGATGAGAAAATGAGTTGTGAAAGATGACTTACTACACTCACAAGGAGTGGTGACGACGTGAGAACAAGTGAACAAGTAGATTGGACTCGAGAACCCCGTGTTATCCTTATAACCTTACACGATCAATTTTACCTTTGTGTTGTTACTCTTTTCCTTTTCTATCTCCTTCGAAAGTACTCCACAGTGGACGACTTTGTATAAGTGTGGAAGAGTGAGTTTTGAATGTGAGTGTGAGTTGTAGACTTGTGATTTTTGCCAAGTATTTGAAGTAGTTTATAGAGGAACCTAGGTATGGTCTTTGCATTATTTTATGGTTTAGTGTTTGTAAGTTTGTGAGGCGTGAGGTTGTGGCAGCGAGACTTCATAAGCATGCAAGGCCAAGTCGAACTCAATACATGTTTAGGGAACACATTATCCAAAGGTTTTCTAAGTCAAAAGTGTAGTCAAGGTTTAGGCAAATTTAATAATGTTGTTAGGGTGGCTAAAGCATGGTGTTGTGTCTCCTTCTTTTTCACTCTAACACCCAAACATAAGGACCAAATGGGGGGTGAACTTGGCTTTGTTTTGATATACTGTTGGTGTTTGTTGTGATCCTCGATCGGTTACACACAAAGAAAAGAAACCAAATATTGTAACTTAGCAAATATTCAGGTGTGTTGGGTTTGTAGCTACGAGCCCCAAAAGAGAAAGAAGAAAAAGAAGTTGGGCTTTGGCACTTGGTGTGAATCGGATCGAATAGAGGCCCAAGGTGGCAATATGAATTGTTGGGCTTCGATCGGGTATACATGAGGCCCAATGGTGAGTAATGGGTGGGCTTGATGGGTTTCGGTTAGGGGTGTTCATGGGTTAGGTAATATCCGAATAAACCGAAAACCAAAACCGAACCGAACCGAAAATAACCGAACCGAACTCGTAACCGAACCGAATTTCCCAAAACCGAACCGAATCGAAATAAAAGTTCGGTTTTCGGTTCGGTTATGGTTTTAGCAATCCAAACCGAAAACCGAATTCAAATAAATAAATATATATATATATATATATATATATATATATATATATTATTTCTATATTTATATAAAAAATATATTAAAACTCTTTTATAACATATATATAATATTTTTTAAGCTTGAAAATTATTTTTTTTCAAAAAATATATATAAATAAATAAATAAATTATTAAATTTATGTAATTCGGGTTATTCGGTTCGGTTTTCGGTTATTGGGGGTTCGGTTTTCGGTTTTCGGTTCGGGTTTCGGTTTGGTTTAATTTAAATTCGGTTCGGTTCGGTTCTCGGTTATACCCAGAAAAAAAATTAACCGAACAAACCGAACCGAATAAACCGAACAAACCGATAACCGAACCGATGAACACCCCTAGTTTCGGTTGAGGCCCAATGAGAGTTTAGTGGGTGTTGGGCTTAGGCCCGGTCCAAAATAATTATAATTTATTTTTATTTATTATGTTTTATATATAATATATATATATATATGAAATATTTAGTGATATCGGGATCGAAGGGAATCTTGTTCTGATCACAACGGTATGTTTTTGAATGCTTAAGTCGCATTGATCATGCATATGCCAAATGATATGAAAATATGATGAGTGGAAAATTTCATAATGTCCTAAGCCGTGCTTTATTCATGATTAAGATGTTAATTATAATGAAATTTTTCGGGAGCTTACATATCCGTTGTTGCATTGCGCGGTACTCTTCTAATACTTTAACGAGTAGTTTTCTAAAATTGTTTAGCTGACTTGTCAATTGGAGGATGCAAGATATTTTTGGAAAAATTTTAGGGGTTGGTTAAAAAGTGTGTTTTATTATATCTACCTATTATATAAAAGAAAGCCTCGAAAAAACTGTAGCCTCCTCAATAATTGCCACGTGTCCTTTTGTAGCCTCCTCAAAAATTGCCCCGCGGCCTTTATAGTTGGTCACTCTTTGGTCAGTCTCAAGTATCATCTCCCTCTTTGTACTCTTCCATCTTCATTTCAAAACTCTCATTTTTCTATTTTTCTCTCACATACTAACAAACATAATTTCTTACTTCTAGTAAATTGTCACACCCCCAAATTACCTGTTTTTCAGCGGAATGGAATTCCTGGGGGATGACTGTCATAGCACCACAATCACAGTTATATTGAACGACCTAAAGTGTCGTTTGAAAAGAACATCGTTTGATATATTAAAAACATTCAGAGTTACAAAGATAGGTCCCAAATGAAAATCAACATGTGCGGAAAATAAGTTTGGTACAAGTCAAACGATGTTTTAAAAATGTAAAAATCCATGTGTGACGTGTCGTCACCGCGACTCTATGATAAGTCCTCATGCATGCCATGATGAATATGCCTTAGTTACCTGAAAATACATTGCTAAAAGTGTCAACACAAAGGTTGTGTGAGTTCATAGAGTTTATGAAAATGTTTTATACGACCAACACAAGTATAAGTTATGTATGAAAAATATGTCACAAAATGGTACAATTGCTTAAGCACATGACACCGAAGCTAGATTCCTCGATGTTCGCCCCAACGAGTGTTTTGCCAAACAACTCAATGATGATAAAAATGAAATGCATCCGTTGACCAGTTGGGACCACCAACACGGATGGAGGAGTCACCCTCAATAGATCTATCCACTCACCCTCGCTTCTTCCGAAATTAACGGTTCATGATTATGAAATGGGGACATTCAATTGGCAATGAGGTAACTTAAGAAATGTAAATGAATTTGAATATACTTGGGCTCGTATAAAAATGATGTGCAATGTATTCTCCCCCGTAGGTTTGAAATAAAGTAAAAACTTGAATAAATCGGGGCTATGAAAACTCACATGTTGCAATGATCATGATGATATAATGGCAATACTGAAATGAGACGCAACCTCAAACCGCGACCTATTATGAATGATATGTTCTAATGTAAATCATGAAACAATGTCGTGCATGCAAACTCATATGATATCCATATCACTTGTACATTTGAAAATAATGTTTATCGTCGAAATATTTGTTTATGACATCTCGTCATATTATAAAATACTTTACAAGTATTTACGTTGAAACAACCTCCTACGATAGTCGTTTAGTGATTTATCAAGAATTTATAGCTTTTCGTCGCAAAATAATATACTTTGATAATTTGTGAAAGTGACTAAATGGCCTCGAAAAGCTAGTCGTAAAATAGTGTATATCGAGTGTTAGAAAACAAACTCAATGGTTTTGGAAAGCTTGTAGCATTATCTAAAAGTCTTAGCTTTTAAATTTTCATCATAGAGGTCTCGATCATGGAGAAAAAACATAGGTGAAGTAGGGTACTTGTACCCAAAATATTGTTTAAGGGTGATTTTCGGCAAAGTTTAAGTGACCGTATTTTACTCGTTACAACTCCGTTTGACGACCGGTTGAACATTTTGGAAAATAGGCTTGGCGAACTTACTTTTACTAGAAGACATCATTTTATAAGAAGTACTCCATTAATGTTAAAAACGACGCTCAACATGGTCATTCGCGGCCGATATGTTTGTCTATTAGAAATATATATTAGTTATGCTTATATAAAATAGTTACGGCAACTTGTTTAAAATGTGAATAACTTAGTCGTTATAAGTCCGTTTTCTACGTTCTTTATATCCACGGTTTCGTATTAACATATACTAATATATTTTTGATAAATCGACTCATTTAATAATGCTTAAGACTCATTTTTTACCCTTACAAAATCTGGACAGCATGCTATTTTCCGGAAAAATATAGTTTTCGTCGTTAAACTTGAAAATAGCATAACTTCTTCGTTATAACTCCGTTTTAACCCGTTCAGGCGGCCACGTTTTTGTTTTAAAGTATATTTTCTGAATATCTAGCCCAAATATTTTTATCAACTGTCGAAATTTCCAGAATTAACAAAAATGATCAGACCCTTTTATATAGTTGTCGAAATGGATTTTTCTCGTGTAAAACTTATTCTAACCACTTCAAATCAACGCCAAATCTATTCTAAACCTACCATACACCTTCTTAGGGTGTCATGGGTTCCTAGACATCATCAAAAATGATATGTTGCAAGGGATTATTATTTGGATAATTAAAACTCATTATATGTACTAAAAGCCCATAAAAGTGGTATGGATCATGGAATTCATGCATGTTTTCTTGCAAAAATAGTGAAATAACATAAATATGAATATGAAAGAGTTATAAAAGATCATGAAATGCTTACTAGTTAATTGATGAGGTTTAATGAACATGGGTTTATCCTAATTACCCTAGGTTTTTATTTCAAAACCTTACTTAACAGTATGCTAGGGTTATGAAATTAGCTTGACTTGAAGAAAAAAAATGATCTCCTTGTTGTCTTCTTCTATGGCCGGTTTTATGAAGGTGAGAATGAAGAGAGTAGCTTTTTTTTTTACTTAGACATTATGTTTGAGTATGTGTAGTAGTTTGTTTAATATAATGTAGTATAAATGTGTAAGATATTTGTACTAAAGTTGTGAGTCATCTAGTGAATGTCGACCAACATAAAAAAAAAAGAGTTTGTATTTTTGTATAATTAAATGTATAAGTGTAGGGTAAATGTATATTTGTATAAGCATAGTTAGTAATGTGTATATATTTAAGCATTTAGGGTAGCGTGAGGTAAAAATAATTTTTAACAGATCAAGATAAAATATATTGAAGTCATAAAAATTATAAAAATACATTTCTTACAAAAATTGAGTGAAATAATAATTATCGTGTAATATTTACGAAAACCGTCGTAATTATATAAATATAACAATTTATAAACAAAATAAATTGAAAACATCGGGTAAACTAATAATATAATTTTTATAGTCTTAAAATGAGTATAAAAATATATTAGGATAATTTTTGGAAGTTTCGGATCAATGTTTCAAAATAATGTTTACGCGATAGCGTTTATTTAATAGGAAAATAAACGTTTAACAAAAAATGCAAATCCATGCATGAACCGATTTGAAATGATGTTATTGATGATATGTAGACTAAATCTAGTCTATATGAAATGTCCTTGATGATATGATCATGAATTCGCAGCTAAACCATTAAGGTTACGCGAATTTGATACTCGTAAACCTAGTTTACGTTAAACGATGAATAGTGACTCATGAATAGTGATTTTCTCCGGGAATGAATAGTGTTTCGTGAATAGTAAAATTTTGAAATACCCTTTCAAAATATCAAATCGACTTCAAAAACGATGAATAGTAACCAGTGAATAGTAAATTCCCGAGATGAATAGTGAAATTTTCAAAGTTTGTAAAATGACCTGAAATTTTGATTTGTCACATAAATTCACACTTAAATCAGTCACTCTTGGCTCCAAGGCTCCAGATGTGTATGTAATTATGCGTATTCAGTTATTCACTTACTACATGGCTCCAGATCTGTAAGTAATATGCATATTCACTTACATTTTGCTCATATTTTAGTCTAAAGAATACCTTCTCACTTGTGATTTTCATTTGTGTTCTCAGGTGTCGTCGGTGTGTTTGTGCATGATCTTATCCGGATTTTTATTTATTTTTTAGTTCTAAGAGTTTTTGTTTGTGTGATTTGTTATGTAGGTTTTGTTTAGCGTATTTTGTTTTCAAGACTGGTAAGTATATATATGTAATTGAGGTACTTTTTCTTCTCTTTGTTTGAGAGTTTCATGGGTTTTTGTGTGGCTTTTATTGTGCAATTTTCAATTATATTTTTATCATTTCTCTTCCCCGACTTCTCCCTATCTTTGTTTTTTATTTAGGTCTTTGGTTTTTATTAAATGTATGGTATTCATCTGTCATTTTGTTAGTTGATTTGTGTGTTTGGTAAGTTTGTGTGTTTTCCATGCATAATCATGTGTGGCTTGGGTTTTTAGATATGTGTATGTCTTAAGGCATCTCGGTTTTGTGTCGTGATTTTTCTTCAAATATTCGTTTGTTTTTTTGTGTAATTTGAGATTTTGGCTGATAGGTGTATATGAATTCTGTTTTGCTTGATTTGCATAGTAACATTTTTTTTTCAAATATGCTATTAATGGATATATTTTTAGAAAGTAAATGAATGTTCATAAGTAGCAATTTTTCTATTCACCAAATACAAAGCTTCTAGATTCATGTCATCTCATGCATTTTAAGATATTTATTTATATCCAATTTTTCATCAAAAATTATTTTTTGTCATGTGTTAATGTACTTTTTGATATGTGTTTGTGGTTTGGTTATGTTAGTTTACGCTTATTTGTGTTTAGATTAGTTATAAGTGGTTAAGTTGTAGCGTATATTGTGTTTGCAGTGGTTAACGATGCTAGAAAATTAAAGATATAACTAGATTGATGAGGACTTGAAGCTAAAGATGAAGATTTGAAGATGGGTGGATAAAGATTAAAAAATTACTTGGTAACAAAAACTGAAGATTCAAATAAAATAACTTTTAACAAAATCTCCGCCCCCTGTTTTTACCATATTTAGTACCTGTAACGAGATAAGCTCAAGTGTTTTCATCAGTTTTTGATTATTGTAAAACTTCTGTTTACTTTTAATTTGACGAGTTTCCTGGATTTGTATAATTTGCAAGAATAAATATACAGGACAAAGAGAAAGAAAAATAATAATAATGTGTGAAATTATGAGGAATGGGTTAAAAAGATGGATGGAGTAGGTTGTCCTTGAGTGAGTGGTTGAGAATAAAATATGGGATTGTGTTACAAACCTTGCATGCTATTGATTTGGCTATTTAAGCATTTCTCATGCATTCATCCTCATCACCTCTTCAATCATCCATCACACACTAACCATGTCTTCCACCATTGCAACCACCTCTCACAAAGCCAAGAAACCTAGACTTAACATCAAACCACCAAAGGAGATCATTTTCATTGATCTTACATTAGATGATGATGATGATGATGATGATGATGATGATGATGAGATACATACACTACCACCTTCCACCAACTTAACTTACTCTACTTCCACACCTAATTCTCCTTCAAAAACCATCTCCACTAGAGCACATTCATCTTCCTCATCCACAATTAGGACAACAACACCCTTACTATCACCTAGTCCACCTCAACCTTTGGCATTGAAATTCACATTATCACCAACAACTCCACTTGAACTTGCTTACACCACAACATCACCTTCCACCTCTCCATCACCACAACCAGTCATGGGCTATCCCATTCTCTACCCACCTGAACAACATAGCCAAAGTTATCCATGTTGTCACCATAATCGAAACCTCATCTTCAACCTTAGGGATGAATTGAACTTTATGTTCTCCTACCTTGAACACCTCTTGACACCCCCACAAGGGCCCATCATACCACATCCTCCACCAACCAATAGTCCAACCAACTAAACATGTTTATGTTTAGTCCTCAAGCATAAATGTCTAGGATCCCTTTTGAATTTGAAGCAAATCTTATGGCCTCTCAAGTCACTAAAGATTTATATGTGCTTCATGTAGTTTTTATTTTCTTGCTTTTGTGTTGTATTCACACATTATGTGCGATCAATTGTTTTATCCATGAATGCATGTTTCTTATTTTATGGTTGGATTGTCTTTTTCAATTTTAAGGCTACTTAGCCTCTTTGGTTTATGGTTGGATATTTGTCTTAGTTGCTACATGATGCAGGTTTTACTGACCAGGTTTTAATATTTATAAAGTCTCGTTATACCTATGGTCTACCCTAATGCACTAACGGGCAGTGTACCCCGGTCGTGTGTAGTGTAGTAATCAGTAAAGTCGAGGTCGTCCCAAGAGCTATGTGTGTTGGATTATTACTAAGTCTAGGTGTCACAGATTAATAATGGTTTTGATAGGGATTTAATTAATTAAACTACTAAAGCAGAATAAAGTAAAAGCAGATAAATGGTAAAGAGAAATCAATAGAGGAGAGTGGTGCTAACCTAGTTAATTCTTAGGAATTGGAAATTCCATGTTAAAGTGTCGGTCACCCCAATTATAGTCTAGCATATGTTAGCTCGTAGATTTGTAGTTATTTACGTTGTTTTGTAGTTAATTAGTTAATTAGTAGCGTAGAATAGTTTAGTGTAACACCGTGGAGGAAGAACGGGTCTTTACCCACTTTATGCCTGATCCACAGTCCGAAGGAGGACGTTTAGTTTGTAACTATAAATATCCTCTACCTTTCAAGGTAGAGGGTTGGACCTTTCACTCAATCTAACCTTTGTTTCTTTGTTTACTTTCTCTCTCTAGAAAGGCTCCCACCTTCTACTTTCTCTCTCTAAACTCTTAAACCATATGCCTAATATTATTATGTTATGATGTGTTTGTGAAATCCAATATGTTACAAATGGTATCAAGAGCCATGGTTAGATCATCTCTTACATATCCTTGGATTTCTAGTGGTTTTTAGATGGTTTTTGAGTTTGAAAAAGTTTAGTGGTATTTGTATCATTTGGTTCATTTCTAGTGTTAAAGTTTGAATTTTGGGTGTACTTTTTTGTTTAGAATCATTGTATGTGCTTGGGTTTTGATTTAGTAAGCTTGAATCACTGTGGTTGAGCTTGTTTTGGATTGAAAAGTGTGTTTTTGATGTTTTTTCTTGGTAGCGACTTGGTTCTCGTAGTGAATTTCATCTTAGCGATTTGCTTCAAGAAAAGTAGCGAGTTGTAGTGCTTTTTGGTAGCGACTTATTCCTAGCGACTTGTCTATTGAGACAAGCCAACAAATAGTACAAGTTAGTGGATTCTCCACTACGACTAGCGACTTGGTGAGGTTAGCAACTTGCTTTAGAAATTGTTCAGCGAAGTTGTAGTGTAATTTGTTAGCGACTTGATACTAGCGACTTGGATCTTAGCGAGTTGCTCTTTAGCGACTTGGTTCATAGCGACTTGTGTGTAGCAACTTGGTTCATAGCGACTTGTTCATAGCGACTTGGTTCATATCGACTTGTGTGTAGCGACTTAGTTCATAGCGAGTTGTCTCTAGCGACTTGAGCATCTAGCGACTTGTAACTAGCGAGTTGTCTTCATAGAGGATTTTTAGAAGCAGTTTGACCATTTTATCAGTGCGTTTTGTTGACTTTTCCTGACAAAAACTTCAAACGGCTATAACGTTTGATCCGTAACTCCGTTTTCAGCGTTCTACCCATCAAAACGACTGTGAGAACGAGGAGAATGGCATGCTAAATCAACCAAAGTTCATTCGGGTCAACCTTCGAGGCCTAAATCCGCTCCGAACAGAAGTTATTGAGGTTTTAATGTTTTTAGACCTAAATTTCTCCGAAAAAACGAGCATAAACCAATCCAAATCTCAACCAAACAACATCTCTGCTTAGTCCTAACACACAATTGTCTATCATTGTGACAATCCATCATTCATCTTAACACGTTCCATTGGTAATTGCTTAACGGTTTGGTCTTGATTTTAGTAAAATCCCGCGAAAGATTCTATTTCTCGGTTTAAATCATACACTTGTAAAATCCCGTGGATTCATCAACATCATGTCTTACACTCCTGATTCGGTGATTTCAAGTACTCAAACCTGTATGATGCTATAGACAACCATGAGAATATTAGCTTTACTGAACGGTTACAGATGATGGAATCAATCAATAATGATTTGAGTTCTTCATGCTCCGAGTCCAATGAAAAAGATTTGCACCTGTTCAGCCTAAAGAATGCCATGCAAAAGGAAAGGAGCATTGAACCTTATCAACAACTTCACTCTCACCTGAAACGAACATGTATGCCCTCTTTACTTTCCACATTATAAACCACAATTGGATCAATGACAAAGAAACAAAAGGAACATGTATTGCCCTCAATGGGGAATATTCATCAATCAAGACTGAAATATTCCACGAATGGAAATTAATGTTCATTGAGACACTTATTCAACTTTGAGGAAGCTCAAAAAGATGAAAAAGTAGATGAACCAATTGAGTGATAGTTGTGAGAGCAATTGAAAGAGCTACAAATTGACAAAGAGAAGGTAATCAAAAGGATAGTTCTAGTGGATCAGATGACTCTTCATGTGATAGACCACAAACAATTTCACCATAGTGCATCAATGATCTTAATGGAACATGAATCATTCTGAGATTAATAATTTCTAATATGGTTGATAAAAGGTTTTGATGAACTTTCAAACAAATTCTCAAATCTTGAAAAACATTGCATTTCACTTGAAATTGCGATACAAAGTTGATGAGTGTGTAAATTCATCAGTTAAATCTGGACAAAACGTTTAAAAATGGCATCAAAAACTGAAAATATTCCAAAATTGCATTTTATATGTTTCAGATGCATGTTTAAAATCATGAAAAATGAGTTTCAAAATTGTCAGTTAATTTCATCACCAAAGGTCCTTTTAAAATCATAAGTTGTCATAATTAGTCCTTTGGTGAAAAATTCCAAAAGTTTTGAGAAATTACAAAATTGGTCCTTGAGTTTAAAATTGGCAAATATGGTCCTTATGGAAAATGTCAAGTTTGGTCCTTGTATTATGGAAGCTTGTCACTTTTAGTCCCTTGGATCAACTTTGATAAAATGGCTCCCTTAAAATTTGCAACAAAGGTCCTTGATATATAAAACCTTTAATCCCAAGTGAGCCAATATGGACCCTTCACCTTTGAGAGTCAAACGGTGCAAATTGCCAAGATGATAGTTGTGATGATGTCAATGGTAATGTTGGGATATGTTGAAGGAAGTATAAATCGATAGCACTTAGTTTAATTTTCAAAATGTATTTGTTTTAAAATTCTTAAGTCTTAATGAATAGTTGTATTTTCAAGTTACATTGTACCAAGTTCGTATTACAACTCTTTACAAGTATCAATTTAAGTTTGTATTAAGCTTTCTTATTTCATGGTCACTGTTGCAAAGTTGAGTTTCAAATTCTTATGCTCAACCTTATTTATAAGCTCAAATAAGCTTATATAAGCTTTTCAGCTTGTATTAAAGTTTTAAGCTACTTTGGATTTTGGTCAACATAAGTCAAACTAGGGCAAAAATGATGCAGAAATGGATATGGGTTGAAGCAGAGCTGGATTTGGGTTGATTTAGGTCAATTGGGTTGATAGAAATAGGTTAGTGGTTCATTGGTTCATTGTTTCAAGCCATTGTGGCTAAGGACCCCTTGTAAGTCATTTTCTAGGATTATTGCAAAATCTGTTCTTGTGGTTTATGTTGGTTTTTATTTGCTAGTTAAGTTGTATTTTGGTTAGCTTAAGTCATTTTAACTGTTTGCTTTAGCTAAGTCATTGTTATCATTTTAATTGCATATCGTTGGTTTTTGTTTTGATCTGAGTTTAAGGTTTGTTCAAGGGTTGAGTCTTGTTGTTTTAAGTTTGTGTAGCTCAAATATACTAATCTCTGTCTCAATATTTCATCTGCTAAAGCTCAAAGTCAAATCTCATTTAATGTCTTATAAAGATTTTTGGAAATCAAAAGACTTGTTTTGTATTTAAGATTCATAGACATAGATTGCGGCTTCATTTCATCATTATACATCATAATCGTCCAAAATTGATTGCAAATCTCACCAAAGTCAAGCTTGACACTTGTTTTGAGCCGAGGAATTTTCTTGGATTCATTTCTGGACCAAATTAAGTGGAACTTGAGATTTTAAAACTTTGGTCTCATTTCTTATCACCATTTTGTGAATTTTACAAATTTTTAAAAGCTCCAAACGAGCTTGTCTTTTTTGTCTTAGTTGCCATTGCACAGAGCTCATAAGAGCTTGCCAAGGTCTGGATTTTGGTTTACAAGGTCCCACCCAGGTCTACTTTAGGAGTTGGTTTTTGTTCAAGCATCAATTATAAGATGTTAATCTTGCAATTCAGAGGTTATGGCTTGTTGTTTTTAGTTGAATTTGGGTAATTGTAGCATATTAGAATGTGGTCTTTGGCTTATTTAAAGTGCTTATTTATAAGCATTTGGCATAGCAGTTGCATAATCCCCCACATAACTACCTGTTTTTTCATTTTTCCTAGATTCTCTATATTATTTTAGACTTTTATTGAATTTTTCAGATTTTTCCAAGTTGCTATTTTTTCGTATTTCTTTTAATTAGCATTTAATACAATTAATTGTTTCAAAAATAATTTTTCAATTTTTCTTAAGTTAAGATAAATATAAAGCAGATTTTTCTGTATTTTTAAGCTTAAATAGTTTTTAATTCATAGAAATTGAAAAATACATTTTAGATTTTTCTAAGTCATAATTTTATTTTTCTAGCTTTATTTCATATTTTCTTGTATTTTAGGCTATTATTTAATAGTTAAAAATAGTTTTAAATTAATAATAATTAGATAAATAGTTATAAAATTAATTTTCTTTTCAAATTTTCTTTTATCATAAGGATTGTAAAATATCATTTTCATAATATGGTAGATTTTGCAAATATTGATAGCGTTTATTTAATATTTTTTATCTTTTTAACTTTCTTTAATTTGCATTTAATGTAATTTGTTTTCTTTCGTAGTTATAATAATTCAAAACAAATTCTCATTGCAATCTGGGACATAACGACCCGGAAAAACATCTTCATTTCATTGGTGCATTTCACTTGAAATTGCGATATCAAAGTAAAGAAGAAAGTTTCCAAATTAACAAACCATGTAAAAATCCGGAACTTCCTGAATTCCGTGAACTTTTTGAAATGAACACTTTGAAAGCTCAACTTCAAGACAAAGACTCAACCATCAACTTTTTGAAGAAACATATTTCTGGTATGCATGTGAAAAGTAATTTGGTTACAAGTAATTCCGATGTTAATGCTATTGATGATATTCAAATGAGAAATGATGAATTAGCGGTTTGTGTGGCCAAATTACTAATGGAAAATGAGTCTTTGAGAAAGCATCACATAGAACTAAGTGACTCTATCAAAGAAGCTAGAACTAAGTCAATGGAAACAAACTCTTTGATAGCAAAATTGATGATCTCAAAGCTCAACTTCAGGAAAAGAGTTTCGCTATTGTTGCTTTAAAAAATGAGCTCGGAAAACAACAAGGAATAAGTGTGAACACTAAGTTTTCAAAACCATCAAACTTGGGGAAACCAGTTATTAGACAACCGAATGCGTTTAGATCTGAACGACCAAAATTTTCAAAAACGCGGTTTGCCTCCCAAGTTGATGCGAAACAAGTTTTGACAAATCCAGTCACTTCACCTCACTTGCCTAGTAAAATTGATATGAATGACTTGTATAAGAACTCTTATCTAGAAATGGCTAGAAAGAAGGCATAGAATCAAAAGACGGAATTTTAGGTGCAAGACCTAGGATGATGAATTCTTCGAGATTTCAAGGCACTGCCAGTAGTTCTAAACCATTACCTAGGAACACTAATCTAAAGACTAGGGATTGGATTATATCTAAGAGTAGTTGCGTTCTGATTAAAGCTATTCCCATAGCAGATTACTCTAAGAAATCTAGATCTATTTCTAAATCCAAACAAGCTGTTTGCTCAAAGTGTCTGAAATGTATCTTTAATGCTAATCATGATAAATGCTTCACAAAATCCCTGAAGAAAGTAAATGCTCATGCAATGGTACAACCTGTTAAGTCTAGGATTTACACTAAGTCATCTATAGTGCATATGAAGCAAATGAAACCAAAAGCCTCGCCTAGATGGTTACCAACTGCTAAATATTTGGAAACTAGGAATAAGGATAAGTACTCCACTATGCATAAGAAGCCTAACAATCCTAGACCTTGCCATAAGTGGATACCATCTGGTAGAATTTTTAAGGATGTTGGACTTAGGTGGATACCTGCAGGAAAGATGTTTACCAATGGCAATCTCAAAGTTGACCGTGAAACCCCAAAGGGTACCTAAGGCTTTTCCACAAAGTGGTGACGAAATGTATAACTTGTACAAATCTTTCCATTTTCCAAGTCGATCCAATCCACTCGTTCGTAGAGATAGTTCGATCCTTCTATACATGGACTGGCTTAAAGTATGGATTACAAAAGGATTGATATCTCATAACTCACGGGTTCAAGTTACTCAACATTGATATTCAATCGGCTATGGCGTCTGCAGATATCACTTCAGGCCCCGTTCCTCATAGAAAGGAAAGGTGTACGCTTCAGTGCGCTTTATCTTCAAAAGAAGAGAAATCTTCATGTGTATGACCATTCTCATCGACATTCTTCATCAACAAGCTTCATGTTTTTCCACGCTCTTTCAACCCTCAAGTGGATCTACATTCATTGGTGTATATTCTTATTCACTTGTTCAAATAAAAAATGGCAACTTCGGATGCAATTTTTGAGGGGGAGAAGAGTGCATATACTACAGGTTGATGGATGCTTGAATTATGGTCATATGACTCTCCTTCAACGCCTAATGCTTCACTTCTAAGGATAACTGGGATTCACTGTTTGGGATTCATTGTTTCAAGATATGTTTGATGAGTATTTCCAACCGCTAGCAAATGTTGATCATTTAAGAAGTACAACTCAGACTACTCAAGAAGCCCAATCTCTAGTTATTCCTCAAGGCGTTGATAATGACTATCATAATATTGTAGTTGCACTCATGAATAATGATCCGCTCTTTGGTATTCCTTTGCCAAATCTTCACGGATTATTGTTCCTCTCAACGTGCATGCTATATATCAACCACATGAACTTCCAGAAAATTGACTACCTCATCCGCTCGAAGACATTATTGGTGAATCTTCCAGATCAGTCTCTACATGTATACCTTTAGGAAGAATGCATTGTTCCGGTTCATTCAGTGGGTCAATGTACATCCGATTGTATGTTGTTTTCATGTGTTGGGCTATTTGAGTTCTTCTCACAAGATTTCAAGTTTATAGGTATATTATGTTTTGCTGATTCTGAGGTATCAAAACCAGCAAGGGGGAAGGAGACATATATCTAAAAGCACAATGAGTACACATGATGAACTTAACACTTCTACCTGATTGAAGTTATCCCGGAAAGACAATGGTCATAACCGTAGAGAAACTCAATGTTTAACTCGTAGCCTTTGGTGTATTATTCCAACTATTTGGGGGAAGGATGTATTATTCCAACTATTTGGGGGAAATGGTCTCTGGAGACTTTTGGTATGTGTTACTTCGGCGTTCAGTTGGAAGAAATGTGAGAAGAATATTTGGTATGTCAGATGATATTGCTTATCGACATCTTCTATATGATTTATGATAAAGTGTTTCCGGTTAGTGCTTCATGTACGCAATGTAATTATGATTCCAATGAGATCGCAACCATCAGGAGAGAGATATGTGTACATCAAGGTCGCACAACATGTTCACATGATCGAGCTTAATTAGTTATTCCGGGTTGACATCCACAGAGGAGATCGTGATTCAACCAGCATCGTGATGTCGTTGTCTCTACTCTGGTTGGGTACATGTGTACATTATGGGTTGATTGGTTATATGGGAGATAACTGGAATGCACTTGGTAAAATGAAGATTGTTGATGTATTGTTCCCGTGAATAGACAACTGGTCAATCTCGAAGAGTAATGTGTACATCGGAGACGCACAACAGGTTCATGTGATCGGAGTTCATCAGGTATTCCGGATTTGATAACCACTGAGACGATCTATGTTTCAACTTGTTACTTTGGTGTTCTCGTGTTCTTCGGGGTGCAGAGCTTCATTCAATGAGACTGTTTTCATTCATTTCTACTTCTTGGGAAATGGTCTTTATTCTTAGTTTTTCGGTTTGAGGGGAAGCTACCAAAGATTCACTTGTTGAAGGCTCAAGTTCTTTCGACGATTCAAGAGCCTCGAATGCTTTGGTGGTAAAAGTTTAAGAGATGATGACTTCTATCTTCTACAAAGTGCTGAATGATTTCCTTATTTCGGTACTCGTATCATCATCCTCTTAAACTATTTCTCTATATCTGTAAATATTTATCAAAAACCAAATACAAAAATATAAAACCAACCAAAAGAAAATAGAAAATTATAAAATCTACAAAAACCCATAAAAATCAGAAAAATTTAAAAATACCAAAAATATGTTTTTCTAAGACATGTCTTCTGGTATCGATAACATCTGCGGTCTTAGAAATGTCATTCAATAATGGCACGGGACCATAGATGAAGTTCGAGCAGGAGGTGTAAATATTCTTTTTTAAAACATGTCAAAAACTATGGCTTACAGTTATTTCAGACTGTAACCCGCGCTTCAAAAATGGCTTGCTATTACTTCTGATAGCAACCCGCTCTTAAAGAAAGGAAAGTGCTACGCTAAACCATTTTTCTTATATTTCGTGCACTTATCCTAAAACAAATTTGAGGAAAGTATGTCGAAGGACTGCTGTTCCTACTCAAATATTTTTCCTTCTATAATTCTTTAGAAAAATAGTTGTTTTAACAAAATGGTGGAAAATGAGTTGCTTGTAAATCAATCAGAATCAGAGTTTTTATAATAATTGAAAACTCAATCAATGACTTCAGCGCTTTTAAACTTTTCAGTAAAATAAGTCATTGATTGAGGGGGAGAATGTTTTGAAATTTACATCATCTAACGGACTTTCTTAATTATCCTACGTGCTTAATTAAAATATATAATTGCCTATGTTGAAGGACTAGGTTTCTAGGATGTGATTGTTAGGATTAGATGATTATAGTTTGATGAACACATTATTCCCATACCTTATATGAACTGATTGATATGTTGAATTGACTTGAATTAGTCGATTGTTGTTTGGGTGATGTCGACCACCATATATCTGTATGTGTGTTCACTAACGTATGAAGGTATATTGGTATATAAGAATGTTCCCGATCCGGATCCCACAATTGAAGATGATTGGATGCCAGAAGGAAAGGGTAACTATATCTTGGGTTGACAAATGAAGAAACAGAGCTTAATTGGACTTCCAAGGAGAGTTGGCATGGAAAAATGCAACGTAAGAGGTCTCACTGCATCAGCAGATGGTTTTCTTCTAAGTGATTGAAGAAACGAAGCTTAATTTAACCTCAGCTGGCATTAAAATGCAACGTAAGAAGTCTCATGCATTAGCGGTTTTTCTTCCAAGCCCTACAAAGAACATCAACAGATGCAGCTCAACCACCTAACGTATCTTTGTGCAGGACAAGTAGTGGATGATAACATTTGTTTAAAAAAAATTTAATAATATTGTTTTGATAAATGGAAAAATATTGTTTTGAAAATAAACTGGACTTAATTTTGAAAATCACCGGACTTCATCTTATCAAAACTTAAGTCACTCAATCATCGACTACGGTCATCGATAGAGGGAGAGAGTGATTTAAAATAAAATATTTTCAAACGATATTTCTTCACAATAGTCCATTTTGTACGATAATAAGTGGTGATCTAAAGATTTAATGTTATGTCATGGTATGATTTTTCTTTTGAATCAAGGTCTTTCAAAATGAAATTTTTTCTGTTCTTGTTTGATTGTGAAATTGTTTTATTTTACTAAAAGATCTCTTAAAACTATCATACCTAACACTAACAATCTTTAATGTTTTAAATTGATCCTTATCAGTCTATTTCAAAAATTAAATCTTGCCACGTCTTTCCCCAAACTTTTCTAAATGATTTAAATCAGTTGGGATCACAAATCTCAAATGGTTTGATATTTTTGATCGGGGGAGAGATCGTGATTTAAATCTCAAATCTGTTTTAGTCCTTTAAAGGCACTCCTGCCTCCATGTGCCAAACGATTTCAAATACACGATGCACATGTTGAGGAGGAGCATTTATCCAAAAACAAGATGAGTATTTAAACAAGGCACATTTTCTCCCATGTTTTCTAAACCTTATTAAATCACTTGGGATCCAAAATCTCAAAGGGTTTGATATTTTTGATCGGGGGAGAATTTGTGATTTAATAATGAAATCTGACAAATGATGATCGACTTGATTCAAAAGTGCATGCTGCTCTCCCATATGTCCTAAACCTTTTCGAATCTCGAAGCATATATTGAGGGGGAGCATTTGAAAAGAAAATAAACTATCAAGGTACAAAGATTTCTATGTTTCATCATAAAGTACCTTGATTGATTTTCTAATGGTTTTCTGTATAGCAATGCAATCGTGGAAGTACTTCAAAAACCTCTTGCCTCTATGTTATAAAATGATTTCAAATATCCTATGCACATATTGAGGGGGAGAATTTACCAAAGAAAATCAAATGGATTTTTCTAAAGAAAATTGTGATCAAACAAAACATTTCAAAGTCCTCTTGCCTCCATGTGCTAAACAATTTCTAAATCATATGCACATGTTGAGGGGGAGGTTTTCTATATGATCAAAACTATTAAGGTACAAAATGCTTTGATCTTGTATCACAAGTACCTTGATTGTTTTTCCAAATGATTTTTCAATTGGTTTTCAGAAGGAATGAACTGTACCAAAAGACCGACCATTTTACTTTATGCATGGAGTTATGAGGATGGTGAGGTTAGGTATTAGTTCCCACGATCCGCCAGAACTGGAGGGATCTACCCAGGGACAATCCACTAGATAGTGTAGAGTCCTTAGGTATGATGAAAAAAGGAGAAAAGTGAGATATGGGAAGAGTGTGGACTGAGACAGAGCTAGTACTAGAATAAACCCAACAAGATTCTAGTTATGAAGTCTCGGTAAGCACTGAAGGGGTTGAAGAATGAAAAAGAATTAAATGTAAAAAGGGTGAAAAGAAATAGCCCTCCAATAATTCAACCTTAGGGCAGACACCGGGTTCAATACATATGCTACTGGTTGTTACCAAGGTAACGCCGGTATTGAAGACAATACGTCATGGACCCAGTGATACACTGCACTAACCTTCCCAAGCTACTCAAGTTCCTCTTAAAAGGACTTGTTTCATTCTCACGGGGAACTGACATAATCTATCGACCCTCTCTTAGAGATTGTTGATATTGAAGAAGGAGACCCTCTCCCTAGTCTCCGGCATAGGAAACCAAATGTGCACAATTGAGTCTAGATCCAAGAGATCATCCACAATATCTCATTAGGACACTAAATTAATGAAGACTTGTAGTTTCACACAATGTGGAAAGTAAGAATATATTAAGAGTCCTACGCATTATCCTTGTGGTATTGCCAGAACATCTGAGTGATATGTAAAAGTATTCACAATGAAGATGGAAATCCTTCTAGAGCCAACATCAAACAAGCTCTTGGTGGGTGACATGTGAGATCTTCTCGTAAGATCAAGCTTGTGACAACTGGATAGAAACAATGGGGAGATTCAATCTTGAATCAACCTTGGTCCAGGAATGGATTGACGGATACCTTTGAAAAACCGGTCGTTGTGCTCAAAATCTCTTTTCTCTAGCACATCGACTGTGTATTATGTTTTCAAAATAAAATGGTGTTTATGATTAAAAATTGATTTCTTCTTCTAAACCTTCGTCGTATTGAAAAACTCTTTCTCTTAAGCAATACGCGATTGTTTTCAAATCATTTTTCATCAATCAGTAAATCTCAATTTGTCGGTTTACTCATTCCGTGTTGTCTTCTTTGAGACGCTTCGGTTTGAGAACACTATAATACGAAACCCTGTCAAGGAGATTCTTCGAATTATACCCGATCACAGACTTGTATCGATCAACGGGGAACCGTGGGCCGTGTACCTCAATTCAACGAAAGTGATCAAAGACACTCTCGTGCAATTTATTGCTAATCGTTGTTTGCGGTACACCCATGGTCGCAGTGATCGTAATTGAGGAGTCATTCCAAAGCCGCATGCTCACAAAGATCCACACTTTATTGAAGAAATCATGACTCGTGCATATCTACATAACCCGGTTCGATATTTTTATACCATGCTTCGCTACTGCCGCAAATATCATGTACCAGAAAGCTTCCGCTACTCTGATGGAAAGATGTCATGATCCAGAAAGTGTGAGCATGTCGGTTTGAAAGTCACAACATCACATGATGGCAACACTATAAAGGGTGATCCAGAGATTATCGTGGTGATGATCTCAATCAAAGCTCGAAGATCATCAAAGATGTGGATCAGTATAAAGGCCTCCACTTAAAGTACAAAGTTATCGGACTTTAAAGAATCACTGCTAAAGCACAAAGATGCAGATGTTGAAGAATTAAAGTCTACGAGCTCAAGAACGAAATCAAAGATAGAATTCTAGGAAGCAAAATGTATTTCATGGGGTGACCTCCCTTAGGGGGAGATTGTTAGGAATTGGAAATTCCATGTTAAAGTGTCGGTCACCCCCAATTATAGTCTAGCATATGTTAGCTCGTAGATTTGTAGTTATTTACGTTGTTTTGTAGTTAATTAGTTAATTAGTAGCGTAGAATAGTTTAGTGTAACACCGTGGAGGAAGGACGGGTCTTTACCCACTGTATGCCTGATCCACAGTCCAAAGGAGGACGTTTAGTATGTAACTATAAATACCCTCTACCTTCCAAGGTAGAGGGTTGGACCTTTCACTCAATCTAACCTTTCTTTCTTTGTTTACTTTCTCTCTCTAGAAAGGCTCCCACCTTCTACTTTCTCTCTCTAAACTCTTAAACCATATGCCTAATATTATTATGTTACGATGTGTTTGTGAAATCCAATATGTTACATTAATCCTCCTAGCTAGTTATGTCTACGTCTACTTACTTCCAATTACTTCAGGTGGGGTCAAAGTCGAGAGGACAGCATTTGGTCAATTCGCCCTAACCTATCAGCAAAGATGCCACCACAGGAGAAGTCAGGTGTCCCCTCATAAGTCCTATTGTTCCTGGTCCCCTAAGCCAAGTCATTAAGTACAGCTACATGCTAGATTTAAAATAGTGAGTGCCCGGCCGTTAGGAACTTAGACACTCACCCCCCCAATTCTTAAGTTCATCCAAACGATAGGTGATTAGTTGGTTAAATCGCACAAGTAGAAAGGGTCTTCAGTTGTTCATATCTTACCCTTCCCGTCTCAGTCCGCTCACCTAGGGTCAGTTGGTCATATCTCCTAGGCAATTGGCCTCTACCGCCATTCAAAACTACCGAACCAAGGGTGGCTACCAATAAACTATGCATGCATACATTTAGAAATAATTATACCAAGTAATGTAAAAGCAAACAAAACAATTAAGGAATCATAACTAGGCCAACACCAAGAGGTGCTTAGCCGCTCATATTAATCATACAAACCAATTCAATATTCAAAGTACGAAATACATGAATTGAAAGTAAAGATAATATAAAATGCTAATGCTTATCGTAGGGGAGTGATTTCTCCCTTGGAGACAGCTCCGTATGCTCCTCTAGACCTGCCTTGAGCTTTTTCCCACGTTCTCTGAATGTTGTGTGTGGAATGGGATCATTAGAAATGCTGGAATTCATGGGGTATTTATAGGCCAGATCTGGGTTACGGCGTAACTAATATAAGAGTTACGCCGTAACCTAATGAGTGGTTACGCCGTAGTCTTCAATAAACTCGGTTACGTCATAGTTGATGGAGTAGTTACGGCGTAAGTATCAGCGGTGTGGAAACTCATTTGACCTAATATAGTTACATCATAACCTTTGGGAAGAGTTACGCCGTAACCTTCTGATAAGTTGGTTTTCTGAGTCACGCAATAGTTACGGTATAATGTGAGAGTTGAGTTACGCCGTAACTTCTTCAAAGTAGCATACTGTGATAAATCTTTAGATATTTCTCCAGTTCCGCGTCTCTTTAGCTCCAATGCTCGTAATTTACCTGAAAGTGGAAAACAGTGGAAAACAAGCGTAAATCCATATAAATGATATAAATTACAAGCATTATCGGGGGAAATTGACACTTAATAATCATGACTATTTGATGTTATCAAATATCCTCCCACTTGAACTCTACTTGCCCTCAAGTAGACCTTATTAGAAAGATTTATAAAAAGATATCTCCCATAACTTGGAAAATATAGTTTACAAATCCCTTATGCTAGAATAAAACAAATCCGAACACCTCACGAAAGGGGAACAAAACACTCAAATCTCTCAACTATTCTAAGTGTATATTTCGGGGTGATCACTCAATCGCACAGTCATAGCATGTATTCTATCATAAGCTTGGCGGTTACACAAATCTCCACCAATAGAGTTAAGGGCTAAACAATTCTCGAAGGCAATATGGGTAGACACGACAAAGGTCAAGGGGTGATTCGTCATTACTAACATGTCACGGCGAAGTGGACAAAATCAATGATACATGACCAAATCCATTTCCAAGACACCAAAGATTGCTCGTTGCATCACCTAGACACGCTTCATAACTAAAGGGTAGGATAAGACATGAGATATATAAATGGTGTAAAATAAAAAAAACAAGCAGGTAGTCTAAATCTATAACTAAGTCATCACCACTTACCTTCCACCCAAAGTTCAAGCTTTGAAGTCAAGAAACCGGATCATGAAATATAAGGTAGATGTGTCATTAGAGGACGTCATGATGGGCACACTACCTTTTCTCCAACTGTTGGCATAACTACCAACTCCAATCTTCAAATGTGACCGAGGTGGCCTCCTCGATACTAAATCTATAAAGCTCATAATATAGTGCTTATAACATCGCACTTTACAATAACATAACAACTTTTTTTTTCAACATAACAATAAATATTAAAAATAATATCCCCCCACTTGAGATGAACAATGGGAATTCGGGGGGTCTTCAATGATCTTCAGGAATGTTGTCGATGAAAGCATGATTTCCGAACCTTTCCACTCGAACCTTGAACTTAGGAAAATGATGACTTCCCAATCACAAATAAATACTACATGGTAGACTAAGGTGTATAGGTGTATCGAAACAATATATTGGGTAAATAAAATGAAAGGAATAGCTCAGAAGGGTGTATCTAGGGGTATCTTGCACTAAAGGTGAGTGCAACAAAAGGGTTTCACATGGGGGTCGAGAAGTCGAGGTGACTAATCGATAAACACACAATGGTAGGCTGTTTGGGTGATAATCCTATAATATTGCCTTCTAAAACTGAAAAGTCCAAATACATCGAGCTAACTCAACATACCTCGTCTATGGTCTCGAAATAATGCAAAGGCCAAGTTCTAAAGTTTACAAGCTACCGGCACACTCATAATTTGGTAGATTTGGGGTAAAATATAGAAAACGGATAAGGCTAATCTCACCATATAATATCAAGGGTTGTATGTGCTCGGCTAAGGTCTAATCTAGTTAGGTTAAGAAAAACATGTCAAAATTTTAAAAATGGCATAATTTTTCAAAATAAACTAGAAAACGAGGGCAAAATAATGTTCAAGAGATAATTCTACTCCCGTCCCCCCACTTGAATTGTACAAATTCCCTTTTGTACCAAGCATTAAATAAAGGTGAAGAGAAAAGTCGAATTAGAGCGAGAACTTCCCTGAAATTTGCTCCATAAAGAAAGAAGTCTCACGAAAAAGAGACGTGCCTTCGTATAAGCATCATGATAAAACTTCAATCCCTGAAATCAAAATACCGACAAGCATAATTCTAAAAAGAAAAAATGAAAATGAAAAACAAATCTAACTTACTTTCGTAGGAATCACGGTTGCATTTAGTATATGCAACAAGCCTTTTAAACCACTTGGTGTCCCAAGTGGACGAGTGAAGTATCGTGAGGGTTTACAGGGAAGACACCCACAAAGTTCATTTAAAATACTAATACAAGGTTATTGTGTTTTAAAATGAAAGAATTAAAGTAGAGGAAGGTTACGTCGCAACTCTTTTGAGGGAGTTACTCTATAACTAGCAAAACCTGACATAAGCTGCAAAGCGAGTGGTTACGGCGTAACCACAGAGATGGTATTACGCCGTAATGATTATTGCGTCAAGAATTTTACTGTAAAAGGTTGGTTACTGGCGTAATCACATACATGAGTTACGCCGTAACTCTCGTCGATCAAAGAACCTGCAGCAAAGAACTACTTCTCGTTTCCTGCAAAAATGGTTAGAAAACACAAAACCCTACAGAAATGGAAATAAAACAAAAGAAATGGATAATTCGGGTTGTCTCCTGAAAGAGAACTTTTCTTTATTTACGAGTCTTTAAGTTAGACTCAGAGTCGCTGGGCTTCTATGGGGGCCTTTGGACTTCCCGACCTCTTCAATGTACTTTCATCAATTTATGCCTCATCCAGCGACATTCGTGGCGTTCGGAGGTATTCATTAGTTTCGATTTTCCGGATTTTACAAAATTTCTCTTCCGGTCCCAAGTGGTAGCGAGTGAATTCGTATTTTTCGACAATAATTGGTGGTGGTGTCTTGTAGGGAATCCCAAGGTGTTTACACCCCCTTTGCTCATAAGCTTCGTCGTCGGGATCAAGAACTCCTCATTACCTTGTAACTCAAGGTAATCTAGGATCCCTTCAATGTCATCATCATCAGAAGCTGTACCTTTGAACCATTCTTTATTGAGCAGATTCTCTACTAGTACACGCTTGCATTCTTCTTTTTCATCTCTAGCCAACTCCTTGTCATTCTCAATTGTTATTTCACTCGTGTTGTTGAGACTTTCACTGTTTGAATTTTCTCGATCCGTGTACTCCTTCCAAATCTTTTCTTTGGTTGACGTGTCCACATGTCCATACTTAATCTTCACCCAACTACCGAATCCTAGGTTGTCCAGCCAAGGCAAACTCGTTCTCTCCTCATCATTGGTTGAGGACCAAAAGAATTTGTCTTTTCCTATTCTCCCAGAGCTGCTTCCCCTGTTACACATATCGTCATAAGGGTTACATGACGCCCAGAAAATTTCCCTAGGAGATTTTACTCTTTTGCACCAGTGACTGCGTATTTCCTTGTTGTCAGTTTCGCTTAAATGCTCATCCATGCAGCAGATGTTTTTATTAGCCACTTCCTTTTTCTGAATGTGGTCCTCGTAATCAATTTTTAGCCTCTTAAGAAGATTCGGGTTAATCTTGGTATCCCCGAATTGTATTGCGTACTAGTCATCTAATGCCAAGTCACTGAACTTTATACAATGTCTTTCACGCTCATGAGGGCATGTCCATTCTTCCTCTCTTTCACTATCCCCGCCGTTGCAATACTCGCGGAAGGGGTTGCATGTAGGCCATGCTCGTGTGGACTCCTCATCAGTTATGATGATCGGAGTACACCAAAGGAGTGATAAGCGGCTCTTCTTCATTTTCTAGGGAGAGTTTCTCAAGTCTTTCATCATCAGTATATGCAGGCCAAATAAATTTGTTATGGTTGATCCTATCCTTATTGCTTCCTCCATCACAAACCTCATTTCTCGAGTCACACGAGGCCTAAAGATCATACCAATCTCCCTTAGCAACTGGTATCATTTTGCACCAGTGATATTTCCTCTTAGATCTGGGCAGAGGGCACAAGTCAATGTCATGGGACTAGTCGTTTCCTGATTCATCCACTTCGAGGAATTTTTCTGCCCATGTATCCCTATTACGCCGTTACTGAGATTCTTGGTTACGGCATAATTCGTTAGAGTCATTTTCTCAAGATTCTTCATAACCACGTTATCATTGTCAAAAACATAGTTACGCCATAACTCATAAGGCGGTTACGGCGTAACTCGATCTGTCGACGAGATCAACCCCCAATCCGATCATTGGTATGAACCTTCGAGTTATCATCAGCAAAAATCACTTTACATTACATAGCTGGTTTTGATCCTTCAGGTTTATTTTTATTCATCCTTACCTTTTCACTGAGCTTTTCCACCATAGATTCTAGGTTTTTTAGGGTTGTGTCGAGCTTGGAAAGGTTTCTCGTTGTTTTCCGAATTCTTTTAACCACTCATCTTGCTCCTTTTGTCTTTGGGCTGAACTCTCCAGGAACTTGTTGATTGTTTATTCAAGACTGGGCTTTCTTTCTCCATAAGGCCCACAGTTGTAATTTCCAGGATACCCATTATTATTTTGATTATCTCTGTAAAATAGTCGATTTTCTCCATACTTGGCTTCTTCAATATTTTCTTCGTCGATATGAGGATAATTTTTTGTGAGATGTCCTCCTCCACAGCTTTCACAACCCACTTGGACGGCATGAACGGTTTCTCTGACCATCAGCATATCTCGACTAAGATTTTCAATTTTACTAGCGATTGCTGCAATTCCGTCAAAAACTTTCGCTTTGGTTTCTTTTACTTCCTCCGTCGTGCCACTTTTGAGAGTGATCAACCATTTTTTGAATGGCTTCAATAGCAAGAGTAGGAGTCATGTTCGGGATGGGTCCTTGATAGTCCAACATTTGTCTTGTAGTTACGTTAATTCCTTTGTAGAAGATGTTGACCTTTTGCTGGTTGTTCAGATCATTTGTAGGACATTTATAAAGGAGATCGTTGTATCTATCCTAGGCTTGATACAACGTTTCGTCGCCTTCCAAGAGCTGGTTAGAAATCTTTGATGGCGGACAATATCTCTGAATAAAGTGCTTCTTAAGTAGAGCCCAAGTATTAATTACCCCGGCAAGTAATCTTTCGATCCATCTTCTGGCAGCTCCAGTAAGAGTCATAGGGAATACCCTTAGCATAACAAAGATCATGAGACACACCCGAATGTTGAAAAGGCTAGCGATGTATAGGACATTTTCAACGTGCTCATATGCATTTTCGCCCTGTTTCTCAAAAGGGTTAGCACGAAGTTCCCTCATAAATTGGTCTTTGATTTCGAAACGAACATCCGCTCCAATTGCCGGTCTTACGAGACCCGGCCCTTGTTCCGCTCTTGTCAACACCAAGTATTCCTCAAGAGTGAGGTCATTGATGTTAACAACTTCCATAGTACCTGAAAACTTGAAATATGATCGTGAGAAAAGTAGAAAAGTTTAAAACGAAATGAAAGACTTAATATTAATCCTAATATAACTCCCCTAGGCGCCAAAAACTTGATGCAGGTTTTACTGACCAAGTTTTAATATTTATAAAGTCTCGTTATACCTATGGTCTACCCTAATGCACTAACGGGCAGTGTACCCGGTCGTGTGTAGTGTACTAATCGGTAAAGCCGAGGTCGTCCCAAGAGCTATGTGTGTTGGATTATTACTAAGTCTAGGTGTCACAGATTAATAATGGTTTCGATATGGATTTAATTAATTAAACTACTAAAGCAGAATAAAGTAAAAGCAGATAAATGGTAAACGGAAATCAATAGAGGAGAGTGGTGCTAACCTAGTTAATCCTCCTAGCTAGTTATGTCTACGTCTACTTACTTCCAATTACTTCAGGTGGGGTCAAAGTTGAAAGGACAAAGATTTGGTCAATTCACCCTAACCTATCAGCAAAGATGCCACCACATGAGAAGTCAGGTGTCCCCTCCTAAGTCATGTTGTTCCTGGTCCCCTAAGCCAAGTCATTAAGTACCGCTACATGCTTGATTTAAAATAGTGAGTGCCCGGCCGTTAGGAACTTAGACACTCACCCCCTAATTCTTAAGTTCATCCAAACGATAGGTGATCAGTTGGTCAAATCGCACAAGTAGAAAGGGTCGTCAGTTGGTCATATCTTACCCTTCCCGTCTCAGTCCGCTCACCTAGGGTCAGTTGGTCATATCTCCTAGGCAACTGGCCTCTACCGCCATTCAAAACTACCGAACCAAGGGTGGCTACCAATAAACTATGCATGCATACACTTAGAAATAATTGTACAGAAGTAATGTAAACGCAAACAAAACAATTAAGGAATCATAACTAGGCCAACACCAAGAGGTGCTTAGCCGCTCATATTAATCATACAAACCAATTCAATATTCAAAGGTACGAAATACATGAACTGAAAGTAAAAAAATATATAAAATGCTAATGCTTATCGTAGAGGAGTGATTTCTCCCTTGGAGACAGCTCTGTATGCTCCTCTAGACCTAACTTGAGCTTTTTCCCACGTTCTCTGAGTGTTGTGTGTGGAATGGGATCATTAGAAATGCTGGAATTCGTGGGGTATTTATAGGCCAGATCTGGGTTACGGCGTAACTAATATAAGAGTTACACCGTAACCTTCTATTTTATCGTATTTTACACTAGATCTGCTGGTTACGGCGTAACCTAATAAGTGGTTACGCCGTAGTCTTCAATAAACGTGGTTACGTCGTAGTTGATGGAGTAGTTACGGCGTAAGTATCAGCGGCGTGGAACCTCGTTTGACCTAATATAGTTACGTCGTAACCTTTGGGAAGAGTTACGTCGTAACCTTCTGGTAAGTTGGTTTTCTGAGTCACGCAATAGTTACGGTGTAATGTGAGAGATGAGTTACGCCGTAACTTCTTCAAAGTAGCATATTGTGATAAATCTTTAGATATTTCTCCAGTTCCGCGTCTCTTTAGCTCTAATGCTCGTAATTTACCTGAAAGTGTAAAACAATGGAAAACAAGCATAAATCCATATAAATGATATAAATTTCAAGCATTATCGGGGGCAATTGACACTTAATAATCAGGACTATTTGATGTTATCACTACATGTTAGATATTGTATTTGTGTCATCTAACCTTGTTTTGTAGCAAGAATCATTGCTCGATTCCTTGGTGCCCTCCAAGCTAGGGGGAATATTAATCAAGGGGGAGCCTTAGTGTCATTTCGACAATCTTTTTACTTGGACAAAAAGGGGGAGAAGTGGGATATAAACTCAAATTAAAATCTTGTTAAAATTAATTGTCACCTAAAATGAGTTTATTTTTGTCATCATCAACTAGGGGTAGATTGTTGATGTGAATAATGTCTAAAACATTATTTCTATCTTTCGATATCTTTACGTTTTGATGATAACAAAATGTAAAAACACGTTACGTCAAAATTAACGTAAACAATTTTTAGTCGAAATATCCCGTTTCTGCATATATCACTCTAAGTATGAACAAACAAATTTACAACTTGAGAAATGATCAAAGAAGTGAATTTGTGTTTCAAACTTCACATTTTCAATGTGACAAAACGTTTTTTCAAAAATACACTTTACAAATTATTTTTGAATAATAAAGAAATGTTTTAATTAGAAAAATAAGTTTAAAAATCCCAACTGCTATTTTTCCTCCCAAAACAGCTCCAAACATCTCCGAATAAACTTTCACCACTAAAAAAAATGGAGCGTTTTTGTCTGGCATGGTACCACGGTATCACTAAATTTACTGGTACCGTCTGGTATTTAATGGTACTGTCCTACTGTAACGGTCAAAATTTTTCTCCCTATAAATACCAGCCCACTTCACAGTTTTTGGGCATTCTATTTCACACAAAACATTCTGATTTTAATTCCCTTAACACACTCTCATTCCTTTGATCATTTAGATAGTTTTCTTTTATTTAAGAGTGATCCTTTCTTCCAACCAAGTGATCATCTTCATTCCTCTCCTAGTGCAAGAGAAGAACACATTGTATCAAGAAGATACTAATTGTTGTAGTTATAGTAGTGTGCACTTGTAACACTTGTTAAATACTTGTTGTATCTTGATATACATCAAGTAGTCTTGAGTCTTGTTTAGATAACTTGTGTGGATCATTGTGATCAAGATCTTGGAGATCTCTTGTAGTTTGTGTTAGTGTGTTGATCAAGTGGATCAAGTCTAGATCGTGGGGATCTAGTAGGTTGTGTGATTAACAAGGATTGGGTAGATCGTGAGTGATATTGGTACTAGCTAGATTAGTACTCGACATTTAGCTTAGTGTCGGAAATTGTGATAAGCATCGTTGTACAGTTTTCTCCGCCTCAAGGGAGTTTGTTGACTTAGTGCTTAGAACTCTCGAGTTGGGTACTCGAGGAGTGGAGTAAGGAAAAGAAGAGCTTCGTGACTGAACCACTATAAATCTCTTTGTCTCGGTTTGATCTTTCCATCTCTAACTCTTTACATTCATTACTTACTTTCAATAGTTGTAGTGTATTTATTGTAGTCTTGTTAAGTAGGATTCATATTGTTGTGGTTTAATTTCACAAAGGACTGAATCAAAGTTTCTCACAAGTAAACTTTGATAATTAAATTAAAAAGCGGTGAAACTATTCAACCCCCCTTCTAGTTTCCCACACATGCTAAACTAATTTTACTATGGACAACTATTTACAAACACTGTTTGCTTATTAGAATGTATTATTGCCTAAGTAACTCTATTGCCAAAAGAACCTCAGATCATGCACCATTAATTACTAAATGTTAGTAAGTGCAAATATAGTGGATAGGCCTATTGGGATTGACAAATCTCGTTTGTGTTAGCCGGATAGGTAACCAAAAGCACTATATTTGAGATACTAGGTATATCATTGTTTTGATATATACAGTTAACGTTTTGCGTGTCATGAGCTTAGGGCAATAATACTGCTATATGACTATTGTAAGATACACAATTGTCGCTTCAACTTGGAAACTTATTGTCCATTGCTATAAATCTATGAATTCATGCAACCATTGTGTTGACTTTTTAGTATGTTTTATCTCAGGTCCTTAAGGTATAAGCTGACATGCACTGAAGAAACACCAACATTTTGAATACCTTGCATATGATTATCATTTGATAAACTTATAAACGTTTATGTTGTACTTTTATACTGTACAAACTTTGGGACCTCTTTTGTATCAAAATCTGATATTATGTATTAATCGAATGATAATTTATTTTTAAAAAGTCTCATTTAGAGTAGTTTTCTGTAATTTGTACTGTGAACTATGAAGTAATACCCTCGTCTAGCTTCTAATGATATTCAAAACTGGGGGTGTTACATTTATTGTAAACTAAATCATACTCTGCAACATATTTGGATCATAAACATCAGGCAATCCACCTAAATTTGGATCATAAACAATCACAATCCTACTTAACAAACAAATAATACAAATCAAAGTAGATAATTAAAGATACTTGAACCATTGTTGTGAAACCATATTGTAAATAAAGTACGTAACCAACCATTAAAAAAAGATATTGTTCATATACACCTAACATAAACACCATCAACTACCAAAAACCCTAAAAACCAACCCACATTGACCAAACCCAATTGGTTAACTTTGCATGTAAACATAAGAAATGAAGAACACCCAACTGATGGTAAGGTATTTCCTCAACTTGTTTACCCGTTGCTCCTCTATGTTTGCCCAAAGCTCCTCCTGGTTTGGCCAAGTCTCCTCTTCATTTGCTTTGTGCTTCTAATACTCAACCCGCTCTTGCTCTAATTCAAGAACATCTTCCAAAGAATCCCTAGTTCTAAGCAAACCATGGATAATATCAAGAGATCTGTCGCACATCGGCGGATCTACCCAGCCAATGAATGGACTGAGTATTAGGAGGCAACTTTTAAATGAAAGAAATGTAAATATAATGAAGAAAACATAGGCAACTTGTAAAATGTAACATTATTTTGTTTTGATCAAGTGTAAAGCTTAAGTAGGTCGGTCATACATAGAATCGACGCCCAGGATTCCTGTTGGTCCATGATGGTCATACCACAGCTTGAAGACCATATGCACAAAGAACCACTTTTCAAATGAAGAAGATGATGAATAGTGACAGTAGCTTGTGAGAGAGAAAGGTAGGTGATGGTGTCGATGGGAAAGAAGGAGTGAGGAAACTAGTTGGGGACTAGTTGAGTTATATGGTGAGACTTTTGATCGATAATGGAGGCTGAATGACTGAGATCAAACCAGATGATAGCTTATATGATAAACTTTAGGTTGAAAATTATGCCCTTCATACTATAGGGTTTCTTGGGAAAAGTACGGACAAATTAAATAATCAATAAGTAGCGGGAACATTGAAATGACTAAAATACTCCCACTTGGAACAATAACTAACGAGATTTTCTAACGACCGTTAGGCATAGGGACACAAATTGCATGCAAACATCCACAGTAATGGTACAATTTGCAGTTTTATCTTTGGAGTGGCTAAAAAAGCAATTTGGACTATACTCGGAGACATTTTTATAGTTCCTATTATTTATTTAATTATAGATTTTAATAATTATTAATAAGATTTTTAAAACTAATATTTTTAATTTTATTTGTGTACATTTTTATTATTATCTTTATAATTAAGATTAATATTTATTATTAAATTTAAATATTTAATTATTATTATTATTATCATTATTATTATTATTGTTATTATTATATTAATTATTGATTATAAGTTGTTTGAATTACATTATGTTTTCACCCAACCAAACACGTGCAGTTTGTTACTTTTTTCATTTTACAAATTAAAATTGCAACACACTAGTATTCTTACATTACAATTGCACTTCATTACATTACAATTCATTCATATTACAATTACTTTGATAGATTACAATTTCTTCAAAAATATTATGCGAACCAAACAGCCCCTTAATGTCTCTTCTAATTTCACCACTAATGTGATCTAGCATTTAGACCTCTTGCTATTCTCACAAGAAATGTCATGTTTAAACCTCGTCCCTAAATAAACATCTTATGGTTGGAATAAAAAGAGTTCGAAACTGGTCACAAGATACAGTGAATAGGCTACCGTATCTTAGCCTAATACTTGTCTTTACAAGATAACCTAAATAGGAAAAATCACATTCGGTTACATGTTTTCAGATTTGAAATACTTCTTTTTCAAAAGACAAATATCAATATCTATGCTATATAATAATATAACTACGGATATGACTTTATTCGTAGGATACGATTTTGGATTTGGTAAATATGTAAATTAAGCATTGAGTGATATTTATAAGTTGTTTCTCTTTTCCTTTTTTTATATCAAAGCCTCTTGCAAGTTTTCAATCAAATTTAACTCTTTGTCTTTTTTTCATCTAGAAACAAATATCTTAGTTTTTTATATAGAAACTAAGTCATATAATGGATTCAAACAATTTCTGAGTGCCCTCAATTCAGTTTCATCATGATATTACCCCTTCATCATACGTTGCTAGCGCATTTTCCTTCCCTGCACCTACCCATAACGTTAACTCAATCACCACCTTTCCATTCGAGCATACACAATGTTGCAATCAACCAAACTCGATTCTTCAAGAAAATGAAATCAGCCTATTTCACATAAAAGAATCGATAAACGACTATTTTGACCCCTTTGACTTCTCTGAATTGCCCGACCATCCTCCTACTTCGCATATCTCGCCAACTATACCCTTATTTGTCAATGAGGGGTGCGAAGATCAATCAAACCACCACCACCACCAAAAACAACAACAAAAACGAAACCAACCTCATCGTGTAAAGAAACAAGAATATCAAGCTCTTGATACCTTGAATGATACTCGTACTTGTTCTGAAACTTGAAACCAAGGAGTGAAAAGGTATAACATAAATATCAAGGGTTGTATGTGCTCGGCTAAGGTCTAATCTAGTTAGGTTAAGAAAAACATGTCAAAATTTTAAAAATGGCATAATTTTTCAAAATAAACTAGAAAACGAGGGCAAAATAATGTTCAAGAGATAATTCTACTCCCGTCCCCCCATTTGAATTGTACAAATTCCCTTTTGTACTAAGCATTAAATAAAGGTGAAGAGAAAAGTCGAATTAGAGCGAGAAATTCCCTGAAATTTGCTCCACAAAGAAAGAAGGCTCACGAAAAAGAGACGTGCCTTCGTATAAGCATCATGATAAAACTTCAATCCCTGAAATCAAAATACCGACAAGCATAATTCTAAAAAATAAAAAATGAAAAATGAAAAACAAATCTAACTCACTTTCGTAGGAATCACGGTTGCATTTAGCATATGCAACAAGCCTTTTAAACCACTTGGTGTCCCAAGTGGACGAGTAAAGTATCGTGAGGGTTTACAGGGAACACACCCACAAAGTTCATTTAAAATACTAATACAAGGTTATTGTGTTTTAAAATGAAAGAATTAAAGCAGAGGAAGGTTATGTCGCAACTCTTCTGAGGGAGTTACTCTGTAACTAGCAAAACCTGACATAAGCTGCAAAGCGAGTGGTTACGGCGTAACCACAGAGATGGTATTACACCGTAATGATTAATGCCTCAAGAATTATGCTGCTAAAAGGTTGGTTACGGCGTAATCACATACATGAGTTACGCCGTAACTCTGGTCAGATCATCAAACTACAGCAGCAACTACTTCCTCGTTTCCTGCAAAAATGGTTAGAAAACACAAAACCCTACAGAAATGGAAATAAAACAAAAGAAAGGGATAATTCGGGTTGTCTCTCGAAAGAGCACTTTTCTTTATTTACGAGTCTTTAAGTTAGACTCAGAGCCGCGGGGCTTCTATGGGGGCCTTTGGACTTCCCCGACCTCTTCAATGTCTTTCATCAAGTTATGCCTCATCCAGGCGACATTCATGGCAGTTCGGAGGTATTCATTAGTTTTGATTTTCCGGATTTTACAAAATTTCTCTTCTAGTCCCAAGTGGTAGCGAGTGAATTCGTATTTTTCGACAATAATTGGTGGTGGTCTCTTGTAGGGAATCCCAAGGAGTTTGCACCCCCTTTGCTCATAAGCTTCGTCGTCGGGATCAAGAACTCCTCATTACCTTGCAACTCAAGGTAATCTAGGATCCCTTCAATGTCATCATCATCAGAAGCTGTACCTTTGAACCATTCTTTATTGAGCAGATTCTCCACTAGTACACGCTTGCATTCTTTTTTTTCATCTCTAGCCAACTCTTTGTCATCCTCAATTGTTATCTCACTCGTGTTGTTGAGACTTTCACTGTTTGAATTTTCTCGATCCATGTACTCCTTCCAAATATTCTCTTTGGTTGACGTGTCCACATGTCCATACTTAATCTTCACCCAACTATCGAATCCTAGGTTATCCAGCCAAGGCAAACTCGTTCTCTCCTCATCATTGGTTGAGGACCAAAAGAATTCGCCTTTTCCTATTCTCCCAGAGCTGCTTCCCCCGTTACACATATCATCATAAGGGTTACATGACGCCCAGAAAATTTCCCTAGGAGATTTTACTCTTTTGCACCAGTGACTGCGTATTTCCTTGTTGTCAGTTTCGCTTAAATGCTCATCCATGCAGCAGATGTCTTTATTAGCCACTTCCTTTTTCTGAATGTGGTCCTCGTAATCAATTTTTAGCCTCTTAAGAAGATTCGGGTTAATCTTGGCATCCCCGAATTGTATTGCGTACCAGTCATCAAATGCCAAGTCACTGAACTTTATACAATGTCTTTCACGCTCATGAGGGCACGTCCACTCTTCCTCTCTTTCAATATCCCCGTCGTTGCAATACTCGAGGAAGGGGTTGCATGTAGGCCATGCTCGTGTGGACTCCTCGTCAGTTATGATGACTGGAGTACACCAGTGAGTGATAAGCGGCTCTTCTTCATCTTCTAGGGAGAGTTTCTCGAGTCTTTCATCATCAGTATATGCAGGCCACATAAATTTGTTATGGTTGATCCTATCCTTATTGCTTCCTCCATCTCAAACCTCATTTCTCGAGTCACACGAGGCCCAAAGATCATACCAATCTCCCTTAGCAACTGGTATGATTTTGCACCAGTGATATTTCCTCTTAGATCTGGGTAGAGGGCACAAGTCAATGTCATGGGACCAGTCGTTTCCTGATTCATCCACTTCGAGGAATTTTTCTGCCCACGTATCCCAGTTACGCCGTAACTGAGATTCTTGGTTATGGCGTAATTCGTTAGAGTCGTTTACCTCAGTATTCTTCATAACCCCGTTATCGCTGTCAAAAACATAGTTACGCCATAACTCATAAGGCAGGTTATGGCGTAACTCAGATCTGTCGACGAGATCAACTCTGAATCCGTATCATTGGTATGAACCTTCGAGTTATCATCAGCAAAAATCACTTTACATTCCATAGCTGGTTTTGATCCTTCAGGTTTATTTTTATTCATCCTTACCTTTTCACTGAGCTTTTCCACCATAGATTCTAGGTTTTTTAGGGTTGTGTCGTGCTTGGAAAGGTTTCTGTCAGTGTTTTACTGGAATTCTTTTAACCACTCATCTTGCTCCTTTTGTCTTTGGGCTGAACTTTCCAGGAACTTGTTGATTGTTTCTTCAAGACTGGGCTTTCTTTCTCCATAAGGCCCACGGTTGTAATTTCCACGATACCCGTTATTATTTCGATTATCTCTGTAAAATGGTCGATTTTCTCCATACTTGGCTTCTTCAATATTTTCTTCGTCGATATGAGGATAATTTTTTGTGAGATGTACTCCTCCACAACTTTCACAACCCACTTGGATGGCATGAATGGTTTCTCTGACCTTCATCATATCTCGACTAAGATTTTCAATTTTACTAGCGATTGCTGCAATTCCGTCAAAACTTCCGCTTTGGTTTCTTTTACTTCCTCCGTCGTGCCACTTTTGAGAGTGATCAGCCATTTTTTGAATGGCTTCAATAGCAAGAGTAGGAGTCATGTTCGGGATGGGTCCTTGATAGTCCAGCATTTGTCTTGTAGTTACTTTAATTCCTTTGTAGAAGATGTTGACCTTTTGCTGGTTGTTCAGATCATTTGTAGGACATTTATAAAGGAGATCGTTGTATCTATCACATGCTTGATACAACGTTTCGTCGCCTTCTTGCTTGAAATTATGGATTTCCAAGAGCTGGTTATAAATCTTTGATGGCGGACAATATCTCTGAATAAAGTGCTTCTTAAGTAGAGCCCAAGTATTAATAACCCCAGCAGGTAGTCTTTCGATCCATCTTTTGGCAGCTTCAGTAATAGTCATTGGGAATACCCTTAGCATAACAGCATCATGAAACACGCCCGGAATGTTGAAAAGGCTAGCGATGTATAGAACATTTTCAACGTGCTCATATGCATATTCGTCCCTGTTTCCTGAAAAAGGGTTAGCACGAACCTCCCTCATAAATTGGTCTTTGATTTCGAAACGGACATCCGCTCCAATTGTCGGTCTTACGAGACCTGGCCCTTATTCCGCTCTTGTCAACGCCAAGTATTCCTCAAGAGTGAGGTCATTGATGTTAACAACTTCCATAGTACCTGAAAACTTGAAATATGATCGTGAGAAAAGTAGAAAAGTTTAAAACGAAATCAAAGACTTAATATTAATCCTAATATAACTCCCCGGCAGCGGCGCCAAAAACTTGATGCATGTTTTACTGACCAGGTTTTAATATTTATAAAGTCTCGTTATACCTATGGTCTACCTTAATGCACTAACGGGCAGTGTACCCGGTCGTGTGTAGTGTAGTAATCGGTAAAGCCGAGGTCGTCCCAAGAGCTATGTGTGTTGGATTATTACTAACTCTAGGTGTCACAGATTAATAATGGTTTCGATATGGATTTAATTAATTAAACTACTAAAGCAGAATAAAGTAAAAGCAGATAAATGGTAAAGGGAAATCAATGGAGGAGAGTGGTGCTAACCTAGTTAATCCTCCTAGCTAGTTATGTCTACGTCTACTTACTTCCAATTACTTCAGGTGGGGTCAAAGTTGAGAGGACAGCATTTGGTCAATTCGCCCTAACCTATCAGCAAAGATGCCACCACAAGAGAAGTCAGGTGTCCCCTCATAAGTCCTGTTGTTCCTGGTCCCCTAATCCAAGTCATTATATACCGCTACATGCTAGATTTAAAATAGTGAGTGCCCGGCCGTTAGGAAATTAGACACTCACCCCCTAATTCTTAAGTTCATCCAAACGATAGGTGATCAGTTGGTCAAATCGCACAAGTAGAAAGGGTCGTCAGTTGGTCATATCTTACCCTTCCTGTCTCAGTCCGCTCACCTAGGGTCAGTTGGTCATATCTCCTAGGCAATTGGCCTCTACCGCCATTCAAAACTACCGAACCAAGAGTGGCTACCAATAAACTATGCATGCATACACTTAGAAATAATTGTACGGAAATAATGTAAACGCAAACAAAACAATTAAGGAATCATAACTAGGACAGCACCAAGAGGTGCTTAGCCGCTCATATTAATCATACAAACCAATTCAATATTCAAAGGTACGAAATACATGAATTGAAAGTAAAGAAAATATAAAATGCTAATGCTTATCGTAGGGGAGTGATTTCTCCCTTGGAGACAGCTCTGTATGCTCCTCTAGACCTGCCTTGAGCTTTTTCCCACGTTCTCTGAGTGTTGTGTGTGGAATGGGATCATTAGACATGCTGGAATTCGTGGGGTATTTATAGGCCAGATCTGGGTTACGGCGTAACTAATATAAGAGTTACACCGTAACCTTCTATTTTATCGTATTTTGCACTAGATCTGTTGGTTACGGCGTAACCTAATAAGTGGTTACGCCGTAGTCTTCAATAAACTCGGTTACGTCGTAGTTGATGGAGTAGTTAAGGCGTAAGTATCAGCGGCGTGGAACCTCGTTTGAGCTAATATAGTTACGTCGTAACCTTTGGGAAGAGTTACGCCGTAACCTTCTGATAAGTTGGTTTTCTGAGTCACGCAATAGTTACGGAGTAATGTGAGAGATGAGTTACGCCGTAACTTCTTCAAAGTAGCATACTGTGATAAATCTTTAGATATTTCTCCATTTCCGCGTCTCTTTAGCTCCAATGCTCGTAATTTACCTGAAAGTGGAAAACAATGGAAAACAAACGTAAATCCATATAAATGATATAAATTACAAGCATTATCGGGGGAAATTGACACTTAATAATCAGGACTATTTGATGTTATCACTACATGTTAGATATTGTATTTGTGTCATCTAACCTTGTTTTGTAGCAAGAACCATTGCTCGATTCCTTGGTGCCCTCCAAGCTAGGGGGAGTATACATCAAGGGGGAGCCTTAGTGTCGTTTCGACAATCTTTTTGCTTGGACAAAAAGGAGGAGAAGTGGGATATAAACTCAAATTAAAATCTTGTTAAAATTAATTGTCACCTAAAATGAGTTTATTTTTGTCATCATCAAATAGGGGTAGATTGTTGATGTGAATAATGTCTAAAACATTATTTCTATCTTTCGATATCTTTACGTTTTGATGATAACAAAATGTAAAAACACGTTACGTCAAAATTAACGTAAACAATTTTTAGTCGAAATATCCCGTTTCTGCATATATCACTCTAAGTATGAACAAACAAATTTACAACTTGACAAATGATCAAAGAAGTGAATTTGTGTTTCGAACTTCACATTTTCAATGTGACAAAACGTTTTTTCAAAAATACACTTTACAAATTATTTTTGAATAATAAAGAAATGTTTTAATTAGAAAAATATGTTTAAAAATCCCAACTGCTATATTTCCTCCCAAAACAGCTCCAAACTTCTCCGAATAAACCTTCACCACTAAAAAAAAATGGAGCGTTTTTGTCTGGGATGGTACCACGGTATCACTAAATTTACTGGTACCGTCGGGTATTTAATGGTACTGTCCTACTGTAACGGTCGGAATTTTTCTCCCTATAAATACCAGCCCACTTCACAGTTTTTGGGCATTCTATTTCACACAAAACATTCTGATTTTAATTCCCTAAACACACTCTCATTCCTTTGATCATTTAGATAGTTTTCTTTTGTTTAAGAGTGATCCTTTCTTCCAACCAAGTGATCATCTTCATTCCTCTCCTAGTGCAAGAGAAGAACACACTGTATCAAGAAGATACTAAGTGTTGTAGTTATAGTAGTGTGCACTTGTTACATACTTGTTGTATCTTGATATACATCAAGTAGTCTTGAGTCTTTTTTAGATAACTTGTGTGGATCATTGTGATCTTGTTAAGATCTTGGAGATCTCTTGTAGTTTGTGTGTTAGTGTGTTGATCAAGTGGATCAAGTCTAGATCGTGGGGATCTACTAGGTTGTGTGATTAACAAGGATCGGGTAGATCGTGAGTGATATTGGTACTAGCTAGATTAGTACTCCTCATTTAGTTTAGTGTCGGAAATTAAGCAGCGTTGTACAGTTTTCTCCGCCTCAAGGGAGTTTGTTGACTTAGTGCTTAGAACTCTCTAGTTGGGTACTCGGGGAGTGGAGTAAGGTAAAGAAGAGCTTCGTGACTGAACCACTATAAATCTCTTTGTCTCGGTTTGATCTTTCCATCTCTAACTCTTTACATTCATTACTTACTTTCAATAGTTGTAGTGTATTTATTGTAGTCTTGTTAAGTAGGATTCATATTGTTGTGGTTTAATTTCACAAAGGACTGAATCAAAGTTTCTCACAAGTAAACTTTGATAATTGAATTAAAAAGCGGTGAAACTATTCAACCCCCCTTCTAGTTTCCCACACATGCTAAACTAATTTTACTATGGACAACTATTTACAAACACTGTTTGCTTATTAGAATGTATTATTGCCTAAGTAACTCTATTGCCAAAAGAACCTCAGATCATGCACCATTAATTACTATATGTTAGTAAGTGCAAATAAAGTGGATAGGCCTATTGGGATTGACAAATCTCGTTTTTGTTAGCCGGATAGGTAACCAAACGCACTATATTTGAGATACTAGGTATATCATTGTTTTGATATATATAGTTAACGTTTTGCGTGTCATGAGCTTAGGGCAATAATACTGCTATATGACTATTGTAAGATACACAATTGTCGCTTCAACTTGGAAACTTATTGTCCATTACTATAAACCTATGAATTCATGCAACCATTGTGTTGACTTTTTAGTATGTTTTATCTCAGGTCCTTAAGGTATAAGCTGACATGCACTGAAGAAGCACCGACATTTTGAATACCTTGCATATGATTATCATTCGATAAACTTATAAACGTTTATGTTGTACTTTTATACTGTACAAACTTTGGGACCTCTTTTGTATCAAAATCTGATATTATGTATTAATCGAATGATAATTTATTTTTAAAACGTCTCATTTAGAGTAGTTTTCTTTAATTTGTACTGTGAACTATGAAGTAATACCCTCGTCTAGCTTCTAATGATATTCAAAACTGGGGGTGTTACATTCACTGTAAACTAAATCATACTCTGCAACATATTTGGATCATAAACATCAAGCAATCCACTTAAATTTGGATCATAAACAATCATAATCCTACTTAACAAACAAATAATACAAATCAAAGTAGATAATTAAAGATACTTGAACCATTGTTGTGAAACCATATTGTAAATAAAGTACGTAACCAACCATTAAAAAAATATATTGTTCATAAACACCTAACATAAACACCATCAACTACCAAAAAACATAAAAACCAACCCACATTGACCAAACTCAGTTGGTTAACTTTGCATGTAAACATAAGAAATGAAGAACACCCAACTAATGGTAAGGTATTTCCTCAACTTGTTTACCCGCTGCTCCTCTATGTTTGCCCAAAGCTCCTCCTGGTTTGGCCAAGTCTCCTCTTCATTTGCTTTGTGCTTCTAATACTCAACCCGCTCTTGCTCTAATTCAAGAACATCTTCCAAAGAATCCCTAGTTCTAAGCAAACCATGGATAATATCAAGAGATCTGTCGCATATCGGCGGATCTACCCAGCCAATGAATGGACTGAGTATTAGGAGGCAACTTTTAAATGAAAGAAATGTAAATAAAATGAAGAAAACAGAGGCAACTTGTAAAATGTAACATTATTTTGTTTTTATCAAGAGTAAAGCTTAAGTAGGTCGGTCATACATAGAATCGACGCCCAGGATTCCTGTTGGTCCATGATGGTCATACCACAGCTTGAAGACCACATGCACAAAGAACCACTTTTCAAATGAAGAAGATGATGAATATTGACAGTAGCTTGTGAGAGAGAAAGGTAGGTGATGGTGTCGATGGGAAAGAAGGAGTGAGGAAACTAGTTGGGGACTAGTTGAGTTATATGGTGAGACTTTTGATCGATAATGGAGGCTGAATGACTGAGATCAAACCAGATGATAGCTTATATGATAAACTTTAGGTTGAAAATTATGTCCTTCATACTATAGGGTTTCTTGGGAAAAGTACGGACAAATTAAATAATCAATAAGTAGCGGGAACATTGAAATGACTAAAATACTCCCACTTGGAACAGTAACTAACGAGATTTTCTAACGACCGTTAGGCCTAGGGACACAAATTGCATGCAAACATCCACAGTAATGGTACAATTTGCAGTTTTATCTTTGGAGTGGCTAAAAAAGCAATTTGGACTATACTCGGAGACATTTTTATAGTTCCTATTATTTATTTAATTATAGATTTTAATAATTATTAATAAGATTTTTAAAACTAATATTTTTAATTTTATTTATGTGCGTTTTTATTATTACTTTATAATTAAGATTAATATTTATTATTCAATTTAAATATTTAATTATTATTATTATTATCATTATTATTATTATTGTTATTATTATATTAATTATTGATTATAAGTTGTTTGAATTACATTATGTTTTCACCCAACCAAACACGTGCAGTTTGTTACTTTTTTCATTTTACAAATTATAATTGCAACACACTAGTATTCTTACATTACAATTGCACTTCATTACATTACAATTCATTCATATTACAATTACTTTGATAGATTACAATTTCTTCACAAATATTATGCGAACCAAACAGCCCCTTAATGTCTCTTCTAATTTCACCACTAATGTGATCTAGCATTTAGACCTCATGCTATTCTCACAAGAAATGTCATGTTTAAACCTCGTCCCTAAATAAACATCTTATGGTTGGAATAAAAAGAGTTCGAAACTGGTCACAAGATACAGTGAATAGGCTACCGTAGCCAAATACTTGTCTTTACAAGATAACCTAAATAGGAAAAATCACATTCGGTTACATGTTTTTAGATTTGAAATACTTCTTTTTCAAAAGACAAATATCAATATCTATGCTATATAATAATATAACTACGGATACGACTTTATTCGTAGAATACGATTTTGGATTTGGTAAATATGTTAATTAATTGCAGTCTGAGTGATATTTATAAGTTGTTTCTCATTTCCTTTTTTTATATCAAAGCCTCTTGCAAGTTTTCAATCAAATTTAACTCTTTGTCTTTTTTTCATCTAGAAACAAATCTCTTAGTTTTTTATATAGAAACTAAGTCATATAATGGATCCAAACAATTTACAGAGTGCCCTCAATCAGTTTCATCATGATATTACCCCTTCATCATACGTTGCTGGCGCCTTTTCCTTCCCTGCACCTACCCATAACGTTAACTCAATCACCACCTTTCCATTCGAGCATACACAATGTTGCAATCAACCAAACTCGATTCTTCAAGAAAATGAAATCAGCCTATTTCACATAAAAGAATCGGTAAACGACTATTTTGACCCCTTTGACTTCTCTGAATTGTCCGACCATCCTCCTACTTCGCATATCTCGCCAACTATACCCTTATTTGTCAATGAGGGGTGCGAAGATCAATCAAACCACCACCACCACCAAAAACAACAACAAAAACGAAACCAACCTCATCGTGAAAAG
Organism: Chrysanthemum makinoi; assembly: GCA_910596185.1. NCBI lineage: Eukaryota > Viridiplantae > Streptophyta > Magnoliopsida > Asterales > Asteraceae > Chrysanthemum > Chrysanthemum makinoi. The sequence continues at coordinate 128,726,415 of OU343217.1, read as the reverse complement.
AAACAAGAATATCAATATCTTGATACCTTGAATGATACTCGTACTTGTTCTGAGACTAGAAACCAAGCAGTGAAAAGGTATAACATAAATCCTTTCATGGTTACTCGACTTTTATTAATTAAATTTTAAATTCAATCTAATTTATGACAACCCATGTACCATTGATTTTCAAGATATAAAGCACATTTTCTTTTCTGAAAATCTGGTCTTTTCATATTCTTTCTCATCTAGGTAATTATTTGTAATAAAAATGGGATTTAAATATTTATTCTCTTTTCTGAAAGGCTGGTTTTTTTTGTTTATAGATGGATTTTTTACATTGTATCGCGCTTACTTGTTTTACAGGAACAAGGAAACTAGAAGAATTTATCAAGTGCCCTTTGTCGAGAAAATTGCTACAAGATCTTGGAGAAAATATGGTAAAAAACCCATCAAAGGATCATCATACCCAAGGTCTTTCGTTTCTCCTTTTTCCTCTTTAAAATTATTGCATAAAAATACAACAATATTTTTTTCTCATTATTTTTTCTTTCTATACATTGTTTAAAATTTTGTATGTAAAATGGTTATGCTTTGATGCAAAGCGTATCTAAGATGATTGAAGTAAAATGTCATCGGCATCAAATATGACTAATATTTGGTATTCACTAGTTTCCTCAAATGGAACTAATATTTAGTAAAATGTTTATATGTTTAGCACTACTCTTGTTATGTGGTGAACTCAACAATAACTACTTTGTAAGCACATGTTTTGACGATTATATATATATGTAGGAAACTATGGGTCTACAACTAGAGCTACAGATATAAAATAAAATATTATCCATGAAACATTAGAGTTATAGAGCAAATTTGATATTGAGAGAGCATCACAGCGTATGCAATAAAATTTTGCAGTATCTTAGCGCAAAACACGAATCTTTTATAAATATGTTTACACCAAAAGTTGCTATAATGTGTTGCACTAAATCTTGCACTGCATTTTATTTTAATATTTTAGAAAAGCTTCATAGAACTTAAATTAACCGAGCCAAAATCAAATCAGGAAATACATTGTGATGCAAATGTCTTCGCATCATCTTTGTTGGCAAAGGTATTGTCATCGAAATAAATTGCATTTATTTAAACTTCCTAAAATCCCAGTAGAGGAGAATTATAAAAAATGATTTGATAAATTGTTCAAAAGAAAACTGCATTATTTTAGCTAGTTATATGATGACTGGTTTTTGAGCGTATCAACTAACATGAAATTCACGGTAGCATACTCATATGAGATGTTTTTCTATTTTTTATGAGTAACTACACAAATTGTAAACACATGACAAGGTTACAGATATACATTTAAAATAAGCTAGAAAGGTTAACAATGAAACATTTAAACATTTTCTGCAATAAATAGTATTACACTAAATTTGGTGCTTTTTAAAAAAACACTATTTATTGCATTAAAATAGTGCAAAAGTATAGTTCTTATGTTAAAAGTAATTTTTTTTACTATATATAGTGCGCACATTAAAGATGCTCTAAAACTGCATATCATCAAAGTTTGTTGAAGAGTTCTATAATAAAGTATCAATGTAATTATTTGTTTGACATCATTGTTAAAGGGTATGACATCAAAGTTTGTACTCTTAATTCACTTATTTATTGTTTCTACTCAAATTTAATATGTAGGTAGCATTCAAATTATAGTAATGCTTATACTCAAATTTAATATATAAGTAGAATTTATTGTTCTACATAAAACCCGATTTTTATATTTAATAGTCAAGCTGATTTGTGTGATGCACTTTATTCTATATAAGTTGTTGATAAATTTGGTAGTTCGTTGTGTTACCGGAAATTCTGATTAAGTATATGATGTAACTTTCCTTATTAAAGTAGTAAAAGGGTTTTAAGTCATTAAAATTTCACATAAGTCGCTTGATTCTCAAAATTTTACCATATTAAATAACAGTTTATAATGAAACTTTATGTCTTAATAGTTACATCCATTGCATGAACTCAACATTTTAAAGGTACAAAAGTTTAATATATTTAATATTTGCATTTGTCGCATGAAACTCTTACTTTAACATAATAACATTACTACCAAAATGTAGTTTAGTACCCCAGAAGTTTGCTATGTGAAATTTCTAGTACCCTGAACTTTTAAAGGTGTAACATTGTACCATGATTTTTGCTAAGTGGATTTTCTACTACCCTATGCTCACTTAACAGTTCCCATAGGAATTTAACAGAATTAATCCACAAAATTAAATTATTCAAAGCGTAACTATAAATAAGGGTAGAAATGTATAAGCTCGTGCTTGACTAGGTTGTTTACGATCACAAGTCTCGAGCTCGAGCTATTTTCGAGCCTTATACTTTAGCTCGAGTTCAACTCGTACATATTTTATAAGCTAGGGGTCGGTTCATTTTTATGATAGATAAATAACACTCGACTCGAGCTTGTTTTTTAAGTATTAGGCTCGAGCTCATTTATTATGCTCGTTTATACATAAATATAGATATATACATATACAAATATATGTGATAAACACATTTGTAAAGCTAAGGTTTGAACTTATTTATTAAATGAGCCCGAAACAAGGCTTGAGCTCAGGTTCAAGCTCGCTAAATCTTAGACCATTTTGAGCTTTTATAAGCTTGGCTCATTACTAACCGAACTCGAGCTAAAAGCATAAGGATCGAAACAAGCTCAAGACTTATGATCATAAACTAACCGAGCTAGAGCTCGAATTTTGGCTTCCTTGAGCTCAACTTGACTTGTTTCTACCCTTATTTGGCAGTTATACTATGATTATTGTAATTTTCGGATAATGTTCGTTAAATTCTTAATGAGCGTAACTGTTAGGCGGCTATAAGGTACTATAAATTTCACTTAGAATGTTAAAGTACATTTTGGCCACTATTATTAAGGGGGTGTTTGGGATTGCTTATTCAAAATAGATTATGCGTTTTGAAAACGGATAATCAGATAATCAGCTGTTACAAAACGTGATTTTGAAATATAGTGTTTGAATTTGATTATGCTTTTTGATATCGCAATAATCAGATAATCAGTTTATACAGTGTTTGGCAAATTAAATTATGTAATGACTTATATTATGAAAGGACTAAAAAGGACATCAAATATACCAACTCATTTCTTACTTTTGATTTTGGATACACGTCAAAGTATATCTCACATTCTCAGTGCTATAAAATATCATTTTTATTATTTTCCATGCTATGTGAAAGTAAAGATAGGTAGGAGTCAAATGGGTCCTCACCTCCACTCACTCAAAGACAAAAAAAACACAGATCTCTCCATGGATGTTCATTCAAACGATCCAAATAGAATTCCAAAAAAACACAGATCTCAATTTTGGGATACACACACAACCCACCGGCTTTTCTTATTTTTCCGGCCACTATCTTCAACATCATCGGCGACAACAATATTGGGTACAAGAGGTGGTGACGACTAATGAATGGAATGTCTAAGATTTTTTGTGGAAGAAATAAGGCATATTGGGGATATATTTTGAGGGTTTTTTTGTAATTTGTCAAGTAATACATTTTTTCATCAAACCTGCGTTTTCCAGCAGTAAGTTCCCTCTAGATTATCCAAAACTGCGTTTTGGACTCTTCAAAACGCAAATAATCTGTTTTTGGCTTCTTTCACCCAAACACTCATTTTAGATTTTTTGCGTTTCTAAACTGAAATAATCAGATAATCGGTTTGATAACGCACTCCCAAACACCCTCTAAGTACTAATTTATAATGAAGATTTAAATTTTAAAAAGTCACATTTGTCGCATTAAACTCAAACATTTATTATTTTATTTATGTATTAGTAAACTCTTCTTACTATATAGTTTTCATTACTTGTTTTTTTTTTTTGAAAGGTAGATTTTATTCAAAAGGCGCACCGGGAAGTCCTCGAAAAAAGGACACCCGGGCAAACAAACGAGATTACATCAAGTCAAGCGGGTATTTACACCAAGCATTCCAATCTATACTTTTCATCTTAGATCTATTTTTAAACCAAAAATACGAAGTCATCTTGATGCTCTCGACCACTTCTGTAGCTCGTCGCCTTTTACCTTGAAAAATACGATCATTGCGTTCATTCCAAATGGTCCACAAAGAAGTAAAGATTATACCTCGCAATATGTTTCTAGCTTGCTTGGTAAGCGGCTGGTTCTTCGTTATCTTTATTAAGTCAATAACATCAAAAACAATCGACGGGTTCAATCGGCACCAATGCTCCACACGGTTCCAAATCTCCGCAACAAAGAGGCATCCAGTGAAGATGTGGGTTGACGTTTCAGTGTCCGAGTCACAAAAATCACAAAGATCATTTTGAAGGCTAACTCCACGTTTGTGCAACTCGATTTTAGTCGGCAACCGATTACGTATCGCTCTCCAAACCATAATCTTACATTTAAGAGGAGTCCAACACTTCCATTTCATATGTTGTTCCACAGCCGGTCTCGGGTAACTAGATAAAAGCTTTCTAGCGCTGCTAACAGTGAAGCGATTTGACCCGCTAGCTTTCCAATTCCATTTGTCAATACCCCCCTTCCAAGCATAGTCATAGATCTCTTCCATAAGATTGAAAAGCTCATTTATCTCAGCAGCAGTAGTAGGATCCTTGCGCTATTTCCACTGCAGGATCTTAGAGCCAGACACAACCCGAATCCTAGCCGTGACGACATTCCATTTATCAGTTTCGAGTCTGAATAAGTGAGGGTAAATTTTCCGGAGAGGATCTTCCCTCAGCCACGAATCCATCCAGAAACTAATAAGAGAACCGTCTCCCACCAAACCTTCAAAGTAACTTCCAAGCGTTTTTCCGGACCAAATCTTCTTATCTCCAATCTTTACAATTTGCTTCCAACATCCACTAGCCGAAGCCGTACACGGAAGGAGCGACCAATTCCTACTCAACCCGTGACAACCAATGGTCACTTTTTTCCACAACCCATTACCCCTGGTTTTAAAACGCCACGCCCATTTTAGAAGAAGCGCGTCGTTAACGTCTTCCAATTTAGAAACACCTAGACCACCCTCCTTTTTAGGCGTAGTAATAATATCCCAAGCGATCCTGTTAATCTTATTCTCGACACTACAACCCGCCCATAAAAATCGTCTCATAATTTTCTCCATACTCTCTATAACCGCCTTTGGAGCTTTATAGAGAGAAAGATAATAAATAGGGAGATTTTCTAACACGGCTTTAATAAGGATTACCCGACCACCAATTGATAAGTGTTTCGCTTTCCAACCGGTAAGGCGCTTCTTAATAGTATTCAAGACCGGTTCCCAACTACTAATTCTCGTCATCTTGGCGCCCACTTTAATCCTCAAGTACACGAAAGGAAAAACCCCTTTTCTACACCCCAAGACTTCTAACATACTATCCACCTCTCCATCTTGCGTACCAACCCCAAATAAGTTTGACTTGTGAATGTTGATACGAAGGCCGGAGCATAAGTAGAAAATACGAAGAATACGAGCCGTGTTTTGAAGATTCTCGCGGGACCATTCACCCATAATAAGCGCATCGTCCGCAAAGAAACGATGATTAAGATCCGTATTGTCAACCCGGAAGTTAATACCTTTGAGAATACCCATGTCTTTAGCCTTGTTCATCAACCAAGAGAGACACTCCATAACAATAAGAAATAAGAAAGGCGATATGGGATCACCTTGACGTAAGCCTTTCTCACTTTTGAATTGAAAGGTGGGAGACCCGTTGACCAACACAGAAGCGCAAGACGACTCCAGAATACCTTTTATCCAAATGCACCATTTCTCGGGAAAGCCCATTTGAGATAGCATAGATAATAAAAAGCACCAATTGACATTGTCATACGCCTTTTCAAAATCAATCTTCAATAAGAACGCTTTTTTCTTTTTTCTTTTAAGCCATTCCAAAACTTCATTAACCACTAAGGGCCCATCTAGAATAAAACGATCAGATAAAAAAGCCGATTGGGTCTCCGAAATTAATTTACCCAAAACCTTTTTAAGGAGGTTAGCAAGGATTTTAGAAATAACCTTGCTAATCACCCCAATCAGGGTAATGGGTCTGTAATCTTTGAGTCCCACAGGCGAATTAACCTTAGGGATCAAATTTATAAACGCGGAACTGCAACCAGAATTAATACGACCTGTCTCATGGAACTCCGACATAATCTGAAAAAAATCATCTTCAAGGACATCCCAAAACCGCTTAATGAAATGAAAATTAAATCCGTCAGGGCCTGGGGCTTTGTTAGAACCACAACCGAAAACCGCGTCTTTTATTTCTTGCTTAGAAAACAAAGCAGTTAACTCCGAGCCCTCTTTCTCATTTAAACGGGTCAAACCTTCACAGACAAGGTTCGGCCGATTACACACAGCTTCTTTGAAGTGATCACGAAAAAAACATAAGACTTCCTTCTTCACTAAAGTCGGTTTCGACACCCATTCACCATTTATTTCCAAACCCGGGATCGTATTTGTAGCTTTGCGACCATTTACAAAACTGTGGAAAAAGCTCGTATTCTCATCACCAAGAGAAGCCCATTTTACCCGAGATTTTTGTCGTAAGTCCCGGTGTCTAAATAAATCAATCTCTTGGAGGCTCTTTTTACACTCGGCCCAAACCCATAATTCCGCTTCATCCAACTCCTTGTATTCCATAAGACATTCCAAATTATCGTTTTCCAACATCAGCCGATTCATGTCTTCATTTTCTTTATTTTTGATATCGTTTATCCAGTTTTTAAGTTTGCAACGAAGAGACCCCAATTTTCTGATCAAATTCAAATCAGCCGGCCCACTATTAGACCAACCCAATAAGCCCGTCAAAATCACCTCTTCACAACCCGGACGATCCAACCAAGAATTAAACCAACGAAAAGGCTTGGGGCCAAAATTCTTATCAATCAAGGACAAACACAAGGGAGCATGATCAGAACACTCTCGTTTAAGAGCTCTGACACACGCACTAGGCCATTGATTAAAAATAGCATCACAAACGAAAACCCTGTCAATTCTACTCATTTTGCAAACGCCCCGTCTATTAACCAAATAAGTAAAACTCATACCTTTCAGGTAGTATTCACGAAGAACCGTGGTAACTATAAAGTCATTGAACTCTCGAGCACAAACAGGATCAAAACGAGAGTTCTTTCTTTCACTCGGCTCACGAACCGCATTGAAATCTCCAAAAACAATCCACCAACCCAGGCCCCCGTATAAAACCTGTGAAATTTTCTCCCAGAGATCTTTTTTTCCCCATTATTTTGCGGAGCATATACATTTATAATATTCAGCCGAGTTAACCCATCCGTTAGTAAACCGGACACGAGCAGAAAATTAGGATCTTTCACAACCATATCTTTTGATAAAACTTTTGGATCCCAAATGCTTAATAAACCACCAGAGTTTCCAACAGAATCGACCTTTTCAAAATCAAAACCAAGACCTCCCCAAAAGTTAGAGACCACCCCTGAATCAACATTACAGGAAATAGTTTCTTGTATCCCTATGAAAGAAATACCCATCTCCGATTTAATTCTCCTAATCCAACCCGCTTTAGAGCCAGGACCCAAACCTCTAACATTCACCGACAAGCAATTCATTTAATACCTTTTTGTAAACCTTCAACGATGATGGAATCCAAAATCAACTTGTCTTGTTGTGCAAGGTCAACACCGAGTTTTGAACCCAACATTTTTGTGGCTTCAGCCTCGTTACGTTGAAGGATAATAATCGGTACCTCATCCTCCTTGGTTGCTTCATTCGACTTGAGATTCCTCTGTAAATCGTTTGTATCGACATGGCCCTCAATGTTGGAAAACTCTAAGTCAACAGGATTGGTATTAAGGTCAAAGGGTGTTTCATCCTCACAATCGGTGTTATCAGCTTTTGAGTTAGTATCCGAATCAACAATACCAAGCAGCCCATTAAGCCCAAAAATATCACTATTTTTCTTTTTGGGCTTTTTAACAACCCTTTGGCTCTCATTGCTACTAGTGTAGGTCATACTGGCCCGGCCCAATTCTGACTTCTTGGACTTCTTTCTTTTAACCACTTTGGAGTAATCAGCAGTCAACGGTTCTTCCCCCAAAGAATGTTCGAAATTGAAATTAGCAGCAGGCACAAAATTCGAAAACAATTCCTCATTTAAAGCATTTGATTGGCCATTAATTCCCTCATTAATGTGATCATCAATCTTGTCCGAAAAATCCGCATCAGTATCAATCTCGTTGATTTCACCATTTGTCTCCGGCGCCGGTTCACATTCCGTCGTGTCTTCGACGATAACATCCTCGTCTGAATCTTGGTCCTCAAGCGTTTTGACTGGATAGAAATCCGGTATCCAATCACCCATTTCTTCACCAACCCAAACTCTAAACTTCCGTTTTTGCCACTCCAAAATGACCTCTTCGGATATCTTTTTACCATCACTGACTAGAATACCGACATAATCAAACGAAAGATCAGGGTCTGACTCCATCTTAGCGGCTTTGTAAACGACTTTTCCAATCATACCTCCGACTAGATTGACGATCTCATGAGTAAAGAGATGTAAAGGAATACCCATGATTTTTAACCAAGCCAATCTCTCATAACTAAGAGATTGACCTCTCCATAAACAAGCTGATGAAAACTTGGAAGTATCTTTATTCGCAGCCTCAAGAACCAATAACGCTAACTCTTGGTCATCGAAAGAAATCAACAAATCTAGTCCACCAAGATATTGTACGTTACCATAGCCCGGACAATGCTTATGCAAAAACAGGTAGATACTTTTCATGGCTTCCACATCAACCATTCTACCAACAATAGCCCTCCCATGCAAGCTTGAAAAACCATTAACTTGATGATCAACATTAACAGTCTTCCCAACTAGCATATCTTTAAACGAGAACTCCCCAGATTCAAACTTAGTCCCCATATGATTCGTCCCATCTTTACGAATAGCGTTTCCAGGATTACTCATTGTTGGACTATCTCTAGGCACATTAATCTCCCCATCTTCTAAAACAAAACGTGCAATATTGAACCACAGTTTGTTGTTTCCCATGCGAATGTTTCTTAGATTCTTGAGCAAATCCGATTTGTCTTTCACATCCAGTATAGAAAGGAAGCCAAATCGATTACCCATCTTGTCTCTTTTCCTTGCGATGTATAAGTCATATATTTGTCCGAAAACACGTACATGACTCGCAAGGTCAGCCCCACTGCATCCCTCTGGTAAGTTTGTGACAAAGATCTTCGTAATACGACGTTGAAACGCTTCCGGAATGGGTTTCCGGCGGTTATTCATTACTTGTTAAAAATAAATATTATAATCCTTAACACTTACATTTATGACATGAAACGCTTATTGCATAGTTTTTATTTATTTAAAAGAATATATATTATAAGAACTAATACTTGCATTTATGACATGAAACTTTTATTGTATAGTTTATATACGGGTTATTATATAAAAATGTCACTAAAGTTCGCCGGAAATTTATCTTAAGTCACTAAAGTTTAAAAGTTGTCATTCAGGTTACTCAACTTTAAAAAGCAAACACGTCTATAATTTCAGCGATTTTTACGTTTATTTTTTTTATATGTTAAGCAACATAAATGTCATGTCTTTACAAGTTCAGTAACCTGGATGACAACTTTCATAAGTTCAGTAACGTGGTTGACAACTTTCATAAGTTGAGTAACCTGAATGAGTGATTTAGGACAAATTTCCCGCAAACTTTAGTGACTTTTTTGTATAATAACCTGTTTATACCCCTTTTGTTTCAATTTTATTGTCCATCTTTCTATTTCAAGTTGTTCTAGTTTAATTGTCCACTACTATATATAGTAGTTAGAATTGCTTAAGTTTACTATATTACCCTTAATCAAAATTGTTATTTACAAAACTATATGAAACATTAAACAATTGTCAAAGGGTTAAAATGTCTTTTTCGTAACTTTTACAAAAATCAAACGTTAACAAATGCATTTTTCTTAAACTGTGTATTTTGTCTGTTGGCAGTAATTTTGGGACGAAAGTAGTATTTATTTGTGAAAGATATTGTAATTATTAGTACTTTACATTTATGGCGCGAAACTCAAATTTTTATAAATATATAGTCATGCATGCCCGAGTGATGTACATGTCTTAATATTTTTAATAAAACGTTAAACTCTGTCAATGAATATCTATTTAAACTTGAATCTATTATACATGTTGTTCAAAAAATAAACACTTGAAGAGAAAAAAATTGTTTAAGATAATTTATGATAAAAATAAGAGACATCGCTATTTGAACTTCGGTGTATTATAAACGATGCTTTAAAACACACTAAAATGCAAAACAATTTTTGTTTAAGAGAACCTATTATATCAAAACACTAACTCTGAACCAACTTTTACAAATACATATAATCTTTTATAACAAAAAATATATATTATAAATCATAACAATAGTTTTTTTTGTATCTTTATTGCCTTATTCATTTATACTCATTAATAAACTTGAAGATAAAACAATTATTCCTTAAGAGAACCTAATATATCAAAATTCTAAATTTGAACCCAACCTTTAAGAATACTTTAAATATGTTATTATATTAAAAAAATTATTCTTATTTTGCAATTCTTTTATAATCATAATATTTATATTTATTGCATGATAAAAATTTATATATTATAATTACTATCTTTATTACAAAAAATAATTAAAAAAATTGTAATCTTTAATACTAACATTTATTCTTATTTTTAATTCATAATTCTTTTATAATCATTAATACTCACATTTATTGCATGAAATTTAAAAGTTATATATCAAACATTTAGCTTTAGACCAACTTTTATAGATACGTTTAAACTATATATAAAAAATTATATATTATAAACCATGACAATAGTTTTTTATTTGTATTGTCTAGTTATTTATAATCAATAATACGTACATTTATTGCACGGTCAAATATTATCTATTATAAAGTATAAGTTCTAGGTATTATAGTTCTTTTATAACCATTAAGTATAATAATTTCTAGGTATTATAGTTCTTTTATAATCATTAAGTATAAATTACAAATATTATAGTTTTATTATGATCATTAATACTCACATGTATGATATTGTAATTCATAATTTTTTGTAATCATTAATACTCAAAATTATTGCATGAAACTCAATAATGTAATATAATATTTTAGTTTCATGTAATAAATATGAGTATTAATGATCATAAAATAAATATGATTCTATCTATAATCTATCTATATCTATAATCTATAATTTTTGAGTTTCATGCAATAATTTTGAGTATCAATGATTATAAATAATTATAATATACTCCGTATAATTTTTGAGTTGTATGCAATATATATGAGCATGTATGATTATAAAATAATTATGAATCTATCTATATGATAGATTTTTTTTTGAACGGCAAATTTAATAAAAAACTAGCAAAAAGCTAGAAGAAAATTACAAAAAAATTAAATGGGGATTTTCTAAGCAAGAATCCCAAAAAAGCGCCCTATTACATCTACTAGAACGCCAATTAAAAGACAAAGACACGATATCGTCAAACATCATCGATCTTCTAGGAGGCGTCGCATTGAAAATAAACGATTCATGAAACCCCAAATAGACCACCACGCTACACAGAAAACACCTTCCAGCAGAGACTTAACTTTGGACGAAAGACGAATCAAAGAAAACCATAAGTTCCAATCCGAAAATGACGACACAACCTGCCAATCTAACTCCCACCAACGACATATCCGATGAAAGATGCTCTGAGCCAAATCACATCCAAATAGAACATGGTTGACGTTCTCCTCCGAAGATAAACATAAATGACATATAGAAGAATCCAATAAATTCCTCTACGAGCAAGATTAACTCTAGTTGGAAGATAATCTCGACGGGCTCGCCAAGCAAAGACATTGATCTTGATTGGAATATACTCTACCCATCTCGTGGGATCCGTATGAGAAGGAAGAAATAAATTATCGATGAATTTATGAACTTCTTTAACCCGAAACTCTCCATCACCTGACAAGTCGCAAAACCACCTGTCGTGGGACTGAGAAAGCACCACCAACTCCATTAAAGAATTTCAATCCGCCATTTGATGATGTTCGGACTCGGCCCTCAACGAACGCCTGAACAAAAGAGATACCACGTCCTGAACTTTAATAGCAACCGAAACCTCCTTATTCAACTCAAGCGCAAACAAGCAGGGAAAGAGATCTTTAAAGGGCTTATCCCCCAACCATTTATCAAACCAGAAAATCGTTCCACTTCCATATAAGCCCAAAAATCAAAACCTTACTTTATGATAAATAATCATATTTATTGAATGAAGATAAATATAGATAGGTTATAGTAATACTAATCATATTTATTGAATGATAGATTCATAATTATTTTATGGTCATTAATAACCACATTTATTGAATTAAGATAAATATAAGTACATTATAGTAATACTAATACTCTTACTTTATATTATTATTCTTCGGCCTTTATATGCATACTAGCAGGGTATTCACGCAATGCGGCGGCGGGTATTTTATGATTATATTTTGCGGCAAGCAAATGTTACATGGTTATACGTTTTTTCTAAAAATAATTGTACGAATGAATGAATTGGTGTGTGCTGTTACAATGTTTTGAATTGGTGATGTTACAATGTTGTGTATTTAATTTCCAAAAAGATAGCTGAATTTTAAAGCTATGTATTGAATTAATAGCAAAATTAATACATTTTTTGTAGTCTGACTTATTTTGAAATGTGAAACTTCCTTTTTTAGTAAGTGTGTAGGCTTATTTTTTTAAAACTTCCTTTTATAGAAAGTCCTAAAAATATTATAAGGTAGTATAGATATACAGAGTATTGTGAAGATCGCTCATTGCAGCGAAAACTTTGTCACGGTTTATATATGTTTTTGATTTATTTGAAGGTACTTGTATAATTTATAAGAACTCAGAAAAATATTATTTAGATGTTTGTTAGCTAATTTTGAAAAAAGTAAAAAAGTGACTTTGATAACATACATTAGTAGATGTGGTTCAAGGTACACTAAATTTAGCGAGACACTTTCTTTATCGGATAAGGATCCTCTCATGTTCATTTAAACATGAGAAGTAATGTTTTGAGATCAAATAAAATACATGTTTTGCACTAATAGCAATATACAATTACCACAAGCACAACATTACCTCTCATGTACAAATGAACATAAAAGGATCCTCATCCTTCTTTATCTATGATTTTGGTTTTATTATTTTTGAACGATTGTTAGATAATATTAACATAATTTCAAGTTGAAAGTTGTAGGAATAAAGAATATTCATTTTAAATATCAATAAAATAACAATTTCAAGAGTAAAACTAAAAAATATGTATGTTGTATGGTTTAAATTTGGGTTGCCAAAAATAAAGGCATGATGTTAACCAACTTTGCTAATAAATATTTCAAAAACATTGTTAGCAATTTTTAGTTTTCAAGTTACTCTTCTAAGATTTTTTTCGAATTTTTCTAATCAAGCTTTCTACATTGAATTTAACTCCCAAATTTCCATAAGAGGGAATTGGATGTCTTAATATTTACAAAACTACAGTGGACTTTAAACCCATCCTTTAGGAGAGCAGACTTTATAGCTAAGTCTCTAGCTAATCCATTTTTCAAGTGATTAGATAATTTTGTTGACATCTTACAAACTCTATAGAAATCACCCCCATTCATGATAAGTTCACGAATCATGCTATGCCTGACACCTAAGTTTCTAGACTTCCTAATGTACATATGGATATAAGCCTTTGCCAATATAGCAGCACTATCACAACAAATAGATATGGGTGTTATAGGTTTAAACCGCAACGGAATCTCAAGAATCAAGTTTTTCAACCATTATGCTTCTTTACCAGCAACTGTGAAAGCCACAAATTCAAATTCCATTGTTGACTTGTGATGCAAGTTTGCTTCTTGGAAGCCCATGAGATAGCATCTCTCCTAAGCAAGAATACTGAACTACTTGTTGAAGAATTGTCTTCGGAGTTGTTGATCCAATTTGTATCAGTGTATCCCTCTAACACTGAATCAGTATCTGCTTCTACTTGCAAGCGACGAGTACTAGGATTACTAGTGTACCTACTCAGTTTACCTAATGCAAAATCAATATCATGTCTTATATAAGTCATGACATACATCAGATAGCCAATCACCCTCGAATACTCAAGCTGAGATACAACCTTACCATTACTAGGTTTCAGCTTCTCACTTGTATCCATAGGAGTACTCACTGGAATACAATCATATAATTGAATTTCTTCACTGTCTACTCAATATAATGAGACTGAGAAATATAAATTCCTTTACTTTCATTTTTTATCCTTATACTAAGTATAATATCAGCCTCCCCTATGTTCTTCATGGATAACCTTGATGACATGAAATCCTTTGTCAGGTCTACCTGATATTGGTCATTCCTAAAGATCAGCATGTCATCAACATGTTGATAAATGATGACTCCTTTACCATATTTATCAAAATGTCTATATACACAATTGTCATATTGGTTAAGAAGATAACCACTTCAACAAATTTTTTATGCGATTGCTTAGGTGCTTGTTTCAATCCGTATAAAGAATTCACAAGTTTGTACACCTTGATTTCATTTCCATGCATGATGAAGCCTTGAGGTTTATTCATATAGAACCTAAAAGCCTTGGAATACTCAACATATCCAATAAATATGCAATCTATACTTCTATCACCTAAAGTTTTTAGCTTTGGATGAGGGAGTCTTACAAGTGCCCTACAACCCCAAACCCTGAGATAGTTCATGTTTGGTTTTCATTTAGTCGAGAGTTCATAAGGGGAAATCTTGTTCCTTTTATTAGAAACCTTATTTAAAAAAGGGATTGAGTCGTAGAATAGCAACGTACTTTTCTAAGTGTCCCATTTTGGTACGTGTATTTTTTTAAGCTGTAGAATAGCAATGTACTTTCCATAAGTGTCCCGTTCTAGTACGTGTACTTTTTTAAGTCGTAGAATAGCAATGTACTTTTCATAAGTGTTCCAATTTAGTACGTGGGATGACGTACCAAATTGGAACACTTATAGAAGTAGGACGTACCAAATTGGAACACTTATGGAAAGTACATTGCTATTCTACAACTTAAAAAAAGTACACGTACTAGAACGGGACACTTATGGAAAGTACATTGCTATTCTACAGCTTAAAAAAAGTACACGTACCAGAATTGGACACTTGGAAAAGTACGTTGCTATTCTACGACTCAATCCCTATAAAAAATAGTAAGTTGTTAACATAGCTTCATCCAAGAACCATTCAGTCAGCCCTGAATAAGAAAATATGGAATTAAGCATCTCTTTTAAGACTCTATTCTTCCTTTCAGAGATACCATTTTGTTGTGGAGTATAGGTATCCGTCGTTTCATGGATTATTCCAACAAACTGAACATATAAAGTATTCATATATTCACCTCCCCTATCAGCTTTAAATCTTGTTATTAAGGCTTCTTGTTGTAATTCTACTTCAGTTTTAAATACTTTAAATTTATCAAATACTTCATCCTTAGTATATAACAAATAAACATAACAGAATCTACAAGCATCATCAATAAAATCCGCAAAGTATTACGTATTCCCTAAAGTAGGTGTAGAATGCAAATCACATAAGTCACTATAAACTAACTTCAAAATTTCAGTTTCACGTTTAACATTTTGGAATGGTTGCTTAGTGGTTTTATCCGGCATACAAGTTTTTCACTTTTCATTGTTTATTTCAAAGGTTGGGATTAAACCATCCTTAGACATATCTTTCATTCTTTTAAAGTATACACGGCCAAGTCTTGGATGCAAAAGGGTGTGAATCATTCAGTTTAGAGGTTGACATAAAGGATGAATTAACAATATCATTAACAATATTAAGCCTAAAATTTGATTGCAAAAATAACCAAAACCAATAAACATGCCATGTTTAGATAAAACAAACTTATCAAATTCAATAACTTGTTTGTAACCACAATTATTCAACACGCTACTTAAAACCAAATTCTTTCTAATTTGAGGAACATTCAAACATTAAACAAAGAAACAACCTTTCCAGAACTAAATCTTAAGTCCACACTTCCACGTCCCTGCACTAGATATGTTGACTCATTTCCCATTTGAAAAATTGATCCATCATTTAGCGCCTCGTAAGTCTTGAACCATCATTTGTCCTTGCACACATGGATTGTTGCACCATAGTCAACTCACCACACTACATCATCATCCTGCAGAAAGAACTCCTTAAAGATATATGTAATATAATAAATCTGAAAAGAATAATTAAATACATTATGACCTTTCAGAGGGATGGTAAAAACACTCCATGAACCACTTGTGCCTAAACCATTGGTTTTATTACCAAATTTTTAACCTTGCAATCCTTTTTCAAGTGTACATGTTTCCCAGACTTCCAACAAGTCAGTTTTGACTTCTTGTTAGGATCTGCTTTGGTGTTTTCATGATGTCTACGTTCTCCCTTGTAGCCATTGTACATGGTGGAGTTGTTATATCCCACCATATTGACTACTGATAGACTAAAAACATTGTTGCTCTTTGGCTTGTTACTTTCTTGTGCCTTGAGTATTCCTCAATACGAAAATGACTGCCCAACTCAACAAGAGTTAATTCCTCCTTCTCATGTTTCAAGGTATGCTTGAAATCTTTCCAAGAATGGGGAAGTTTATTAATGAAACAAGAGACTGAAATAGCCTCATCCGTGTTCATCTCGTGTTGTGTGAACTGACCAAGTATATAAAGAAGTTTAATTTATTGTTCCATGACAAGTCTAGAATCAACCATTTTAAAATTATTAAAATTACTTACAAAGAACTTCTTGCTAGAGGCATCCTCAGCCATATACTTAGCCTCCAAAGAATCCCATAGTTCTTTAGCAGATTTAACATTTATAAATATCAAATAAGTATCTGGCATACCATTGAGAATTAAGCCATGACAAACATAATTTTCATTTTCCTACTTACTCCTCTTCCTTATCGAGTCCACGGTAGCATCATCACCATCATCTGTAATTTGAGTGCTAAGAACATACACCACACTCATGCTCGTCAAGAAGAAGTGCATCTTCTTTTGTCATCCCCCAAAATCTATTCCTTCATACTTATCCAGCTTGGAAAAGTTAGCCACCATATGTTTCATGCTAGCAACCATTGATTATCACAAAATAGTTTCTTTTGATTATTGGTTGTTTTATGTTATTCAACACCCGTAAGGTGAATATAATTATTCTAGTTGGATATCACTTAGAATTGTGTAATCACTTTCCAAAGAAAACTATTTGACCCTAATGCCTCGGTTACATGAATATCTTATTAGGATAAGACCAAGTGTAATGTTGTAATGTTCTTGATTTAGGCACAAAACAAGAACTCATTTAGCATATAATAGTTTAGGTTTCTCTGATTATTTTTTCATGCAAACGCATATCTATTATATAAAGATGAATACTCAAGTTAATGGAATTATGAGAATTAATTGGCCTATTAATCTCCTCATAATACTCCTCATTATTTCAATAGTGGTTACATGACCAATTAAACGTGGTCATGAAGTTGCAGTTATAATTTCCCTTGAATACATTAAAGTCATTACAAGTTAGTTGAATTTAGTCCAACATGTTTACTCGCTGATGAGGTTGCTCCCGCTCCCTGAAAAGGTATTCCCCCTGAGTACACTCCCTGAGGAGACTACTCCCTGATGATACCATTCAGTGTCCACTCAGTGAAAAGTAGGACAGTGAACTCATTAGCCAGATGAAAGCATTTAGTGTTTCTCACTAATGAGCGTACCTGCTCAACGCATCAGCTACTTGAATTCCACTATACTGCTATCACAGAGTCATGGTGGTTCAGTGACCTGATAAGTGTACACTCTGTACCTCCAAACTCATTAGCAGGTGTAACCTAAAACCCTCAATTGCACTAGAATTCCAATAGACACAACTCTTCCCAACGAAGCCAACCATCCCCTAAGACAAATCCCCTTCGCCGGTTCAGCGTTATGAGAAAAACTAATGCCATGGCACCGTGATCAATATCATGTTTCTTTTATAAGTTGATCATGTTCAAGTTTTTTTTAAGTTCAAAAGTTTGTAATATACATGTTTGCTTTAAAGTTTTTTTTTTTTTTTTTTTTTTTATATATATATATTGTTACTTGATGTTTTATTTTAGCTTTTTTTTGTATGCTCATTTTTAACCATTTTCTTATTAGGGTTTTGTTGGATCAATTTTTATTCTTTTTTTTTTGACATAAAGTATAGTTAATATTAAAATTCATTGATTGCATTAAAACATTTATTAAAATTCTATGTATTTAAATTCTTATAGGCAATGATATTTACTTATTTAGAATTCTAGTAGAAACAAATTTGTGTTGTCAGGTTGGGCACTAAAGATATAAAGATGCACAGTACTACTTAAAAATCTATCCTACAGGTTTTGCTATACTTTAATTGTTTTTAATTGGCTTGTATTATATGCTTTTATTGTTGTTAAGAATTTCACAATATTGTGTGGTTGATTAGTTTGTATCATATGCTCATTTAGTGGTTTTGCTTAATTTAAGATTAAGGAATGTCTTAATCACATTTAATGGATAAAATTGTCTTCTTCCCTTACTTGTAGTGACATCAATGCAAAGATAAATTTAGTTAACAAAACTGTACATTGTTTGCATGTATCATAAAATACTAGCAGGGTATTTGCGCGTTGCGGCGGTAGTTACCCTGAAATAAAATTTTCCGGTGAATCATATATTTTAGTTTATTATGTTCTTTTTGACAATAAATTTACAGATATCAAGAATTTCATTTAGACCGTGCCCATTCGGGCTCGATCCTGTTGGTCCGTGCCCATTCGGGCTCGAGCCCGTTTGGCCCGCGCCTGTTCGGGCTCGAGCCCATTTGGCCCGCGCTTGTTCGGGCTCAAGCCCATTTTGCCCGTTGCCTGTTCGGGCTTTAATATTTGTATAATGTGCTTTATTATTTGTATTAGTGACATTTAATGCAGGGTATCCGCGCGTTGCGGCGGCAGGTATCCTGAAATAAAATTTTCAAGTGAATCATGTATTTTAGTTTATTATGTTCTTTTTGACAAAAAATTTACGGATTTCAAGAATTTAGTTTAGCCCGTGCCCGTTCGGGCTCGAGCCCGTTTGGCCTGCGTCCGTTCGGGTTCAAGCCCATTTGGCCTGTTGCCCGTTTGGGCTTGAATATTATTTGTATTAGTGACATTTAATGTAGGAATTGTGTTTAATTTGGTTGTACAATATGTTTGATAATTTGTATTTATTATGTTAGGGGTGTTTTAATAACTATATTAATTGTATTTATTGATCAGTTAATTAATTGACTATATTAAATAGCATTAATGTGGTGTTTTATTTTTTTAATATGTGCATTAAAGTGGTGTACGCTATGCTTCTTGTCTTGTACGTCTGAAAATTATGTGCATTAAAGTGTTGTACATTATGTTTTTTTTCTTAATTATATGAATCACTAATTATAGTAACATGTGTAGGCTTATATTTTTAAGACTTTCTTTTATAGGAAGTCCTAAATACATTATAATGTAGTATATATACAAAACATGGATTAGAACAGATGAAGTCTGGTTGTGTTTGACGCAGAGTGTTTAGGAGCATTTGAGAGCGTTGAGTGTTGTGATTTTTAATGTTGGTTTGGCAAGCAGCAAATAACTTACCTTTTTTTCATATAGTTTATTTTTTAACGCTCTATGAAGTATCATTTATGATCGTCTAAACATTTATGAGCTGTTCTACACATTATGATTACAAGTTTACAACTAAAGCTATGTTACCAACCATTTTTGTAGGAAAAAAACAGTCGTTGCTCACTATTACTGCTCATCACTACTAATACTTTTGACAAACACACCTTATTTACTCCAAAATGAAAAAATACATTTGAAGTTTAATCTAAAACTCTAAACACATAAAATCCTTGTAAAAGACAAACAGCTAAGGGCCTGTTTGATTTATAAGTGGTATGGAGTATTAGGATTTGGTAATGATTTGAAAGATTTGGGAAATTTTTGAGAAAAGATTAGGAGAGTGAATATATATTATTATATAAAAAATGATTTATTAAATAATAAAAGATTAAAAAATATTGTTTAGAATACAAAAAGAAAAAAAAAAAACAACATGACGTAGTAAAAGAGAAAAGTACATTCTGTGGATGAGAGATTATGGAATCAATATTGTGTGAGAAAATCCACTAATTTATAGCGATATCGGTTTTCAAATTCCACAACTTTACACCATTTAAAAAATAGCCAACAAAACTAATAATTTGTGTATTCATTCTAGGCCAAGAGTGGAATACCCCCATAACAAACACATACTGAAAAGAGGTAACGCTATATCTTTAATTATCTAAAAAGCATGTTAATATCTTCATATGTTTGTATTAAATACTTATTAAAGTCTATAACTTATAATGTATTTAAGTTATATTTGTACTACATTATAAAGCATTTGGGACTTTTTAAAAATGAAAGTTTTAAAATATTATGCTGACATATTTAGGGCCCGTTTGGTATGTAAATGGGTTTAAGATTAGGATTTGGATTTGGATTAAGATTTTGACTTGGATTTGATGAAATTAAATGAATAGAGAGAAAATATATTATTATATAAATATAAAATATATTAGGTTAATGTAAAATATTACTGTATATTTTATTTAAAATGATTATTTTATGAAGTACAAAATAGGAGATAAAGAAAGAAGGCAAAATGAGCCCAAAACTTTTCCAAATCTTATCTTCATAACTTTTAGGGCATGTTTGTTACACGGGTTTTGAGTGAAGGTAATGGACTCATGTCCAATGTTGTTTGGTGCAAAACCAAATACAAATAGTAAGGCATCATGCCCATTTATCTAATCCTAGCATATGTAGTAGGTTTTTAAAATTTTGTCAGTAACTTTTCAGATAAAATTATTCTCAACCACAAAATTTCTACAACTTCTCATATCTTTTCTATTTAATGGCATTTTTTATTCAAAACTAATAGATAATTAATTTTAACATCAATTATAAAGCAAATATATATTTATTAATATAATATTTTCTTTTTCCTACATCAAATCAAAATCCAAACCCTAATCCAAATCCGAATCCTAATCCTAAACCCGTCTACAAACCAAACGGGCCCTTAGAGATGCCTAAGTATTTGGCATACAAACCAAATCTAAATCCAAAAGATTAAACCAAACGCCATTTTTCTTCTTTTGATCCTAATACCAATGCCTATCCCCAAACACACCCTTACTTATTATGGCAAATTTTAATTACAACACTTTAAAACATTTTTTGTGAAAATGTTTTAAAAAATAATTATAAAATACAATATAATTCAATACAAGGAAAAAAATAATTTATAACAATAACTACATTATAAATATTATTTTTAAAACACTCTTAAAAATGAAGAATACGTGTTATTATATATATTATACAAACTAATAAAAAAACACATAGCTTCATACAATTTTAAATTTTTAATTAAACTTATCGTAAAAACTAAAAAATGTGTTTTATAAAAGTCGGATGGTTTTTTCAAAGCAAATGTGCAAAGTGCTAAGTGCTAATCATTTGATATTATATTTATTACATATGTTCATATAATAATAATTATACTTTTTAAAAATATCCTACATGATTTCTTGAATATTATGATTTTCTTTATCTTTATAAATATTCTTATACTTGTATTTTTTATTTGTGTGTGTTAAATATAATAAATATTATTAATACTTCAAACAAGTGCCAAAATTTTTTATAAGATAGTATATTTACATAACTAAATTTTCTTAACATGATGTAAATGATTTAAAAGTTCGATATTGTGTTTTTATTCAAAAATAACTTGTCACTACGAAATTGTCAGCTACTTTAACCTCATACCTTCAAAATATACAGCTATCATTTTATATTGCCACAACATGACGTGTGTAATCTGCAATTTTTAACATGAATTAACTTGTTATTGCTTAAAGTTATTCAAAATTAAATTGCCGTCATCTTTAAAGTTATTGTATCAAAAAATCAATGTTGCAAAAATCAGTCAACTCGGCCGATTAATCGTTAATCGGCCGAGTACCTTGTCGATTTTTGAAAATCGTTCGAAAAATCGGCCTAGGATAAAAATCGACACTAAGCAGTCAAAAAATCGGCCGATTAATCGGCCGAATAGGGCAAATCGGTCATTTTAAAAATAATAATAATTTAGGCATTATACTTAATTTGGAGATCGTATATTTCACTTATAACGCACAATGGGCATCATAATCAGAATTGTAGCCTTTTATTGAGGTTTGGAAACATAACAGGCTTGTAATCGGTTAAGATTTTTAGTTTGATCTCCAGAAATACTAAAAAATTGCAGGAAATGCCAATCCGATTAATCACCGATTAATCCCGACTTGACCGATTACTCGCTACAAGGTAGTCGACCGCCCGACTACCGATTCACGATTTTTGCAATGCAAAAAATATAAAACTTTAGAAATATTTATCGCTGTAAATTTTATTACATGGTATCCGCGGTCACAATGCATGGTACCCTTGCTAGTTTAATATTACGTGATATATGTAATATATTAACATCATATTT
This sequence comes from Chrysanthemum makinoi, assembly GCA_910596185.1. Classification (NCBI taxonomy): domain Eukaryota; kingdom Viridiplantae; phylum Streptophyta; class Magnoliopsida; order Asterales; family Asteraceae; genus Chrysanthemum; species Chrysanthemum makinoi. The sequence goes on along the minus strand of OU343217.1, from coordinate 128,703,674 downwards.
ACAGGGGATACTACCGATGTAATCTTGCGAAAGGTTGTCTAGCTCGAAAACAAGTTGACCAAAAAAGATCCGATCCTAATGTCCTGATCATCACTTATATAGGAGAGCATAACCACCCGTTACCACCTTCACCGTACGGCGAAAGAGAGAACAATCAAAAGACAAAAATAGATGAAAGCAAAGACGTTGGAGACAATAATGTGCTAGACGAAGTTATCGATGATGGTAAGTTTGAAGTCATCGATGATGGTACGTTTGATGGGCTGGATGAGATAGTTGATTTGACATAAGAAGATAGTTTCTTAAAGGTCAAGAAGTGGTTCAACTGCGTCAACAATAGCTTAGTTGTTCTTATATAATATTGTCGAATTTGAGAAGCGAATGTGTTTCTGGAGCTTTAATTTCTATTTCCGAAACATGCTTGCTAATGCACTCAATCAACGTGGAATTTCTTTTTCTATAACCCTTAATGGTTATGTTCATAACTAGCCGAAATATTTATATGTAATATTATAGCTCAGCGCTATGTATAACTATATTATTTTATTAGCTATATAATATTTCAAAAACCTTGACCCAGTGTTTCTGTCCAATTTGAGAAAGTGCCCAGCCCAAAAAATGTCCATCGTGTATACTGCATAGACGCAAAACATGCTTCATGATTGGCTGATCTATAAACCACTTTTTTATTAATAAACTTTCTTGGGCTTCTTTTTAGTCAACTAAAATGTCCAGCCCCGTTTTCTTTCTTTTTTCTTTTCTTCGGATAGTGTTACGGTGTTACCAACTTACCAACGCTTAAACATAAACCATCATGTTATTTGTGCACAAATATTTTATCAAAACCTTTTTTTTACAAAAAAAGAAAAAACTGAGACATACACATATGTTTTATTAACTAAAATTATATCACCCACTTACTTTTTTTTCTAATATGTGTGCACAACTATTTTAACAAAAAAATTGGAAGTACAAAAGGTTTTCGAGATGTCCGAAAAACTAACTTTTTTTAAACTAAAATATACCAAAAACCGAAAGTAGCTACAAAATATAACAACGTTTCCCCATATCAAAAAACGACAACCACTAAAAATAAGATGTTGCACATTCATCCATAATGCTCAACGCAAACCATAAGGAAACGTTAATCACAAAACGTAAATACACGCAAGCACCAAACCAAAATACATGCCAAAAATACCCACCGCAACGCGGCAGGTGCAAATACCTTGTTTTTGTTATGGCAAGCTAGCCAAAAGTTGCAAAACTTGCTTAAAATACAAAAATATATGTGAGGTTTTTACACATTATTTTTGACACAATTTTGCGCTATGGATTATAACATAGTTTTGCGGACATGTCAAATGCGTTATTGTTTTTTAACAATTCGTTATTCGAAAAAAGGATTTTGAGATGTATACGTTTGTATATTTTTAAGTCGATTTCCATGAAAAAGTTTACAGGATCAAGAAAAACGCATGACTTCATAATTTCATATCACGGATTTACAAAGAGGCTGCAAATGTGTTAAAAGGATTTCATGACCAATTCGTCGTAAACATTTTTCATATTTCGCCTAGCTTGTAAAAAACCATTTACATTTAACCATTTGACCAAATTATATTTTCTGTAATCCTAAGTAACCAGAATGTCGATTATTTTGTTTAGTTTCATTTCAATTTCTATTTCTAGTTTTATCTTAACTCATGAATGAGAAAGAATCGAGTGAGAATAAAATTCAAAATAAGAATGAAAACTAGCCACACTTGAGAAATAAAAAAGGAGAAACTAAATAAGATGCATATATTTTTATAGATGCATCTGAGACATGTGGTTGTGATTATCTCTCATCATTTTTATTTTATTTCTCATTC
>OU343217.1:128644300-128696800 GCA_910596185.1 Chrysanthemum makinoi | reverse complement strand
TTCATGCATTTGGAAATATATCCATTTGCATTATGTATGAAATCATGTCATGTTAGTCTATGGGTAAAATTGTGTTTTTATTGTATTGATTTGCCACTTTACCGATTTCTACATATTTGTGGAAAACCAGAAGGGGGTTGAATAGTTTTACCGAATAAAACTTTGTTTTAAAATATTCAGATCGACTTATGTCAATCTATTTAGATGTGTATGTTGGATATTGATAGATATATATGTAAAGATATAATGCAAAGGTAAGGAGTAAGAAACACAAAACCACGACACGAGTGTTTATAGTGGTTCGGGTACAAGGACACCTTCCTTTCCCTACTCCACTCCCCGAGTCACCTACTCGAGAGTTCATTAGCACTACACAACATAACTCCTTATGGCGGAGAAGCCTTCACAACGTCGCCTACTCTTTTTCCGGTACAAGGCTAGACACCGAGTTCTTCCACGAGGTAGAACCACACCTATCACAACGTCGCCTACACTTTATCCGGTACAAGGCTAGATACCTAGTTCTATTACAAAGGATGAACTAATACCCAACACTACACAACACGTATCCCAAGGAGACCCACTCCTTATTACAACATCATCAAGGATATCAATATCCTTGGACACAACCTATATCTGTTTGTACATCGATGCACCATATCGATTGTACACCCTTGGCATCTTTCACTAATGCCTTTGACATGATCTTTTGGCACCTTTCACTAATGCCTTCGACTAGACCCTTTGGGCATCCTTCACTAATGCCTTTGACACGGACGTTCGGCACCTTTCACTAATGCCTTTGTCTTGACCCTTTTGCCATCCTTCACTAATGCCTTTGATACGAACGTTCGGCACATTTCACTAATGCCTTCGTCTTGACCCTTTTGGCATCCTTCATTAATGCCTTAGACACAACACTTCTAGAGAGGAAGAAAGAACTATCAACAAGAGAACCTCAGTAGTCTTGATGATGACAAAGCATGGAAACTCATGGACTTGAGCTTGCTTGACTTCAAGAGATGGTGATCTCGCCTTTAAGAGGAAACTAGAGGATCACACAAAAACAAACACAAACTACATAGAAAGATCCTTTGGATCTGAGGTTAGAGAGTTTACAATACTAGGAGAAAGTATGTGTGGAAGTGGCAACAAACAATGAAGAAATGGCTCACTATTTATAAAAAAAAACATGCTACTGTTCCACGGATCCCACGGATCCCTTGCTAGAGGGATCCGTCTAGTGTAATTTGAGGGATCCGTGAGACGCTCCTCATTACCCATGGGTTATGGGTTATGGGTCATGGGTCCTAGACTTTGGATCATGGGTATCCAAGTAGAATACAATGTATCTAGAAGATGCAATATATCTAGTCAATGGGTTATGGGTTAGCTCCATGGGTCATGGATAATACCCATTATGACTTATGATATCATGCAATGGGTCATGGATTATAATTCAAGCTCCATGTATATGGGTCATGGACTTTGGGTTTTACTCAACTACATTCAATGTGTTAAGTCAATGGGTTAAATACTTAAACTTCTACCCATTCTATTACGTATTATAATACATACTAAGTATGTATATATCTACCCAATATGTAAATACTAGTTGTTATACATATACATTACTATAACAAGAAAAACAGTATTACTTGTTTAGTGATTTATATGAAAATGTAAGTGTGTTAGTAAACTATTGGCTCAAACCATTTACGTATTTTATTTGTTTCGTTAAAATGATTTTACGTTTGTTATCGACAAAACATTAGAAGATCGTAAAATATAAATAAACGTTTTTACGGCTTATTTGTATTAACAATCTCCCCCTTTTTGTTGATGACAAAACATAAGATTATTTTAAAGAAAAACTAAAATTCGTAAAAGTTTGAATTGGAGTTTTTACTCTCTTCTCCCCCTTTTTGTCGAAACAAAAAGAGCGTCGAAAAGAAACTAACACATTTGTTTTAAGAAAAACATGTGAAACGAAAAATAGAGAGTAAGAGAAGAAAAGTATTCTCATCTTAGCTCCTCCTTGACGAGTTTGTCCCTTTGTGAAAGCGTTAAGAAAGTAGAAATACTAAGCTAGTGCATTGCAATTATGTTTGCAAATGGTTTCGTATTTGTGGCAAATATGCTCCCCCTTGACGAGTGCTCCTTTGTGAGGAGGACGTCAAGTAATGTAGACTAATTTAAATTTCAAATGATTTTGCAATGTTTTGCTTTGACAAGAAACTCCCCCTAGCTAAGGGTATCAAAGTCTTCATGTGTATATTGAAAATCTACAAAAAATAAAGGTTAAAAAAAAGTATATAGAGCATAATTTCCTGCAAATAAGACTCAAGTTAGTAATAAACAAGTCTTTTGTTGCACGGATCCCACGGTTCCCTCTTTGGAGGGATCCGTCTAAGCTAAACTGAGGGATCCGTCTGTCTGTAAGCTTAAGACAGAAATGGTGATGTAAAAAGTGATATTAACATCAAAATGAGATATGTATTAAGGCACCAAACATATTCTCAAGACAATATGGCATATAACATGTAATTTTATTCAATAAAAATACAAGAAATGATCTACATATCTCTAAAACTAAGAGAATGATTCAAACATGTAATACATTTTCTAGTAATTCTAAGAAGTGATGGAAACTTAAAAGGCATCAATGTGCTTGAATCTAAGGATGAGCAGACTTGTTGATTTGGTCCAATCGTTCAAGGAGATGATTAAACATGAAATGCAACTCATTTCTTACTTCTTGAACGAGTCCTTGGGTGATTTGACAATTAGAGCAATTATTGTCATGACTAGAAACCAGAGGAGTTGGTATGTTTTGAGGAGGTTCCACAAAAGATGGTGGAGGTGTGTTGAGCAATGTAGAATGTGGTTCCACTAAAATTGAGGGTGATGATGCATGAGTTGGTGGTGGTAATGGAATGTTCTCTATGTGGTTAGATTTTTGGTGATTCTCTATCTCCAAAGATGGAATATTTGGAGATGTAGGTGGTTCCCTATTTAACGAGATAGTTGGTGAGTAGGAAGTCCTTGGTGGTGAGTGCTCTAATGAGTAGAGATTTGGATGGGAAAGAGGTTCGGTAAAGTAATGTAGTCTAGGTTCTAGAAATGAAGGCTTGGGTGTTTTACTTGAACTAGGTGTGTTTGGTTTAGTGCTTGATGAAGCTTTTTCCAACTCAAAAGGTCGAATGCTAATTCTAGCGGTTCTTTTAGCTATTGTTGATTGAGTTTGTTGATGAGGGATTCTAGCATTTGGACTTCTTACGGGTGATGACTCGGTGGATGATATCTCATGAACCATATAAGCATTCTTTTTGGATGAACCTTTGGTTGAGGAGTTCCTACTGGATGTTTTAGTCATAGTGAAGGAGAGGGTGTGGTAAGAATGGTGACTTAAGCTCTTAAGAGTGTTTGGTTTATAAAGGATGAATTTGAGTTTAATGAATTAAATTCATGACCACTAAGAAAATTTGGCATGCACCAAGGTCAACTATGGTGTTGTTCTAATCTAGGGAATCATTAAACGGTAAGAAAAATGTTTAGATTACCAAAAAGGGTTTGAATTTGGAAGAAAAACTGATCACAAGTTGTTCTGTAGACACAGATCCCACGGTTCCCTCTCACTAGGGATCCGTCTGGTTATAAACCACGGATCCGTCTGTCAGACAGTAAAGTAGTGAAGTGATTATGCTCTTTTAAGATCTAGTACCTTTAAATCTTGAGGGTTTGACTTTCCTTAGATGTCTTAAGTGATAGATGAGTTAAATGTCCAACCATAAGGAGTGAGGATACTTAATGATGGTATTTGGTAGGAAAGTAGACTTTTTGAGAGTGCAACTAAGTGTTTTAAGGATGATACTCATTGATTTGAGAATGACAAATGAGGGCAATTGATCCTAGAGATCAGATGGTGGCTTAAGAGAAATTTGAAAATTTCCTATAAAATAAAAAGAAATGAAAAACTAGTTTTAAGCCTATTTTAAGGTAAGGATGACTAAAATCAATTTGTTAAAATTGAGAGAAATATCAAGCTAAGTGTTTTAAGATGTGAGGAACAATGTGTGAGCATTGGAGTGGAAATATGGTGAGTTTAGGTGACTTGATAAATCAAAAGCACTTTGAATTTGATCCTAATTTAGCTATGGGTGAGTGTGAGACCTACTGAGCTTGAGGAAGACTTAAGTAGTCTTAAAGAATCATGTTTAGCTAGTATGATGTGATCTAGGGGAATGGTTTGATGTATAAAGTTCCGCTGGTGCATGTCTGTTTTCCCGGATCCCACGGTTCCCTCATCTGAGGGATCCGGCTACTACTGACCAGTAGCTTCTCAGCAAATGTGTATTTTTTGCACTCTTTAGCAAATACTCATCCAAATCATTTCTACACTCAATAAACATATACAAACAACAAATATAATGCATAGTAAGAGGGGATGACTAAAATGTAAGCAAAATTAGTGACATCGACTACTTGAATGAGATCAAGTTGTTGTAAAATTCCCATTTTCCCGGCTCCTAAGTTAGAGTGTCTTAGTTCAAGTTATGCCATCTTCTACAAGCTACGTCCTAAACTACATAAATATTGTTTAGATTGTTTACAGAACTTTGTTTTATAAAATGTTCACAAATTAAGGTCTAAGACCTTACCTTCCTTCCACTCATCCTCGTACTTCACCTCCATCTTCATCTCCATCTCTACCCCCTTCACTCTTCACCCCTCTATCTCTACTTCTTCTTTTTCATGAGGAAGTTAGCAAAACATTTGAATATGCCCCTAGTTTGTTGGGACTCTTGTGAAGGGCTTGGGTCATCTGACAGTTGGTTGATGTATGCTAAGGGGTCGAGATGCATGATTCGTTGAAAGCTTAGGGTGGTGTGTGTATGGATAAAACCACAATATCGATATCAAAAATAACCACAAGGAATGATTTAAAATCCCTTTAGGAAAAAGGATAATGAATCAAAACCCGTGAGTGATAGTGATACGGATTAGGAAATCCGAGTCGTTTCCCAACGAGGTGTGAATGGGCAACGTCGTTATTGGTTCGTTATTAAAATGCTCGATGTTTTGGATTTTTGATTTTATTAAAACTACGGGGAATGGGAAAACAATTAAGGGAAATTAAGCTACGGGGAATCCTAAATACGCGATTTAAACTAAAATGTAATTAATAAAACGCGAATAAAATGCAACTAAATCTAATCTAAGTCCTAAAAATGATCTAAAATTACTTTTAAACTAAAAATGATATTTGAAAATTAACTAAGATTTAAAACTATTTTTTAAGATTTTTCTCGAATTTATTTGAATTAAAAACTAATAAAAACTAATTAAATTGCTAAAAATTATAATTTGAACTAGGAAAATTTTGGAAAAATTATTTTTTTGCTTTTTATATTTTTCTTAATCTATGAAAATTGAAAACTTATTTTTTTGAAGCTTTTCTGATTTATTTGTATTAAAAGCTATTTAAAAAGGATTAAAAACTAGTTTTAAATAAGAAAAATAGCAAACAAAGTTGGAAAAATATGAAAAATTAAGGAAAATTCTAAAATATTATTCTAAAACAATGAAAAATGAGAAATGCAAGTTTAGAGTACAGGAACTACAAACTGAGATGAAAAGTGCTTATTAATAAGCACCTAAATAAGCTATAAGTTGTTCTATCAGACCAAAAGTTACCAGAAATGATATTATGCTAATATTGAGTGAAAAGAACTTGAATCAACTAATCCACACTTCTAAATTACCAACTATAAGCTTATGAGCCTTAAATCACACAAATCCAAATCAGGCCTAAGGAGCTATCTTTAAGCTAATGCATAAGCTTATCTAATAAGCTATAGTGAAAAACAGAAGTAGGACTCTCTAGTCTACCAACCAAATATCACCTGGACCAAATTTCAGGGCCTAATGTTCTAAATTGAATCCAATGCAAGACCTGCAAGTGAGCCTGATTCACACTCAGTTATGCTGAGTGTGAACAGGGCAATTCAGCTCTAAGAACAAGCTGATTTAGAGCTTATAGAAGCTAGATAAAATTCCACAAAAATGAGATTACTAAACCTGACCAACTGAATTTTGTTATCCCAAATTTTCAATAATTTTGAACCAGAAATGAAGCTATTAAAAATCCACAAAGTTTGATGAAAACTGGTTTTGACACTTTTGATTTTTTTAAACAGAATTGAGATTTTGACTAAATCCAACTTTTGATCTTTAAAAGCAGGTTGTAACTGATGATTTATAAAGTAATATGACCTAGTTAAGCTAGCCTATATGATTCTAAACCTAGAATGCAAGATTTTGAAAGGTTAAAACTCAACTGATTTGAACACTAGAGAAGATTCAAAATGATTTTGACTATTAGCGTTCTAAGGTGCAAATTAAAGTTCTAAATAAGTGCACTAAACCTAAGTGAGATTAACTCAAATGAACTTATCCTTAATACTAACCTCAAACACAGATGTGTACACCTGATCCAAACACACTTTAATCAACTGTTTCACTAATTTCACTAGAGATTCAATGAAAGTTTAACAACCAATACTAAACAGAGATTAAACACTATTCTATAAGCCAAATAACAACAAAATCAAGCAATTATAACAAGCTAATATCAACTGTAACAAATATGCAGATTCAACAGTAAAATGGAAAGAGAATTTGAACTCACAAGATGTCCAGCTATTATGCAGCTTAAAACAATACCCAATCTACACTAAACTAATCTAATTCAACCCAATCCAAGCTCTGCATCAACCCAACTCCATTACCAAAACCATATTAAGCTTCCAGTTGACTTTTGTTGACTGAGTATGGTTTGAGAGTAAAAACTAAGTAGAGACTTTTATAAGCAATCAATAAGCTACTGAGAAGCTTATAATGGCTTATGAAAACAACTTGAATAACTGAAATCAATCTGAACACAACTTTACTATATTTTTTTATTTTTATGAGATTTTTGTATTTATTTTATTTATTATTATTATTTTTTTAATATTTTTGTTAACATGAAATCAAAACTTGAAATAATATTTGAATAAGCTGAAATAGAGATGAAATTGAACTAAACAAGCTACTAAGTAAACTAAAACAGATTTAATGATGAGATTTGGAAATCAAATGAAAACTGAAATTCATTAATTAAAAAGGGATTACAAGTACTAAATAAGAGAATACAATATTTAAAAGAAATTAAGCTTAACTAATACTAAAACTACTCAGATATTACATGCCTACAACTGTGATTACAAGGGGGTATATATAGCCATCGAATGAGCTTGGGAAAGATCTAGAATGAGCCCATGTGCTTTCTCTCCTCATTTGACAGCCCTTGGATACGTTTCCAGCTTCTTCCAATCAACATCAGCCCTTGGATCATGTGCGATTGTCCAATCCACCAATCATAGAAGAGGAATGACACACGGATTGCCACGCTGGCATCCGTGTGTCAGTGTGGTGTCATAATGTGTCAGGGAAAGGACGTAAATACCCTTAATTGTGGTTAATTGTACTTGATTGGACTTGGGGTAGATTAGGGTTTATACCTGGGTTTAGTTTGGGGGGAAAATTTTAGGCGCGTTTGGTTTGTTTAATATATTTCGGTTTTGTTGACCGGGTTAAGTTGGGTTGACCTGGGTATAAGGGTGGACCGGGTATTAGTGTGGGTTGACCGGGTTGGGTTATACGGGTATAGGATTGGACTGGACCGGGTATAGGCATTAGGTTGGTTGGGCTTTTGGATATTTGGGCTTGTGTAGTGTTTTGGACTTAGGATAGATTTAGGACCCATTTGGTATTATAAGGACTAATTGTGTACAAGCTGAAAATCCAGGGACCATAAGTGTAATTCTGAAAATGTAATCCAAGGGCCACTCTTGTCATTCTTCAAATAATCCAGGGACCACTTTTGCCATCTTTGAAAATTCCAAGGACCAAACATGTCAGTTCTGAATCTTCAAGGACTAAAACTGCCATTTTGAGAATTGATTGTCCAAACTTGCAAATTCCTTTCCCAGCCTCGGCTTTTTGCATTCTTCTTTCTCTCGTGCTCGGTTTTCTTTGGTTTTGGCTTTCTTTTGTCTGTTTTGTCATATCCGTACCTGCACATGCAAAAACTCAAGAAACACGCAAATATTAGCAATAAACGGCTCTTTCTTGGTTATTTTGGGTCAGTTTTGATAAAGAAAAGATATGTGTTTAAGCACATAACAAAATACCCCAGACGAGACCATTGTCGTGTCCCCACACAATGCAATCAACTCACGCTTCTAAAACCAAGGATTTCAATCTCTTAAACCTTTGAAGAAGTAGCAAAGATTCCTAAAAAGAGATTAAGAAAGCCTTAATTCTAAAAACGCCCCGTTTACCTTTTAATTCTCATATATAGATATTACGATTAAGCATATTCCGATTATGAGTGACGGTTTGTTGAACTTTCATGTCGATCAATAACTCCAACATTTTTCAAACGACACGTTAGGATCACGGAGTAGGAAACACAACACAGCGTGAAGTGACCATATGGATAGAATACATCATCCCTGATTTTTCACAAGTCCCCAAACTAAGCGTAAAATCGAAATCATTGTTAAATATGACTCTAGATGTTAACACTACCCATGGAAGTTACTTGTGTAATTACCTTTTGCTCCCTTTTTCCTTTTTCCTCTAGATTTTTTTATTTTTGTGAGAATTGAATTTCTTCAAGTTTCTCATTTCGATAAGTTTTATTCTGATAAAGATATGAAGCTAAGTCGCTAATTAGTTATCCATCTTCCCTCGAAAACCACTGCACACAAGAATGAGGTCCACATCAAGGTCCTAATTTCGCACGATTTAGGGAGATATCTCCCGGATTCAAAGTTTGGCTTAACACTTATTTCAGCACATTTTCATTTTTGCAATTTAGGCCCTTGGTCTTTTCAACCACTAACTCAACGGGATTACCGTTTTGTCAGAAGTCTTATTATGACTTTGGATTTTTCCTCTGCCTTTTTGGAAGTCTATGACAACTTTTATGGCTTTGGATTTTTCAACTTTAATACATTTGGGCTTTATTTCATGTTAATTTTTGTGCCAAGCTCCGAATCCTACGGCTTTTATAACAATAGAAACAATAGCAGCAAACTATCAGGAATCAGTTGTCTATTATACCGCAACACTGACAGTACCTTGATGTGTACCCAACTCTCATGGGAAAAATTCTCTAAAGAAGAATAAAGAACTAACTATCGTCAAAAACTCGACATCTTTAATTATTTATTCACAGATATGGGGTGAAACAATATTGTGGGAACAAAAAGCCATAAGTACCTTCGATGGGCTCTAAAGAGAACCATCTACTCCACGCTTAGCATCTAAACTCATAAGTAACTCTATCATTCCTCGATCTCCGCAAATTTAAAATCTCAAATAATGAGATCCGCGGATGCTTAGCCGATAATTTTACTTATCTATGGTTAAGGGAACAAGCTAGGGCTCAACACGCCCGGTCAAGTCAGAATTCCATTCCTACTCTCACCAGCGGAAAGTCAACAAGGTGTCAAAACATATATTAACTTAGCAAATGCTTCGTTAAATAATCTCAAGTCTCGCATTTTTAAAGTCACTTATAAGAAACTAGCAAATTCTTGTTTAAGCTTCGCATATTTAAAATCACTTAGGGAGACTTGCAAATTCTTGGCCTTGTGAGTTAGAATCGCATTTTATAGCCTCTTGTCTAAGCAATTAGCAAAGACTATTTCAAGAAAAACGCATATTTAAAGTAACTTTTAAGAGACTAGCAAAGACTTTTCAATCATAAAACTAACAAAAGCTTACAAAATTTTTTAATTTTTCACATTTTTGCACAATTTTTGCATTTTCTAAGGAAAAACGGGGTTGCGAGAGTACACGACAAAAATAAGCAAGTGCGGTCAAATCAAATCGAAGATTACCCTACCCCAGACTAAAACGAAACATTGTCCTCAATGTTTAAAGGCAAGGGTATCAACGAAAATCTAAAAGCCGTTTATTAAGTATGCTTAAAGATAAACGTTTAGTCAATAAGATTAGGATACCGGATTTCCTTCAGCAACGATCATGAAACTCGAGTGGAGAAAAGACAAACTTCTAGCACGAGAGTCTTCATATCGGGAAAATCCTAGACAAAACATCACTAACAACCAAACACGAGAAATCGAAGAGGCTAACCCCTTCATGTCACTTATTAGAAAATAGAAAGAAGATAGAGATAAGCATGGGGTGCCTCCCACGAAGCGCTAGTGTTTCTCTTCACCAAGTCGCTAGCCTGACTCGTCCCCGAATTCATTTGTCCTTGGGGAAACAAGCCGAAGGGATACCCGGATCAAAAACGGTGTCCTCATTCCCGAAAGAATGAGACTGGGTGGTTTGGGAGGGAAAGAAAATGTCGGGCTCAAGCACATAAGAAATAACTCCTCCCAAACTCACATAAGGCATATGAAAGAACGATCCATCATCCGGTGGTTTTGCGGGTGGACGAAGGAATGTCGGATCACAATGAGAAAACTCCAAGAAAGACGGGAGCTCATGGTAAAGGATAAGAGGTGTAGGCTCACAAATGAAGGCATCCATCGGAAGATCCTTATCTCGGAAATTGGTTTTAACAAAAGGCTCATCAATGCATATCCCGGGGTTGAAAATCTTGTCCTCGGAGAGGAAGGAAATCAAAGTATCATCCATGTGAAAAACCTCACGAGAAGAGGAATCACTATTGGCTAAAAAATAATATTGGACCTCAGGATCAACAAGTTCATCTGTCGAAATCATCACTTCCTTATCTTTCTTTGGGAAAAACGGATCATCGTATTCTTCTTCGTCCTCAGAAAAAATTGAGTCAGTGGGAGCAAGTTCATCGGTGAACTCCTCACTTTCTTCGTCAAAGATTTGATTGTCAAAATTTAGAGTATATTCAGAATCAAATTCGAACAAGGGATTCATGAAGGTCATTTTGAAAATTTCTGGATCGAAAGATGTCTCAGAAGAAGGTTCCATGATTTCAGAAGAAGGAGTGGGATTGCCACTCAAAGGAAGATTGATTTTATTAGAAATCGGAGGTGGGACAAGTGGTGTGCTCTTAGAGCTAGCAGTTTCCACCACTACCGTTGTAGACTCCTTTTCTTGTTTCTTTTTCCGTTCAGCTCGTATTGTCGACATACTCTTAATCGTAAACCTTGAAAGATCAATTCGAGACGGTTTAGGTTCAACTTTCTTTACATCATCTGGATCATTCGGAGGAGGGTACGAAGACGGCTCGTTATATAACAACTTTTCAAGTAAAAGAATGTCCTCCTCCGGGTCAAAAATAGTATCATCAATCTCAACGGGAACTGAATCATCATTAAGAAAGGCCTCGATCTCTTCCCAAATAGGGTCACTTTCCGTAGTGAGAGATGGGAAAGAGTCGGTCATAATCGGATTAAACGGTAAAATGGGATCACCACTTTCTTGAGAAAAATCAATCACACCGATGTTATGAATAGAATGATCATCGGGTGGAGGTTTTGACGTTTGTTCGGCATAAAACACAATTTTTTCATTTCCTTTTCTTATCGTCAACGTTCCTTGGTAATGATCCACAAGGACTTTTGCGGTTCTCAAGAATGGTCTTCCTAAAGTGAGAGGGACTCGGGCGTCAACCTCTATATCAACGATGGCGAAATCCACGGGAAAATGGAATTTATCCACTCGTACCATAACATCGTTGACTACACCAACAGTGTGAGAAATTGTTCGATTAGCTAATTCAATAGTCATACGAGTCGGTATAAGATTCTTCAATCCAAGCTCATGATATATTGCAAGAGGCATGAGACTTATGCTTGCACCTGAATCGGTTAGGGCATTACATTCCTCAATATCATTTAAGGAACAGGGAAGGAGAAATTTCCCGGGATCACCAAGCTTCTCGGGAGCTTGGTTCGAGGAAGAATTAGACGGTGTAGGCTCAAGTGAAATCTTTGAAATTTGTTCCAATTTCTTTTCATAAATCATGTCAGCAGCTTTAATCATATCAGTTGTAAGTTTGAATTTGGTTCCGAAAACAACTTTCATTTTGTCGAATCGTGATTGAATCGATTTGCACGGTGTAAGGTTAGAACTCAGCATTATGACGGAGATAGAAGGAACTTGGGCAACCAGAGGTTGGACGTATTTGGCTTTTCCATTATCAAGAGGAATTACCGGGTCCTTTGTCACCTCGGTCTCTCGTGCTACACTCATCACCGGAGAGGAAGTAGTCATCGAGGGCCCATCATCTCGAATGGTAACGGATTTCATTTCTCCCTTCGGGTTTGGAATGGTGTTACTTGGGAGAGAACCAGAACCCGAGGGTTGACTCATTTGGCACAAAACAGCATTCAACATATTCTCAAGTTTATTCTGCGAAGCATCCATCTTGTTGTTCTGAAGTCGAATTTCGTTCCTAAACTCATTGCTTTGTCTAGTTAACGAAGATTGAAACTCATTTCTGAAACTTGAAATCTGGGTTTGCATGGTGTGAATTTTAGCATTATTGTGCTGAACGTAATTCGTGAATTCATTAGAAGGCAAAGGTGGAGCTTGATAGCTTGAAGCTTGATATCCTTGATTGTAATTGACCCCTTGGGTCGGGTATTGATTCGGTGGGGCTTTGAATTGGTTTTGAACATTTGGTCCACGAACTTGATTCTGATTAAAACGAGTTTGATTGTTCGATTGAGAAAAACCCGGAGGTCCCATTTGATTACTAACACGAGGATTCGTTTCAACTTGAGGACGGTATTGGTTACCTCCGGTTACGGTATTAGCTTCAAAAGGATTACCATCGGTGGCGGTACAATTTTAGTAAGCATGCGGGCCACCACAAGTAGTACAAGTCGATTCCACCGCTTTGACTTGAGCGCGTGGAGAAGAATTAATATTAGCCGTCTTAATCTTAACCAAAGCCTGAATCATATCCGTAAGCTTATCAATCTTAGCATCGGTGCTAGACGTATTTTCGTAAGACTAGGACGATGGTGTAACACTCACTCGGGCAACAACCGATTTGCTACGTGAGGTACGAACTTTAGATTTGTTCTCAATAATGGACAAGGCATCTCTCGTTGATCGGGTCAACAAATTACCACCCGCGGCGGCATTGAGAGAGTCTTGATCAGTCTCATTCAAACCATTATAAAATGTATCAAGTTGGTGCAACTCAGAAAAACCATGATGGGGACATTGCCTAAGCAAATCTTTAAATCGATCCCATGCCTCACTAAATGATTCATCAAATCTTTGTGTGAATTTTGTTATTTCATTTTTTAAGCTTGTTGTTTTAGACGGTGGGAAGAATTCGTTCACGAATTTTGACACTAAATTCTCCCATGTGGTTATCGATCGAGGGGGTAGTTTTTCGAGCCAAATCCGGGCGGCCCCCTCAAGTGAAACGGGAAGAGTAGTAGCTTGATAGCTTCTTCCGGAACGTTACGGTATTTGATCGTAGACGTGAGCTTGTTAAACCGTCGGATATGAGAGTGAGGATCGTCCCTCTCAAATCCGTAAAATTGGCTTGACGATACCAAGTTGATTAAGCCATGTTTAAGCTCAAAGTTATCGACAAAGATTGCCGGGACGACGATGGCTTCTCCATAACCCTCGGTGGGTGCTTGTAGTTGCTCTAGCATAGATCGGTTATCCTCCGCCATTTCGACGATGGGCGGAGTCGGATTAGTTCGAATCTCGGGTTCGACTAATTGAGCACGTCTATTTCACCTTCTTGGAATTGTAGCGGCTTCACGTATCGGTCTATAGTTATTAGAACGAGTGCGCATGCACTTTCAAAAACCAAGGCAATTAAAAGAGAACGGTATTCGAAAACAACAGTGAACTTAACCAATAATCCCAAGTGAATAAATCACTTCTATAAGACAAACGCACAAACGAGCGGAGAAGCTATTTAGGTCAGCGCGAAGCTTATAAAAAACCCGCCTCTTTTCAGCCGCAATTTAATGTCAGGCCGTCCTTATACCCACCACACAGTTTGTTTATCCGATAGAAATAAATCGACTCACAAGTGACACAAAGGCAAGTTTTTGATCTTTAGTTCGGGAACTTACTAATGATAAAACCTCCGTTGAGAATGTTATATAATTGATGTATTCTATTTAAGCTCAAAAATACAAGAGAAAATCTTTTTGTATTTTTAATATGATATATATATATACAAAAGAAAAAGGAAAATATTTTTTACTTTTTTTAATTTTTATAAAAAATAGTAACTTCACGAAGGAAGGATCTCGAGTCACTAATCGTCAAACCTTTAACGATATTGTCGCGACACAACCTCCCCGGCAGCGGCGCCAAAATTTGATTCGTTGAAAGCTTAGGGTGGTGTGTGTATGGATAAAACCACAATATCGATATCAAAAATAACCACAAGGAATGATTTAAAATCCCTTTAGGAAAAAGGATAATGAATCAAAACCCATGAGTGATAGTGATACGGATTAGGAAATCCGAGTTGTTTCCCAACGAGGTGTGAATGGGCAACGTCGTTATTGGTTCGTTATTAAAATGCTCGATGTTTTGGATTTTTGATTTTATTAAAACTACGGGGAATGGGAAAACAATTAAGGGAAATTAAGCTACGGGGAATCCTAAATACGCGATTTAAACTAAAATGTGATTAATAAAACGCGAATAAAATGCAACTAAATCTAATCTAAGTCCTAAAAATGATCTAAAATTACTTTTAAACTAAAAATGATATTTGAAAATTAACTAAGATTTAAAACTATTTTTTAAGATTTTTCTCGAATTTATTTGAATTAAAAACTAATAAAAACTAATTAAATTGCTAAAAATTATAATTTGAACTAGGAAAATTTTGGAAAAATTATTTTTTTGCTTTTTATATTTTTCTTAATCTATGAAAATTGAAAACTTATTTTTTGAAGCTTTTCTGATTTATTTGTATTAAAAGCTATTTAAAAAAGGATTAAAAACTAGTTTTAAATAAGAAAAATAGCAAACAAAGTTGGAAAAATATGAAAAATTAAGGAAAATTCTAAAATATTATTCTAAAACGATGAAAAATGAGAAATGCAAGTTTAGAGTACAGAACTACAACTGAGATGAAAAGTGCTTATTAATAAGCACCTAAATAAGCTATAAGCTGTTCTATTAAACCAAAAGTTACCAGAAATGATATTATGCTAATATTGAGTGAAAATAACTTGAATCAACTAATCCACACTTCTAAATTACCAACTATAAGCTTATGAGCCTTAAATCACACAAATCCAAATCAGGCCTAAGGAGCTATCTTTAAGCTAATGCATAAGCTTATCTAATAAGCTATACTGAAAAATAGAAGTAGGACTCTCTAGTCTACCAACCAAATATCACCTGGACCAAATTTCAGGGCCTAATGTTCTAAATTGAATCCAATGCAAGACCTGCAAGTGAGCCTGATTCACACTCAGTTATGCTGAGTGTGAACAGGGCAATTCAAACAAAATTCTAAGAACAAGCTGATTTAGAGCTTATAGAAGCTAGATAAAATTCCACAAAAATGTGATTACTAAACCTGACCAACTGAATTTTGTTATCCCAAATTTTCAATAATTTTGAACCAGAAATGAAGCTATTAAAAATCCACAAAGTTTGATGAAAACTGGTTTTGACACTTTTGACTTTTTTAAACAGAATTGAGATTTTGACTAAATCCAACTTTTGATCTTTAAAAGCAGGTTGTAACTGATGATTTATAAAGTAATATGACCTAGTTAAGCTAGCCTATATGATTCTAAACCTAGAATGCAAGATTTTGAAAGCTAAAACTCAACTGATTTGAACACTAGAGAAGATTCAAAATGATTTTGACTATTAGCGTTCTAAGGTGCAAATTAAAGTTCTAAATAAGTGCACTAAACCTAAGTGAGATTAACTCAAATGAACTTATCCTTAATACTAACCTCAAACACAGATGTGTACACCTGATCCAAACACACTTTAATCAACTGTTTCACTAATTCCACTAGAGATTCAATGAAAGCTTAACAACCAATACTAAACAGAGATTAAACACTATTCTATAAGCCAAATAACAACAAAATCAAGCAATTATAACAAGCTAATATCAACTGTAACAAATATGCAGATTCAACAGTAAAATGGAAAGAGAATTTGAACTCACAAGATGTCCAGCTATTATGCAGCTTAAAACAATACCCAATCTACACTAAACTAATCTAATTCAACCCAATCCAAGCTCTGCAACACCCAAATTCCATAACCAATCCAATATTGAGCTTCCAGTTGACTTTTGTTGACTGAGTATGGTTTGAGAGTAAAAACTGAGTAGAGACTTTTATAAGCAATCAATAAGCTACTGAGAAGCTTATAATGACTTATGAAAACAATTTGAATAACTGAAATCAATCTGAACACAACTTTACTATATTTTTTTATTTTTATGAGATTTTTGTATTTATTTTTTTTTTATTATTTTTTTTTATATTTTTGTTAACATGAAATCAAAACTTGAAATAATATTTGATTAAGCTGAAATAGAGATGAGATTGAACTAAACAAGCTACTAAGTAAACTAAAACAGATTTAATGATGAGATTTGGAAATCAAATGAAAACTGAAATTCATTAATTAAAAATGGATTACAAGTACTAAATAAGAGAATACAATATTTGAAAGAAATTAAGCTTAACTAATACTAAAACTACTCAGAAATTACATGCCTACAACTGTGATAACAAGGGGGTATATATAGCCATCGAATGAGCTTGGGAAAGATCTAGAATGAGCCCATGTGCTTTCTCTCCTCATTTGACAGCCCTTGGATACGTTTCCAGCTTCTTCCAATCAACATCAGCCCTTGGATCATGTGCGCTTGTCCAATCCACCAATCATAGAAGAGGAATGACACACGGATTGCCACGCTGGCATCCGTGTGTCAGTGTGGTGTCATAATGTGTCAGGGAAAGGACGTAAATACCCTCAATTGTGGTTAATTGTACTTGATTGGACTTGGGGTAGATTAGGGTTTATACCTGGGTTTAGTTTGGGGGGAAAATTTTAGGCGCGTTTGGTTTGTTTAATATATTTCGGTTTTGTTGACCGGGTTAAGTTGGGTTGACCTGGGTATAAGGGTGGACCGGGTATTAGTGTGGGTTGACCGGGTTGGGTTATACGGGTATAGGATTGGACTGGACCGGGTATAGGCATTAGGTTGGTTGGGCTTTTGGATATTTGGGCTTGTGTAGTGTTTTGGACTTAGGATAGATTTAGGACCCATTTGGTATTATAAGGACTAATTGTGTACAAGCTGAAAATCCAGGGACCATAAGTGTAATTCTGAAAATGTAATCCAAGGGCCACTCTTGTCATTCTTCAAATAATCCAGGGACCACTTTTGCCATCTTTGAAAATTCCAAGGACCAAACATGTCAGTTCTGAATCTTCAGGGACTAAAACTGCCATTTTGAGAATTGATTGTCCAAACTTGCAAATTCCTTTCCCAGCCTCGGCTTTTTGCATTCTTCTTTCTCTCGTGCTCGGTTTTCTTTGGTTTTGGCTTTCTTTTGTCTGTTTTGTCATATCCGTACATGCACATGCAAAAACTCAAGAAACACGCAAATATTAGCAATAAACGGCTCTTTCTTGGTTATTTTGGGTCAGTTTTGATAAAGAAAAGATATGTGTTTAAGCACATATCAATGCACGTTACCAAGGGGGTTGTTGCTTCCTTCTCCTTCTCTTTGTCTTTCTCTTTCATCCGATTAGTCCGTTGGTGGGTGAGGTCTCTTGCCATCCACCATAATCCTTGTAGTCTTTCCATCGGATAGAGGCACCATGAGCTTGTTGCAAAAACTGTGGTCATAGGAATAAGGAGAAGGATCTAGAGCAAAGACGAAGGTTGCTAGACGATTCAAGAGCATGGCATAAGGGAGTACCATCTTGTCCATGCTTTTCACACTTGCCATTCTTTTTACCATGTAATAGGAGAGGTTGAAGTGAGTGTCGGTTACAAGGCAATAGATCATGAAGCTTAGGCAAGCATTGGGATGATCCTTGTTTCCTCCCAAGCAAAGTACATTCTCCCTTAGCACGAGTTCCCATCTCTTGTATAATGGGAACATTTCTGAAAGCTCCATTTGAAACGGATCCCTATAGATCGCCTTGGAGTTTCTCGTGACTCTTGATGGAGATGCTCTTTCCATGAAAACGGTATCCATTACCGTAGTTGCTTCCTGGATGATTGTGAAGTATACTTCGTGATGATCCACCATGTCATGTAGCTCCGCCAACGACCATTTGTTAGAGTACATACACACTCCTTGACATGGGATACGGAGTATCCTTGCAAACTCTACAAGAGTGAAGGTGAACTCGTGCTCGTTGATGATGAAGGCTATCGAAATGGCTCCATCTTCATTCTGAATGATTCTCATTGTCTTGTAAAACTCTAGTACAAACATCGGAAAAATTTGCTCATTAATGTCCAAGAGACAATCGAAGTTAATTCCCCCAAATACTTGGCGAATGTTAGTGTTGTTGAGGAATTACGGTTCAACCACTCATCCTTCGTGGAAGAGTCTCTTTTCAACCATCTTGAAGGCTTTTCTATTATCCGGGCTTAAGCCTTCCTTACAATGATACATGGGAATGTAGTGAGCGGTGTCATGGTAATCTTGTTGACGGTTGCTAGGCATGATTGGTCCTAAACATCAAAACCACAATGTGGTGTTAATTGTGTGAATAGTAACCTAATGGGATTCATCATAATTTTGCTCAATACATCTTCATTGAATTCAAAAAAATGAGTTTAATTTGTATTAATAATGTTGATTCTTTGATTTAGTTTATCTTAGAAACCAATGTGGTAACAAATTGTGACAAACCCCTTTGAGCTCAATTTCTAAAGATGAAAATTGTAATCCTAGGAATCAAGGAATGGAAATAACAATGTAGTGAAGATTAAAATTACACAAGAGATTGTTTCATTGGAGAAGATGATCAATTAACTCCTGTGAACGGTAAATGGGTTTTATGTTCGTGAGTTTTGATAGAGTAAAGTGAATAGTGGAACTTCCACAGTGATTATTTCTTTCTTATTCTGTCTTCTGTTGCACGGATCCCACGGATCCCTTGTATGAGGGATCCTGATAGTTTAAGCACAGGGATCTGGCATATCAGCAATTTGACAGCTTAAGTGATCCTTGATAATTTTGGTTTGGGAGTTCTAATTCTTGGCAAGGGTTGATGTTTATGCTCTATAATTTATGGTTTGGGGTTTTGATGTGTTTTACTACTCCTATTTGACGAGGTTCCCTTTTTATGAATAAATCATAATTCTTTGGGAAGTTTTCAAAGATTATGATAAAATCCCATTTTATCATAATATGAGAAGTCTCACATGGATACTTATTGACATAGATGAAATGTCAATAATCCTTATGTGAGGAGTGATGATCAAGGTTCTCGAATAGCCGAGATATCATTATCACTAGTTTGTGGTTTTGTCTATAGAGATCAACAAAGAATACCATTCTTGATGATGAGTTCAATATAGATAACTACTTTAGTGATTTTTAAGAGAGCGTAATGATACTACTAAACTTAATCATGATTAAACAAAAAAAATGACATTATTGATTCATCTAGATAATATACGAAAGGAAAAAAAATTATTTGTAAGTAATTTATTAAAGATCATACATTTTCTAAATACTCTTTTTAAGGAAAGAAGTATTAGAGAGAAATTATTCATGATCTTCTTAGGATGCCCAAATCCTAGTATGGAGAATTCTCAACAAGGAAAATATTAGAGAGATCTATTATTATCCAACATTACAAAATATGATGATTTTAAAACGTGACCTTTTGTTTTTAAGGAATTTCATTCCTTGTAGTTTTCAAACATACATGGATCGTATCAAGTTTTTAAAAGTACAATATACTCTTAAGAAACTTGGTAACGAAGCTCTGATGCCAATTGTGGAAAACTAGAAGGGGGGTTGAATATTTTTACCGATTAAAACTTTGTTTTAAATATTTAGATCGACTTATGTCAATCTATTTAGATATGTATGTTGGATATTGATAGATATATATGTAAAGATATAATGCAAATGTAAGGAGTAAGAAACACAAAACCACGACACGAGTGTTTATAGTGGTTCGGGTACAAGGACACCTTCCTTTTCCTACTCCACTCCCCGAGTCACCTACTCGAGAGTTCATTAGCACTACACAACACAACTCCTTATGGAGGAGAAGCCTTCACAACATCGCCTACTCTTTTTCCGGTACAAGGCTAGACACCGGGTTCTTTCACGAGGTAGAACCACACCTATCACAACGTCGCCTACACTTTATCCGGTACAAGGCTAGATACCGAGTTCCATTACAAAGGAGGAACTACTACCCAACACTACACAACACCTATCCCCAAGGAGACCCACACTTATTACAACATCATCAAGGATATCAATATCCTTGGACACAACCTATATCTGTTTGTACATCGATGCACCATATCGATTGTACACCCTTGGCATCTTTCACTAATGCCTTTGACATGATCTTTTGGCACCTTTCACTAATGCCTTCGACTTGACCCTTTTGACATCCTTCACTAATGCCTTTGACACGGACGTTCAGCACCTTTTCACTAATGCCTTCGTCTTGACCCTTTTGGCATCCATCACTAATGCCTTTGACACGGACGTTCGGCACCTTTCACTAATGCCTTCGTCTTGACCCTTTTGGCATCCTTCACTAATGCCTTAGGCACAACACTTCTAGAGAGGAAGAAAGAACTATCAACAAGAGAACCTCAGTAGTCTTGATGATGACGAAGCATGGCAACTCATGGACTTGAGCTTGCTTGACTTCAAGAGATGGTGATCTCGCCTTTAAGAGGAAACTAGAGGATCACACAAAAACAAACACAGACTACATAGAAAGATCCTTTGGATATGAGGTTAGAGAGTTTACAATACTAGGATAAAGTATGTGTGGAAGTGGCAACAAACAATGAAGAAATGGCTCACTATTTATAGACAAAAACATGCTACTGTTCCACGGATCCCTTGCTAGATGGATCCGTCTAGTGTAATTTGAGGGATCCATGAAACGCTCCTCATTACCCATGGGTTATGGGTCATGGGTCCTAGACTTTGGATCATGGGTATCCAAGTAGAATACAATGTATCTAGAAGATGCAATGTATCTAGTCAATGGGTTATGGGTTAGCTCCATGGGTCATGGATAATACCCATTATGACTTATGATATCATGCAATGGGTCATGGATTATGGATCATGCTCCATGTGTATGGGTCATGGACTTTGGGTTTTACTCAACTACATTCAATGTGTTAAGTCAATGGGTTAAATACTTAAACTTCTACCCATTCTATTACCCATTATAATACATACTAAGTATATATATATATCTACCCAATATGTAAACACTAGTTGTTATACATATACATTACTATAACAAGAAAAACACTATTACTTGTTTAGTGATTTATATGAAAATGTAAGTGTGTTAGTAAACTATTGGCTCAAACCATTTACGTATTTTATTTGTTTCGTTAAAATGATTTTACGTTTGTTATCGATAAAACATTATAATATCGTAAAGTATAAATAAACGTTTTTACGGCTTATTTGTATTAACAATATTGTTACAAGTTCATGCGCATATTAACTGTTGACTTTTACAAAGTCAATTACTGTTCACCCATCTTTGAAACTTCATACGTCTTTGATACTTGGATATGTTTTTCTTGGATCTGTGTTTTGAGTTGGATACTGTTATTCTATTATCACAAACAGCAATGAAGAATAAAAAATGGATGAACAACACCATATCAAGTTTATGTTGATACTCAAAAGTGGTGTATGTTCATCCATCTCTGATCATTCATCCATTTTTGATAGTTGTATATGTGTTATGATTTTCATCATTTTACTAGTATTTGAGTGGCAAGTGAGGCGGATATATGAATTTTTGGTGCAAGGACCGATTAATAAAGACAGCACAGTATAAGGACCAAAGCATAAAAGAAATATAATATTACCACTGTACAAGGACCAAACATTATCAACCAAGAGACTATTTTTAGTCAACCTACACTAAAACTTCTTAAACACAACTTACCCATTGCAGACCATCTACCACCGATCCAAAACACAAAAACTAGTAACTTTCTAAAGCCTATAGAAAAACCATAGAAAAACCAAGAAGATGACTATCCCAGATAAAACACAAAAGTTCCTCAGATGGCAAACTTTCTCCTTCTCATCAATGAGATCAGCCAAGGCTGCTTGGTGAGCATCCTCTAGCTCGTTTGCCCTGTCACCAGCGTTTACAACCTCTATAGTCTCAAAAATAAGGACGGCTTGGCATTCTTGTAATGCCGCCTCATTCCTGTAGATGCTTCTCTGCAAGTAGATAATCACATCCCTTGCTCTCCTTTGCATGGGTGGATCGTACCACCCATCGAATGGACATGTTGTAGGCTAAAATTGATAATCAAAATGTTAGCATCTCTTTGCAGCATAAGCACCAACTAAACCCACTTATATAAAATCACAATTATAATTAAACATATATAACTATAATCAACACATTTAAGGTAAACCATTACAAGCAAACTATAAAATGAATAAAATTAAATGTCGCAACCTGTCTAGGACAGCCATAGAACCTCCTTACTGGGTTCCTCTTGTTCCAGCATGTTCGAAGGACAGCCCTTCTATTGCATGTACAAAGCACAATTTTTAACATTTTACAGTCGGTGAAGAAGATAAGATTTTAGGGGATAGGAAAGCTTAAGGATGAGTGGTGATAAACTTTCTCTTTTTTTAGCAAGGTTTTACTATAGCACCCATGGTAAACAAGTGGACCTGACACCGTAATATTAATTAATGGACAATGGTAAAATGACAATTGTGCCCTTGGACTAAAGACAAAGCAAACGGCAACGGACATGGTTGAGTAACGGAAAAATGGTCAAAGGACCAGTTTAGACTATGAAACTTGGAAAAAGGACTCCCGGCGATGAAAATCCCAACTTTTGGTTCAACGTGATGCGCATGTACAAGATTAGGGACGAACCGTGTATTTTACTCTAGATTATATTTTATCTTAATTTTGTTTATCTTTTTTCGTTTTAACTCATCAGCTTTTGTATAGCAGGACACAGTTTTTCAGTAGCACATGTTATGTGAAGCATTTAATATTTTTCGTTAAAGCTCGTATTCATAATTTTAGCATAAATACAAGGGAAATTCCGTAGAATAGCTCAAAAGTGAAACCATCGTCCATTTTCTAGCCAAACAAAAAGCTAATTCTTAAAATATACCAGTGCGACTTACCGACTGTGTAATTCAACTATCATTTTGACATGTACCCTATTTTTTTTTATTATTAGAGTAAACTGCAAAAAATGTCCCTAAGTATATCTAAAATGCAAGTTTGGCCACTAAAAAGATAAATCTACGAATTATGTCACTACTATGGACGTTTAGCTGCAAATTGTGTCTTGACCGGTCAACAGCATGCAAAATAACTAATATACCCTCGTCTTCTTCCCCATTTGATTTTTTTTTTAATTTGTATTTAATTTTAATACAACATCAAGAACATCAAGAACAAACACCCAGAACTTCAAATCAAAACCCATATCCACCGAGATCACAAACACACAAAACGCATCAATCATCCTTATATTTTTTTTATCTCTCCATTATTTATTTAGCAGGGACGCCTTTTTGTCATCAGTAACATTACAACACTCATCATCCGGGTCCTGCATACATTGAAGGATATTACAAAACATAAAATGAAGACTAAGGCAGAATATTCACGAAATGCAGTTAGGAACTTCAGGTTCAGATTCAATAAAACTAAACAGTTAATGGCCGATTTATAGATGGAGTGACAATGAAAGACCACTAAGATCATGAATTCAGAGGCTCGACAAGAACATGTCTGATAATAACAAACCATAGACTTACTTCTATAAAAGGATTAGATGTAGGGACATCAGTACTTTGACTGCTTACATCCTTCTCATTACCAAATAAGCACTCCAAAGAATCACATGATTATGAATTTAATATAAGAACAGCATGTTTAACAACAGTCTGAGTCTCAGACATCTGAAGTTATAAAATGGTACCTGAAACATTGTCTGCATTTTACCAAACCCTTCCAAAAGGTAATATTATACAGAAACAAAAATAAAGCTAGTACTATGGAAAAATAATTAAGATGTTACAATAATGAAGGTCGAGTGGTGTGTACCTTTCATTTACCGTTACTTTGAGATAATTCCTCGTCTTTGTAGCCATTAGCTTTTCTTTGATGTTTTAAGTGTCTATATAGTTAGGAAAAGATTAATTTTTCCAAAAAGGGGCGCTAATCAAAGAAAATGTACAAAAATTTATTACACGGTGCCACAACAACTAACAAATGGGGAAATACTAGGCAAGACAGTAAGAAAATAAAATAAATACATAAATAAATAAATAAATAAGGAGTGAGAAATAATGATTGATGCGCTTTGTGTGTTTGTGATTTTGGTATTCAAAGTAATAATAATACCATAATATTTCACTCGTCAAGACGTTTCCAAAAATATAAAATTTATAAAATACGGATACCCGGAAAATATTCTACATAATTAAACGTTATCCTGTTCGGAACAAATTATAAAGTATGGGGTACACAAATTACATTTAATAATAATAATAATAATAATAATAATAATAATAATAATAATAATAATAATAATAATAATAATAATAATAATACACCTAATAATCCTACCCTTACGCTCAGTTCTCGAGTTGAAAAGGATAAGGAAAGTAAAGGAAACATAAAGTTTTTTGTGTTCTTGAGTCTTTTTTTAAATGAGGAAAGGAAAATGGAAAGGAAATAGAGAGGAATATTTGATAAGTAAATCTTCCTCCCACTTTTGGGAGGAAATGGAAAGGAAATGGAACCATATATTGTGTAAAGACTAATATACCCTTTTTAAAACATTTGACATTAATAATTAAAGGGCATATATGTATTTTGACCAACTTATTTTCCTTTTCCTCTCACTCAAGAACATGATTATGATTTCTTTCCTTTTCCTTTCCTCTATCTCAAGAACATAACAACTAACACTTACTTTCCTTTTCCATTTCTTTTCTCTTTCCTATTATTTTCCATTTCCCTCCTTAAAAACTCGAGAACTGAGCGTTATACTCACGCCTCCCCTACCCCTCCTATATTCAGAACTTGTCTTTTTTCTTTCTTCTCCTGGAAAAGAAGTTCACGCAATCTTCACCTCCAATTCACAACATCCCATTTTTGTGATAAACACCTTTCTACACTCATGCAAAATACTCCTAAGTCTGCCTTATAGATGCCATAAGTGGAGGAGAGGGTTGAGAAGAATGCTTAAAATGGGTAGAGACATGTTTTGAAGGTTCAAGAGGGTCAAAAACATACTCCTAGTCTCTCATCTATAAAGGGATTCAAGCTCAGAAGAGTAATCATCAACTTTCATATCAATTCGAAAATTTAGGGGTTTTCAATCATAGGGCTTTTCAAAATTGATTGAGGGATTTTGTTAAGGGAAGTATAAAGAAGGTTTGCAAGGGTTTAATTTTATCAATTTGGTTCGAGCCTCTTCCAATTGGAGCAATTAGTGTCGGTGTTCATAGAAATAGTGTAAGAACATATTCTTGATTTTCCTCAATATATTTCATTGTAATCATATTTTATTATTAAATTCGAAATCATATATATATATATATATATATATATATATATATATATATATAAATATATATATATATATTTTGGGATTAATGAACTTAATGAAAATTAATGTTAGCTAAATTTTTGTTAATAAGGTTATGATATCATAAGTGGAAATCTTGTTTTGATTGTTAAATTATTTTTTATCGATCGTGTTAATACAAATAAGCCGTAAAAATGTTTATTTATATTTTATGATCTTCTAATGTTTTGTCGATAACAAACGTAAAATCATTTTAACGAAACAAATAAAATACGTAATTAGTTTCAAGTAATAGTTTCTAACACACTTACGTTTTCACATAAAACACTAAAACAAGTATAAGTGATTTTATGATTTAGTATTACATATGTACAACAACTAGTGTTTACATATTTGGGTAAAATATACACATAACTAGTATGTAGTATATTGGGTAATATAAATGGGTAGAAACTTAAGTATCATAACCCATTGACCAAATACATTGAATGTAGTTGGGTACAACCCAAAGTCCATGACCCATATCCATGGAGCTTGACCCATAACCCATTGCATGACATCATGCTTATGTCATATATGGTTAATATCCATAATCCATGGTATTGACCCATACCTACTTGACTAGGTGCATTGCACTCATAAGATACATTGTATCTAGAAAAAGACTCATGGATCAACCCATGACCCATAACCAAAATACCCATGGCCAAAGAGGAGCGTCCCACGGATCCCTAGCTTTACGCTAGACGGATCCCTTGTGGGAGGGATCCGTGGGATCCGGGGAACAGTAGATATTTTCCACTACAAATAGTGAGTCATTTCTTCATTGTTTCTCACCCCTTTCTAACATACTTTCTCCCTGAGTTTAAAACTCTCTAACCCTAGATCCAAGTGATATATGTTTGTAGTTTTGTTTTTGTGTGATTCTCTAGGTTCCTCTTAAAGGCGAGATCACCACCTTTGAAGTCAAGCAAGCTCAAGTCCATGAGTTGCTATGCTTCCTCATCATCAAGACTATTGAAGTCCTCTTGTTGATGGTTCTTTTCTTTCTTCTAAGAAGTGTAGTGTTGAAGACATTAGTGAAAGATGTCTCAAGTGTCAAGACGAAGACATTGGTGAAAGGTGTCGATCGTCCGTATTGTAGGCATTAGTGAAGGGTGCCTAGAAGTCAAGTCAGAAGACATTAGTGAAGGGTGTCTTTAAGATCTAGTTAAAGGTATTAGGTGAAAGGTGCGTTAGATGTACATTCGATATGGTGTGTTTCGATGTACAAGATAGATTAGTATTGAATCTAAGGATATTGATATCCTTGATGATGTTGTAATAAAGAGTTGGTCTCCTTTGGGATTAGTCGTTGGTGTAGTGTTGGGTAGTAATTCCTCCATTGTAATGGAACTCGGTATCTAGCCTAGTACCAGATAAAGGGTAGGCGACGTTGTAGTAGGTGTGGTTCACCTTGGTGTGAAAGAACCCGGTGGTTAGCCTAGTACCGGAAAAATAGTTGGCAACGTTGTGAAGGTTTCTACACCATAAGGAGTCGGTGTCGTGTAGTGATTACAAACTCTCGAGTAGGTGACTAGGGGAGTGGAGTAGGGCAAGGAAGGTGTCCTTGTAGCCGAACCACTATAAATACTCGCGTTGTGGTTTTGTGCTTCTTACTCTTATCTTTTCATTACATACCTCTATATGATTGTTTATCAACATCCAACACACATCCAAATAGATTGACATAAGTCGATCTAAATAGTTTAAAAGAAAGTTTTAATTGGCAAAACTATTCAACCCCCCCCCTTCTAGTTTTCCACAATTGGCATCAGAGCTTCATTACCAAGTTTCTTGAAGTATATTGTTCTTTAAAAACTTGATACGATCCATGGTTAATTGAAAACTACAAAGAAGGTTTTTCCTAAAAACAAACACCGTGTCTTTTAAAACTCTTTGTTTGGATGTTGATTAGATAACAACATTTTTCTTATTATTTATTTCTTTTATTTAATTGCACTAATCTTCTTTGTCATGTTGCTTAGATAAAGCTCATACCTACCAAGTCATAGGAATCACTTGGTAACAAGATTACCTTCCCTAAGAAGGTATCTTAAGCACAAAGGAGCCGGAATTGTCTTCTGACATTTGTTGTGTCATTTGTAAAGACATTCCTAAGTGCATTAGAGGTATGACTTTCTACTTATCTCTAAATTACATTAGCTTGATAAATAAGTATGTTTCCCTAGGTATTTATTTGATTATCTTTTGTGCTTATACTTGTTTTACATATAGCTTCATTAGGAAGCTTTTCTTGCATACGTGTTTTCTTTTCATCTAAAGTCGAGGATTACATAATTTGTGTTTTATTTCATTTAATCCTAAAATTATATCTTTCTAAATAATAAAACAAAAACACAAATATCAAAAATTCCTCTTTCCCCATAAAAACTCCCACCGTCATCCACTCCATCAAATCCCCACCTTTTCAAATCTTCCAATTTCAAAAATTTCCTCTCATTCAAAACTTCATCTTCCTTTCCATTTTCATCTTATCCGAATCAAAGAAGGTTCATCATCAACATGGTTTACATCGCCCTCATGCTCATCGACTTAACGCTCATCGCTCTTGTGTTTCCTATGATGAAGTTCTCATACGGAGACATATACTTTGTGTTGTCAATCTACATTGGGGTTATATACCCAATCCTTTGTATCATTCTTAGCATCGAAATGAAATATTACTAATAGTCTAGTTTATCAAGGTTATTATTATCACAATATGTTTATCATTTCTTGTGTCTTATATCTTTCGTATTCTCTCATGATACATTAGAAGACATGTATGCATGCTAAAAGAAAATGTAGGCTAAAACACATATCTTGGTATAAAATTGTAAAACCTATGTTTTTATCAAATCTGTTTCTATTACTACAGACCCACGGATCCCGGCAAGTATACTAGCCGGATCCCTTATAGAAGGGAACCGTCCTCTTGGATAACAGTTTTTCATGCAAAATAAAAATCACTTTCTTTCTAAAAGTAATACTCCACTAGAATGTCAAAACCTTAGGTGAATTAAGTATCATTGTTGTTAAAAAACCGTTGTTAATAAAAATCTAGTAAAAACGTTAGATAATCATTGGTTGACCACAAAACATCTTTTTCTATTAACTCATCTTTTCTATAGGTTCAACTATGTCGCATGAATATGAGTTTGATTTTTCACTCACTAGCGTCTACACTCCGAACATCTCCCTTGAGCCCAACACACTTGGCAATCATGTCCGTGGGTTCAATAATCTCGAAAACCGTTACTTCCACGAAGGACGTATTGTAGACACCTCTCTACAATTCGAAGAAGGTATCAATACCTCCTTCCGAGCCATAGGACTAGAATGTCTTCTCGAAATCAACGAGAAGATATGTCCAAGGTTCATAATGGAATTCTTCCGTCAAGTTGAACTCGTTCGTAACGAGGACCGCTCTCTATCTCTTTGGTTTTGGATCAAAAAACAAAAGTTCATTTTAACCCTTGAGCGATTTGCTCACATCCTCCGAATTCCAAATCATGGACAATGTTCCTTCACTGAAGATTGGTCTCTTGGTTCTCTCTTCAACTTTCGTGAAGAAAATAGTCCATATTATTCACACATACCTTCCCCGGAGGATTTGAATCGCATAATATGCAAACCTCGACCATATTACTCCGATCCAAACATTATCTTTACACGGGACATTCGAGAAGAGTACAAACCTCTTGCACTCATTCTACGTGAAAATGTTTGGAGTCTTAGGGGAAATCGAGAAATCCTTCCCGCTTGTTGTGCTCACATAATGTATTGTTTGCTAACACAACAACCATACAATCTCGCCTACTTCTTCGCAAGGCGAATTGTAAATCTTCAAGGCTCCAAGAATAAACTCATCCCTTATGGAATGTTCTTGACGCGCCTCTATCATAACGTCATGCATTTTCATCCTCAATTTCAAAGTCCGTTGTATGTACTTGTGAACAAGATGATGGAACCGCTAAACACATCTCTCATGAAGACTTTCTTCATTCTTGATTCCACCAACACTCATCAACCATTTGATGATCCTTCTAGCGAAAAAGCTCACGGAACTTAGTAGTCTCTCAAATAGGATCAATCCTTTTGTACTAATGCTTTATCAATGTAATCCAATTTTCTTCATGAAATAAAACATCTTACATTTGATATCTTAGTAATAAAACCTCTTTAACTAACCTTGAAATATAATGCATTGTCAAAATCATTGCATACCTTTAGTAAAGGTTCTGCTTAGTAGATAGACGGATCCCAAAGGTTGTGCAAGACGGATCCCTACTCTTAGGGAACCGTGGGATCCGGAAAACAGAAAATGCAATTGCAAACATTTTATTTCAAACATGTCCTTAGAACACCTCACACTAAGCTAGACATAGCGTCCTAAGGCAAATTAAGTCCTTATCAAGTTAAGTAGATCCTTCCTACTCACACATAACTCACCTAGATGACAATCAAGACACTTGTAGATTTATCGTTTCACTTAAAACCCTTACTCTTCCGCTCTCAAGCTCACACATCATTTCTCACATAATCCCTCATATCTAACTTTGGAAATCTTTCGATTATGACAAAATTGATCATAATCATCCTTACCTCAAAATTGGTCGAAATTGATCAAATTCTAGTTTTTCCATCTTAAGCCTTTAGGATATTCTCCAAAAACATTATCCTAAGTCACTATCTGATCTCTAGGATCATTTAGCTCCACTTGACACTCTCTAAATCCTTAGTGTCATATTTGTTCATTCATTGGTACTCATGAAAGTTCCAATTTCTTCCATAAGAGGCAATCATTAGCTACATCACTCATTACCCTCAAGTACTTAAGCACCTTTTCATTTAAGACACTTAGATAAACTGAAACACTCAAGAAGAAATAGGCATTAGACCTTACAAACATCATTGCTATCTTTTCTTAGCTACTGATAGATGGATCCCTAGGATTAACCTTGGCGGATCCCTCGTTGGAGGGAACCGTGGGATCCGTATGACAGACTCATGCCAACTCTAGCTAAAACAATCATTTCAAGCTCATCTTTCTAACTTAAACACTCCATCTCATCTTAAATGAGTTCCTAGATCAGTACAACTCTGAAGTTGACTCTTGTGCATGTTAATCATCACATTCCAATGAATTTTAATGGCTTAAGTCTTGAATGAACTTGGCAAATCCCTTGGTTTATAAACCACATTGTTAGGACTTCTAAAGTCATCATCTTCATCCTTATTTTCAACACTTAGAAACCTTTACAAACCTCTTGAAATCATCTCATCACGAGGAAAACTCCAAGTAGAAACTTATCCACCAAAGAACCACCTAAGAAAATTGCTCGTGTTGTACACGAAATCTCTTCAACCGAATCGTCTCCCGTCAAGTCCACAAATGCAAGGATTCCTCCTCCACCAACTCAACCAATCAAACCAATTCTTAAAAGGATAGTACCCACAAAACTACCTATGTTAAATACCATCATATCTCCTAGGCCAAACAATCACATCTCCACTAAACCATCACCATTGGTTCCTAGAGCTATCTCATTTACAACTCCACTATCATCACCACACCTCTACAATTTAGAGGATTTGCCTCCTAGGCCGTCTCATCCTCCTCCACCAGATACATTCTCCTCATTAGGAGGAATAATGGTACATAATTAAGGTGTTGAGTCTACATTAGCTCCGGTTTCCTTTTCGCCGTCACCATCATATAATCCCATTGGGATTATGAGAAATTATCAAAGTCAAATACCCGACCATATGGAAGTTGACAATTCTCTACCACCACCATCATTCTTGGTCGAGCCATTTTCAAATGCGCCTCCACCAATCCCTCCTTCGTTTGAGGCTCTACAACCCGCTTCACTTGATCCTTCGCATCAAGCAATTTCATTTCTTCCACCACCACTACCTAGCCATGACAAAGATTGTTATCATTGTCAACATGTTGAAAGTTTGATACATGAAGTACGATGTTCTATCACCTCCTCGAATGTTTCGACGAGATTAAACCTAACAAACTTGAAGCTAGAGGATTTTAGTGGTGTCCTAGTATCAAGCGTTACTTAGATAAGCCTAGTAATTCCAAGTCATGTATCGATCATTTTCTTAGTTTTTAGAGTCATGTATATCATATCTCTAGTTTTATTAAATGAAAATACATGCTACTTGCTATATTTCTGAGTATATGATTATGTTGTATAATACATATCTCACTTTGATATTAACATAATGTGTTATATCACCGTTGCTGAAATTAATCATCAGCTAGACGGATCCCCTTAAATTTCCTAGACGGATCCCTACAAGGAGGGAACCGTGGGATCCGTGATACAGAAAACTATTTTTCTACTAACTTGAATCATATTTGCAGGAAATTATGCATTACACTTGTTTTCTAATATTTGTTTTGTAGTTATTCAATTTACACATAAAGACTTTGACACCCTAAAGCTAGGGGGAGCTTTGTGTCAAAGCAATACATTGCAAAATTACTTGCAATATTAGGATTACATTTCATGACATCCCTTTGCAAAATTGCAATCCTCAAGGGGGAGCACATTCGTCACATAGACGAAATCTTTTGCAAACTTAGTTGCAAATGAACTAGCTTAGTATTATTTTCTTGACGCCCTCACATAGGGATGGACTCGTCAAGGGGGAGTTAAGACGAGATCCTTTCCCGTTACTTGCTCTCTATTTTTTTCTTTTCACATGTTTTTCTTAAAACAATGTGTTAGTTTCCTTTCCAAACTCTTTTTGTTTCGACAAAAAGGGGGAGAAGAAAGTAAAAACTACAAATTTAAACTTTTACGAATTTTAGCTTTTCCTTAAAATAATTGTATGTTTTGTCATCAACAAAAAGGGGAGATTGTTAATACAAATAATCCGTAAAAACGTTTATTTATATTTTACGATCTTCTAATGTTTTGTCGATAACAAACGTAAAATCATTTTAACGAAACAAATAAAATACGTAATTAGTTTGAACTAATAGTTTCTAACACACTTACGTTTTCACATAAAACACTAAAACAAGTATAAGTGATTTTATGATTTAGTATTACATATGTACAACAACTAGTGTTTACATATTTGGGTAAAATATACACATAACTAGTATGTAGTATATTGGGTAATATAAATGGGTAGAAACTTAAGTATCATAACCCATTGACCAAATACATTGAATGTAGTTGGGTACAACCCAAAGTCCATGATCCATATCCATGGAGCTTGACCCATAACTCATTGCATGACATCATGCTTATGTCATATATGGTTAATATCCATAATCCATGGTATTGACCCATACCCACTTGACTAGGTGCATTGCACTCATAAGATACATTGTATCTAGAAAAAGACCCATGGATCAACCCATAACCCGTGACCCATGACCAATAACCAAAATACCCATGGGCAAAGAGGAGCGTCCCACAGATCCCTAGCTTTACGCTAGACGGATCCCTTGTGGGAGGGATCCGGGGAACAGTAGATATTTTCCTCTATAATTAGTGAGCCATATCTTTATTGTTTCTCACCCCTTTCTAACATACTTTCTCCCTGAGTTTAAAACTCTCTAACCCCATATCCAAGTGATCTATAGTGAGCTCAAGTCCATGAGTTGCTATGCTTCCTCATCATCAAGACTACTGAAGTCCTCTTGTTGATGGTTCTTTTCTTTCTTCTAAAAAGTGTAGTGTTGAAGACATTAGTGAAAGATGTCTCAAGTGTCAAGACGAATACATTGGTGAAAGGTGTCGATCGTCCGTATTGTAGGCATTAGTGAAGGGTGCCTATAAGTCAAGTCACAAGACATTAGGGAAGGATGTCTTGAAGATCTAGTTAAAGGCATTAGGTGAAAGGTGCCTTAGATGTACATTTGCTATAGTGTATTTCGATGTACAAGATAGATTAGTATTGGATCCAAGGATATTGATATCCTTGATGATGTTGTAATAAGGAGTTCGTCTCCTTTGGGATTAGTCGTTGGTGTAGTGTTGGGTAGTAATTCCTCCATTGTAATGGAACTCGGTATCTAGCCTAGTACCGGATAAAGGGTAGGCGACGTTGTGGTAGGAGTGGTTCACCTTGGTGTGAAAGAACCCGGTGGTTAGCCTAGTACCGGAAAAAGAGTTGGCAACGTTGTGAAGGTTTCTCCACCATAAGGAGTCGGTGTCGTGTAGTGATTACAAACTCTCGAGTAAGTGACTCGGGGAGTGGAGTGGGCAAGGAAGGTGTCCTTGTAGCCGAACCACTATAAATACTCGCGTTGTGGTTTTGTGCTTCTTACTCTTATCTTTTCATTACATACCTCTATATAATTGTTTATCAACATCCAACACACATCTAAATAGATTTACATAAGTCGATCTAAATAGTTTAAAAAAAAGTTTTAATTGGCAAAACTATTCAACCCCCCTTCTAGTTTTCCACAGATCGGTTGTTGTTGTTTGCGGGTGGTAAAAATATAATACAAATCACATAAGAAAATTTTGTTTTGGCTTAATTAATATTCAGCTTCTTGTTTGGATTTTCAACTCATATCGGTTTTGACTCGTCTTCTGCTAAATTGTTTCGGCTTATTTAGTTAATAGCTTTGGTTTATTCGTGGCGTAATGTTTAGTGTTTCGGCTGAAATCACTCGAAGGGTGTTGTTTTGTTGGCCCTTGTTCGACGCACAACTCAAAAACCCGTAAGGGATAAGAGAGTATCGAGTATTGCGCAATACGGGTCGTACCCGATTGTCACGAGGCAAGATTCGGTATGAGTCTCCACGCTTTTCTTGATGTAGTATCAATACTTAGTTTATTGTCACAGTGGGTGTGTTGATGGTTTTGATGCTTAATTTCTTCAAGAACAAATTCAAGAATTAATGACTCAAGTGCCAATTTAATAAAGTTGGAGTTGGTTTGGTTTGGTTTGTATTAGGTTGCGTTGGGTTGTAATGTTGAGCCAACATAGGTGTATTTTGTTTCTCTCCTTTGCTCGATGTGGTCACTAACAAAAATCAAAACAACATATCGCAAAATAGTTGAAAGAGTCATGTATAAAATGTGTCTTTTGCTCACTGATAGTCTAACCAAGTACTAAAAATAGTTCAACCAATGAAGGCTATTAAACATGAATTTTTGTCAACAACTTACAAATTAGTAAATTAAGTAAGTATAAAATATATTTGCATTTGTATTGTTTTGCCGCGGGTGTGTTGGGCCGAAGCCCACACCAAACCAAACTAATGTCCGAACTACTTATTTGATTCCGGCTTTGGTTTGTATTAGGTTGCGTTGGGTTGTAATGTTGAGCCAACATAGGTGTATTTTGTTTCTCTCCTTTGCTCGATGTGGTCACTAACAAAAATCAAAACAACATATCGCAAAATAGTTGAAAGAGTCATGCATAAAATGTGGGGTAAAAGTCAAAAATAATAAACATACTTTCTTAAATGTACCAATATGATAAACATAGTCATTTATGTATCAATATGCTAAACCAAAGATCAAATATGTGCAATAATGGGTACTTCTTCACACCTTCATATCTTATATTTGCATCGTTAGTCCTTTATACTCAACGACCGTTAGTAAATAACTTAAAACTGGTTTGATGATTGTTGTTATGACAAGTTGTTGTTCTGATGACTTTTAGTCTTAAAAAGAAAACTGAAAAAATGATTTTTCCAGGATTGCCGATTCAAAGAACTGATGATGATCTCGAGCGATGTTGTCGATGACAGAATGAGTGGATCTGAAAAACATGATGTTGTTCATGTTATCCGATTGCCATTGACAGGTTCAGATTGCTGGTCTGATTTGATGCCATTCGACGTTGTCGGTTATTTTCACGACAAAGCTCGATTACGTTATTCCATTTTTGATTGCCGAGCGACGCGATCCGAAAAATGGATGAATGGAAGGAATGGACGGAAAGGATTAAAGTATGGAATGGATGAAATGGAATGGACGGAATAAAAAGGAATGGAATGGATGGAATGAAATGGATAACGGAATGGAATGGAATGGAATGGAATGGAAAACGGAACGGAACCGAACGGAACTGGATCGAACGTGAAACAGGATCGGAAAGAACGAAATGAATGGAACGGATGGAACGGAATGAAAACGGAATGGAATCTGGACGAATGGACGAAATGGAATGGAACGGACGGAATGGAATGGAATTGGAATGGAATGGACGGAAGGAAGGGATTCGAATGGAATGGAATGGAACGGATGAAATGGACGGAAGGAACGGAACGGACGAATCGGACGAATGGAAACGGAAGAACATCGTGAAAAATCCGACGAAAACGTGTAAAAATGAGACGAAAACGAAAATCGACGAAAACGTAGAAAAAAACAGACGAAACGTGAAAAAGGACTAAACGTGAAAATCGACGAAAACGAAAAAGGGATCTAAACCTAAAAACCGAAGAAACGAAAACAGACGAACGTGAATAATTGGATCTAAAATCAAAAAGAGATCTAAAAGTAAAAACGAACTTAAAATGTAACAAAACCGGACAAAAGCGAAAAATCGGAGTAAAAACGAAAACCGTGGATCGTAAACGAAAATCTGACGAAACGTGAAAAGAAAACCAAGTTTTAAGTATTTACTAACGTCGTTATTATAAAAGGACTAACGATGCAAATATAAGAGATGAAGGTGTGAAGAAGTACCCATTAACATATTTGATTGGTTTAGATATTGATAAATAGGGTCAGTTATTACCACACATGTTTATTATTTTATTACAACCCTCCCTAGTAAATGGGTGTACTTTGTGTCCTTTTTTAAAGTGTGTAATAATATGTTTTGGTAATAGCAAAGTGTGTAATAATATGTTTTGTGTAATAAGTGTGTAATAATATGTTTTGTGTAATAAGTGTGCATTAATGTTTTGCATGTTAAATATTACCACATTAAATAACCAAGAACAACAACAATTATTATTAAATTAAATTAAACGTCAACGTTAACATATTATTTAAATACAACAACATAACACTACATATGAAGATTATTCATCTCGTTTAAAAGATCATGGAGTCTTGACCGACCGACAAGTCGGATCCTCGTGATTCCTTGCCAATTCTAACTCCATCTCCAAAGGCCTTTATTTTTGTCTTCACCACTTGATCTCATTATTTTATAACGCAGCTGAGCGTTCGCTGAAGATGAGGCTCGACTTAAGTACCGGCCCTTCAAATTCATCTTTCCAATCAAGTATCGACACCCATAGTCATTGCATCACGTTACATGTTAAGAAAATAATAAGAAATGTATTTTTAACAAACAAATTATTTACATAAAACCCTTAAGCAAACGTATGATTATTTACCACTGAAAGAGGACATGCATATATACGTCGGCTCGAAAGGATTTCGATTTCCGCTCTATAATAAATCCTCTATTACATCGACACCGTAAAGGATTTCCTTGGCCACCGACAACAAGTTATTATTAATTTAAATATAAACAATAATCAATCACTATGTTTACAACATAAATCATTAATCAATTATTTACAACATAAATCGGTAATCACTACTATGTTTATAATTATTTACAACATGAATCATTCACTATGTTTATAATTATTTACAACATGAATCATTAATCATTTACAATGTTTTGTATGTATATATTATTTACTAATTTGGTAGTCGATTCCTATATAATGATTCCCACCGATGCAAGATCTACTGCCGCCTCCATTGTGGGTGGAGTTCGGAAGTGGAGAATCATCGTCTAGCCGTAACAATATAATGACCTACTTGCCCCACACGGGCTATCACAGTGGGGGTCTTTGTAGAAGTCCGGGATCATAAGCGAAAACACGTATTCCAACCCCGAGAGATATAAGTGCAACGGGTCGTCTAAATACTTCGCAATAACCAACCCCGGTTTGGCATGTCCATGTAGCG
The DNA here is from genome assembly GCA_910596185.1 of Chrysanthemum makinoi. NCBI lineage: Eukaryota > Viridiplantae > Streptophyta > Magnoliopsida > Asterales > Asteraceae > Chrysanthemum > Chrysanthemum makinoi. The sequence continues at coordinate 128,658,982 of OU343217.1, read as the reverse complement.
ATCAGCGGTGCATTTCCATTTTCGAACGCATTTATTGTACTGGGTTCGTTAAAACCATCTTCCCACCACAAACCCATGTAAACTTGCCAATTTAGGTCCATCTGTTGCAATAACATCTGCCTAACTTGGCGCCACAAATCTTGTTGTTACCAAACATCATGGGCAACGACCAAAACCCACAATTTCCGCTACCCACCACATTATATATACCGATTATGTATGGATGCCAAAGGACCGGAAGCATACCCATCAACATTTCGCCGCATCTCCATCGACAACCTGTGGTCTTATCGACAAAGGACTAGGACCGCGGAAAGAACTATGTCGCAGTGCTCTTTGTTGAAGTTCGGACTTGTCTTGATCTTGTAGCGGTGCTTCTTCTGTGATTTACGGTTGAACTTCATTCAAGTCCGACTTCATTCAAGTCCGGACTTGTGTATTGCCCATTTTGTCCTTATTCGGACGCCCACGTATTTTTCTAAATAACAGGTTCCCGTGTCATCGTGATGCGTGTTATATCGATCTCAACTTCGTTAGCATATTATTCTTGACAAACGACGATGCTTTGGTAAAAACATTCCTGAATTATCGAATGTCATCTCTAAACGGTATCATGATCATCATCATCATTCGAAGAGCCATCTTCGTATGTGGCCTATTGATATTAGGCCACGGAACATGTAGGGTTCTCCAAAAATATTAACTTCTTCCAAAGAGAATGGGGCCCCGAAATCATTAAGTAGTATATTATAATATCGCCCAGAAATCACCGGGATATTAATGGGGAAAACAACTTGATAGTTATAAATTTACTTACCATGATATACATAGTATTGCATCTCGTGAAAGCATGGCACCGAATTGTATGCAACTTATGGCTACAATTGTCTACGGTGATAGCCCAGTGGAGTTCTTTGTGCATGAGATTGAAAGCATGGTGAGAAACTTTATACCACAAATCTTGAAATAGTAGAAAATTACAATCATTTATTTTCTCACCGATGCTTCTATTTAAACTCTCTTTTATCGAATTTTCTTATGCGAAATACAATCTTATCGATTGCACTCAACAACTTGTCTAAATTGGACTGTGTCGCCTAATATAATTTCAACAACGCGGTGAGCCTCAACTCTACACGCTGTTAATCGTCGGAGCGATATTCATCTGATGATAGACAAACATGGCTATAATTCGCAGCCGCTTATCCAGATACTCAATGATAGCTTTAAAAAAAACAAAGGAATTAATCAAAGGTCATTCGGTGCTTAATTGAATAATAATAAAAAAATATAATTAACAATTTAGTACGCCGCATGGTTAACCAAGCTGTTGTGTAGACGCCATATTGTTCCTCTAACAAGCTGCTGTCGAGCTTTAACCAACCTATCCCATCTCCTTTTAATGGATTCATACTCATCTATCCCACCGCATTTGTTTCTCATAAACTTCATCAAATTTTGCTCTATATGCCATCGACAGAGTAATTTATGAGCTGTAGGAAATTCTGCTCTACATGCCCCAACCAACGCTAAATCTCTGGCGTGACAATAACACGCTGGGTAGTATCTTTCGCCTTATCACCTCTTTATGCGGTAATACCCATGAAAATTATGCCCCTTTTCACTCTGTATAAAGTCAGTACGCCATTGAAAATGTTTTATTCGTTGGTGTTACTCCTACAATTTCTAACAATGGCAATTTAAACATGGTGGTATTAGACGTGAGTCCATCAAGATGATTTCAGAAACGACGCCATAGAGCAATCGGCGGGTGAACAAAAAATAACCTCAAGCTCATTATGCTCATTCACCCTGTAGTATGCATACCCCTCGAATCCACCAGATAAAGGACTTGAATTTGAGTTCTATCACCTCACTGCTCGAACTTATCAAGCGTTATATATAGTTCTAACGCTAGACACGCGATCCGATTACGCCCCTTTATTGTCGAAAGTATATTACGGTGGTACGCTATACCGACAACTTTTGACCAAACTCAACTCATCATCTTTTAATCGCATTGCATATGGCACACCATGCAACGAATTTAGCAACTCATGATTATGGCTATCACACTTCACCCTCAAAATCCAATTATATTGTGTTGCTCTATATTTTGCAACTAATCTGAATGGACAATTGCTTATTTTGTTTTGGTTTCGCTTTCCACTACCGTGATATTCATAAATCCCGCCTTTTGTACACTTATAATTAATTTCAACATCCACCATTTTCTCGATTTGGTTCTCTTTTAACAATGACAAAACCGAGCCCCGGCTATATTTTGCACCCACTGCCATTTCTCGTGAGAACGGAAAGCCCGAAAATACATAACAAATTTTATAAGACACTTTTTTAACTAATACTTTTTAATAATTTCATAACAGATTTTACCTCTTGTCCGATAAATGGGCAATCCTCGGGATACTGACAATCGGAAAGCCGAAAATACAACCTTTTTTACTTTTCTTTTTACAACTTACATTATGTTTCATTTACAACTTAAATATACAAAATAATCTTTTTTTTACAAATGACAAATTTTTTTTTACAAATAATACATTTTACAAAACATATACATTAATAACTTATCCCTTTTACAAATGATACTTTTTTTTCATTACATTTTTATTACAAACAACATTACATTACATTTTGTTTACAACTTACATTACATTTTTATTAACAACATTACATTACATTTTTTTCATTACATTTTTATTAACAAATATACTCTACCTTTTAAAAAACAAATACATTTAAAAAAATAAAATAAAGAGAAAACGGTGGTCGAAGTTATTACCGTGGTTGAGTTATTAGAACGCTGCCTAGTCTCTCTCTCTCTCTCTATCTCATACCACACACACACACCGCTTTCTCTCTCTCTATCTCTATTCTCTCTTTTCTATCTAATTTTCTTAGATCCGTGGTAAGATCTTGTTTTGATTAATGCTAGATGGTGTTTATATCATGTTTATTGATGTTTATGTTGCGTTAAATTAAAAACGCTTTTTTTAGGGTTTGGTTGATTGGGGTCTGTGATGGTGAGTTTGTGATGTTTGTGTGATTGTTGGGTGTTATTTCGGTTAATTAACTGGATCTGTAAAAAAATTTAAAACTTATTTTTTTTTGTGGTTTGGTTGATTGGTCTGTGAGGGTGAGTTTGTGATGTTTGTGTGATTGTTGGGGGTTATTTGTGGTTAATTAACTGGATCTCGTTAAAAATTTAAAAACGCTTATTTTTTTTTTAGGTTTGGTTGACGTCTGCGGATGGTGATTTTGTGATGTTTGTGTGATTGTTGGGTGTTATTTGTGGTTAATTAACCGATTCGTTAAAAATTTAAAAACGCTCATTTTTAGGTTTGGTTGATTGGGGTCTGTGAGGGTGAGTTTGTGATGTTCAGTGTGATTGTTGGGTGTTATTTGTGGTTAATTAACCGATCTTAAAAAATTTAAAAACGCCTATTTTTTTTTTAGGGTTTGGTTGATTGGGGTCTGTGAGGGTGAGTTTGTGATGTTTGTGTGATTGTTGGGTGTTATTTGTGGTTAATTTACTGGATCTGTTAAAAATTTAAAACGCTTCTATTTTTTTTGGTTTGGTTGATTGGGGTCTGTGATGGTGATTTTGTGATGTTTGTGTGATTGTTTGGTGTTATTTGTGGTTAATTAACTGGATCTCGTTAAAAATTTAAAAACGCCTATTTTTAGGGTTTGGTTGATTGGTCCGTGAGGGTGAGTTTGTGATGTTTGTGTGATTGTTGGGTGTTATTTGTGTTAATTAACCGATCTCGTTAAAAATTTAAAAACGCCATTTTTTAGGGTTTGGTTGATTGGGGTCTGAGGGTGAGTTTGTGATGTTTGTGTGATTGCGGTGTTATTTGTGGTTAATTAACCTGATTAAAAATTTTAAAACTTATTTTTTTTTTTAGGGTTTGGTTGATTGGGTCGTGATGGTGATTTTGTGATGTTTGTGTGATTGTTGAGTGTTATTTGTGGTTAATTTAAATAACCCTAGTGGTATAAGCAAGCATAAACCGCTTACGTGTGAGATGGTGATTATGTGATGTTATTGAAACCGCCTGAGTTGGGGCTAAAGCGGGTAGGTTAACACCTTGATCCGCCACCATTGAAGGAAATACTGCTCGGCTTCAATTCCAATCAATGGATCCTAGGTTTTGTTATGATAAATAAAAGGAAGAATGGATCAATGGAATGGACAGGATTCAAGGACAGGACACAAATGGATTGGAATGGAATGAGGGCATACGCTTGATGTGCCAGCTTTGTTATTTTAAGCCGATGAAAATCAAGTTTTTTTTTTTAAAAACTGATAAGGCAATGATGATTTAAGGTAAAAATGATTTTGGCTTGGCATTTCGGACGGATTCAAAAATAATTCATTTTGCAACCTTCGAAAGCCCATAAATGATAATATGAAACTTAATCTGAGCCTAATGTTAATAAAATACTAGGCACCGTTCTAATAACTCAACCCTTATTAATGTGTAAAGTTTCATTACCTCTGGTGATTGAGACATGTCTGCTTAGGTATTTGTTGTTTCTTTGTGGTTTGTTACATGCTTGTGTTTCACTTGGCTTGTGTTATAACCCAACCCTATGTACTAGAGAGGGTTAATCTAAGACCGTGCACCGCCGAAATAACCCAACCCTATCTCAGAATCTTGTGTAACCTTCACTACTTGTAACTTGTTGAACCTGCTGTGGTAACTTGTGTACTTTGAAAATTTTAGTTTGTGGCGGAGAGTAACTTTGTGGTAGTTTGTGAATTTGATAATCGCCTTGTGGTGATGAGGCCGAGTATAAATGGGAGGTTTCACTACCTACCACTTTGAGATTGTTCTTGTGACTTCCTCGCAGTTTGGGAATATTATCGTTGCTTTTGGTTTTGGCTTGTGAACACTTGGGCAATCTAACTTGGTTATACTGACTGCGGCACTTGTGTGCACCGTTTGGGAATCTTACTCCAGTTTGGGAATATTACCGTTGCTTTTGGTATTTGCTTGTGAACACTTGTCAACTGGTATTGTGCATTCTCGACCAGGCACTTGTGTGCACGATCTGCTGCACTTGTGTGCACCGCCGCACTTGGACAAAAATTTCAAAAAGGCGATGACGATTGGTTTTATAACTGAATCGCCGCAAAGTGATATTTTGTCACTTTGCAGCCTTCATATCCGAGCCTAATGGTTTTCTAAATTGGTGATGATGATAATCTGAGCCTTTATGCACCGCTTGTGTGGTAATGCAATCGCTTGTGGATACTGCATTCTCGCTTGTGATAATGCATCCGCTTGTGTGCTTATGCACTTGGACAAAAAATGGCGATGACGATTGGTTTTATAACCGACCGACGCAAGAAAGTGATATTTTTATCACTTTGCGTACCACAACCGAGCCTAACACTTTTTATCAACGCGAAATGTTTTTCTAAATCGGCGATGATGTTAATCGAGCCTTTACGCTAATCCTGCTTGTTTGCTAACCGCTTTTAGGTGCTTTGTGTGCTAATGCACTTGGACAAAAATATAACTTGGCACTTGGACAAAAATATAACTTATGCACTTGGACAAAAAATGAAAAATGACTTGTGTGTGTCCGACTTGGACAAAAATTGAAAAAAAAACAAAAAAAGACAAAAGTACTATAAACGTTAAATGAACAAGAAATGAACAAGAAAGTACAAAAACTGAAAAAATAGTACCCCTAAACAAGGGAGGGTCACAGGGGGTAGACAGGGTATTAATAGTGTGACCCATAAATAAATGACTATGTTTATCATATTGGTACATTTAAGAAAGTATGGTTATCATTTTTGACTTTTACCCTAAAATGTGTCTTTTGCTCACTGATAGTCTAACCAAGTACTAAAATTAGTTCAACCAATGAAGGCTATTAAACATGAATTTTTGTCAACAACTTACAAATTAGTAAATTAAGTAAGTAAAATATATTTGTATTTGTATTGTTTTGCCGCGGGTGTGTTGGGCCGAAGCCCACACCAAACCAAACTAATTTCAGAACTACTTATTTGATTCTGGCTTATTTTACTAAATCGATCACGACTTAACTTTTTGACATGCTTAAAGCTACGCGACTTGTTTTATTCTAAATCATATTTTTTTTAAAAGCTAAATATACTCAACATGTAAGACTATAAGCCATTTATATAAATCTAAAACTTATAAAAACTAGACTAAACAAAAATATAAGTTCTAAACTTATTTTTAAGATTTTTGATTTATATTGCTAATTCTATCTTAACTAAGCTTATTGACTATTTTTTTTTAACTTATTGGACTAACTATGGACCGGGCCTAATTTGCCAAAATTCTATACTTAGTCATATATATATTATTAGCAATAATGATTACAAAATCCGTAACATCTAATAGTATGAGTAATTATTTTCCGTACGTCGTCTTTCGGTTGCTATCGAACCGAAGACTCATTCGTCATTGATATTTTCTTATTATGTACTTATGCACTTCCAAGAGCCAAAAATTTACAAAAATTATATTAAACATTAATCTTTGCCACTCAAGCAACAACAACATAAAAAGACTTTTAATATCGTTTAAAATTCTCCAAGTCTTAAGCTAGAATTGTGAACTAAAATTTGTCATACTAATCTAGGTCGCGTGTCGGTGCCATCCAATAATTCTAATTGATCACGCTTAGACTGCAATACTGAGGTGAGTATTCACAACCCATTTTTTACTATTTTACTTATTTGGGGTGAAATGCATGAAATTAAATCTTAAACTATATTTTTGTTCTAAATTATGAGTTTAATTAGACTATTTGATATATCTTGAACCCTTTGACTTATTGTGACCTTATGGCTTGTTCCTGATCCCTTAGTATGCCTAGACCTATAATGCGCCCTACGTACTAAGTCTTAAAGTCTCCCATGTTCAGAAAGAGTCTTATGTTTGTTAATACAAATAAGCCGTAAAAACGTTTATTTATATTTTACGATCTTCTAATGTTTTGTCGATAACAAACGTAAAATCATTTTAACGAAACAAATAGAATACGTAAATAGTTTAAATCAATAGTTTCCTAACACACTTACGTTCTCACATAAAACACTAAAACAAGTATAAGTGATTTTATGATTTAGATACATATGTACAACAACTAGTGTTTACATAGTGGGTTAGCATATACTTAAACTATGTATACTAAAATGGGTAAAAACAAGTATATACTAAAATGGGTAAAAACAAGTATATACTAAATGGGTAAAAACTAGCAAATGGTATTTGACCCATAATCCATGGTTTTATATATATCACTTAACCAAGTTCATTGTATCCTTGAGATACTTTGTATCTAGAAAGAAAACCATGGATCAACCCATAACCCATGACCCATGACCCATGACCCATAACTAAAAATACCCATGGGCAAGAGGGAGCTGCCACTCCATCCTCGGCTTTGTGCTAGCCGGATCCCTTGTGGAGGGATCCATGATCCGGGAACAAGAGAGAATTTATTCTATAAATAGAGAGCCATTTCTTCCTTTCTACTCATCACTTTACACACATACTTCCCAAGTATTCTAACCCTCTAACCTCAGATCCAAGTGATCTATGTAGTTTGTTTTGTTTTGTGTGATCTCTAAGTTCCTCTTAAAGGCTTAGATCACCACTTCTTGAAGACGAGCAAGCTCAAGTCCATGAGCCGCCATTCCATCATCAAGAAAACTAAGGTTCTCTCTTGTTGATAGTTCTTTCTTTCTCCATAGATGTTGGGTTGAAGGCATTAGTGAAGGATGCCGAAAGTGTCAAGATGAAAGCATTAGTGAAAGGTGCTCATCATCCATGTCAAAGCATTAGTGAAGAATGCTAAAGGTGTCAAGACGAAGGCATTAGTGAAGGGTGCCAAGCGTTGTGTCAAAGGGATTAGTGAAGGATACTGAAGAATCAAATCAAGTAGCATTTGGAAAGAATGCTAGGTCGATAATCGATGAGGTGCATCGTTATTATAGTAGTTTATTTCAAGGATGGTGATATCCTTGATTGTGTTGTAACAAGGAGTGGATCTCCTTGATATTAGGTGTTGTGTTGTGAAGGGTAGTAGTTCCTCCATAGTAACGGAACTAGGTACTTAGCCTAGTACCTAATAAAGGTATGACGCGGTGATAGGATTAGTTCTCCTTGTGAAAGAACTCGGTGGTTAGCCTAACATCAGATAAAAGGGTAGGCGACATTGTGTTAGGTGTGGTTCACTGGTGTGAAGGAACTCGGTATTTAGCTTGTACCCGAAAAGGTTAAGCGACGTTGTGAAGGCTTCTCCGCCATAAGGAGTTGGTGTAGTGCTTACGAACTCTCGAGTAGGTGACTCGGGGAGTAGAGTAGGGCAAGGAATGTGTCTTATGATTTTGTCTCTTTTCCTCGACAAGGACATTCATCTGGATCAGGACTCTACATACCGTGATCCAAGTGATAAGTCGACCTTCCCAAGCCCTCACCTGAGCCTACACCCAAGCCTCGCACTCCAAGACTATCTACAAGCCCTCTAGGATAGTCCGAGGAATCAACTTCCAAGCCTGTTTCCACTAAAGACTTGTCTTTTACATCTTTGCATAATTTGTCTGTTAAAAACAATTCCTTTAATGTTTCTGGATTAAATACTTATACATGTAATCGAACATCTTCTTTGTTGAATCCATCTTCCAAAAAGAAGACTTGTTTTGTTTGTGGAAGTAAATTTCATTTAATTAAGGATTGTGACTTTCATGAGCAAAGATCGTGCATGCTCTTCACAGAAACCAAGACCCGTGGACCAATGTTAAAATTATTCCACCATATGTCCCACAAGCTAGAACCGACCCTTCTTGGAGGAAATCTCCTAATAGACCTTATGTACGACCCACTAGTCCATACTTTAAACATGGTTATTGGCCTCGATATGTTGACTCTATGAAAAATGGGAAAGGATGTCATTGCCAAGTCCTACAGGTTGTTCTTGGAATAATAAAAGACCTAACTATCAATGGAAACCCAAGAACAATGGTGGATCTTACTATTTTGCTAAACCTAAATCTAATGATCCACAAGGCGTGTTCAAGTCAAGAATGACTTGAGCCTCCTCAGTATACTAACATTCATTTGTAAATATGTTTGTTTTTATAGGATCATCCCCTTAAACATAAAGATATTGGTATTGTTGATAGTGGCTGTTCAAGAAGTATGTCTGGTAATAGAGATATGATGCACAATTTTGTTCCTATTGAAAAAGGAGGGAATGTGACCTTTGGTGGAAGTGATGGTAGAATTACTGGAAAAGGCACAATCAAGACACCTCTTCTGAACTTTGAGAATGTGTACTATGTTAGGGAGCTTCAGAACTTCAACTTGTTTTCTGTCTCACAAATTTGTGACACCAAGAACAAGGTACTCTTCTCTGAAAATGAATGTCTTGTGCTTTCAAAAGAGTTCAAGCTTGAAGGTACTCTCACTGCTGAGAGTCCTCGAACTCACAATCTATACACATTCAACCTCAATGAAGTTCACCCCGATGGTGACCTCACTGTTTGTGGCTAAAGCATCATTGGATGAGTCCAATAAATGGCATAGGAGAATGGCTCATGTGAATTTCAAAACTATAAACACTCTCTCCAAAAGGGGTCTTGTCGAAGGTCTTCCCACCAAAGTGTTCTCCAATGATCATAATTGTGTTGCATGCAACAAAGGGAAGCAACTCAGAGCATCCTACAAAGTCACACCTAGTTGAGCATCATCTCAACCTTTTCACTGTTACATATGGATCTATTTGGTCCAACTCAAGTCGGCATTGATCACAAGTTCTATTGTTTGGTCATCACGGATGGATATAGCAGATTTTGCTGGGTGTTCTTTCTAAAAACTAAAGATGAAACAACTCGCGTGAAAGACTTCATCACTCGCTGGAAAATCGCTTGAACAAGAAGGTTAAGGGAATTCAGTGTGATAATGGGACAGAGTTCAAGAATGCCATTATTATAGAACTCTGTAGGTCTAAAGGGATAAAGAGGGACTATAGCAATCCAATAACCCCGCAACAAAATGGGGTGGCTGAAAGAAAGAATAGGACCTTGATTGAGGCTGCAAGATTTATGCTTGCAGACTCCAACCGCCCACTATGTTTTGGATGAAGTCTGTTGGCACAACTTGCTATGTGCTTAACAGGGTCTCCATTACTAGACCTCACCTCAAGACACCATATGAACTTCTATTTGGGAAGGTTCCTGTCATTCATTACCTCAAACCTTTTGGTTGTCAAGTGACCATTCTAAACACCAGTGATCCTTTGGGGAAGTTTGATGAGAAGGCTGATGATGGCTATATTGTGGGTTATTCAGCTAATAGCAAGGCTTATAGAGTGTACAACTTATCCGCCAAGAAGATTGAGGAGACGTTGAACCCTGAGATACCTGAGGATAAGCCCAATGTTCAGGACGAGGGTCATGTGTGGTTTTGACCTCGACTACCTAACCGATTATTCCGGGTATACTAGACATATGGCTAACCAAAGTGTAGGCTCTCAAGAATATCCCACTAACAATGCAGGTACCTTGGATGCTGACTCTGGAAGTGAATTTGAAGATGATGAACATCCCATACTTGTGCCTTCTTTCTCCCCCAACAATGTTGCGTAACTCTTCAATAGATACTGGCTGAGCGTGAAGATGAATCACACTATGCCGAGGACCTTGCTAGGCTGCACTCAAGAATTTGCGCCTAAGCTTGAAGTTTGGGTGCGGGATCGAGCGCAAATGAGGCTGTCATGGAAACCATTTTTCTGCCGACACCGATGCGCCTCCATCGTCATCAAATCGCTAAAGCTCGCCTGCTACTACTCCTACTCCTACTAGTGTCCACGACTTGGGAACCATATACTCGCTTTCCAAGTCCTTCAGATCTTGGAAATCATCAACCCAAATCTGGCATTTTCTCCTCACCTTCCTATGACACAACTTTTGTACCAACTGTGTCTAATCTTGAACCTACCATTGAAGTCAACCCTACTGCTACTAAAAGAATCAACTTTTCTCACCCTCAATCCAATATCATTGGAGACATTCTAGCTGCTGTTAGAACTCGAAGGCTATCTCTAGCCCTAAATTTGACAGTTGCTTTTCCCTATGTCTCAAATCAGCAAAGAGACAATCACACAGACTACAAGCATTGTCTGTTTGCATGTTTTTTTTCCCAAGTAGAACCAACCAGTGTCTCAAGCTTGAAGACTCAAGTCGGATTGAGGCAATGCAAGACGAAATGCAACAGTTTCAGAACCAACAAGTTTGGATCTTGGTACCTTTACCATATGGGAAATATGCTATTGGAACTAAATGGATTCAAAAACAAAAAGAGATGCACGGGGTGTGGTGATTAAGAACAAAGCAAGATTAGTAGCTCAAGGTTACGCAGAGGAAGGGATTGACTATGATGAAGTGTTTGCACTGCTTTCAAGAGTAGAGGCCATTCGAATTTTCTTGGCATATGCCTCCTACATGGGCTTCATGTTATATCAGATGGATGTTAAAGGTGCCTTTCTGTATGGAGAAATTGAAGAGGAAGTTTATGTCACACAACCTAAAGGATTTGAAGACCCAGATCATCCTAATCATGTTTACAAAGTCTAAAGCTCTATGGACTTCATCAGCACCAAGGCCCTGGTATGCTAGGCTTTCATCATTTCTCAATGAAGCATGGCTACAGAAGAGGTGCCATTGATAAAACTCTTTTCTCGAAGAAGAACTCGACAGATATCATACTTGTGCAAGTGTATGTGGATGACATCATTTTCGGATCCACTAAAGAAGCTTGGTGTAGGGAATTCGAGGATCTAATGAAGGGAGAATGTCAGATGAGTGCCATGGGAGAGCTCACTTTCTTTTTGGGTCTCCAAGTTCGCCAGAATGATGGGATATTTATCATCAGATAAATATGTGAGGACATGTTGAAGAAATTGCATGGAAGGTATCGTGGACCGCCACAACACCTTATGAAGCTCCAAAAACAAAAGCCAACAATGATCCGCATCTGTGAATGTTCATTTATACGATCTATGATTGGTTCATTAATGTATCTAACGCTTCAAGGCCCGATATTACCTTTGCCGTAAGTGTGTTTCGACATCAAGTCACTCCACTTACTTCCCATCTCAATGCAGTCAAGGAGATCTTTAAGTACCTCAGCCAACTTTTGGGCCTTTGGTACCCAAAGAGTCTCCTTTAAGTTGGAAGCATATAGTGACGTGATTATGCTGGTGCAAATCTGGATAGAGATCCACAACCGAGGCTGTCAATTCCTTGAAAGAGATTGATCTCGTGGCAACAAGAAACAAACCGTTGTGGCTACCTCAACTACCGGCTAGTATGTTGCTGCTGCAAACCTGTGGCAAGTACTATGGATCCAAAACCAGCTTGCGGACTATGGGTATAACTTCATGAACACAACTCTTTATTGATAATCGAGTACCATATGCATTGTCAAAATCCAGTTTTTCATAGTAACCAAACATATTGAAATCAGACACCACTTTATAAGAGATGCATATGAAAAACATTTGATAAATGTGGTTAAAATTCATACTGATGATATGTGGGTGCATTAATAAAGCTTTTGATGGACCAAGGTTTCAACACCTAGTGGTCAATATTGGGGTGCTTAACCCTTAACTCCTAGTTTAAGGGAGGCATAGGCCTCAGGGGAGGCATATGCCTTAAGAGAGAATTGTATTTGGTCTTATTTTGTTTTACTTTGTAGTCCTTGTTTTGTTAGTTTCTTAGTGATAAAAAAAAATCTTTTGCAGTTTTGTCTTTGAGGGTTTTTAACTCAACAGATATACCTTGTGTGTATCAAAGAGTTGGCTAGTGCAAAGGGCAACTTTGGTAAAGACATGTCAAATCTGTTGATACTGTAATGGTTGCTCAAAATCATAGGTCTGAACCACCCATGCTTAATTGTCGAGAGTTGAATGGTCCTCAATTCACCATGGTCTATTCCTTTTGGAATCCAAGAATACAGCCCACACGATATGGGTGTGGTAAAGGCAACTATCTCCATATTTGGTTATCAATTCACCAATTCTAAGAATTGACTAGTCTTGAGCAAACGGCTACAGGTAAAGACACCTCAAATACCGCTTATATAGTTGCCGATTTGCTCATAAATCAGATGGTTATCAATGTACCATAGTTTACGAACTTAAACATCCTGGCTACTCCAGAGTAATGGCTAATGGTAAAGAGACATCAAATCCATTATTTTCAATGATTCACCTCTCACAGATGTTAACACACCTGGATGTGATGAGAATAGTATGCAACCGATAAGTATTGATGTACATTATGTCATGTGTTGTCGCAAATACCGGCGCTTTCAAAGTTTGCTCATCATAGAGATGATTTTGGTTTAGTTCTTTGCTATCGATGTTTGAGAACAATCCTCATGTACTCGAAGTCTCTAAGATCTATCAGGTAGGAAACCGAACTTAACCAGTCAAATTCCAGCTTAGGGAGGATTGTTGGGAATTATGAAGTAGAACTCATTGTCATTACGGGTTTCTCGCTAAAGAAGAAGCGCCGCTGCTAGTGATTTCAATGTTAGTGCCGTTACATGTTACCAAGAGCTAAAGTCGACTAGGATCAACATGCCTTTATGAATTAAATGCTAAACTCATTATTATCTTTTAACCGCCAAGGTCGCAAGCATGGGTATTATTGTATCGTTTCTATAGTTGTTTTAATGTATTAGACATTAAATGCATGCAAAGATGTTTAGTCGGTTGGGTAGTAAGAGATTAGGGTTCCTTGTATATAAAAGGAACCATATAGTTTGTAATAGAGACACATCCGAAACATAGAGTTTCAGGGAATAAAAGGATCCATAGAGGATCTAAGTGTTCTTAGTGATAACAGCTTGTGTTTACATTCCGCTTTAGAACACGAGTTGTAGAGATTTTCTATTAGTTTGCTTATGATTACATAGGCAACACTAACGATCCCCGAGTACTAGATCTTTCAAGGTCAGAGTGTGTACAACGTGCGTAAAGCGTTCAACAAAAAGAAACCTCGTCTAATAAGAATAGTATTAAATCTTCAAAACCACAAACAACAAGTTTTAGAGCCTTAAAATTAAAACACTGGGCGTTTAGAACTCCCAAACCAAAGTTATCAAGGAATGTTTGAGCTGACTTTTGTTGTCATGCCGGATCCTCGCTTTATACTAGTCGGACCAATAAGAGGGATCCTGGATCCGCGGCATAGAAGACAGATATGCTCAAGAATGATCACTGTGGATGTTCCACAATTATACTCACCTCAAAGACTCATGAACAAAAACTCTGTATTGTTCATAGGAGCAATTTTAGACAACCCGCATTTCGTGTCATTTATTACCTATTCATGTCTCATTATTTCAACATTTATAGTAAATTATTACTTTGTTTCAAATTACAGAATCCTTGAGGTTTAGCTTAATTCATGATCGGCGACATCAATGCATATTTCATATGGACTATGATTAGTCTACATTTCAGTGACATCATGAGCATCTCATTAGTACATTCATGACATTATTTCACTTTATAATGCCAATTTTTATATTTTCTAATAATCTTTATCGCTGCGAGTTATTATTTGAATATTTAAACCAAGCAGTTTTCAAA
>OU343217.1:128433896-128644200 GCA_910596185.1 Chrysanthemum makinoi | reverse complement strand
AAACAAACCGTTGTGGCTACCTCAACTACTGACCCGAGTATATTGTTTGCGCAAGCTGGCGTGGGCAAGTACTATGGATCAAAACCGATTCTATTGGACTATGGGTATAACTTCATGACACAACTCTTTTATTGATAATCAGAGTACCATATGCATTGTCAAAATCCATTTTTCATAGTAGAACCAAACATATTGAAATCAGACACCACTTTATAAGAGATGCATATGAAAAACATTTGATAAATGTGGCTAAAATTCATACAGATGATAATGTGGCAGATCTGTTAACAAAAGCTTTTGATGGACCAAGGTTTCAACACCTAGTGGTCAATATTGGGATGCTTAACCCTTAACTGCCTAGTTTAAGGGGAGGCATAGGCCTCGGGGGCATATGCCTTAAGAGAGGAATATTTGGTCTTATTTTGTTTTACTTTGTAGTCCTTGTTTTGTTAGTTTCTTAGTGATAAAAAAAAATCTTTTGCAGTTTTGTCTTTGAGGGTTTTTAACTCAACAGATATACCTTGTGTGTATCAAAGAGTTGGCTAGTGCAAAGGGTACAGCTTTGGTAAAGACATGTCAAATCTGTTGATAGCTGTAATGGTTTGCTCAAAATCATAGGGTGCAACCACCCATGCTTAATTGCTGAGAGTTGAATGGTCCTCAATTCACCATGGTCTATTCCTTTTTGGAATCCAAGAATTGGCTAGCCCACACGTATATGGGTTGTGGTAAAGGCAACTATCTCCATATTTGGTTATCAATTCACCAATTCAAAGAATTGACTAGTCCGAGCAAAGCGGCTGGTAAAGACACCTCAAATCCGTTTATATAGTTGCTGATTTGCTCATAAATCAGATGGTTATCAATGTACCATAGTTTATGAACTTAAACATCTGGCTACTCCAGTAGTAATGGCTAATGGTAAAGAGACATCAAATCCATTATTTTCAATGATTCACCTCTCTCAGATGTTAACACACCTGGATGTGATGAGAATAGTATGCAACTGATAAGTATTGATGTAAATTATGTCATGTGTTCTGCAAATACTGGCGTTTCAAAGTTTGCTCATCATAGAGATGATTTTGGTTTAGTTCTTTTACTACTGATGTTTGAGAACAATCCTCATGTACTGAAGTCTCTAAGATCTATCAAGGTAGGAAACTGGAACTTAACCCAGTCAAATTCCAGTTTAGGGGAGGATTGTTGGGAATTATGTGAAGTAGAACTCTGGCATTACTGCGAAGGTTCACTAAAGAAGAAGGTTTCTGCTGAAGAAGTGATTCTAGAAGAGTACAAGCGTTGCCATGTTACTTCTGGCGAAAAGTGACTAGGATCAACATGCGCCTTATGAATTAAATGCTAAACTCATTATTATCTTTTTTAACGCCCAGGTCAGCATGGGTATTATTAATACTGCTCTATAGTTGTTTTAATGTATTAGACATTAAATGCATGCAAAGATGTTTAGTCGTTTGGGTAGTAAGAGATTAGGGTTCCTTGTATATAAAAGGAACCATATAGTTTGTAATAGATATCCAAAACATAGAGTTTCAGTGAATAAAAGGATCCATAGAGGATCTAAGTGTTCTTAGTGATAACAACTTGTGTTTACATTCCGCTTTAGAACACGAGTTGTAGAGATTTTCTATTAGTTTGCTTGATTACATAGGCAACCTAACAAGATCGAGTACTAGATCTTTCAGGTCAGGTGTGTACAACGTATTAAAGCGTTCAACAAGAAACCTCGTCTAATAAGAATAGTATTAAATCTTCAAAACCACAAACAACAAGTTTTAGAGCCTTAAAATTAAAACTGCTTTGGCGTTTAGAACTCCCAAACCAAAGTTATCAAGGAATGTTTGAGCTGACTTTTAGTGTCATGCCGGATCCCTTCGTTTATACTAGTCGGATCCCAAATAAGAGGGATCCGCGGGATCCGTGCAATAGAAGACAGTATATGCTCAAGAATGATCACTGTGGATGTTCCACAATTATACTCACCTCAAAGACTCACGAACAAAAACTCGGGTATTGTTCATAGGAGCAATTTTGTGACAACCCGTACTTTCAGGTCATTTCTCGACACGATTCATGTCTCATTATTTCAACATTTATAGTAAACTTGGTTTACTTGTTTCAAATTCGCGTAACCTTGGAGGTTTAGCGGCGAATTCATGATCATGACATCACGTACATTTCATATGGACTATGATTAGTCTACATTTCATTGACATCATGAGCATCTCATTAGTACATTCATGACATTTCATTTCACTTTATACGCGTAATTTTTATATTTAATAATCTTTATCGCGTGAGTTATTATTTGAATATTTAATCCATTACTTTCAAAAATGATCCCGATGTATTTTTAACTTACATTTAGTTTATAAAAACTATATTTTTAGTTTTCCTAGTGTTTCAAATTTATTTGGTACTCAAATCATTAAAGTTTAATTATTACGTCGTTTTCTTAAAATTGTACGATAATTATTTTATCACTCAATTTTCACAAGGAAAGTATTTTACAATTTTTATCACCTCAATACATTCTATTTTGAACTATTAAAAACTTACTTGTACCAAAATTTCCATTTACATATACTTGTACACTTTACTTACACATTTCTTTACAAGTCTTACAAATATACAGTAAATGTTTTAAAAAAAAATATATATTTTGGAGGAACAACCTCCTAAAACCGGCCAAGGGGAGGGTGTGTCTTATTAAATGATGCATGGTTCATTAAATTCTTGTCTTACAACTTGCTCCTACAAATCTACCTCAAATAATTCATTCATTTCATAATTCTCATAGTTACAAGTGTAAAAATAAACTTTCCTCTCTTCCTTTTTGGGTCTTCAAAACCGGCCAAGCATCAAGACTTCAAGGGATCAAAGTTTTTGCAAAAGCAAGTGTTTACAACCTAGATTATATCCTTTATATGGTTTTGAAATAAAAACCAAGGATATTTAAGTTAATCCTTGTTACTTTCACCTCATCATCTTCACTAGTAAGCATATTTCTTATCATTTTCAAGTTTCCTTTTCATTTTCATATGTTTCTTTTCATTTTTGGAGATATTATGCATGATATGTGATTTATACCATTTATTTCATGATTTTAGAGTATATATATATATATGGTCATCCTATAATTATTCCCTTGGTATTGGTTGGTCTTGATGGTGATTAGGAACCCATGACACCCTAAGAAGGTGTATGGTAGGATTAGATTAGTTTGGAGTTGATTTGAAGGGATTAGAATAGGTTTTGTCCGAGAAAAACTATTTTCGATAAGTATATATTGTGTTCTGTCCTTGTTTTGCTTTTCTGGAAAATCCGACAGTAGGCACGACTTTTGGCCTTGATTTTTAGAAAATATACTTTAAAACTAATCCGTGGCCGCTTGAACGGATAAAAACGGACTTATAACGAAGAAGTTATGGATTTTACAAGTTTGACGACGAAATATATTATTTTCTGAAATTTCAGCAACATGTTTTTATCTTGTACGGGTCAAAAACGAGCCTTAAGCTTCACAAATTATTTCGACTTGTCAAAAATATATTGGTTTACTTCAATACGAAGCTAAGGACGTATAAAACGTAGAAAACGGGTTTGAAACGACAAAGATATGCACTTTTTCATAAACTTGCCGTAACTAATTTTCTGCACACAATTAGCCAAAACCACCGTCTTTAACCCTTATTATCTTTATGTTCGAGACCTTTTGGACGAAAACTCCTGAACTGAAACTTTTAGATATCGATACAAACTTTCCAAAACAGTCGAGTTCGTTCTCTAACGATCGACGTACATTGTTTTACGACTAGTTTTCCAAAGCCATTTTTGTTAATTTCATGATTTTTCCGACGACATTGTTTTGCGACGAAAAGTGGTAATTTCTCTAAAAATCATTATAAAACCATTATAGGATGACATTTTGACGTAAAAACATGTAAACTCATTTTTGATTGGTCAAGACGTCAAAAGAGTATTTTTCGACGACGAGTAATATTTTCAAAAATCGTAAATGGTATAAATAACATATCAAGTGCATGCATAACATTACATTGCAACTCATGACATATCATGTCATTGATAATAGGTCGGTTAGCATCACATTAAACCTCGGTGTACTCACTTTTGCCATTATTCCAGTTTATCCAAGTGAGTTTTCATAGCCCCACTTTTAATTGTTTTTATACTACTTTTGGGGGAGATACATGCTCGACTATTTTCAATTACTTTCATAGTTACTCTAATCATTTAAGGATTTCTGTGAGTTCATAGCCCCACTTTTACTCTTTTAACTGTTTTACAAACTCTTGGGGGAGATACATGCTACATTTTTAATTGAACACAAATGCTTTGAACGGTATGCTATATCCGATGTTTTATTGTCACTAAGTATTTGCCATGTTCGAAGTCCCTACATCATGAACCATTAGTCACTTGCGGGTGAGCTCGAGTATAGTGAATAGGCCTATTGGAATTAACACTCCGCTCTTATTGACCCATTTAGGGAAATCGAGCACTATATTTGAATCATTAAGGTAAATTGGCAATTTACCTATTAGGGCGGCGATGAAACGATGATTACCAATTTTTATTGGTGCGATGTTTACGCTTTGGTGTCATGAACTTAGTGAAATAAATACGATGTTGTTTTTAACGATGAGTGTGAAACCATTTAACTCACACTACGATGATTGTGTTCAAACGAATTACATAAACTTTATACATTTCGGCAATGGGTTGTGAACACACAGGTTGCAAGTTTTGTATGGGCGGGACTTGGAACTGATTGGATTTATAATGCCTTTTTGCATAAACGATTTTGATACATTGAGCCATGCACTATTTTGTGAATTCATTTGACATCATGCACTTGATCATAAACTCTACATATTCCGGCAGTGGGTTGTGAACACACAGGTTGCAAGTTTTGTATGGCTGGGACTTGGAACGAGTGGATTTACAATGCCTTTGCTACATAAACGATTTTGAAAGTCTTTACATTTCAACGATTTATAATGCCTTTGCTACATAAACGATTTTGAAAGACTTTACATTTCAACTCAAACTCTATGAACTCACTCAACCTTTGTGTTGACACTTTTTAGCATGTTTTATCTCCGGTATCTAAGGCATTCACTTCATGGCATGCATTTGGACACATCATGGAGTCGTGGTGACGACGCGTCTTACATGGGATTTTTATACTTTAAAAACATCGTTTGACTGTACTAAACTTATTTTCCGCACAAGTTGATTTTCATTTGGGACCTACTTTGTAAACTCTGATTATTTTATTAAATCAAACGATGTGTTTTCCAAACGACACTTTAGGTCGTTCAATATAATTGTGATTGTTATGCTATGACAGTCAATCCCGGGAATTGCCATTCACGCGAAAAAGCGTAATTTGGGGGTGTGACAGATTGGCATCAGAGCTTCGGTTATAGAGAACTAGGTTGCATCATTGACCCTAGACTATAACTACATCATCATAGCATCTCATCATTTCATCATAAGTGCGGGTTCACTTCACATGCGGTCATTACGTACATTTTTCGAGTTATTCACTTTCATTTCACATCGATTGTCACATGGATGTCCTTAAATGCCCATCCCATTATCTTTTCCCCATACTCTAACGTGGAGAATTCCTTGTCATTCCCTATCACAAATTTTTTTTATATCAGCTGATTCATTATCGATAACGACGAATGCTGAGATGAACCTTTAAATAGGGCGAAGTCACTCTCACTCCTTTGTTTCATCACTAACATGTCGAGTTACACGTTATTCACACTAAGCCACTAAACCACCATACATTTGAAGCACTTACGACACCTCATAACCCATCTTTTCGGAACCCGTCGATTATTTTGAAAAATAACCTCAAACTTACCATTTCTTATCACATCTCTTTGGAGCGTTTATTATTAACATCGGATATTTTTTTTTTTGCTACGTCTCACATTTCCTCTTGTTTTGAAGAAGATATGGCACCGAAGAAAGCTACAGTTGAAATGACTCAAGCAGCAATTCAAAAGTTGGTGAATGATAGCATTGCTAATGCTTTAAGAGTTGAACGGGGAAAGCGCCTGCTGAAGCCGCTAGGCTAGCTGCTCTTTACTGGAAATGCCGAAGGATCCGGAGTTAAGAAATGTTCGTACAAGGACTTCAAGAGTGGTGAGCCCACGAAATTTAGAGGTACCGAGGGAGCTACGACAATGGTTCGATGGTTCGAAAAATTAGAGTCAGTGTTTTTGCTTTGCAACTGTCCGGGGGATAGTAAGGTTAAATTTGCTACGAGCACATTACTCGATGGAGCATTATCGTGGTGGAATTCTTATGCTCAACCGATTGGAATAGAGAATGCTTTCAAGCTTACTTGGGAGCAATTTAAGGGTTTGGTGACTAAGAAGTTTTGTCCTCGTACAGAAATCAAAAAGTTGGAGACGGAGTTCTACGAACTAGTAACGATTGGGTACGATATTGACACATACATTCGGAGATTTCAGGAATTGGCCGCGTTATGCCCGTCGATGGTACCGGATAACGAGAAGTTGCTAGAGGCTTTTATCGGGGGACTTCCCGAAGTTATTCAAGGAAATGTGACTTCGTTTGATCCACAAACAATGGAGGAAGCTATTAGAGTGACTCAGAAGTTGATGGCACAAGTGGTGAAGAGGGGCAAGTACACCAACATCAACCGAAACAACAACAACCCCAACAATCGTACCAACTACAACGATGATAACCAAATCAACAACAACAAAAGGAAATGGGAAAACGACCCAGGAGATGGTAATAACAACAACCAAAACCGCAACACCAACCGTCATCAACAACAAAATAGAAGGCAAGAAGCGGGAATGGTTTATGTCGCTGCACCAAGGAGAGGTAGAGGGTATCTTTGGAACACCCACTATGTAATCGATGTAATTTTCATCACTCGGGTCCTTGCCCTGCCAAGTGCCACAAATGCAAAACACCGGGACATTTAGCCAGGGATTGTAAAGGTAAAGCCCAGTCACATGCTTGGATGTGGGGAACAAGGACACTATCGGAACCAATGTCCCCAAAACCAAGGTCAACCAGTTGAAGGTGCTCATGGGAATGTATATATGTTGGAAGGAGGAGGAGGAGCTCGTCAAGGTATCAACGACGCGGAAGACTGAAGAAGTTCGGAAACTAACAGTCTTAATTCTCCTTATGTACTAGGTCGTATTAAGTTTATGTTTTCCATCGTATCCGAATCTTTATAACCTAAGATGTATTTTTGTTTGACAAACTACTCGTTGTAAAATATTCTCATCTATCGTACTTTATTTTCTTTCCGATTTGTTATCATTTACGAGGATTTCAATTCTTTTTACTTTAACTATCATTTTAGCGACACTTCTCCATGTCTTCTCTCCTCGATGTTCATCACAATTTTAGCATCAGTTGACTCAACACCAAACAACATATGAGTCGATTAGTCCAAGCATTGCATAGTTACTCCTAAATTATACATAGGCTGATCACCTATGTCTAATTCAGGAAGAATCATGCAATGAAGGGAGTAGTAGGCTTATATGTGTAAGCAATTCGGTAATCGAGCCAAATTTTCAAAAGATTTTCTTCAAACCACTTGTTTCAGTTTGATCCGTGGCGAGTTCTTGTTTGATGAGTTGCAAAGATCGAGCTAGAAACAAGTTGTTACCTAAACCGATTTAGCCTAATCGTATGACAGTTCTTGTTTGATGAGTTGTGGGATTAAGTAAAGATCGGTTACCAAAAAGTCTTTTGAGGGTTTTGCTCGGGAATGGGAAAGTTTGCCACATCAAACCCTAAACCCGTTAGACCTAACAACGATTGAATTCAAGGACTGAATTCCTTTTTGGATGGGCGAATGTGACAACCCGTACTTTCAGGTCATTTCTCGAGACGATTCATGTCTCATTATTTCAACATTTATAGTAAACTTGGTTTACTTGTTTCAAATTCGCGTAACCTTGGAGGTTTAGCGGCGAATTCATGATCATGACATCACGTACATTTCATATGGACTATGATTAGTCTACATTTCATTGACATCATGAGCATCTCATTAGTACATTCATGACATTTCATTTCACTTTATACGCGTAATTTTTATATTTAATAATCTTTATCGCGTGAGTTATTATTTTGAATATTTAATCCGTTACTTTCAAAAATGATCCCGATGTATTTTTAAACTTACATTTAGTTTATAAAAACTATATTTTTAGTTTTCCTAGTGTTTCAAATTTATTTGGTACTCAAATCATTAAAGTTTAATTATTACGTCGTTTTCTTAAAAATTGTACGATAATTATTTTATCACTCAATTTTCACAAGGAAAGTATTTTACAATTTTTATCACCTCAATACATTCTATTTTGAACTATTAAAAACTTACTTGTACCAAAAATTTCCATTTACATATACTTGTACACTTTACTTACACATTTCTTTACAAGTCTTACAAATAATACACAAGTAAATGTTTTAAAAAAAAAAAAAAAAAAAAATATTTTGGAGAGACAACCCTCCCCTAAAACCGGCCAAGGGGGAGGGTGTGTCTTAAATGATGCATGGTTCATTAAATTCTTGTCTTACAACTTGCTCCTACAAATCTACCTCAAATAATTCATTCATTTCATAATTCTCATAGTTACAAGTGTAAAAATAAACTTTCCTCTCTTCCTTTTTGGGTCTTCAAAACCGGCCAAGCATCAAGACTTCAAGGGATCAAAGTTTTTGCAAAAGCAAGTGTTTACAACCTAGATTATATCCTTTATATGGTTTTGAAATAAAAACCAAGGATATTTAAGTTAATCCTTGTTACTTTCACCTCATCATCTTCACTAGTAAGCATATTTCTTATCATTTTCAAGTTTCCTTTTCATTTTCATATGTTTCTTTTCATTTTTGGAGATATTATGCATGATATGTGATTTATACCATTTATTTCATGATTTTAGAGTATATATATATATATGGTCATCCTATAATTATTCCCTTGGTATTGGTTGGTCTTGATGGTGATTAGGAACCCATGACACCCTAAGAAGGTGTATGGTAGGATTAGATTAGTTTTGGAGTTGATTTGAAGGGATTAGAATAGGTTTTGTCCGAGAAAAACTATTTTCGATAAGTATATATTGTGTTCTGTCCTTGTTTTGCTTTTCTGGAAAATCCGACAGTAGGCACGACTTTTTGGCCTTGATTTTTAGAAAATATACTTTAAAACGAATCCGTGGCCGCTTGAACGGATAAAAACGGACTTATAACGAAGAAGTTATGGATTTTACAAGTTTGACGACGAAATATATTATTTTCTGAAATTTCAGCAACATGTTTTTATCTTGTACGGGTCAAAAACGAGCCTTAAGCTTCACAAATTATTTCGACTTGTCAAAAATATATTGGTTTACTTCAATACGAAGCTAAGGACATATAAAACGTAGAAAACGGATTTGAAACGACAAAGATATGCACTTTTTCATAAACTTGCCGTAACTAATTTTCTGCACACAATTAGCCAAAACCACCGTCTTTAACCCTTATTATCTTTATGTTCGAGACCTTTTGGACGAAAACTCCTGAACTGAAACTTTTAGATATCGATACAAACTTTCCAAAACAGTCGAGTTCGTTCTCTAACGATCGACGTACTCCGTTTTACGACTAGTTTTCCAAAGCCATTTTGGTAATTTCATGATTTTTCCGACGACATTGTTTTGCGACGAAAAGTGGTAATTTCTCTAAAAATCATTATAAAACCATTATAGGATGACATTTTGACGTAAAAACATGTAAACTCATTTTTGATTGGTCAAGACGTCAAAAGAGTATTTTTCGACGACGAGTAATATTTTCAAAAGGTCGTAAATGGTATAAATAACATATCAAGTGCATGCATAACATTACATTGCAACTCATGACATATCATATCATTGATAATAGGTCCCGGTTAACGCATCACATTAAACCTCGGTGTACTCACTTTTGCCATTATTCCAGTTTATCCAAGTGAGTTTTCATAGCCCCACTTTTAATTGTTTTTATACTACTTTTGGGGGAGATACATGCTCGACTATTTTCAATTACTTTCATAGTTACTCTAATCATTTAAGGATTTCTGTGAGTTCATAGCCCCACTTTTACTCTTTTAACTGTTTTACAAACACTTGGGGGAGATACATGCTACATTTTTAAATTGAACACAAATGCTTTGAACTGTATGCTATATCCGATGTTTTATTGTCACTAAGTATTTGCCATGTTCGAAGTCCCTACATCATAAACCATTAGTCACTTCGGGTGAGCGAGTATAGTGAATAGGCCTATTGAATTAACACTCGCTCTTATTGACCCATTTAGGGAAATCGCGCACTATATTTGAATCATTAAGGTAAATTGGCAAATTACCTATTAGGGCGGCGATGAAACGATGATTACCAATTTTTATTGGTGCGATGTTTACGCTTTGGTGTCATGAACTTAGTGAAATAAATACGATGTTGTTTTTAACGATGAGTGTGAAACCATTTAACTCACACTACGATGATTGTGTTCAAACGAATTACATAAACTTTATACATTTCGGCAATGGGTTGTGAACACACAGGTTGCAAGTTTTGTATGGGCGGGACTTGGAACTGAGTGGATTTATAATGCCTTTGCTGCATAAACGATTTTGATACATTGAGCCATGCACTATTTTGTGAATTCATTTGACATCATGCACTTGAACATAAACTCTACATATTCCGTTGGGTTGTGAACACACAGGTTGCAAGTTTTGTATGGGCGGGACTTGGAACTGAGTGGATTTACAATGCCTTTGCTACATAAACGATTTTGAAAGTCTTTACATTTCAACGATTTATAATGCCTTTGCTACATAAACGATTTCGAAAGACTTTACATTTCAACTCAAACTCTATGAACTCACTCAACCTTTGTGTTGACACTTTTTAGCATGTTTTATCTCAGGTATCTAAGGCATTCACTTCATGGCATGCATTTGGACACATCATGGAGTCGTGGTGACGACGCGTCTTACATGGGATTTTTATACTTTAAAAACATCGTTTGACTGTACTAAACTTATTTTCCGCACAAGTTGATTTTCATTTGGGACCTACTTTGTAAACTCTGATTATTTTATTAAATCAAACGATGTGTTTTCCAAACGACACTTTAGGTCGTTCAATATAACTGTGATTGTGATGCTATGACAGTCAATCCCCAGGAATTCCATTCCGCTGCAAAACAGGTAATTTGGGGGTGTGACAAATTTGATCATTTCTCTCAAGTTTAACAATCACTTGTGTAAGTACAATCTTCACTACATTGTTAATTTAATTCCTTGATTTCTAAGATTACAATTTCTTCATCTTTAAGAGTTGGGTTGGTTTACCATAATTTGTCACCACATTGTTTTCTAAGATAATCTAAATCAAAGAATTAACATTGTTAATACAAATTAAACACATTTCTTGAACTCAACAAAGACGATGAGAGAAAAATTGTGATCAAACCCTCTAGGTTACTATTCACAACTAACACCACATTGTGGTTGTGTTGTTTAGGAACATCATGCCAAGAAACAAGCAACAAGATTACCAAGACACCGCTCACTACATACCCATGTACCATAGGAAAAATGGATTAAGTCCGGACGATAGGAAAGCCTTTAAGTTGCTTGAAAGGAGACTCTTTCATAAAGGTAGAGTTTTTGATCCATCATTTCTTGCAAATACCGACATGAGGGAAGTATTTGGAACTATTGGGTTTGATTGTTTATTGGATATAAACGAGCAAATTTGCCCGGTCTTTGTGCTTGAGTTCTACAAGACTATGGGTATAATTAGAAATGATGATGGGTCCATCTCAATTGAATTCACCATAAATCAACATGAGTACACTCTTTCACTTGAGGAGCTTGGAAGAATAATAGGGGTTCCATATGATGGTGTCTGCATGTATTCTAATGAGTGGTCGTTGGAGGAGATACACTCTATGGTTGATCATCACGACATTTATCACACAACAATCTCGGAAACAACCACGGTAAGGGACACCGTGTTTATGCCAAGAGCATCCCCATCAAGGGTTACTAGGAAGTCGAAAGTGATCTATAGGGATCCTTTCCAAATGGAGCTCTCGGAGATGTACCCGTTGTATAGAAAATGGGAAGATGTGATAAGGGAGAATGTGGTGTGTCTAGTAGAAAACAAGGATCACCCCAACGCATGTCTAAGCTTCATGATCTATTGTCTAGTGACCGAGACTCGCTTCAACATTGCCTACTACATGGTCAAGAGAATGGCAAGTGTAAGAAGCATGGACAAGATGGTGCTCCCGTATGCAATGCTCCTAACCCATCTTACTAAATTCATCTTTGCATTAGATCCTTCTCCACAAACCTATGACCATAGTTTTTGCAACAAGGTTATGGTACCATTGACCGAGGGAAGAACCACGAGGTTTATGGTAGATGGCAAGAGGCCTCACCCACCCACGGATTCCTCGGAAGAAAGGGAGAGACCAAGAGAAGGTGAAGGAAGTAGCAACCCACTCGGAAATACCGAACTAGACCCCTTGGAGTATATCAACCAATTGCCGGATGTTCCTGGTGCATCACCCGAATGGCAACAAACCAAGGGAATCTTCAAGTGCTTTGCCGACTTCTTGAAGAAAAAGAGGTAGAATGGAGGACGGGTGAAGACGAGATAGGAAGGAGAAGAGAGGTAAGGTCTTAGGACCCAAGTGTACGATGAACAATTTCAAACAATGGTTTGTAACACTTTAAACTATGCTCGTAGTATGTAGGTATCGCCATATCTCGGCACTAAACAACTCTAACTTAGGTATTTGAAAAATGAGATTTTACGACCCATTGAGTGGTCGTCGTCACTCATTCTAGGAATTTTAGCTCTTCCTACTTTGCTATACATTATAGTAGTTGTGTTCCTGCATTTAGTCCCCATAAAAACAACTAGGAGAAGCATTTACTAAGAAGTGCAAAGTAGCACATTTTGCTGAAAGCCTTGATTTCAGTAGGTGGATCCCACATTTGAACTAGCGAATCCCTCCAGAAGGGAACCGTAGGATCCGTGGCATCTGATAAGCAATACAGATTTGCCTACATCAAAATAGTCTACTAGATCACCTCACACGAGTCAAACATAAGATACTAGAGACAACTAAGTCTTCCTCAAATAGTTGATAACCTCACTCTCATCCACAACTTAACTAGAATATATTTTCGAAATATTTTTGATTTATCAACTAGTCAACACTCACCATAATTCCGCTCCAACACTCACACATTATCTATCACATTTGATAGCACTTAGTTTGGTCTATCCTTCAATTTTAGCAAATTGATCTCAATCATCTTTGACTCAAAATTAGCCTCAAAAATAGTTTTTTATTTCTTTTTATTTTTAGAGATTTTAGTAAATTCCTCTTAGGACATCATCTGACTTCTAGGACTGGTTAATACCATTTCTCCATATCAAATTAAATGATATCCTTGTCAAATATATAATTAGACT
This sequence comes from Chrysanthemum makinoi, assembly GCA_910596185.1. Classification (NCBI taxonomy): domain Eukaryota; kingdom Viridiplantae; phylum Streptophyta; class Magnoliopsida; order Asterales; family Asteraceae; genus Chrysanthemum; species Chrysanthemum makinoi. Next base: position 128,630,602 of record OU343217.1, on the reverse strand, counting down.
ACCCAAAGTCAATTTTCTTGCACAAACCCATCATTAAGCACCATCACATTTTATGGTTGAGGATTTGAGATATCCAACAGCTAAAGACTTCAAAATTAAGTAAAAACCTCGAAATCCATTTATAATAAACCTTACAAAAGCAAAATCATCTCACCTAAAACCTGTCTGGTAGCCGGATCCCTGGTCTTTAACCAGGCGGGTCCCAGCTGAGAGGGATCCGCGGGATCCGTAGCTGCAGAAAGCCTCAATCATATTCCATATTCAATTTTAAATCACCTTTTGGTTCTCTAACCACTTTTAGCATTCATTTATTATCCTCCTAGAGTTGATCAAAACCTTAAGAGCATGCTTAGTCCTCTAAGTGGCCAAGAATTTAATTTCCTAATTCTAATTATCCTTTATAAACCAAACAACCTTAGGTTTAAGGCACCATCCTCACTCACCTTTCAAAAATCAGCAATTAGAAGCTTACATTAGCATCATCATCACCATGACTAAGGCTCTTAGCAACAACTCCTCAACCTTAGGATCATCCAAAAGAAAGGGTCAAATGATCCATGAAATCTCTTCCACCGAAAACATCCCCATTAGAGATAATGATACTAGAACCCCATCTCATCAAACTCATCCAACAAAGGCTAAGAGAACCGCAAGGATTAGCATCAAACCTTTCGGACTAGAAAAAGGATCATCTAGTTCAAAACCAAACTTGACTAGTTCTAGCAAGCCATCACAACCCTCATTCATCAAGCATGGATTACACTCTTTGAATGAGCCTCTCCCTCACCCAAACATCTACTCATCAGATTATTCACCACCAAGAACCTCCCATTCACCAACCTTTTCATTGAATAGGGAACCACCAACAACACCAACTAGCCCATCATGGGAGACAAGGAACAACCTTGATCATATGGAAGAAGTTCCATTACCACCCTCATTTTTAGAACCTCTTTCTACTTCTCAAAATGAAGACCAACAATCACACATAGAGCCTCCTCAAAATATCCATTTCCTAGGGTCCAAACCAAGACAATAATTGTCCAAATTGTCTAAACACTCAAGGACTTGTTCAAGAAGCACGAAATGAGATACATTTCATGTTTAATCATCTTCTTGCAAAGTTGGATCAAATCAACAAGTCCACTCATCCCTAGACTCAAGCACATTGTAGCGTTTTAATTCTAGTAACTAGTTAGTATTTAGTGGTACTTGTATGTTCTAGTTCATTCTCTTAGTTTTAGAGATTTGTTTGGTTATCTCTTGTTTTATTGAATGAACATTTATATTCTATGATTATTTTGTGCTTTGTGTTGTGCTTACTATATCATATACTACTTCACATCTTCATTAGCTCTCATTGCTGAAGAAACTGTCAATAGATAGCCGGATCCCTCCAAAATACCTAGACGGATCCCTCCAATAAGGGAACCGTGGGATCCGTGGTACATAAGCACAAATTTCTACTAACTTGAGTTTTATTTGCAGGAAATTATGCACTATACTCTTGCTTTCTAACCTTTACTTTGTAGATTTTCAAAATACACATGAAGATTTTGATACCATAAAGCTAGGGGGAGCTTTGTGTCAAACGATATTGCAAAAACATTTGCAACTTAATCCGATTTTGGATCACACTTCATGACACCCCATTGCAACTTTGCAATCTTCAAGGGGGAGCACGTTTTTGTCACTTAGACGAATCATTTGCAAACATATTTTGCAAACACAATTAGTTTATTTTACGTCATGTCCTTGACGCCCTCTCAAAGGGATGGACTAGTCAAGGGGGAGTTAAGACGAGTACCACTCCCGTCACTAGCTCTCTTTACATTTTTACATATTTTTATAAAAATTTTGTTAGTTTCTTTTAACACTTTTTGTTTCGACAAAAAGGGGGAGAAGAAAGTAAAAACTACTAATTCAAATTTGCTACGAATTTTAGTTTTTCTTAAAATAATTTTATGTTTTGTCATCAACAAAAAGGGGGAGATTGTTAATACAAATAAGCCGTAAAAACGTTTATTTATATTTTACGATCTTCTAATGTTTTCTCGATAACAAACGTAAAATCATTTTAACGAAACAAATAGAATACGTAAATAGTTTGAATCAACAGTTTCCTAACACACTTACGTTCTCACATAGAACACTAAAACAAGTATAAGTGATTTTATGATTTAGATACATATGTACAACAACTAGTGTTTACATAGTGGGTTAGCATATACTTAAACTAAGTATACTAAAATGGGTAAAAACAAGTATATACTAAATGGGTAAAAACTAGCAAATGGTATTTGACCCATAATCCATGGTTTTATATATACCACTTAACCAAGTTCATTGTATCCTTGAGATACATTGTATCTAGAAAGAAAACCATGGATCAACCCATAACCCATGACCCATGACCCATAACCAAAAATACCCATGGGCAAAGAGGAGCGTTCCACGGATCCCTGGCTTTGTGCTAGCCGGATCCCTTGTGGGAAGGATCCGTGGGATCCGGGGAACAGTAGAGAATTTCTTCTATAAATAGAGAGCTATTTCTTCCTTTCTACTTATGACTTTACACACATACTTCCCCAAGTATTATAACCCTCTAACCTCAGATCGAAGTGATCTATGTAGTTTGTCTTTTGTTTTTGTGTGATTCTCTAAGTTCCTCTTAAAGGCGAGATCACCACTTCTTGAAGACGAGCAAGCTCAAGTCCATGAGTTGCCATGCTTCGTCATCATCAAGACAACTAAGGTTCTCTTGTTGATAGTTCTTTCTTTCTCCATAGATGTTGGGTTGAAGGCATTAGTGAAGGATGCCGAAAGTGTCAAGATGAAAGCATTAGTGAAAGGTGCTCATCATCCATGTTAAAGCATTAGTGAAGAATGCTAAAGGTGTCAAGACGAAGGCATTAGTGAAGGGTGCCAAGCGTTGTGTCAAAGGCATTAGTGAAGGGTGCTGAAGAATCAAATCAAGTAGCATTTGGAAAGAATGCCTAGGTCGTATAATCGATGAGGTGCATCGTTATACATGTAAGTATTTGTTTATTTCCAAGGATGGTGATATCCTTGATGGTGTTGTAACAAGGAGTGGATCTCCTTGATATTAGGTGTTGTGTTGTGAAGGGTAGTAGTTCCTCCATAGTAATGGAACTAGGTACATAGCCTAGTACCTAATAAAGGGTAGGCGACGTTGTGATAAGATTAGTTCTCCTTGGTGTGAAAGAACTCGGTGGTTAGCCTAACACCGTATAAAGGGTAGGCGACGTTGTGTTAGGTGTGGTTCGCCTTGGTGTGAAGGAACTCGGTATTTAGCTTTGTACCGGAAAAAGGTTAAGCGACGTTGTGAAGGCTTCTCCGCCACAAGGAGTTGGTGTAGTGCTTACGAACTCTCGAGTAGGTGACTCGGGGAGTGGAGTAGGGCAAGGAAGGTGTCCTTGTAGCGAACCACTATAAATACTTGTGTCGTGGTGATGTGCTTCTTACTCTTTATCTTTCATTACACGTTTATATATCTATCTATCAACGTCCAACATAAAACAACCAAATAGATTGATATAAGTCGATCTAAATATTTAAAAGGAAGTTTTAAATTGGTAAAACTATTCAACCCCCCCCCCTTCTAGTTTTCCACAATGTTGATAATATATATATAGTTGTTATACTATTCGTACGTGCTAAAGTCTCTCTGAGCAACGCTAAGTCTCCCTCTGAGCAATACTAAGTCTCCATTGGAGCAATACCAAGTCTCCTTTGTCGACAGGAGCAACGCAAAGTCTCCCTTGTTCGGAACAGTCGTGATCTATTATATATTTTAGGAGATTGCATTGTGAATTATTATGACCATATGTGCATTGACTACCAGACTTACTACTGGAAATATGGAAATGTATGACAACTTATATGTTACAAGTCTTGTATGGGCGGGACTTGTAACATGGTGAGTTGACAAGACATTTGCAAGGCAATCATACTCAAAAATGTTTCCGTACTATTTAAAGACTTTCTTAAAATTTGATTTTTATAATATGTAAAAGGACTTTTATTAAAATGGTTTTTTGTAATACATAAAACCTGTGTACTCACCAACTATTTTTATAGTTGACCCGTTTTCTCATGCATTTCAGGTGATCGTCAATAAGCATGATTTATGAAGTCTTTTGCATAAAGGAGTTTTCACGTGTCGTCTTTGGTCATTAAGTATAAGAAGATGTCTTTTGGAAACCCAGCTTTAAGATTTTATTGCCAAAGTTGGCTTGAAAAATATTGTAACATTTTATTATTTCCTTAAATTTAAATATGGTATTGTACTATATCTCTTTTACGATGTATATTGGTTATGTTGCACCTCACGTTTCCTCCTCTGGCGGGGTGTGACAATAAGCTTAGCCAAACATTTGGTTTAGACTTATTTGACCCATATAAGCTAATAACCTCATAAGTCCACTATATAAGCTAGCCAAACATCCCATTAGGATTATTTTTGTATGCCAAGATAAGGAGGGGCTTTTTTTTTCTTTTTTTTTTATAGAAAGGCAACATTTTATTTTAAAAAAAATGCATTCTCCTTAATTAATCAAGCCAATTAAAAAAAGGATGACCCAAAATAACAAAACAAACTAAACTAACATGAAATACCCCACAATGTCCTAACACAAACAAATTGCTAACCAACAATGCCACAGGCCCACATGATAACAAAAGAACAAACAATTGGTGAACCAACAGTGAGCATATGATATTCAAAAGCAAAATACAAAGGCACCAGATTGAAATATAAATAGATCCTGTCCCAAACAAACAGTAAGCAGCCCACTTCTCAGCAACTTTAAAACACCACTCTATTGTTCAAAACATGAAACTACAAGAACATCTCAAACACCTTAAAACAGCAATTTGCAGTCCCTGCTACACACTGACCTCACAATCCAAACAGCAACCATTAAACCCAAACGCCTACTGACAAGCCACGAGGAACTCAGATTTTTTGACAGCACTTCCTAGGATCTTGTAGCCACATCTGCCAGTCAATAACATTTTTTTTATCTTCTCAAAGTTTTAAGCTGTATCTCTTGGACAATTTTATTAACGCTTGAGTCTTTATCTTTAAACACACAATTGCTTCTTTCTTTCCATATGAAGTAACCCGAAGACCAAAGAACCGCTTGCCAAAGCAATCTCAAATGATTAGGAAGATTAACACCCCCATTTAGCGAGAATATATCCCTAATAGAAAGGGTGTTAACCCCTCCAAGTTTCTACCAAGAATAAACCGTTTCCCAAACACCTATGGGCCATACTACGCATTACCACACTATGCTAGCACGATTCGACCACGCTATTACAACAACGACAAAGAACTATATCCAAATCGATACCCATTTTATCAAGCTCCTCACGAACCGGAAGTCTCCTTTTCAAAGCTCTCCACACAAATATGTTTACCTTTTTTGGAACAAGTTTGAGCCAAATCGTCTCTTATCCCCGGATTCTCCACATCTAGAATTTTCTCTTCCACCATCTTTGTTAAATCTTTAACCGCGAATCCTCCATATTCATTAAGCTTCCACCGCCACATATCTCTGTGATCATTAAACAAGAAAACATTTTGTAAAAGACCCATTAACCCTTCCATTTCCCCACTCACTCTCCCTCTGGCTCCCTAAACCACTCCCATTCCCACGTCCAAACACCCTCAACCTACCTTTTCTTATACACCATCCTACCCTTCGATCTCCTATCAAGGTGAAACAAAGCAGGGGCTAATTGCTATTCACCCCTATTTTAAGGGGGTTTATGAAACACTATCTCGTCCTCTAGCCCATATTATTTTTGCTAAACTTCCCACAATATTGGACCTTCAATATGACCTGGTAAGCTACTACAAATGTAATATGCGTAATATAATCTAGTTTTGCATCTATTTTGTAAACTTATTTCTTCTTTACACCAAATGACCCAAAGCCATACCATGCTTTCCGTCCTAATAAAGTAAGCTAAAATTGCTATATTAGTTTATGAAACATTTTTTGTTATGCATCGTAAATTTGACACCTCTATTTGTTTTAAACATAAATCGATCCTATACATATATTACAAGAGAAAAGTTTAATATAGAACTCATATTTGTCATAAAACCAATCAACCAATCATAGCCATTCATTTTTTTTTTAATTAAATATCTCACAAACCGTTAATCGTTACGCCAAAAAAATCATACCATCTCGACGAGGATTAAATTATCTTTCTATAGATATGCATTGTTATATACTTTCGACGAACTTTTTTTTTTTAAAAATTCGTCCAGAAAAATCACATGTGATTTGATTTTTACGAATCACATGTGATTTTTATAAATCACATGTGATTTTTCCTGAAATTAAAAACTTCGTCGAAAGTATATAACAAATATCTATAGAAAATAATTTAATTCGTCAATGGTGTATTTTTTGTAGCTTGAAAATTTACCGTTTGCAAGATATGATGTTTTAAAAAAAATAAAAAATAATTTTTTATTAATTTTGATAAAAAAATGAATGGCTATGATTGGTTCATTGATTATATGACAAATACGAGTTCTATATGGATCTCAACTCTATATTACAATCCTATGCATATTATCCATTTATCCATCTACGTACCTAGACTACACATCTAAGGCGGTGCTTGGTTGAAGTTAAGCAATGAAAAAAGGAAAGATAATGGGTATACTAAGGAATACAATGAGTATTACCTTTGCTATTGTTGTTGCTTGGTTCCACCACCACCACCATATATATATATATGAAATAAATTCAAGTAAAAGAATGAAAATGAGGGTATTGATTACCTTAGTCCTCAAATTGTAGGGTAATGGTTGATTACTCACTTCTGGGTATTGATTGCATTCCTTATCTCCAACCAAGCACTTTTAATCATTTCCTTTTCCATTACCCACCCCCTTAACCCCCCAACCAAGCACCCCCTAAGTATACATTTATAATCTTCTATAGGTAGAAACTTTTGTAAAACTACGACTCTAATTTTTATTCGTCTGTAGATTGTAGAAACTATATACACCAATAGAATAAAATTTGGGACCACAAGTCCACGTTTTTAAACAAGTCGACAAGAAAACCAGATTATGGTATTTTAATAGATCTTGGAATTATAAAAATATTTTGAAATCATGATGTGGCTAAAAGCTTTGCTGTCTAGGTTATGGTGGACCCCTGATATACGCATCAACATCCAATGAAAGCTGCCTAATCCCACCGTCTAAAAAGAGCAAAGATTGCATGTGTTTTCAAAACTTTAATCAATGGTCAAGATTATGACATGTTGTAAACAGTGGCTTAGCTATACGGGTGCAACCACTTAGGCTAGCCACAATGGCTTCGGTGATGCTCGGTTGAGTCCTTCAGTTGTGGCCGGTCGACCCACTGTGAAGCCTTCGGTTGTCGTCGGTTGGGGGAGAGAAAGATGGAATTCGGTTGCCTCCTCAACCGAGTGGTAAGGCCACAAAATTCTAAAAATTATGTCCGTTTGTAATAAAAAATAAAAAATGAACTTTACCACTTTTACAACTCTATAAATACAAATCTCAAACTCATTTTTAAACACATAATTTCAAACAACTTCTCATAAACACTTTCAAACACATTTTGATAATTATGTCTTACGAGATATTTTTAATTCTTCGTCTTCCGACGAGGAAGAAGTTATGAAAGTGAGTTCTGAGAGGTTATGGAGTTTACGCAGTATGCTTGGGACACTTGCAAGCGTCACCGCCAAAGGCTCAACGAAACCACACGGCTAGGATCGTGTAGTGCTCATAATCGTTTAGTTGCCGCCTTCTCGAAGAACCGTTGTATGACGAAAAAACATTTCGTCGGCGGTTCCGGATGCCCCGAGACCTATTCACTCAAATTGTGCAAGAGGTAACCAATTATTCTTCTTATTTTCAACAAACTCGATTGTAGAGCCTACTTGGTATTTCCCCATTGGTCAAGTGTATGCTGCGGCAATTCGTCAATTGGGTTCTGGCGGTTCTGATTCTCTTGACGAGTATCGCAGTGGGTGCAACAACGACGCGATTGTCTCGTAACTTTTTGCCTTTGTTATCATGGAGTTATATGGTCTGAGTATTTGCGAAATCCCCGTATTAGGACCTTGAAGATTATATGCTCATCACGAGCATAAGCATGGGTTTCCTGGGATGATGGGAAGCATTGATTGTACAGGTTGGCCTTGGGAGAATTGCCCAAATAGTTTGAGAGATCAATATGCTAGGGGTGATCACGGGCCACATCCATTCATTTTATTGGAAGCGGTCGCCTCCCAAGATTTATGGATTTGGCATGCGTTCTTTGGTGTCTACGGGATGAATAACGATAAGCGTTTTATATCGTTCCCTGTTTTCAATGATATCAATCACGGGAGAGCAGCGTGAACTTGAATTCGAGGCTAACGATGTTGCTTACAAAAGGGGATATTATCTTTCGACGGGATATATCCGGAATGGTCTGTTCTTATTAAGTCCATTTCAAATCCTCCTACTGGTGATGAAAAAATAATATTGTACAAGAGAAGCACGGCGCAAGGAAAGATGTGGAAGCGAGCTTTGGTGTGTTGAAGAAAAAGTGGAAAATGCTTAAAGTTCGGCTTTCGAGGGTGCATAAACAGGATCTCGAAGATATTGTGTATACATGCATCATATTATATAATATGATCATCAAACACAAGCAGCGGGCGATTTGTCCTACATGGTTTTCACAAGAGGGCTACCGTGATCATGATCCGGTAAGATCCCATGCACAATCCTTAGTAGTTACTCGGGGAGTTAACGAATCGATCAACTCATCTAAACGTAAAATCTGATTTGATCGAACACATTTGGAGACACCGTGGAAATGCAGGCAATCAAGAGATTGAAGGCGAAGACGAAAGTGACAAAAGACGTAACTGACGATGAAGAGTTTTTGTGATGTTTTTAGTTTTTAATAAGTATTGTAACATCTACGTTTTATTAGTTTAAGTTTTTAATTATTGTTGTAATGTTAAGTATTTTTATTAATGAAGTTTAATTTTGTTTTTAAAAATATTTGAATTAAAAAAAAATAAAAAAAATAAAAAAATAAATCTCAGGTCACCACTATGGCAACTAGGTCGTCGTCAAGTCGTCGAAGAGAGAAAGCTGATGTGGCACAGACGAAGTAGTTCGCCACTGTGTCTAGCCTTACAAAGCTTTAATAATTGTAAAGAGCAACTATTTAAAAAGGCCGGTGATTTGTATATTTTTCAAATTGATTGGCACATTAATAATTAAAGTGTTTTAATATTTATAATATCATATTATTTTTACACATTTTAATTTTGTAAAAGTATAAATACCAAGACACTCTAATTTAAAATGTGTCGATCAATTAAGGGAGTGTGCAAATCATCTCCTATTTACAAAGCCTTAAGATAGTAGTGATGGACCCTTCACTTATGATAGTCTGTACCTTAGGGTGCGTTGGTATCCTATTATAGCAATGAGACTATGACTATGAAAGTGATCAAAGGTGTTTGTTTTGTGGGCCCAGTAATGAAATGGGTATATCATAGTCATAGATTCATTACACACCAATTTGGTGTCTATGAAATTCATTCCTGCGGGGCCCTCTCTTTTCAACTACAAAATTCAAATATCTATACACTTTTTCATTCCATATTTCATCAAACAAACATAAACAATCATAATGATATACTTTTTCATATCCATTGTCATTCTACCCCATACCAAATCCGATACCCATTGTGATTCCTAACAACAAACCAAACGACCCCTTATTCTTTCGTAGTATATGAAGTATGATATCTATCATTCATTTTCATAATAGTAGACCCCTCATGTTAAAAAAAAATCATATATACAATGATTTTCATTCCCCATTACCAAATATTACATACCAAACATGCCCTTAATGTAGGTCAAATATTATCTAAAGATCCAATGAAACAATCTTGCCCATTTATTAAAAAAAATAAAAAAAAAAACAAAAAAAAACAAAAACAAAAAACTTTCATTTTTTTTGCATTAAATATCTCGCAAACCATTAATCGTCACGCAAAATGAATCATACCATCGCGACGAGAATTAAATTATTTTTCTATAAAGCAACACTTCTACATACTTTCGACGATTTCTTTTTTCAGTTTTCTTTTCAGTTACGTCTAGAAAATCACATGTGATTTGTATCACAAATCATATGTGGTTTACGAAATCACACACGTGGTTTATGAAATTACATGCGATTTGTGATACAAATCACGAGTGATTTTTTCAGATGTAACTGGAAAAAAAAATCGTCGAAAGTATATCGAAGTACCCATCTACTGACAGATAAAAAAATACCCATCGTGATGATGTATTTTTTTCGACTGGCAATTTACCGTTTGCAAGATATTTTATTTTTAAAATGAGGTGGAAAGTGAGTTTTTATTCTTTTTTTTCAATTTTTTTAATAAAAAAATAAATGGCTAAAATTAATGAATTAAATCTTTAAATAATTTTGGATCTACATGGAATTCAACTCTAATTGTGAATATGTATAATATCATATAGTCTAGTGTGCTAAAATTGTATCATATATTTACTTTTGGCCCACCTCAAAAAATGGCATACTTTGTTAGTACATTTAAAAATTACCTAAGAATTATTATTGTGCTACAATTGCCCATCAATGTATATTAGTTCTATAATACCCTCAAAATCTCAATATAGCAGCGAAAGGCTAATTGGGGTATTACGTAGTGGATCACAGTCATAAGTCATAGAAAACGACTCTAAAAGAGACGTTTTGATAAAATGTGTTATCATTCAAGAAAAACTCATTGTTTGGTTATAAAATGATACCAGATAGTTTAAAGTACACAAAAGATGAAATCATGAGTTTGTGGTAAATGATAACTTATTTTACACCAAAATATAGAGGTCTTGTTGCGAAAACGTGGAGGGGGGCGTGAATACGTTACCGTTTAAAAACTTTAGATCTTTAGTATCAAATCGCTTATGAAGTTTGTTATAATATGAAAGTGTCAATTATTGTTTGTGACTAATACGAAGCATAGTAAACCAAGTTGTCACACAAACATCAAACCACATCACAAGCAATAGTATAGTGCAATTATAAAGGTAAACAGATAAAGAAAGGAAAGTACAAACCGAACACGAGGATTCATAGTTGTTCGGTTACGGATCTCCTCTCCGCCCTACTCCACTCCACGAGTACCCAACTTGAGAGTTACTTCACTAGATCAACAAGCTCCCTTCTCGGTGGAGAAAACCTTACAAACGTCGCTTACACTTTTTCTGGTACAAAGCTAAATACCGGGTTCTAGTTAGAGGTAGAACCAACCTAACGTCGCCTATACAATATTTCCGACACTAAACTAGATGTCGAGTTCTTTCCGGGTACAACCACTCCCGTTATGTTTTAAGGCCCAACATAACAAACCTTGTGTTTTATGGTACAAACACATAAACCATCTACTCTAGTTTGGTGAAAGTGTTGTGATGATGTAATAATGTTTACAATGATGATCCATGAAATAAATGTCTAATGGATATGAATGACTACTTCTAAATGAACTTCCATTGATAGGAAGCCTTCAAATGATGAAGATCACAAGTTCCCCAATCTTGATGTGATAGATCTTCATGTGTGTATGCTTGTGGTGAGGATGGTTAGATCTCCAAGCTTTCCTTGGTTGATCAAAATGTAAAGTATGCTTACAACAAAGATGAATGTTATAAGCATTATGATCATGTGATTATCAGGGTGATTAATGTATGTTACTACATGGTTATCTATAGATCTAAAAGATGAAAGAAATATAGAGAGAATATGTGTTGGAAGGGATGAAGAAATGAGAAAATAATGGGTTGGTATTTATAGCCAAAGTGGTAATTAAAAAGAATCTTTATCAAATATTTCCAAGATCCTGAAAATCTTCTAAAAATCTTAAAGATATATGATGATGCATGGAATGATGTAAAAATGCATTTTCATTTAGATTAAAATGTTCATGAAAATAAACTTGTAAAATGTATTATGTAACTAGTTGATAAAATGTCTAGTTGCCTTTTATAAAATAAAATATCTAGTTGAGTGCTTGTCAAAATAAGATGTATTTTGTCAAGTGTAAGTAAACTTTAGTACTTGTATGAATATTATAGTTAGTTTACTTGTGCAAATAAAAGTATACATTTGTTTAGACATTTTACAAAAGATGTATTTGTATAAAATACTTGTGAATGCAAAATGTAAAATGAGGTTCGAAATAGAATGATTAACCTATTAAAATACTTAGAGACTCTAAATGTATTTTAAACATTCTAAATGATTTGTTAATGGGTTTGATAATAATGCCACATAACAAACATGTACGAACCTGTGTTGTAACATACGAGGACTTGAGACGTCGAGAGGTGTTGAATGTATGTTGAGACAAAATGTGATTACGAGTAACTAGTACATTTTACGTTATATATTACAAGTTACATGTTTGTCATCAATCAAAACAAAAGAGACTGTATAGATTAAATATCATAATATTTGCACTAACAGTCTTGTATGCCCACTCCGTGCCCAAAGGATTTTTCAATTATTACCTGAGATAAACATGTTTAAAAGGTCAACAATAATGTTAAGTGAATTCACAGGTTTATTAATAATCAGTTGAACACCAGAATAAGGATGATAATTGCTTCGAAGACAATTAATCATGAAAGCTGTTATTATTGCCCTAATATCATGACATCAAGACTCAACTGCATACACCCAAATAGTGATGTACGTGATAATTACCCCCAAAAGAGGTAATTTCCAGTTACCTATTGAAATTCAAATATAGCCGTCCTATTATTTCCGATAACCAAGACGGGGTCGTTAATCCCCATAGTACTATCCACAATATTTGCGTTCACTCACGGTGACTAATGGTTCATGATGTAGGGGTCTTTTGGCAAGGTACTTAGGCAATAATAATAATCAGATAAGCATACATTTCACAAAAGACTTGTGTTCTAGTTTACAACATGTATCTCTCTCGCGAGGATTTGAAAATAAGTAAAAGCGAGGATATGAACTCACCTCAGTGATTCAGTAGCAAGATATAGCAAATCAAGTAAGTAGTGGCAACGACTCCAACACGGAACCTACATATCATATGGCATGTCTTAGGTTTCGGTATTTCCAGTTTCGTGATTCTAATTAATATCGTTTGGGTTTATTTAGTGATAAATTATGCGTATCGTTTTCGTTTGTGTGATCATGTTTAATGTATAAAAAGGTTTTAATAGTTTTTCACAATTTATTTTCTATGTCAAATACCATCTTTAAATACATTTGTAATGATGTTGATAAAACGTTGTTGTTCAAAAAGTCATGCGTTTATTACTTGTACGTGTTAGGAATTATGTATATTTCCTACGTTAAAACCAGAAAATAATAATGTGTAACTTACATATATTTATATGTATATATATCTTTTATGGAAAATAAACTAACTAAAATACATTGAGAAGTTGTGGGAGTAATATTATGTGTTTTTGTAAAAACTTATATATTTTGTTATAATTATAAAAGTTTTATAAATCTTCTCAAAAGTTATATTTTAGACCCTCAAGTTATAAAAATTACCCTTTATACCCCTAAGTTTTGATAACTGACAATTTAAACCCAAAATACATAATTTACCTTATAATATTCCAACATAGTTTAATTGACAGTTTTGACCCTCATTGTAAATTTGTTTCGAATATAGTCCTTAAAGTAATATTTTTCACTTTTAATCCCTACACATTATGCATTTTACAAAACAAGTCCAAAATCAAGTTTACTCTTAAATCACTAAGTTGCTTGATTATACAGTTTCTACCCTGAGGCTTTCACGCGTACGTATATTTACAGTTTTATATACTAAGTTTCCATAATGTACACTTTATACCCGAAAGCTAAAATATTTGCAAATTTAGTCCGAAAACATGTTTTAAGAAAACTTATCATTTTATTTTCATTTGGAAACTCGTATATAGCTTATTTATTGCTTAAAGACTACTTATTATGCTAATGGGCCACGAGAAAAACTAAATGGGCTTATTGTTTCGAAAACAGTGGGCCTTAGGCCCAATTCGTGGTGTGTTTGGTTTTATGAGTAAAAACGAGCTCGACAAGGTTTTCAAAGGGTCGAGGTATGGTTTCAACAAGTTTTAACATGATATGTATTGCACAATATGATTTCAAAACCCCTTTACCACACAAACATACACAATACGATTTAGTTAAAGTCTTATACGTGATCTAGTATATGTAAGTATTCGAAAGCAATGAAAAGTGAATTGAAATAGGTCGATGGTACTTACTACACCTCTAAGGGTGGTGAAGATATCGATGGAACAAGAAAACAATCGTGAGAACTACAAATGCAACCCATAACCTAGTTGCTTTTAACTCGTGTGTATAAATGACCCAAGACTTCACCTTATCAAACCCCTTTAAACCCTTTGCTCGTCGCTTTCTCTTCCCGATTCCTTATCAGTGTGTGAATGAGAGTGTTTGAGTGGAGTGAGTTCGCAAGTTGTGATGACTTGAAATATTAGAGAATGGTTTATATAGGCAAACATGTTAGGCTTAGGTGAGTATTTTATTACTTAGTGTTTCATGCATGAGAGACCAAATTCATAAAGTAAAATTTGTTGAGTGTGGTTGTGAACTTGTGTGTCGAGTTGGTATTGTGAGGAGGAAGGAGTGCTCGTTTGGTTTTCATCGACCCATGCCCGACACAAGGGATGGCTTAGCAAGGCAAAGTAAGGTTCTAAATAGTTAGTGGCAAATAATATCCATGGGTTAAAAGAGTTAGGAGCTACAATATAATTTAGGTAATTGTTTATTAGGCTAGTATTGTCTTTTGTTTAGAGATGGGGAAACCTGGTTACATGAGAGTAGTTTAGTTTACACTTTAGTTTCATTGCAACTAGAACCGATTAGGGTGCGTTTTATTAAGGCTCGTCAAGACCAAGAGGGTGTGTGTTTGTTTCGGTTTAGTGCAGCCACAAAAAAAACAATAAGGAGATGGGCTTGGAAAGGTGTTCGGCCGAAAGGGAGGCACAAGGTGGCCTAGTTGGAACGAGTAGGGGAGTGTTGTTGGGTCAACGTGAGGTGTAGGTCGAGGGCTAAGAAAGCGGGGGTTCGTTTGGTCGTGGGTTAAGGGAGTCCCGCGCAAGAATAAATAAGAGAAATATTTATTTTAAGTTAACATTGATGATTATTGTAAAATTAATTAATTATTATGAGGTATATGACTTTGACAATTCGAAACTTTTCGGGGTTTGATTTGTGAGTTGTAATTCGTTTTGCATTGCTCGTAAATTATGTCACATGAGAACTTGTCGGATGATATTTTATTATAACAAAATAAAAATATAACTCGAAATTATCAATAATCCAAATTTACATGTGCTAATGTCTATTTAATTTCTCGGGATCTTACAAGTTCTTATATAAATGAACATATTTGTTACAACATTTTTTTTAGTTATACATTATGATGCTTATTCGACACTTGCTAAGGTACTTTAAATTTTGTCGCCCCTCCCCCAAAAACAAATTCCTAGCTACACCGCTGGTTATAAACACATGTGGCTGTCACAATTGATAAGGGAGGTGATTTGCACACTATCGTATTTGATTGGGACACTTTAAAACATGCATTAAACAATTGTACTGTAAATATAAACTGCTTTAACTGTTTGTATATTGAGTGTCCAAATCAAATTTATTAGTTTGTCAATCACTTCCGAATAATAAAGGTATGCAAAGTTGCAGACCCACCATTTTAGGATAAAAGCTAAAGATGCTTTATCTAATTATTCAAAATGATCATTATTAATAACCAACACAAAAAAGACTTATTGTGAACTCTGGAACCTGTTCATAGATGGTGATTTCAATGTGTATATATAATATAAAAAGTGTAAATTACAAATTTTGTCCTTGTGGTTGTTCAAAAATTGCACATTTCGTCCTTTCCCGCCAATAATTTCGTCAAACGTCCTTCAGTTAGTCAATCTCTGTTAGTTTACACTTCCCTCCCGTTACAATTAAACTAACCTTACTAACATTTAGCTTAGCCTAATTAATCTAACATAACTAAAGTCAAATAACACCTTTTTATTCTTAACTCAAACTAAAGTCAAATATCACCTTTTTATACTTAACTAAAGTTAAACACAACACAAACTAAAGTCAAATGATCTAAAATAACATCTAACACAACACAAATAAATATAACAATCTTGCATATTCCATATCAATTTGTTAACATTACCAAATGACAAATGTTAACAGTTAAGAGTGTTACTTCAAAATTTGCGATATTACTAAGTCATATCCTAATATTACTAGCGTTTAAAGGTACCAAATACAACAACAAACATCTTAATACAAAACACACTTAAGATTGACATATAGTATATAACTAATAAGCACCATTTCACTCCACTGTTCCATTACTTGAACTTCATCTTTCTGCTTGAAGATCCAACATCTGGAGCATTAGGAAATCCTAAATCAAGTATGCATCTAGTCATGGAGATTTTCCTATACCTTCTAAAGTTGAGGTTGAAGCAACTTGTGCATTGGGGGGGGGGGGTCTAAGATCAACTTGTGCATGGGGAGGTCAAAGATCAACTTGTGCATTAGGAACTCTAAGATCAACTAGTGCATTGGGAGCTCTAATAAAAAGTACACATCCAGTCATGGAGATTTTCCTGTAACCTCTTGAAGTTGAAGCAGCTTGTGGTATCATGGGTCTGTCCATCATCATCGATAGATCATCATCAATGACAGGGAATCTAACATCACTCATCAAGACAATTTCTTCATCACTCGAAAGATCTTCATCACTGGGTGAGATTACGATCACTTGTGCAAATATAGGAATGCATAAGTTGTTTGTTATATTGATGTTGTAGAATAAATTTCATAGAATAATAAGATGGAATGCTACATTTCCAACACTAAACAACTAAACCGCATAAAGTTAAGAGCTTGAATACACCAAAATAATCAAGACTCAAACTACATTTACATCATAAGAGGTTGAATACTTTTACCTTTATTCCATGTCATTTTCTTTTTTGCCCTGTTAAACACATCTTCAAGAAATTTTACCTTGTTTCCAAGATCTTTGAAAACCTCATTTACATTCAGTTTTCCCTTTCCCTTATCATCTATAAAGATAGCTAATGAAATACATAGGAGAGTGTCTTGACCTTCTTTTTTTTCTTTGCTTCTTTTTTTGTATAAATTGGTTAACATATATTATTTCAATCAATAATCAACTTTACACAAAGCATTCAAGAGGATGGGAGGACATTACCAAACAGGCTTAAGAAGCTAGAAAAGTACATACAAATAGACATACAATCAAGAACAGAACAAGTTCAAGTAGTACAAACACCCATATCTGCTTACCATCACCTCTCCTCCATAAGAATATACCAAATAGCTTAGACTACATTTCCAATAAGATGCTTATGTGCAGATCAGTGTTGCTTCCTCTCCATATTAGACTAGAGATCAAGCATCTATTAGGCATCATTGAAACTAAAAGGATACCCATGGGCAATATTAGTTAACTACTAAATCAAATTAAGCACATGAAGCTTAGACTACATTTCCTTCAATATACTTATGATAATTGACTACTAACCATATGAAGCATAATAGGTTATTGAATTTAGTTACCACTCCAGTCACCACTAAATCAATAATTTGTTACTCCAATGGAAACTACATTTAGCTATTTTGTTTCTCAGGCACTTAACCCTGTCATCCTCTTCATGATTTAAAGCAGGCACCTTTAATTGATTTAGCACATGGTATCTTCAAGTTATGGTGTTTGACAAAAGGCCTAAGTGCCTAACTTACACCATGTTTAAGAACTACATTTCCCTCAGGAAAACCCAGTCATCTACACATTAAAGTAAAGACTAAGATTCTATTTGGTATCATCCAACTAAAAAGATATCCCATGGGCAAAACTCCACATCTACTGGAAGCCCACTTTATGAAACTTGACTATTGAACCACAAGAAACATAGCAAAATATGTATTCTAGGTACCATACTAACTAAACAACTAAACTGCATACAATCAATAGCTATATTTCCAATACTAAAAATCTAAATTTCATTAACTATGTCCATGGGTCTGTCCATTAAGTCTCCACACATAACAATGCAACAGAATACTAACACACCAAATACATAACAATGCAATAAAATGCATTTCACCAATAAGCACTCAAATGCATTGTACACTAACCTTTCACAACCTTCAATTCGTTGTACACTTTTTTCATAAGTCTTCGAGTATCTCATCAACCAATCCATCATTTTTGTTAGCCGTAACATTTTTATTAGAAGTGATGGTCATTCACATTTAGGAACTTTGTAACATGTGTTAGATATATTGATAGAATAGTCAACGGGCTCGTGGATTGGGCTAAGCTATGAGTCATTTGAGGTGTGTGCTTGAGTGTGTGTGTGTGTGTTTTCTTTCAAGTATAACATCTTATTGTTTTCATCTTTTCTCTACACATACACGGTTTCATAACATCAAGTCACCATCTTTCTCATCTTTGTTTCTTTCTGTCAACGCATATAGTTGGTGTTTGGTTCGTGAGTTCATCTTGTGTTGAAGGTGTGTACGCATAAGGTTGGTGTAAAACATGGTCCTAAAATTGGTATCAATCGCCTAACAATGGTTTTGGAGTGTTGTGTTACGTTTTTGGTTAGAACTTTACACATAAAGTTGCATTTTTTCTCTATAAACGTGGGCTTTTTGCATAAAGTTTTGATTTTTACGTGTTGTTAAGCTTAAAGTTGTAGACTTTATTGATCATTAAGTGTTTTGGAAGAAGTTTGTGCAAAATAAATCATTTGAAAACGTGTTTTTGGGTGAAAAATTCGTGTTTTTGCATTTCTGGGCATTTTTACGCGTAAGCAACTTTTGGTCAAAACCCTCTTTTTACGCGTAAGAAAAGTCAAAACCCTAGTTTTCTACGCGTAAGGTCTAAGCGTAAGATTTGAATTTTACGCATAAGCTTTTGGTGAACCATCTTCCTGCAACAACGGTTACTCAGTGCTTCTCTCACTTAGATAAGTTTGTGGAACACTTCGAATTGTGGATATCTTTCACGCTTGGACAAGTGTGAAGGATTTTGGTTTTAAACCTAATCTTACGCCTAAGCAGTAAGCTTACGAGTAAGCACTCTACGCATAAGTTATATCTTACGCGTAAGGTACTCTACTTCTAAGTATAAAGTTTACGCATAAGACTTACGTTTAACCTTAAGTTTACGCGTAAGTTGGGTTTTACGCATAAGGAATCCTACGCCTAAGATTTTTACGCATAAGGAATCCTACGCATAAGCAGTGTCTACACATAAGCACTAATTTCTACGCTTAAGAAAAGGTTTACGCGTAAGATTTTGAGCAAAACTTCAAACGGCTATAAATTTTGAACCGTAACTCTGTTTCCAGCGTTCTACCCATCAAAACGACCGTGAGAACGAGGAAAATGACACGCCGAATGAACTTCCTAAAAACGCTCCGAACAGAAGTTATTAAGGTTTTTAAGTTTTTAGAGCAAATTTTCACTACAACAACCGAGCTTAATCTTCATTAAACACAACTCCTTTATCGTTGAATCGATCCTACATCAACTTTATTAGTAATACCTTCATCAATGGCAACTCAACAAGACATTCATGCAGCCGGTGCCGAAAACCGTCCTCCTATGCTGGAAAAAGGTGGATATCTTCAATGGGCAAGTAGTATGCTCCGCTACATCAAGACCAAACCTAATGGAAAACTCATGATTCAATCCATTACGAATGGACCCTTCAAGCCTCGACAAGTCCAAATCCCTGGAAATCCTGATGCAACACCTCCCGTCCCACCATCATTTCGTGTTCAATATGAATCGGAATACACTGAAGAGGATAAGATGCAAGTCGATGCAGATGACATGGCAATTCACATTGTCCAACTAGGATTGCCAAGAGACATCTTCTTTGCGTTGGCAATTTGTGAAATTGCTTTCGATATGTGGGAACGTGTTAGAAGGCTATGTTATGGAACAGGAATTGGTAAACAAGACATGGAGAACAAGATCCTAACTGAATGGGAGAAGTTCACATCAACTCCAGGAGAATCCATTGAATCCAACTATGGAAGTTTTTGCACTTTGATGAATGAGCTTATCAGAAACAAGTTGGCACCCAGAACTATCGTGCAAAACATCAAATTTCTCAACAATCTTCCAGAAGAATGGGGACGATATGTGTAACATATTAGATTTCACAAACACACTAAACCATAATCACAAGTGGCGTACAAGAAGGTTTTTAGAGAGAGAAAGTTAGAGAACCTTGAACCAAGTCGCTAAGTGCCAAGTCGCTATAGTCCCAAGTCGCTATATAACAACTCGCTACAATCCAAGTCGCTAGCAAAATTTTGACAGCAAGTCGCTAAGAACTAAGTCGCTAATTTGTCAAGTTGCTAAATAGCAACTCGCTAGGTACCAACTCGCTAACACCAAATCGCCAACAATATAAAGTACAAGTCGCTAACTTACACCAAGTAAGCTACCGTAGTGGAGAATCCACTAAGTGTACTTTTGTCGGCTTGTCTCAATAGACAAATTAAGCTAACCCAACTCGCTAATTCCTTTAACAACAACTCGCTACCAAATTGCAAAGCAAGTAGCTACCAAGAAAACTTATCCGTGGCTCAAGTCGCTAGCATGAAAAACACATAAACACCACTTTTCAATCCCAAAACAATCCAACCACGATGATTCAAGCCTTCTAAATCAAAACCTAAACACTTGTGATGATTCTAAACACAAAAGTACAATCAAGATCCAAACTTTAACACTAGAAATCAACCAAATGATGCAAAAATCACTAAACTTTTTCAAACTCAAAAACCACTAGAAATCCAAAGATATGTAAGAGATGATCTAACCATGGCTCTTGATACCAATTGTAACATATTGGATTTCACAAACACACTAAACCATAATCACAAGTGGCGTACAAGAAGGTTTTTAGAGAGAAAGTTAGAGGTTTAGGGAACTTAGTGAGAGAAAGAAAAATCTTATTATGAGCTCCAACTCTCTACCTTGGGAGGTAGAGAGTATTTATAGTCTTACAATAAAATGCCACACAACGGGCTGTGGATCAGGCATACAGTGGGTAAAGACCCGTTCGTCCTCCACGGTGTTACTTAACTAAATACTACTTAACATTAAATAACTACGACTACGAGCTTTCTAACAAATATATATACTTGAGGTGACCGACTCTTTAATACCTGGAATTTCTAATTTCTAACAATCTCCCCCTAAGGGAGGTTACCTCAAACACACATTAAACTTACATTGAATACAAACAGATATTACATTTTAAATTGTTCTTGCACTCTTGATGTAGAACTTTGCTCTGTAGCTCGTAGTCATTGATTCTTCACATTGCATGTTTGGTTAATCCAAGTGGAGGTCTTTTACTGATCCACGTGATAATTAGATTTGAGCCAACTTTGAGATCATCACCACATTAAATCTCGACTCTTCCTTTGTGGTGTTGATATTATGTGATGATGTGACATTTGGACCGACATGCTCACATTCTGGATCATGATTTCTTCTTATCAAAGTAGCGGAAGCTTTCGTTGATTCATGATATTGGCGCAGCAGTAGCGTAAGCATGGAGTGATAATATCAGAGTCATTGATGCACTAATCATGATTTCTTTAGAAATGAATGTGATGTGTGAGCATGCGGCAATGGATTGACCGCTCCATTCGATCATTTTAAGCGTCGGGCGTACTGCATACAACAGTTAGCAATAAAGCGCGAGAATATCTTTGACCACCTTCGCCGAATTGAGGTACACCCACGGTTCCTGTTGGTGGATTTCGCGTACTCTAGTTGTTCTCAAACCGAACGTCTCAAAGAAGACAACACGGAGTGAGTGAACCGTGAATTGAGATTCAGCGATTGATGAAAAGAGATTTGAAAAACAATCATGTATCGCTAATAGAAATTGTTTTTGCAATACAACGAAGGTTTTAATGAAAATCAATTATCAATCATAAACACCTTTTATTTGAAATATTAGTACCGTCGATGTGCTAGAGAAAAGAGTTTTTGAGCATAATGACCGGTTTTTCAAAGGTATCCGTCAATCCATAACCTGAACCAGGATTGATTCAAAAGATTGAATCTCCCCATTGTTTCGTTCAGGTTGTCACATGGTTGATCTATAGAATAGATCTCACATGCCATCAACCGGGAGCTTGTTTGATGTTGGCTCCAGAAGGCTTTCCATCTTCATTGTGAATATGATTGCATATCACTCGGATGTTCCGGCAATACCACAAGGATAATGCGAAGGACTCAAGATATAAATCTCTTTCCACATTGTGTGAAACAGAGAGTCTTCATTGAAAGTGTCCTAATGATATTTATTGATGATCTCGTGGCTCTAGACTCAATTTGTGCATATTTGGATCCTATCTCGGAGACTAGGGAGAGGGTCTCCTTCTTCAATATCAACAATCTCTAAGAGAAAGTCGATAGATTATGTAGGTTCCCCGTGAGAATGAAACAAGCCCTTTTAAGAGGAACTTGAGTGGTTTGGAAAGTTGAAGTGCAGTGCGTCCTTGGGTCCATGACGTCTTGTCTTCAATACCGATGTTACCTTAGTAACCACCAGTAGCATATGTATTGAACCCGGTTACTGCCCTAAGGTTGAATAAATGGAGGGCTATTTGTTTTCACCCTTTTTCACATTCAATTCTTTTTCATTCTTCAACCCCTTCATTGCTTACCGAGACTTCATAACTAGAACCTTGTTGGGTTTATTCCAATACTAGCTTAGTCTCAGTCCGCACTCTTCCCATATCTCATTTTTCTCCTTTTATCATCATACCTTAGAACTCTACACTAACGGTGGATAGTCCCGGTAGATCCCTCCGGTTATGGCGGATCATGGGAACAAATACCTAACCTTATCATCCTTATATCACCATACATAAAGTAAAGTTGGTCAGTCTATTTGGTATTGTTAAATCCGCCATTGGAACCAATTGAAAACCATTTGAAAATCAATCCAGATACTTGTGATACATTATCAAAGCATTTTGCACTGAATTGTTTTGATATTTTTAGAAAAGAGCTCCCCTCAACATGTGCATCATGTATTTGAAATCGTTTAGCACACGGAGGCAAGAGGAAGAATTAACTTCTGTGATTTCTATTTTCTAAAAGATATCAACATCACTTCCCTTATCAAATCAAGTAGATAAAGCATTCTTAGGAAGGATGAGGTTTTCACAAGTTTGCTCCCCCTCAATATGTGCATAGATGTTTGAGAATGTTTTGCACATATTAGGAAAAGACTGCACATTGAGATAAATTGATCACGTTTCAAATATTTGTGGTTTAAGATAGATGCTCCCCCTCAACGTGTGCATGGAAAATTTGAAATCGTTTATCACTTGCGGGGAGGCAAACATACTAATCACTTATGAAACCATCTATCGAATTATCAGTTTAAATCCAATTTAAATCACAAATTCTTCCCCGATCACAATTATCAAATCATTGAGATTTGTGATCTCTATAGATTTAAATTGATTTTGAAAGCTTTTAAGGAGAATTGTGACTAGTTTATGAAAATGTTTTAACTAATAAGGATCGAATCTCGAGACTTTAAACTCCATTGATTAAAGATGCATGATTATCTTTTGAAAACATAATAGTAACCAAGGTCTGGTACCATTGTTTGAAAAATACACTTTTTGATTTAATTTGAAAAATCATTCTCCCCCTCAACCAATGACATAAGTTGTTGATTAAGAGATAGATATTTTTGACAACTGTTAAGTACAGATGATTTTCAAACATTGAGTCCGAGTAATTTTTCAAAGCAATTAGTTTTCATTAGATAGTAGGTGATTGTTTTATAGAATCAGAGCATGAGATTTGAAAACCAATTTAAATCATGGCTTTGTTCTTTCATTAAAGAGCGGGTTATTGCCTGAAATGACAATAAACCATTGTTTCTCTTTCTCCCAAAAATATTTTTTTTTTATTTTTTTATTTATTTATTTATTTTTTTTTAACATTCGAACAACATCTAAAGTCCCGTGTCATTCTTTGAATGATAGCATAAAGACCGTAGATATTATCGAATTGAGAAAAACATGACAAAAAGGACAATATTTTTTGAGGATTTTCGATTTTTTTTTGAGTAAATATTTACAAGAGATAGATGAAGAAAGACCTTTACTCCTCGTCTTCCTCCTGAAGACGTTTGAGTGTTTCTGGTATAAGGATTTTCAAGCCAAGTTGTGGAAGAATAAACTCAAAACGTTCTCTTGGAAGAGCTTTGGTGAAGATGTCGCTAAGCGGTATTCGATCCTCACAAAATAGAGTTCCACCACACCTTTTTCCACTTGTTCCACGATGAAATGATGTGAATGTCGATATGCTTTGCTCTTGAGTGTTGAACATTGTTGCATGAGAGAGCAATAGCACTTTCATTATCACGAGTCACAGAGGATTTTGATGAATTCAAAGCCATAGTCGGATAATTGGGATCTCATCCAAAGGATTTGAGCACAACAAGATGACATGGCTATGTATTCACCCTCTGTAGAGGAAATAGAAGTACTCATTTGCTTCTTTGAAGACCAGCTCACAAGCTTATCACCTAAAAATTGAGCTCCTCTAGCGTGCCCGCGAGTATCTTGACACCCTGCATGATCATCTGCATATCTTTGTTAGTGACATACCGGTGTCCTTCGGTACCAAGTCCCATGTTGATGGTTCCTTGGAGGTACCGAAAGACCCGTTTAACCACTTCAAGGTGCTTTTTGGTAGGCTTAGCATGGTATCTAGCACACATGCATACAGCGAACAAATATCGGTCTCTGGGTGAGGTACATCGGGGATCCGATCATACTACGATATTTCGTTTGGTCTACCATGATCCCCGAGTGGTCCTCATCAAGCTTGGTTCGTTCAATCATGGGAGTGTCAACGGGGTCACTTGAATCAAATCCAAATTTCTTTAAAATCTCATTTGCATATTTAGATTGATTTATGAAAATGCCTCCGGGACTTTGTGAAATTTGTAATCCCAAGAAAAATGACATTTGTCCCATCATTGACATTTGAAATTTGGAACCCATTTCTTTTGAAAAACGATCACATTCATTGGGGTCATTCGAGGCAAAGATAATATCATCAACATAAATTTGAACGTGAATTAAATGTTTGCCTGACTTTCTGGTGAACAATGTTGGATCAATGCTCCTTCTTTGAAGCCGGTAGATAGAAGAAACTTTGATAGCGTATCATACCATGCCCTTGGAGCTTGCTTTAAACCATAAAGAGCCTTCTTCAAACGATAAACGTGAGTAGGATTCTCTGGATTCACAAAGCCTTCAGGTTGGCTGGCGTGGCGACTTCTTTAAGATCTCCGTTCAGAAGCGCCGTCTTTACATCCATCTGATAGACTACCATGTTCTTACTTGCAGCATTAGCCAAGAATATTCCGATTGCCTCGATTCGAGCAACTGGAGCAAAAGATTCTTCAAAGTCAATACCCTCCTCTTGGCGGTATCCTTTAGCAACCAATCGAGCCTTGTTCTTTAACACATCACCATGCTCATCAAGTTTCACTTTGAAGATCCATTTTAGAGCAATGTTCATAGCACAATCTGGGCGGTACTAATTCCCATACATCAAGTCGATCAAACTCATGAATTTCTTCTTGCATGGCATTGAACCGGTTGTCTTCATTCATGGCGGTTTTAACATCTTTTGGTTCGATCTTATAGAGTATGGAGTTGAAGAAGCACCATAAGGCATCTGTTGCAAGTTGTTTCCGTGTGGATCTTGGGCGAGAGGATTTCCAATGATGTTGTCTAATGGATGATCGTGAGTCCATTTTCGAAGGTGTTCATGTGGTAGTTGTTGAGGCTGAAGTAGCGGTCGATGTTCGAAGTAGATGGTTCGATGATGATTCGGGAGCAAATATGTTTTCAAATGGAGCATCTTCAGGAGTAGCAAAGGGATTAACTTCATCTTGTGAATCGAAGCATTTCCATGATGTACACTTGATGATTGAAGATTTGTTGATGAAACAGATTGGTCGGCGCTTCTTGGCTTAATGACATAGAAGTTGAGGGTTAATATCATTGACGAGGATCGAGCAAGATCTGTTGATTGAATTGTCATATCATTGTTACTTGGCTCAAATTGTTCATCAAACATTGGATCAAACAGTTTCTTTAAATCATCTTCAGAGGTGGGTACATATGGAGTTCGATGAGGAGTTTGGTACAATAGATGAACCAATGGGACTTTTTGAAGTCCAGTCACTGGATTGTCCAGGAGCCATTTGACCGTCGACTCATCAAAGCGTGGCGTGAATTGTTTCCATGATATTTTGGGTTCTCTTGTTATAGATTCGGTAACCTTTTATGTTTGGTGCATAGCCTACAAAAACTCCAATGTTCGCTTTAGCTCTCAGTTTTCCTAAATCTTGACCATCATTAGTTGGATAACATAAAGCACCGAACACACGAAGGAATGAAAGATCGGGTTTTCTGTTGTGGACAAATTCATATGGAGTTTTCCAGCGGTGAGCAGCAGTGAATCGGGGATCGATTTTGGGTGTAGCATGCGATGGCGATGGCTTCACCCGAGAAACATTGGAACTTTTGAGTAAATCGGCATTGTCCTTGCGGCTTCCACAAGAGTTCGATTTCGTCTTTCAACTACACCGTTATGTTGAGGAGTTCGAGGAACACTTCTTTGGTGACTGATTCCAATACTTTCATAAAACTCACCAAGTTGTTTGTTAACAAAATCAGTTCCATTGTCTTGTATGATGATTCTGACCGTTTTGTTAAGTCGAACCTGCAGTTGTTTGATGAGTTTGATGATGATATCTGGAGTTTCATCCTTTGTCTTTAAGAACTTTACCAGGTGAATCTAGAGAAATCATCAACCACAACTAACACATATTTCTTCCCAAAGATATTCAGCACTCTCATGGGTCCACATAAGTCCATGTAAATTGTATGGAGAACTTCGTGGCCGAGTTTTATGTTTGGGTTTATGGGCATACTTCTTGCTTTTTCCCAATTGGCATGTTGAACAAAGATGATCCTTTTCATACTTAAGTCTAGGTAGACCTACAACTAAGTCCTTTCTGGAGAGATCATTGATGGTGCCGAAGTTCAAATGATTGAGACGACGATGCCATAACCATGACTTTGTTTTGGAAGCCTTTGACAACAAGCAAATTGGAGAAGACTTCATCATATCTTCGATAGAGATGGTGTATAGATTTGAACCACGTGAACCTCTTAAAAGTTCCTTACCATCAAGTTCTCTAACGAAACAAGTATGTTTTCTGAAGGCTACTTCTAGATCGGAATCGCGAATTGACCAACGAGAGAAGGTTATGACCAAGACCTTCCACATAATATACCACGGAGATAACACTTTTTCCAATAACATAATCTCCATAACCCTTAATTGCACCGAAATGATCATTCCCGAATCTAACTGTCCCGATGAATTTGCTCATGAAGTTCATGAGCCGCGACCGGTCTCTAGTCATATGCTTGGAACACTGAGTCCGGTACCACAGAGCGATTTGAATGATGCGGTTGAACCACAAGAATGGATAATCGGATAATTGGGATCCCCATGCAAGAATGGGTTCCACTTGGTTAGTAACGATGGTGGAACACCCACATCGAAATAGAAACATCCATATCGAAGTAGAAGCAATGGAATCATTGGGAATAGATGCAATCTTTGGTGTGCGTATTTGACCTATTCAAAGTATGTTCACTTCTTAAGGGAATAGTTCTACCAATAGGCATCCATTTTCTAGTGGGCATAGTCTTAGCAGTTTGAGGGCAAAGCTGATTATTCTTATGGCCAAAAGGTATCCAATAATAACCTATCTTTATAAATGTTCTTCTGTGGGTTTCCCTTTGTTTTCTAACAATCTTTCGTCTTTTGCCTTTTAGCTTTCTTTGCACGATTATTAGCCAATTTTAACGGGCATTTGACATTAGACAAAGCATTCACACCACATTCATGATTAGCAACAGAATTCAAGCGGACATCATTACAAGGTTTGCAAATAGTTCGAATTGAATTAATTACATGCGCCTAAGGCTAATACTAGAATCAACACGATTCGTTTTATTCAACTCAAGCTTAAAGTTCCTAGGTTGGTCTTCTACTCTCTTCCAATGCACATTTTTAGCTTGCGAGGTCCTATCATTCCTTGTATTTTCTTGAGACTTTGACCGCTTTCGCTTTAATGTCATTGATTACTCTGTAGGGAATTATGGGAACATTAGTTGGTTGATCTACTTTTTGCATTCCTGAACTAGGCGTGCAAGGATCTGTATTACTAGACGACACATTGATGTTCACTTTCTTAAAATTGGGCCTAGAATGGTTTGAATGCTCGGCACTAGGCATAGAACAAGGCATCACAGCTTTGCCTTTTGCACCTAAGGATAAGGATTTAGGACATGTTGCAATTACACATTCTAGCAGCTCTTGAGATCGTTTGGCCCGGAGGCAAGCAAACCTAATTTCTCTATCAAGAGGTTTGTTAATGAAATCCTCTTCGACAATCTCACGGAGACATTCTAGACTATCCTTAAGGTGAGCACAGTAGTCATGAAAAGCATGTTCATTATTCCTAAGATGAAGAGGAATATATTTAATCCATGATGTATTTGCTGATCTAAGGGTGACTTTGAGACAACATTCTTATTGAAAACAAGTGGCGGTTTCCCATTTCCCGACTTCTGATTCTCAATTTCCTTTTGTAAAGACGTTATTTTTTCGTTGTTTTGGTCACGGGTGACTTTCATTGAATCATATAACTCTTTAAAGTGTCGTTTAACTTTTTCATTTTCTTCTAGAAAACTCTCGCTTTCCTTTTGTAAGGCATTAACTAAGTTTTGAAGATGAAAAGTTTGAAAGTCTTGAGAATCTAAAGGAGGAGGCATTTGGGATCCAGTCACATTGTTCCTTTCACCCTTCAATTGAGAGATTTGGGCTTTCAACTTTTTGATCGTGTTACAATGAGTTCGAATCTGTTCATCACGTTTGCTAATTTCAAAAGCGCATCAAATTCAGAGCATCCAAGGATGTCTTGATATTTGAGGTTTTAACATTTTCTTTTAGATGTTGA
Organism: Chrysanthemum makinoi; assembly: GCA_910596185.1. NCBI lineage: Eukaryota > Viridiplantae > Streptophyta > Magnoliopsida > Asterales > Asteraceae > Chrysanthemum > Chrysanthemum makinoi. The sequence goes on along the minus strand of OU343217.1, from coordinate 128,601,259 downwards.
TATTTTAGTTGTAAATCAAAATGTTCAACTTCTAGTTTAGAAAGATGCTTTACCAAATTATCGTGATCATCCCGATCAATTTTCTCATTAAGTTTTGAATTAATCTTTTCAAGCTCAATGACACGATCATGAGAGACTTTCAGAGCAACAAATAATTCATGAAATTGAGAAGCATTAATGGAGCAATTAGTAGCAGTGTAAAACACATCTTGAGCAATACATTGAGAAATAAGATTCTCATTCAAGGTATGCAAGTTCTTCCTCTCAATCTCATTATATTTTAATGCTCGCTCATAGTCACTAACCTCAACTATCATTGCATCAAATTCCTTTTCCATTCCTTTAATATCTGAATTTATCCCTTTTTAAGACTCTCAAAATGATCTTTTAGTAGTTTGAAGAAAGGCATGACCTCCGTTAGATAGCATTCTTTTGTTTGTTCAAAACCCCTTTCCCCTTCAGTTATCCCAATGGGTGTGATCCTTTTCTTACAAGTTTTCTCAAAATCGACAAATAGTTGAAGAATAACATATTGAGTGATTAAGGTCTTGCTTTTAGTGGCAATAGTCCTAGGAACTAAATGCATTGGTGTATTGGGAGGATACACAGTCGCTGAAGGCATTTTCCTAAAGGGGGGATTTGTTACAACAAGATTCTCTACTTTTTGCTTATCTAAATCCTTTTCCGAGAACACTTGTTAGGGTGTTAACAATGTCTCGAGGCTTAAACTTGTTCAAGGAAATCCAATTCTCCTTCTTGTAATCATGGGGTGTGATATTTATTTTCTTCTCTTTACATTTAGGATCATCTAGTTTCTTGTTCATCTTTTCCCTAGTGACTTCATCTGATTTCTTATCTTCCTCAGTGCACTCAATGCAACTAGGTTTCTGTCTAGGCTTAAGAATTTCATTGCCATCATAAATAACCTTATGGGCAGCTCTAGCCTTTTTAACAACTTCTGGATTTGGTTCCTCAACAAGGGGAGTACTATGCTTATCACTCAAGACTTTGTGCTTAGTGATTAAGTGAGCGTCTGAATGGTATTTCCTTATGCGTACAACTTCTTCAAGCTTGTTTTTCAAGGTTTTTAGATTAGAAAAATCATTCAAAAGTTTTGATTCCTTAGCGCTAAATTCTTGCTTAAGCATTTTAACATTTTCTTGAAGTTCTTGTTTTTGCTTAGCAGTTTTAGAAAGCTTTTCTTGTAAGGAGTTTAACTCTTGTTTTAATACTTCTTCTCTAAACCTACTTTTTCTAATAGTTGTATGCATTTGGTCATCCATTTCCTGCTCACGGGAGGTCAACTCAAATTTAGCACGTTGTTCATAAATAGCAACACGTTCTTTATAGGCATTCAGTTTAGAGATAACAGAATCATCAGAGGCACATGCGGTGTATTCATCAAAAACATAGTCATCGTTGACTGCGGAAGATGCATCACTTGGTACAACTTCACTTTCACTTTGTTTCACATATTGATCATATGGGACAACATTGATATTACCCATATCTTCAATATTTGACTCAATAGTTTCAGTTGATTGTACTTTGTCATGCATCTTTTGCATATCGGCATCATCGTATAGTTTTAGTACCTCATAAATGAGTTTGTCTTTGGATGGACCAGCTTGTGGTGAAGATGAGATCTTAGGAGAGACCATTGGAGAAATGCTAGCCATGAAAATTGTTTGTGCAGTAGGTCCATCATCAACATCAGAGTCATATGCATCACGCGGCTACTTGAAAGGCATTCGATGATTGTGACCTATCTCCTAAATAGGTTGCTCATCCACATATACATCATACGTCTTGGCATTTCCCTCAGCAAGAAATGACAACTCTTCTTCATTCAAAGCTACACCATTATCACGGGCTTGAACAAGCAACATCTTATCCACTGAAGTATTCAGCATTTGAGGCGTTTTGGCGATGTGCAGTTCCTTGCAATGTGACCCTCACCTCCACAGTTGTAACACTTGATCGTCTTAACTTGACATTGATTTCCATTTCTTCCCTATTCGATTTGCCTCATATCCTCTACCAACTCCACCTCTTCCTTGTTCATCTTGCCTTTCTTGAGCTGGTTGTACTATAACCTTCCGTCTTTGACGGTGGCTTGATTGTGTGGATTAGATGTTGTTCTGAGGTTATTGTTGGTGTGTGGGAGAGAGTTTATGTTTTGACTAATCGGAGAGCAGTTGATTAATGAAGTTACCCATTGTGCATCGGCATCGGCTTGTTTGAACAACATTGGGAATGAGTTTGTGAGTTCCATCACCCATGGGTATAACTTGTGAAGCTTTAGTGGTAATCCCAATGTTTGAGTAGAAGGCGGTTGAATCATTTGATGAGCTTGTCTCTCCTGGATTTGTTTTGAATTGTTCAAGAATCCTCTTTTCAAACATGGCATGTCTCTCATTCCGAAGAAGGAAGGCATAGAGTTGCTCATAGTTTGTATTCTTCAATCCTTTAGTGAGCTTCACCGAAGTGACAAACTTGTGCCATTCGGGATTCATGTTGTTTACAAACTTTGAGTTCAAATTGAATGTTAGGCATGGTCATTCGATGTTCCTCATGTCATTCACCGCTTATGGAATCTCACATAGTACTCATAGACGCTCTCATCTGGTTTCATCTTGAAGTGCTCAAATTCATCATAGAGTTGAGATTCTCTATCTTCCATAGTTAATTGAGACACGAGAGAAGCATCTTAACATTATCCCATACTGACCTTTGCTTCGGTGTTGTGGTTGATAAGCTTGTATATGTCTTTTGGAAGACCTTGCAATATGATGTTAGAAGCCTTGATATCCGCATCGAATCTCTTCTTCTCCTTATCATTGAGCTCATCATACATCTTTGGTCTGTCCATTCCGTAAATAAATGTACCATCTTCATTCATGTATCAATTATATCTCTAGTAGTCTCAACCCGATATGGTCCTTCATCAATCGATTTGAGAATGTTGACCCCATTTTCCTTTCCAAGACAATACAATCTGATTCGTTAAGCCCAAGAGTCGTAATCGTTCGTCAAGCATGGGTGGGCGAGTATCGAACCACTGCTTGAACATCCTCGGCAACAGTGGAGATGATTGTAGGAGCGTTGGTAGACATGATGATTGATTAAACGGGATTTTATAACTCTATGATTAAACCGGAAATAGATTCTTTCACGGGATTTTACTAAATCAAGAGAAAACCGTATTCAAAGGATATCACCCAAGTCGCTAGAGAACCTTGAACCAAGTCGCTAAGTGCCAAGTCGCTATAGTCCCAAGAAGCTATATAACAACTCGCTACAATCTAAATTAAGCTAGCAAAATTTTGTGACAAGTAAGCTAAGAACTAAATTAAGCTAATTTGTCAAAGTCGCTAAATAGCAACTCGCTAGGTACCAACTTCGCTAACACCAAATGCCAACAATATAAAGTACAAAGTCGCTAACTTACACCAAGTCGCTACCCGTAGTGGAGAATCCACTAAGTGTACTTTTGTCGGCTTGTCTCAATAGACAAGTCGCTAACCCAACTCGCTAATTCCTTTAACAACAACTCGCTACCAAATTGCAAAGCAAGTCGCTACCAAGAAAACTTATCCGTGGCTCAAGTTGCTAGCATGAAAAACACATAAACACCACTTTTCAATCCAAAAACAATCCAACCACGATGATTCAAGCCTTCTAAATCAAAACCTAAACACTTGTGATGATTCTAAACACAAAAGTACAATCAAAATCCAAACTTTAACACTAGAAATCAACCAAATGATGCAAAAACCACTAAACTTTTTCAAACTCAAAAACCACCTAAAAACTTCTAGAAATCCAAAGATATGTAAGAGATGATCTAACCATGGCTCTTGATACCAATTGTAACATATTGGATTTCACAAACACACTAAACCATAATCACAAGTGGCGTACAAGAAGGTTTTTAGAGAGAAAGTTAGAGGTTTAGGGAACTTAGTGAGAGAAAGAAAAATCTTATTATGAGCTCCAACTCTCTACCTTGGGAGGTAGAGAGTATTTATAGTCTTACAATAATACGCCACACAACGGGTCGTGGATCGGGCATACGTTGGGTAAAGACCCGTCCGTCCCCCACGGTGTTACTTAACTAAATACTACTTAACATTAAATAACTACGACTACGAGCTTTCTAACGAATATATATACTTGAGGTGACCGACTCTTTAATACATGGAATTTCTAATTCCTAACAATATGTCACTATTGTCAACCAAACAAAAGACTTACATCAGGTGAACTCTGGTCAACTCAATGATTTTCTTAAACAAAACCAAACTGAAGTGAATGAAGTCAGGAAAGAAAGATTGGCAAAGAATCATGATCCATTGGTACTAATTGCAAAGACTCAAACTCCAGTGAATACACAACAACAAGCTTCATCATCTTCCACTAACAACAACTGCGTGATACATTCCACAACCACAATTTGTTATGCCTCAACAACAATTCTATCCACCAGAACAACAAGTCATTCAACAACAACAGTATCCACAATACCAGAAACAAGGAATCACTGATCCTCAAACTGAACAAGAAGAGGCTTTGTCAAATGCATTTACATTTTTGGGTAAAGCATTAAAATCGCTATTCCACACCAACTAACAACAACCAAAGGATTTCATCAAATACTTTCATAGCAGGCAAATTACGCAGCGGGTGTGACTATGGGTCATCAGGACAAATGGTTGGAGTTATTGGGAATCAACAGGATATGCTCTTGGATTTCACATAGGTAATCGAGAAGCGGTTCCGTATCAAGGTAATCGGTTGGGTCGAGAATGTTGGAAATCGATTAGGCGAGAATGTTGGGAATAGGCGATGGGTAATCGGAATGGAAATGTTGCTGACTCGATCGTTGGGAATTATGTAAATGTGAATCGGGTAATCGAGGTTAAGTGTTATAAGCTGTGAGTGGGTCACATGGCAAGGAATTGTCCTACAAAGCAAAAGAAGGATCTTGCGTATCTTGAAAGCCATCATGTTGGTACAAAAGGAATACGCAGGACTTGAGTTGAGTCTTTGGAGAACATGAATTTATGGCTATTATGGATGATTTGGAAGACCTCGAGGAAATCAATGCAAACTGCATATTCATGGCAAATCTTGGGAGACTAAGTGCGACAGCGACTTTGGCGCACCTCACATTTTATGGCGTCAATGCAAGTATCTAAGGTACCAATCATTGATCCATGCTATAACAATGTCCTATGTGATGTGTTTACTCATGACGATTAGCGATGCAGTGACATCGCCTACTTATGATACATACGGACAATCCAGGAGTTGTAGCAATACTAACTCGAAACTCGGATGTGGATCCTAGTGGAGGCGTGTGGCACAAATATTGAGGCGATGAGGAAACACGTGCTTATTTTGAAACATGAATCAATAACTGTGACATTGAAATCAAGAAAGTTAAAACGGTCAATCGCGGAGTTAAGGCCGCAATGCTAAATTGACCGCTGAGCTTGAGAGTTACAAGGAGAACGCATAAAAGCTTTTGAATTTCACAAAAACAAAAGAGTGAATTAGAAATTGGTTATCGAGATTCCGTTTTAAAAGAACAACAATTGCAAATCAAATATAACACACTTGATGTTAATTTGAACTTAAAAATAAAATCTTTAAGCGAGGAAATTTCGATCTTAAAACCAACTTTCTAAACAAAAGCCTTTGTTTTCGATCTTGAAAAGAGAAGAAAGAGTTGATTGCTGATTTTTCAAAACGAGAAGATTCTCTTCTTGATGAAATTCTTGATAAGAGTGAAAAGATAAAAAATTTGGAAAATTTGCTTGTTACAACGGTCATTCACCAAATCAACCAATATCTTTGATTAATCAAACAAATCCTTATTTTCATACAACTCAAAAATGGCTCTTGGTAACACACTCCTTGTTTCCTCAAGAAAGCTCAGAAAGAAGCGGAATGTGTTGAACAATGGAAAACCTTTGCATGAACCCATAATTGTTCATGATTCTCTTGAAACGTTAGAACTATCTGATGAGAGTAGATCAAAAATGAAACAAAAGAATTCAGAAATAAAACCAATTGATTATAACAAATGGAACAAATTTAATGGAATTACTTTTGTGTCACAAAAAGAAAAGTCAAAGTTTTCCATAACACGGTGTTTCAAAGCGATTGTGTCAACACCGATCTCAAAACCGGTTTCAAAACACTGTTTCAACTCATGTAGTTGTCTCAAAATCTCTTTCAAAAATCGAACAAATGTCTTTAAACAATCCTTTTAACACAAGTGATGCTAGAAGCATTTTAGATGACGTTAAAACTAGAATTTGGGATCTTCAAGAGATGTTAAATCTAAAACCAATATTACAACTAATATATGGTTTTCTAGTTTTGATGATGAAATGAAAAGGTTTTTTGAAACTCAAATTGCCCTCAATTTGAATAACATCAACTCAAGGGTAATTCATTTTGAACAAGCATTTTTGAAGAAAAGCAGTGACTTTGTCAAGGACCATAAATCCCTGGTAAAGCAAGCTAATGAAAGTGTTGAACATATCAAGTTTTGGAAAATTTAAATGATTCTCTCTTCGAAGATGTTCTGATGATCGGTGGCAAACCGCCAAGTTATCTCACACAAGCTAGCCACTTGTGAATGGCTAACCGTAAGAAACTTAAAACAGTTCAGATACCAATGCAATGAAGTCGGAGAGTACATGAGTGTTTCCCAGTGTCGTTATGTCCCAGCGAAACGTGCGAGAATAATCAAACGAATAGTGATCGAGAGAATTTGAACAGAAAAGGATTGTGATTGATTATGAACAAAAGGAAAAGTATACAAATTACAGGGCTTAAATGCAAATTAAAAAAAATTAAAAAGATAAACTATATTAAATAAACGCTATCACTATTTGCAAAATGATGTTTTTGATTTTTCTTTTATAAAATTTAAATTAAAAACTACGAGACGTACAAAAGAAAATGTGGCTGAAGCAATATAAATCCTAAAAATATGAAAATGACATTTTTACAAACCTAATGATAAGAGAAAATTTTTAGAAAAAGAAAATTATTTTAAATCTATTTATCTAATTATTATTAATTAAAAGCTGTTTTACTTATTAAATAAGAACCTAAAATACAAGAAAATATGAAATAAAGCTAGAAAAATGAAATTATGACTTAGAAAAATCTAAAATAACTAAAGAGAATTTTCAAAACTAATTTTATATTTTTCTGATTATTTTCTATTTTCTATGAATTAAAAACTATTTAAAACTACTTAAATTGCTTAAAAATACAAATTTAAATAAGAAAAATCTGGAAAAATATTTTTTTAACTTTTTATATTTATCTTAACCTAGGAAAAATGAAAACTTATTTTTTTGAAGTTTTTCTGAATTAATTGTATTAAAAGCTAATTAAATAAGCCTAAAAACTGTTTTAAATGAAGAAAAATAGCAAACTGACCTAGAAAAATATGAAAAATTCAAGATAAGTCTAAATTAATATTCTGATTCTATGAAAAATATAAAAATAGTGGCTTATGTGTAAGAAAATGAAAGCTACTGAGTTACAAGTGCTTATAAATAAGCACTTAGAATAAGCAAATGAGCACAAAAGACCACCAAATGATTCTGAGAAGCTATAATAAGCTAAAACTACTCAAATGAAACTAATTACAACTACTCTATACCACTAACATGCAAACTACAAAGATTTGATGATTTGGCTTAAGTCTTTAAAATCGGGTTTGGCTATACTTTTAAGCTAAAGAATAAGCTACCCAATAAGCTGAGACTTAAATCCAAAAGTTGGAACCTAAACTAGACCTGGCCAAGAACTTGTAAACCAAAAATGAGCCTTGGACAAGCTCTTATGAGCTTGTTGAGAGCCTTACACAAACACAATGCAGACTTCGGTTAACACGAGTCGAGTGCAGGAGATTTAAACCCACTTGACAAGCTAATTTGGAGCTTATGAAGACTTACAAAAAAATTCCAAAAATCACTTTTCAATTATTGACCAACTGAACTTGTTAAGTCTACAATTTCACTTGAATTGACCCAAAGTTGAAGCTATGAAAAATCAACAAACTTTGGTAAAAACTTGGATTTTCAATTTTTGACTTTTTAATGCTAACACAAAACAAGCTTTTGCTTTTTAAAAATTCTAACAGTTAAGAGACTAGGACAGATTTAAGTGGATTTTGACTTTTAGAGTGCTAAGGTGCAAATAAAAGAGCTAGATGACTCTAATATACCTATTAGAAATTACCCTTAATTTATCCTCAAACAAATCCTCTAACTTCGAGATAATGCATATCCAAACAAACCTTTATATGACTAATTTGGTGATTTTCAAAGCAAAACACAAATTCAGACCATGCAAGTAATTAGAGACCTTATATTATCCTTAAATAAGATTAAAGAAACACAGAACAACAACATTAACAACATAAAACCAAGAAATTAAACTTAAGCTAATTTAACTGTCAAAGTGAGATTTTTAACAACTACAAATTTAAATGAACAAACAACTAATTTTAATGCTTAAATACACTTAACTATAACTAATGAACATAAAGAAACAGAGATTCAAGCTAATGAACACTTGTATAGTGAAATGCAAAAGTTGAGTTAAAAGCTTACAAGAGGCTATCCCTGAAAACAGAACCAAGATCACAAGACCACTCCTATAGGCTTACCACTAAGCCACTAACCCAGGGAAATCCAATATTCACCTGCTCGGACTTTGATCACCATTTCTTGTGATTTTTGAATTTTCAACTATTTATTTGGTATTTTTGGTGAATTTTCCTTTTTGATATTAAACTGGATTTTATTGTTTCTAAAAGCTTGAAGAAGCTTTCTAGGAGCTTATATGAGCTATCTCAGTCCATAAAAACAACCAACAACAACATTAGAACATTTTGGAATTTTGAACATGGAAACTTGAAATTGATTATCACAAAAGCTTTATTGTACACAGGAAACTTGAAATACAAAGTTCAAAAGCTATAAAATACACTGGAATTTAAATTTAAGCTAAAACGACATTAATTAAAACTAAATTATGCTAGATATCCTTCTCCTCTGCATCTCCTCTCTCTTTTATAGCACTTTTAGACTCCCCACATGCCTCTGATCAAATCCCACTAATTATCTCAACCATTGGATGGCTTGAGAAGATCTTGGCCGTTTGATCAATTTTTGTAAAATGCTTTTAACAATTTGGGGGTTGAGTGCAAGGGGAAGGGAAGCATTTAATGTTTCTTGTTTGGTTGTTGAGGTGGGGGAGAACATGGTGAGTGGGGAAAAGGCTGGAGAGGGATGGAGCTTGAAGTGTTGCGTAGAAGCAGTTGGGAAGAAGAAAAGGAGAGGGAAAAGTGGTGGTTTGATTGGGTTGTTTGACTTGGGGTATTAATAAGGCAGGGGTCCAAATGGTTGTGACAAGGGTCAAGTGGTAATGGCAGGGTTCAAAGCTTGGTTTAGTAATACAAGGACCAAAATGCATTTCTTCCAAACTTGAGGGACCATTCTCGCCAATTCTGATTTTCAGGGGCCAATCATGTACATTCCAAATTATAATCCAAGGGCCAAACTTGACAATCTCCAATATTCTAGGGACCAAACTTGTCATTTTTGAAAGTCAAAGGACTAAACTTGTAATTTCTCAAAACTTTTGATATTTTCACCAAAGGACTAATTTTGACAACTTATGATTTTAAAAGGACCTTTGGTGACTTTTCTTTTGAAATAAGTGCTCGGGGACTATTTCTGACAACTTTTGAAACTTGGGGCTGAAAGCGCCAATTATGCAAACTTAGCTCATTTTTCATCCGATTTTAAACATTTTGCATCACGAAACATATAAAATGCAATTTTGAGATATTTTGATATTTTGATGCATTTCTGAGCATTTTTAAGTGTTTTGCAGTTCAGATTTAACCAAAAATGATGAGTATTTACACACTCATCATCTGACTACTGATATTATGTCCATTATTTTACAAACATATTCTGTTAAAGATCATGAAAGACTCCCGTCTGCGACCTCCGAAATTGTTTCAAAATATGAAAAAGCTCTTGAAAAACTTGAAAAAGAAAATGTATCATATTTTAGACAATTTGATCGAAAAACTGAGGAATGCAAATATGACAAAGCGTCATTATGGCGTGCCTACAATGACATGAAAGTGAAAAATGATCTTTTGAGGGCTCAATTTGGAATGTCAAAAAGGAAAGGCGATGGATCTTGAGATTACAAAACCATTGGTGAGGAGAAAGCAAATGTTCCCAAACCGGTTTTCAAACCAAAAATGTCTGTTTTTCTGCCTCCTCCAAAAGTAAATGAGAAAAATGATTTATCAAAACCAGTCACTACACCTACCTTGCCTAAACAAAATGTTGAAAAAGGAAAAGCGGTTCTCGAGAAACCAAAAGTTTTAGCACCTGGCCTTTTTAAGATGAGTACCACTAATGCGTCTGCCTCCACATCTAAAACATATGGAACAAACGACATAAGTTTAAACAAGCACTCTAAAGGGACTAGGATAGCCGAAACCACTTCTCTTGATAACAAAGTGAATCCTAATGCGTATGCCTTACCTTTTACAGGACTAGAAAGCACCTCTAGGAGCAGCAGACTAAAGCCTAAGAGCAATACAAGGAACAATAGAGTCTCGCGTGCCTCTAAGAGTAGTAGCTTGAATAAAGAGAAGAAAGTAGAAGACCACCCTAGGAATTTACCGCTTTACAATAAGAAAGACATTTCATCTGAATGTAATGAACCTATGAAACTTGCTAAGTCTAATGAATGTGTTGAATCTCTTTGTTTAACTTGCAAGAAATCTTTAATTAATGTTCAAGATGATTGTGTTTATAAGAATGTGAATGATAGGCACTGTAAGAAGAATGTTCCAAAAAGAACTTATGCTAAACGAGTAGGAAGACTAGTTGCAAGACTTAGGCTTTACACTACTGATAGAAAGCATAGTGTTTACTTTAGGGATGACATTTGGAAACCCACGGGTAGAATTTTCACACTCCAGAATGGCACAATGAGTGACCAACCCGAATACCCAGTAGAAAACTTCTTTGAGTGTGATCAGGATTTTACCTCTAACCCAAAGGAACCAAAATCAAAGCGGTTTCCAAAATCTTCTTCTTCTATTATTGAGTTATCGAAATATGTCTTTGGATCGTCGACTCGGGTTGCTCCAAGCACATGACCGGAATCTGAAGGCCAGTCAATTTCGATGCGGAAATTCATAGGAACCGTGCGTTTTGGAAATGATCATGTAGCGACTATCATGGGTTATGGAGATCTACCTTACGGAAATTATTTGATCACTTTCGGGTTTACTATGTTGAAGGGTTGGGACACAATTTGTTTTCGATCGGTTCGTGATCGATTTAGAGGTTGCTTTTAGGAAAAATGCTTGCTTCGTTAGAAACTTGGATGGCACGATCTCTTAAGCGGGAATCGTGATACAAAATTGTATGCTATCAATATAAACCAAATGGCCTCTTTATCACCAATATGTCTTATGACACGAGCATCTGGAACAAAGTCCTGGTTGTGGCACAGACGATTATCCCATCTCAATTTCGACACCATCAACAAACTTGCCAAAGACAACATCGTCAACGGACTTCCAAAGTTCAAATACACAAAGGATCACTTATGTCCATCATGCGAACAAGGAAAAAGCAAAAGAGCATCATATAAACCTAAATCCGTACCTAGTTCGGAAGCAAAGTTGCATATGTTGCACATGGACTTATGTGGCCCAATGAGAGTTGAAAGCATTAATGGGAAAAAGTATATCCTTGTTATCGTCGATGATTATTCAAGATATACATGGGTTAGGTTTCTGAGATCAAAGGACGAAGCACTAGGCATCATCATCACCTTTCGAAACATATTCAAGTACTTCTTCAAACTCCGTAGGGTTGTAAAACAGAACAACCAATTCACAAATCGAGGAGTTAAGAGCTTATTTTGAAGATGTTGGAATAACTCATCGGACATCGGTTGTTAGAACTCCACGTGAGAATGGGGTAGTTGAAAGGAGAAATTTTACTCTTGTGGAAGCTGCTCGCACAATGCTAATTCATTCTAGTGCACCGTTATTTCTATGGGCTGATGTTGTTGCCACTGCTTGTTTCACTCAGAACCGATCCCTAATCCATCCAAGATTCAATAAAACCCCATATGAACTAGTGAACAACAGAAAACCTGATATCTCTTACTTTCACGTGTTTGGCACTTTGTGCTATCCTATGAATGACAGAGAAGATCTTGGAAAACTGAAAGCAAAAGGTGATATTGGAAACTTCATTGGATATTCGGATAACTTCGAGGGCATTCAGGGTGTATAACAGGAGAACTAGGAGGATCATGGAGACTGTGAATGTAAATTTTGATGAACTTTCAAAAATGGCTTCTAAGAGACTCGCCCTAGAACCTGCGCTTAATCCAATGGTTTCTAATCAAAACAGATTAGAACCCGCACCAAACCCGCAGACTTCTGGACACATCAGTTCAGGACTCATACAACAAAGAGCTCCATCAACTTTTGCTGACAAAACTCATGAACAAGAATGGGAGAATTTCTTCGAGTTAATGTTCGATGAATATTATGGTGGAACCTTGACAAATGCATCAAACCATCATTCGGCGCAACCGCTCAAAATCATCCACCACCACCATCAACGTAAGATGCATCTTCCACGGTCGAAACCAATGCACCAACTCCATCAACATCATCTACATCTACTCCAGAAACTCCAATTCTTCAAAGTCTTGGTTGATGAGCAAAACCAAAACATATCATTTCAAGAAGAACCTACTCAAACCGACGATGCAATGTTAGATGAAGACTTATTTGAAAACCCGTTTGCTACATAATCAGTTGAATCATCTTCAAGCTTACGAGAACCATCTAACTCGCACTCGTATAATCTACGGTATCCTTCTACTCTGAAGTGGCAAAAGACCATCCGATTGAACAAGTTATTGGTGAACCGTCAAGGCCTATTCAGACGAGATGCCAACTTGCCACCGATTGCAACTTGTGAATTTACCTTTGCTCAATTAGCAATATTGAACCGAAGAACATTAGGGAGGCAATGGCAGAACCCGCATGGATAGAAGCGATGCAGGAGGAACTTCTCCAATACCGTCTACATGACTCTTGAGATATGGTTCCAAGACCAATTGACATTCGCGTCATTGATCTCAAATGGTTATGGAAGAACAAAGGGGATGAAGAAATGACTGTAATTCGCAACAAAGCTCGTCTTGTGGCCAAAGGATACTGTAGGACCTTATATATATCAACCTTATAACAAACCCAACACGTATATCACGTTAACACACAAACACAAACTATGCGTGAAGATGAAAGAAATAAAGATGAGAAAGATGGTGACTTGATGTTATATGGATCGTGTATGTGAAGATAAAGATGAAAACAATAGATGTTTTATTTCAAAGGAAAAACACACACACACACACACATTCAAGCACACACCTCAAATGACTCATTTGAGGTGTATTTATAGTACAATAACAAGATGTCCTAATGGGCTTTGGGATGGGCTTGGATTGGGTTGGATTGGATTATATCTTTCATAAGGCTGGCTTAACTTGACTAATAGCCATTTAGCTTAGCCCAATCCATGAGCCCGTTGACTATTCTAGCACGATATCTAACATACGTTACAAAGTTCCTAAGTGTGAATGACCATCACTTCTAATAAAAACTATTAAGGCTAACAATCTCCCCCTAAGGGGTGGTCATTCAAAAGATGCTCCACTTGAATAGGTCTTTACTTTTCTCGAGCTTGAACTTTGTGTGTAGATATAGAATAGTCTTGTTTGATTGTTCCTTCATGCTTTGTGATCAGATAATGTGGTATTCTGCCGTTGTCAACTTCGTTGGTTTGGTGTCTCCACGTCATTCTCCACCATGCTCATACTTCTATTTGACTTTGAAGTTCCGATGAGATGAAGTTCTCTAGTCTTTAAACTTTGTAGATTCTTTGACATTGACGAAGAATCATCTTTAACTTTCTGTAGCCTTTGATTTTGATGAGAACTTCATTTGTGATGTGGTTGGTATGAGCATGTGGATAATCTTCACGATCAATCCGCTCGAGCTTCCATAAGAAGAAAACATAAAACATGTTAGTAATAAGCGGATTCCCGCACTTACAAGTTTGAATTTCGAGGGTGTTAACAGCATAGTGTGAAAACACGTCTCGAATTCTCACAAGGGCGTTCTGAACCTGGAGTCCCACAAGTGAGATACGCGATATACCGAGTACATCTACAGTTCGGATGAGTGAGGTACACCAAGCATCACCTCATGACTGTAGACCGTTTGAGACACACTAAGCGTAATCCACGGGGATTTACCAAAGTGACTTCTTTGTGGTCGCTTGATGTTGACCACGGCAGAGTTTCCATTCAATCATGAAGATCACAAGTGAAACTTCTCATAAATGTTCTCGGCAGATTGCTAAGATCTGCGTAGGACTCTAGAATATATCACTTGTGTCCTTATTGATGAACAACAAGCGATGTCATGTCATGTGTTCCTATGAGATCTTTTGATGAATCTCGTGGCTCTAGACTCAATAAGTGCATTTTGGTTTTCTGGCGGAGACTAGGGAGAGGGTCTTCTTCTTCAATACCAACGATCTCTAAGAGAAAGTCGATAGATTATGTAAGGTTCCAAGTGAGAATGAAACAAATCCTTTTAAGAGGAATTGAGTGGCTAGAAGGTTTAGTGCAGTGCGTCACTGGGTCCATGACGCCTTTGTCTTCAATACTAGTGTCATCTTAGTGACAACCAGTAGCATATGAATTGAACCCGGTTTACGCCTCTAAGGTTGAATATGGAGGGCTATTTCTTTTCACCCTTTCATTACATTTCTTTTAATTCTTCAACCCCTTCTTTCTCCTTTCTCACATTACTCCTTTTTTCAATCATTCCTAAGGACTTCTAATACTAACTATTTGTGATGTCCTTGGGTAGATCCCTCCGGCTCTGGTGGATCATAGGACTGAATTCCTATCCTTAGTCATCTTATAACTCCATGACTGTCCCATGTTGCCATAAAACCATTTTTCTTGAAAATCTCTCAGGGTGTTTATGATAGAAAACATGTTTAAGACACTCCGCGAGTTTTACATTTTCAGAAACACTCCCCCTTCACATGTGCTTATGAGTTTTAACAAAAATATGCACATCGAGGGTAGAGTTCGCACTTTTTGAATTGATCGGCTTATGATAGACACTTCCCCATGAGACACGGTTACGTTGCCTAGTTAAAGAGTTCCATTGTCAGTTTTTAGGTGACAACTAGCTCTAATAACTAACTTGAAGTTGTAAACACTCCTTGAAAAGGAGGTTAGACCCATGAAGGTGCATATCTATCATAAGTTTCTCGAGATGGTACATTTAGACTTTGATTCCGTCAATTCATTGGTTCCGTCTGAGTCGAGCTCATTGTGAGATTCAAACACCGATCATTAAACATTTTGATCACATTTTAATCACGTCTCCTCCCCCTCAAAAATAGCATGTTTGTGATATTTTTGATATAAACGGATTAAACAACATTTTAGAATCTTTTGGGGAGACAAACGGATTTGATTTAAGCATGAATTTGGAACATTTTAGTTTTATACTCTCTCTTTAATAAAGCATAATCAATTAAAGGGTTTTAGAGGGAGTTATCTTGAGCACAAAATATTTTGAAAGATTTTAAAAATCTTTTTGAACAATCTTGAAAAAGGTGCTAAAGATGATGATGATTCTCACCGATTTTAAATGTAGTGCTTGAAGCGTACACTTGATTTTTTCTTTAAAAAGCACGAGTTTTGATTTGAAAATAATCAAAAGTCATCATTATGGTCCGGGTTTCGTACTGAAGTATACGAAAGCCATAGTTTAAGAATTTTTAAGAAACGACATGTTTTGAAAAACATATTAAAGAACTCTCGCTCAAGCATATGTACATACCCGTATCATTGTTGAATGACATTTCTAGAAACGTCATGAGAATATCGATTATACGAGAGACATGTCGTGAGAAGAATATTTTTGGATTTTTGATTTTTTATTGTTTTTGTATTTTTTGAAAGTTTTATATTTTTATATTTTGCTTTTGTTGGTTTTTCAAATTTTATATTTTGTTTTTCAAAAATATTTACAGCGAAGCTTTTGGAAAATCATTTTCAAGAAGATTCGAGAAGACGTTCTAACTCCTCAGGGGTTAGGCTTCGCATTTCAATTCGTCGAACTAAATAGTCAAACCTTTCTTTTGGAAGGGCTTTAGTTAATAGATCGGCGAGTTGGTAATCTGTCTTCACGAAGAATAATTCAACAGTACCTTCTTCCACATGTTCTTTAATGAAGTGATAGCGGACTCTGATATGCTTAGTCTTTGAGTGATGAACAGGATTGCATGATATGGCTATGGCACTTTTCGAGTCAGAATACATAGGTATTTTATCGAAAGTAAAGCCATAATCTGTGAGTTGTTTTCTCATCCATAGAACTTGAGCACAACACGCAGATACAGACACATACGCAGCTTCAGCGGTTGAAAGTGCAGTACAATCTTGTTTCTTTGAAGACCAGCTTACTAACTTTTCACCCAAAAATTGTGCTCCTCCGGATGTACTTTTTTGTAATTTGATCACCGAGTGGTCCGATCCGAAAAGGCAATTAGATCAAATCCGATTCCTTGGATACCAAAGTCCCATGTGAATGGATGTCTTTAGGTACTGAAAGATCCTTTTAACCTCTTTGAGGTGCGGTTCGATAGGCTTTGCTCAAACCGTGCTAATAAGCAAAATGAATATCCGGTCGACTAGCAGTGAGGTACATGAGAGAACCAATCATGCTCCGATATTTATTCGGATCAATAGGTTTCCCAAACAAATCGGCTCCAATTTTTGGTGAAGTTACCATTGGTGTTCCGACCGAGTCACAATTATCCATACCATGATTTTTCAAAATCTCAGTTGTATATTTAGCTTGATTTATAAAAATACCACGAGGGGACTGATGTATTTGTAAACCAAGAAAGAATTTTAGTTCCCCCATCATGGACATTTCAAATTTGCTTTTCATGAGATTTTCAAAATGTTTTGAAAGATTCGGATTAGTGGACCCAAAAATGATGTCGTCCATGTAAATCTGAACAATCAAAATGTCGTTTTTGCATTTTTGTGTAAACAAGGTAGGATCAACTATTCCTTTAGTGAAATTGTTTTGGATAAGGAAAGAGGATAGTTCGTCATACTACGCTCTCGGAGCTTGTTTCAAACCATAGATTGCCTTTTTGAGTTTGTAGACGTAGTCTGGATGTTCCAAGTCAATGAAGCCTTACGGATGACTCACGTACACTTCTTCTTTGAGTTCCATTCAAGAACGCGGTCTTAATGTCCATCGATAAACCGTGATGTTTTTGTGGTGCATAGGCTAAGAATATCCACCTGCTTCAAGTCTAGCTACGGCGAATGACTCTTCAAAGTCTATTCCCTCTTCTGTCTCAGATCCTTTGGCCACAAGACGAGCTTTTTTGTGAATTACAGTCATCTCTTCATCCCTTTTGTTCTTCCATAACCATTTGAGATCGATGACGCGAACGTCAATTGGTCTTGGAACCATTTCCCAAGAGTCATGTGGACGGTATTGGAGAAGTTCCTCCTGCATCGCTTCTATCCATGCGGGTTCCGCCATTGCCTCGCGAATGTTCTTTGGCTCTATATTGCTAATTGAGCAAAGGTAAATGCACAAGTCACACTCTATGGCAAGTTGGCGTCTCGTCTGAATTGGCCTTGAAGGTTCACCAATAACTTGTTCAATTGGGTGATCTTTTGTCCACTTCAGAGTAGAAGGATACCGTTGGTTATACGTATGCGAGTTAGATGGTTCTCGTGAGCTTGAAGAAGATTCAGCTGATTCGTAGCAAACGGGTTTTCAAATAAGTCTTCATCTAACGTTGCATCGTTCTGGTTTTGCTCATCAATGGCGGTAGAACGGGTGCAATAACTGTAGTAGATGTAGATGATGTAGATGGAATTGGTGCATTGGTTTCGACCGTTGTAGATGCATCTTATGTTGGTGGTGGTGGATGATTTTGAGCGGGTGCGGCGGAATGATGGTTTGATGCATTTGTCGAAGTTCCACCATAGTATTCATCGAACATTAACTCGAAGAAATTCTCCCATTCTTGTTCTTTAGGATTGTCAAACGAAGTTGATTGAGCTATTTGAGGTACGAGTCTGAATCTGATGTGTCCAAAAGTCTGCCTGGTTTAGTGCGGGTTCTAGAGCGAGTCTCTCCGAAGCCATTTGTGAAAGTTCATCAAATTTCACATTCATCGTCTCCATGATCCTCCTAGTTCCTCTGTTATACACCCTGAATGCCCTCGAGTTATCTGAATATCCAATGAAGATTCCAATATCACCTTTTGCTTTCAGTTTTCCAAGATCTTCTCTTTCATTCGTAGGATAGCACAAAGCGCCAAACACGTGAAAGTAAGAGATATCGGGTTTTCTCGTTGTTCACAAGCTCATACGGGGTTTTATTGAATCTAGGATGGATTAGGGATCGGTTCTGAGTGAAACAAGCAGTGGCAACAACATCAGCCCAAAGAAATAACGGTGCACTAGAATAGATTAGCATTGTGCGAGCAGCTTCCACAAGAGTATGATTTCTTCTTTCAACTACCCCATTCTGTTGTGGAGTTCTAACAACGATGTCTCATGTGTAATTCCAACATCTTCAAAATAAGTTCTTAACTCCTGATTAGTGAATTCAGGTCGTTGTTCTGTTCTTACAACCCCTTCTTGGAGTTTGAAGAAGTACTTGAATTCGCTTATGAAAGGTGATGATGATGCCTGGTGCTTCGTCTTTTGATCTCAGAAACTTAACCCATGTATATCTCGAATAATCATCGACGATAACAAGAATATACTTTTTCCCATTAATGCTTTCAACTATCATTGGGCCACATAAGTCCATGTGCAACATATGCAACTTTGCTTCCGAACTAGGTACGATTTTGGGTTTATATGATGCTCTTTTGCTTTTTCCTTGTTCGCATGATGGACATAAGTGATCCTTGGTGTATTTGAACTTTGGAAGTCCATTGACGATGTTGTCTTTGGCAAGTTTGTTGATTGTGTCGAAATTGAGATGGGATAATCGTTTGTGCCACAACCAGGACTTTGTTCCTGATGCTCGTGTCATAAGACAAATTGGTGATGAAGAGGCCATTTGATTTATGTCAATAGCATACAAGTTTGTATCACGATTCCCAGTTAAGAGATCAGTGCCATCCAAGTTTCTAACGAAGCAAGCATTTTTCCTAAATGCAACCTCTAAATCGCATCACGAACCGCCCGACCTGAAAACAAATTATGTCCCAACCCTTCGACATAGTAAACCCAAGTGATCAAATAATTTCCAAAAGGTAGATCTCCATAACCCATGATAGCTGCTAATGATCATTTCCAAACGTCACGGTTCCCATGAATTTCCAGACGAAATTGATCACAGCTTCTTGATTCCGTCATGTGCTTGGAGCAACCCGAGTCGACGATCCAAAGACAAATTTCGATAACCGCCAAGAATGTAAAAAGAATATTGTGGAAACCGTTTTGATTTTGGTTCCTTTGAGTTAGAGGTAAATTCCCGATCACACTCAAAGAGGTTTTCTACAGGGAATTCTGGTTTATCACTCATTTTACCATTCTGGAGTGTGAAAGTTCTATCTGTGGGTTTCCAAATATCATCCCTAAAGTATACACTATAGTTCCTGTCAATAGTGTAAAGCCTAAGTTTTGCAACTAGTCTTCCTACTCGTTTAGCGTAAGATCTTTTTGGAACGTTCTTCTGAACAGGCTTATCATTCATATTCTTAGAAACACAATCATCTTGATCATTAATTAAAGATTTCTTGCAAGTTAAACAAAGAGATTCAACACATTCATTAGACTTAGCAAGTTTCATAGGTTCAATACATTCAGATGAAATGTCTTTCTTATTCAAAAACGGTAAATTCCTAGGGTGTTCTTCTACTTTCTTCTCTTTATTCAAGCTACTACTCCTAGAGGCAGTCGAGACTCTATTGTTCCTTGTATTGCTCTTAGGCTTTAGTCTGCTGCTCCTAGAGGTGCTTTCTAGTTCTGTAAAAGGTAAGGCACACGCATTAGGATTCACATTTTTAGCAAGGGAGGTGGTTTCAGCTGTCCTAGTCTCTTTAGAGTGCTTTTCTAAACTTATGTCGTTTGTTCCATATGTTTTAGATGTGGAGGCAGACGCATTAGTGGTACTCATCTTAAAAGTCCAGTGCTAAAACTTTTGGTTTCTCGATAACCGCTTTTCCTTTATCAACATTTTGTTTAGGTAGGGCAGGTGGAGTGACTGGTTTTGATGAAACATTTTTCTCATTGACTTTTGGAGGAGGCATAGAAACAGACATTTTTGGTTTGGAAACCGGTTTGGGAACATTTGCTTTCTCCGCAGTCAATGGTTTTTAATCACAGTATCCACTGCCTTTCCTTTTTGACTTTCGGTGAACCCTCAAAAGATCATTTTTCGCTTTCATGTCATTGTAGGCACGCTCATACGACAATTTGTCATATTTGCATTCCTCAGTTTTCGATCAAGTTGTTTAAAATATGACACATTTTTTTTCAAGTTTTTCAAGAGCTTTTTCATATTTTGAAACAATTTCGGAGGTCTCAGACTGGAGTCTTTCATGATCTTCAACAGAATATGTTTGCAAAATGATGGACATAATATCAGTAGTCAGAACATCTTCGAAGAGAGAATCATTTAAATTTTCCAAAACTTTGATGTGTTCAACACTTTCATTAGCTTGCTTTACCAGGGATTTATGGTCCTTGACAAAGTCAGCTGTTTCTTTCAAAAAGGCTTGTTCAAAATAAATTACCCTTGAGTTGATGTTATTCAGCTGAGGGGCAATTTCAGTTTCAAAAAACTTTTTCTGTTCATTATCAAAACTATTGAACCAGATGTTTGTTGTAATATGAGTTTTAGTTTTAACAGTCTCTTGAAGTCTCCCAATTCTAGTTTTAACATCGTCTAAAATGCTTCTGGCATCACTTGTGTTAAAAGGATTGTTTGAAGACATTTGTTCGATTTTCGAAAAGGATTTTGAGACAACTACAGGAGTTGCAACTGGTTTTGAAACTGGTTTTGAAACTGGTGTGATGGAAAACTTTGATTGTTCTTTATGTGAAACAAACGAAATATCATTAATTTTGTTCCATTTGTTATAGTCAATTGGTTTGATTTCCGGATGTTTTTGTTTCATTCTTGATCTACTCTCCTCAGATAGTTCCAACGTTTCAAGAGAATCATGCACAATTATGGGTTCATGCAAAGGTTTTCCATTTTTCAACACATTTCGTTGTTTCGAGCTTTCTTGAGGAACGAAGGAGGTGAGTTACCAAGAGCCATTTTATGAGTAGTATGAAAAATCGGATTTACTTGATTAGAAAGCATCTTGTTTGTTTTAGCGGAATGACCCGTTGTAAGAAGTAAATTATCCAATTTTTGATAGTTTCATTTTTATCCAGAATTTCATCAAGAAGAGAATCTTCTCGTTTTGAAAAATCAAGAATCAACTGCTTTTCTCTTTTTCAAGATCGAAAACATGCTTTTGTTTAGAAAGTTGGTCATTTAGTTCAGAAATTTCCTTGTTTAAAGATTTTATTTTCAAGTTCAGATTCACATCAAGTGTATCATACTTGATTTGCAATTGTTTTTCTCTTAAAACAGAATCTCGGTAACCAATTTCTAATTCTGATATTTTGTTTGTATGAAATTCATAGGCTCTGGTGTTCTCTTTGTAACTCTCAAGCTCAGTGGTCAATTTAACATTTGCGGCCTTAACATCGCGATTGACCTTACTCACTTTCTCAATTTCAATGCCACGGTTATTGATTAATGATTCAAAATAAGCACGTGTTTCCTCATCAGCCTCAGTATTTTGTGCCACACAGCCTCCATTAGGATCCACATCTCGAGTTTCAGAGTTAGTATTGCTACAACTCGGATTGTCCAGGTATGTATCATAAGTAGGTGCTGGTGTCACAGAATGCCGTTCGTCATGAGTAAACACATCAAATATGACATTGTTATAGCATGGATCAATGATTGGTACCTCAGATACCGCGTTGGCATCATAGACAGGAGGTGCGTCAGAGTCAGTGTCGTACTTAGTCTCCTCAAGATTTGCCATGAAGATGCAGTTTGCATTGAGTTCCTCGAGGTCTTCCAAATCATCCACAATAGCGAAGAAATCATTTTCCTCAACACTCAACTGCATCCCTCGCTTCTTGCTTCGTGCTAACAGATAGCTTTCAAGAAACTCAAGATTCTTCTTGTGCGGCTTAGTGGGACAGTTTAGTGCCATGTGACCCATTCCTTGACAGTTATAACACTTAACTCGATTACCTCGATTCACATTTCCATAATTCCCAACGACAGGAGCGCAACATTCCCATTCGATACCCACCGCTCTATTCCCAACATTCGTCCCATCGATTTCCAACATTGACCCAACCGATTACCCCTGATACGGAACCGCCGATTACCCATGCGAAATCCAAGTAGCATATCCTCGCTGATTCCCAATAACTCCAACCATTTGACCTTGATTACCCATGTTCACACCCGGCTGTGCAATTTGCCTGTTGCGAGTGTTTGATGAAATCCTTTGGTTGTTGTTAGTTTTGTGTGGAATAGCAACTCAATGCTTTACCCAATAAAGAAAATACTTGTCGCAAAGCTTCTTCTTGTTCATTTTCAGGATCGTGATTCCTTGTTCCTGGTATTGTGGATACGGTTGTTGAATGACTTGTTGTTCTGGTGGATAGAATTGTTGTTGTGGTTGTTGAATGTATTGCTGCAAGTTGTTGTTGGAAGAAGCTTGTTGTTGTGTATTCACTGAAGGTTGAGTCTTTGCAATAAGTGCCAATGGATCATGATTCTTTGCCAATCTTTCTTTCCTGACTTCATTCACTTCAGCTTGGTTTTGTTTCAGAAGATCGTTGAGTTGATCAAAGTTCACTTGATGTAAGTCTTTTGTTTGGTTGACAATAGTGACATATCGTCCCCATTCTTCTGGTAGATTGTTCAGGAACTTGATGTTTTGAACGATAGTTCTGGGTGCTAGCTTGTTTCTGATAAGCTCATTCATCAAAGTGCAAAACCTTCCATAGTTGGATTCAATGGATTCTCCCGAGTTGAAGTAAACTTTTCCCATTCAGTTAGCAACTTGTTCTCCATGTCTTGTTGACCAATTTCTGTTCCATGACAAAGTCGTCTAACACGTTCCCACATATCGAAAGTTTCACAACCGTCTACCGCAGCAAATATGTCTCTTGGTAAACCCAGTTGGACAATATGAATTGCCATGTCATCTGCATCGACTTGCTTCTGATCCTCTTCAGTGTATTCTGATTCAGTTTGAGTATGATAAGATGGTGGGACGTCAGGAGTTCCAGGGTCTAGGATTTGTCGAGGCTTGAAGGGTCCATTCGTAATGGAGTTAATCATGAGTTTTCCATTAGGTTTGGTCTTGATGTAGCGAAGCATACGACTTTTCCATTGAAGATAACTACCTTTTTCCAACATAGGAGGACGGTTTTCGGCACCGGCCGCATGAATATCTTGTTGAGTTGCCATTGATGAAGGTATGATCTGATAAAGTTGATGTAGGATCGATTCAACGATAGAGGAGTTGAGGTTGATGAAGATTAAGCTCGGTTGAGGTTTTTCTGAAAGTCGTACTCGTAACCTTGGTTCTTAGGCGTAAAAAATTTTCTCCCAAAATTTGAAATTCACTATAAAAATCAATTCTAAGGTCGTATGAAAAATTTGAGTTATGACAATTTTGACGCCAAATTTGACCCGAAAATTTTGAATTTAGGCCCAAAAATTTGAATTTTTGACCAAAATTTGCACAGTTAAACCAAAATTTGAATCTCGCGTAAAAATTGAACGTTTAGTCTCCTCAAAAATTTAAATTTTACTCAAGTTTTCCCGCCAAAAAAGAAGTTACGAGTAGGATGCTTAGGCGTAGAGATTGTGCTTAGGCGTAGGATTCCTTATGCGTAGACCAGTATCTTACGCTTAAACTTAAGGCTTAGGCGTAAACAAAAATGCTTAGGCGTAGAAATCTTATGCGTAAGTGGAACTTATGCGTAGATTGTTACGTGTAGGCGTTTATGCTTATGCGTAAACGTAGGTTTAGAACCAAAAATCCTTTACACTGTCACAGTGTAAAAGATATCCACAAGTCGAAGTGTTCCACACACTTATCCAAGTGAGGGAAGCACCGAGTAACCTTTGATGCTCGAAGATTCTTAGCCAAAAAGTTATGCGTATGAAGTTATGCGTAGACAGAGGACGTTGACTTTTCTTACGCGTAGAACTAGGGTTTTGACCTACGCGTAAAAAATTTCCAGTGATTCAAACGATTTCTCTTGCACAGATAGCCTTAAAACACTCGAATAACACAAAACTGTTGACCATTTTCACCCAAAGTGCTTAGAAAGCTTACGAGTAGAAATGACCAATGAACCAAATACGAGCTTAAAAATGAAGAAAAACACGTAAAGCTTTGAACTTTTTGCAAAAAACTGAAACTTTAGCACCAAATAAACCTTAAACCACAAGAATCTTGAATTTTTAAGTGCAAAAGTTAAAACTTTAAGCGTGAAAACTTTGATAACGAAGCTACGCGTAATACTACAAAAAAACTTCAACCAAAACACTCCTAAACCATTGTTAGGCGATTGATACCAATTGTAGGACCTTATATATATCAACCTTATCACAAACCCAACACGTATATCACGTTAACACATAAACACAAACTATGCGTGAAGATGAAAGAAATAAAGATGAGAAAGATGGTGACTTGATGTTATATGGATCGTGTATGTGAAGATAAAGATGAAAACAATAGATGTTTTATTTCAAAGGAAAAACACACACACACACATTAAAGCACACACCTCAAATGACTCATTTGAGGTGTATTTATAGTACAATAACAAGATGCCCTAATGGGCTTTGGGATGGGCTTGGATTGGGTTGGATTGGATTATATCTTTCATAAGGCTAGCTTAACTTGACTAATAGCCATTTAGCTTAGCCCAATCCATGAGCCCGTTGACTATTATAGCACGATATCTAACACACGTTACAAAGTTCCTAAGTGTGAATGACCATCACTTCTAATAAAAACTATTAAGGCTAACAGATACAGACAGGAAGAAGGAATAGACTTTGAAGAGTCATTCACGCTGGTAGCTAGACTTGAAGCAGTCAGGATATTCTTAGCCTATGCAGCTCACAAAAACATCACGGTTTATCAGATGGGCATTAAGACCGCGTTCTTGAATGGAACTCTGGAAGAAGAAGTGTACGTGAGTCAGCCAGAAGGCTTCATAGACATGGAACATCCAGACTACGTCTACAAACTCAAAAAGGCAATCTATGGATTAAAGCAAGCTCCGAGAGCGTGGTATGACGAACTGTCTTCTTTCCTTATCCTAAACAATTTCACCAAAGGAACGGTTGATCCTACCTTATTTACACAAAAATGCAAAAACGACATTTTGATTGTTCAGATTTACGTGGACGACATCATTTTTGGGTCCACTAATCCGAATCTTTCAAAACATTTTGAAAATCTCATGAAAAGCAAATTTGAAATGTCCATGATGGGGGAACTAAAAAATTTTCTTGGTTTACAAATACATCAATCCCCACGTGGAATCTTTATAAATCAAGCTAAATATACAACTGAGATTTTGAAAAATCATGGTATGGATAATTGTGACTCTGTTGGCACACCAATGGTAACATCACCAAAAATTGGAGCCGATTTGTTTGGGAAACCTATCGATCCGAAGAAATATCGGAGCATGATTGGTTCTCTCATGTACCTTACTGCTAGTCGACCCGATATTCATTTTGCTGTTTGCTTATTAGCACGGTTTCAGGCAAAGCCTACCGAACTGCACCTCAAAAAGGTTAAAAGGATCTTTCGGTACCTGAAGACATCCATTCACAAGGGTCTTTGGTATCCGAAGGAATCCGGGTTTAATCTAATTGCCTTTTCAGATGCGGACCACGCAGGTGATCAAGTTACAGCAAAAAGCACATCCGGAGGAGCACAATTTTTGGGTGAAAAATTAGTCAGCTGGTCTTCAAAGAAACAAGATTGCACTGCACTTTCAACTGTTGAAGCTGAGTATGTATCTCTATCTGTGTGTTGTGCTCAAGTTCTATGGATGAGAACACAACTCACAGATTATGGCTTTACTTTCGATAAAATACCTATGTATTGTGACTCGAAAAGTGCCATAGCCATATCATGCAATCCTGTACATCACTCAAAGACTAAGCATATCAGAGTCCGCTATCACTTCATAAAATAACATTTGGAAGAAGGTACTGTTGAATTATTCTTCGTGAAGACTGATTACCAACTCGCTGATCTATTTACTAAAGCCCTTCCAAAAGAAAGGTTTGATGACTTAGTTCGACGAATTGGAATGCGAAGCCTAACCCCTGAGGAGTTAGAATGTCTTTTCGAATCTTCTTAAAAATGATTTTCCAAAAAGCTTCACTGTAATATTTTTGAAAAACAAATACAAAATTTGAAAAACCAACAAAAGCAAAATATAAAAATATAAAACTTTCAAAAAATTCAAAAACAATATAAAATCAAAAATCCAAAAATATTCTTCTCACGACATGTCTCACGTATAATCGATATTCTCAGACGTTTCTAAAAATTTCATTCAACAATGATACGGACATGTACAGATGCTTGAGCGAGTGTTCTTTAAACGTTTTCCAAAACATGTCGTTTCTTAAAAAAATTCTTCAAAAAATGGCTTTCGTATACTTCAGTACGAAACCCGGACAAAAATGTTGACTTTTGATTATTTTCAAATCAAAACTCGTGTTTTCAAAGAAAAAATCAAGTGTACGCTTCAGTGCACTACATTTAAAACTGGTGAGAAATCATCATCATCTTGAGCACCTTTTTCAAGATTGTTCAAAAAGATTTTCAAAATCTTTCAAAATATTTTGTGCTCAAGATAACTCCCTCTAAAACCCTTTAATTGATTATGCTTTATTAAAGGGGGAGTATAAAACAAAAATGTTCCAAATTCATGCTTAAATCAAATCTGTTTGTCTCCCCAAAAGATTCTAAAATGATGTTTAATCCGTTGATATAAAAAATATCACGAATATGCTATTTTTGAGGGGGAGAAGACATGATTAAAATGTGATCAAAAACGTTTAATGATCGGTGTTTGAACCTAAAAAGAGCTCGACTCAGTTGATACCAATGAATTGACGAGCAATCAACGTACCATTTCGAGAAACTTGTGATAGACATGAACTTACATGGGTCTAACCTTCTTTTCAAGAAGTGTTTACATCTTCAAGTTAGTTATTAGAGCTAGTTGTCACCTAAAAACTGACAATGGAACTCTTTAACTGAGCAACGTAACCGTGTCTCGTGGGGAATTGTCTATCATGAGCAGATCAATTCAAAAAGTGCGAACTCTACCCTCTATGTGCAGATTTCTATCAAAACTTATAAGAACATGTGAAGGGGGAGTGTTTCTGAAAATATAAAACTCTCGAAGTGTTCCAAACATGTTTTCAATCATAAACACTTTGAGGCATTTCCATGAAAAAGGTTTTATGGCAACAATAGGACAGTCATGGAGTTATAAGGTGACTAAGTTTAGGAATAAACGTCCCATGATCCGCCAGAGCCGGAGGTATCTACCCAAGGACATCACCAATAGTTAGTATTAGAAGTCCTTAGGTATGATTGAAAAAAGGAGTAATGTGAGAAAGGAGAAAGAAGGGGTTGAAGAATTAAAAAGAAATGTAATGAGAAAGGGTGAAAAGAAATAGCCCTCCATAATCAACCTTAGAGCAGAAACCGGGTTCAATTCATCTGCTACTGGTTGTCACTAATATGACACTGGTTTTGAAGACAAAGACGTCATGGACCCAGTGACGCAATGCACCTAACCTTCTAGCCACTCAATTCCTCTGAAAAGGGATTTGTTTCATTCTCACTGGGAACCCTACATAATCTATCAACTTTCTCTTAGAGATCGTTGGTATTGAAGAAGGAGACCCTCTCCCTAGTCTCAGCTTAGTAAATCCAAAATGCACTAATTGAGTCTAGAGCCTCGAGATTCATTAAAAGATCTCATAGGAACACATGACAATTCATCATTTGTTGTTCAACAATAAGAACACAAGTGATACATTCTAGAGTCCTACGCAGATCTTAGCAATCTGCCAGAACATTTATGAGAAGTTTCACATTTGTGATCTTTAGTGATTGAATGGAAACTCCTGCCAGGGTCAACATCAAACAACCCTGACAGCAGGTCACTTTGGTAACTCCCCGAGGATTACGCTTAGTGTGTCTCAAACGGTCTACAGTCGTGGGGTGATGCTTCGGTATACCTCAGCGACTCATCTGAACTGTAGGTGTACTTCGGTACATCGCGTTATCTCACTTGTGAGACTCCAGTTCAGGAACGGCCTTTGTGAGAATTAGAGACGTGTTTTCACACTATGCTGTTAACACACTCGAAGTTCAAACTTGTAAGCACTGGATTACTTCTAACCTATGTTTTTATGTTTTCTTCTTATGGATGCTTGCGGGAGGAAGAGATCGTGCAGATTTTCCACATGCTCGTACCAACAACACATGAAAAGTTCTCATCAAAATCAAAGGCAACGCAAAGTCAAAGATGATTCTTCGTCAATGTCAAAGAATCTACAAAGTTTAGAGACTAGAGAACTACATCATTGGTAACCAAAAGACAAATAGAAGTGTGAGCATGGTGGGGAATGACGTGGAGACACCTAACCAACGAAGTTGACAACGGCAGAATACCACATTAACTGATCACAAAGCATGAAGGAACGAAAATCAAGACTATTCTATATCTACACGCAAAGTTCAAGCTCAAGGAAAGTACAGACCTAATCAAGTGGAGCATCTTTTGAATGACCACCCCTTAGGGGGAGATTGTTAGCCGTAACATTTTTATTAGAAGTGATGGTCATTCACATTTAGGAACTTTGTAACGTGTGTTAGATATATTGATAGAATAGTCAACGGGCTCATGGATTGGGCTAAGCTAAATGGCTATTAGTTAAGTTAAGCTAGCCTTGTATAAGTTGTCATCCAATCCAAGTCCAATCCAAGCCCATCCCAAAGCCCATTAGGGCATATGTACTTGTAGTATAAATACACCTCAAATGAGTCATTTGAGGTGTGTGCTTGAGTGTGTGTGTGTTTTCTTTCAAGTATAACATCTTATTGTTTTCATCTTTTCTCTACACATACACGGTTTCATAACATCAAGTCACCATCTTTATCATCTTTGTTTCTTTCTGTCTACGCATATAGTTGGTGTTTGGTTCGTGAGTTCATCTTGTGTTGAAGGTGTGTACGCGTAAGGTTGGTGTAAAACGTGGTCCTACAATTTTCCTTCAAATTCTTCTCATATTTAGCAAAAAACATACTCCAATGTATCATCAATTAGTACCACTTTGCTCCAATGGAGTACCAATAGAGTACCAAAAACTAGACGTGGATTGAAACTGGGGTTTTTTGCATAAAATTATTTAAGGTTTTGAGAAGTGATCGGGTTGTGAGGAGTGATAAGGTGTAAAAATTGGAGTATGACTGCATTTTTTTAGGTTAGGTTAGGGTAAACTTTGGCGGGAAAAGGACGAACGGTTCAGCTTCTAAAAAACCACAAGAACGAAATTTGTAAAGAAAAAGCTAAAACGAGATGATTGTCCAAGCAGGTAACCACGTGAAAATAACCGACAATTAACCGGTACCATAGTTCAAAATGAGTCTTTTTCTTATTTGTTATTCATTTTAGTTATTTTGAGTAAGTAGTTAAAGCATCTTTAGCCTCTAACCTTTATTTTTTTTATTGACACAAAACAAGAAAACACATTTACACTCTTTATTTAGGATTGTTTTGCTATATAATCTAATACGGAGTAATTAATAAGAATATAAGTAGCATAGTAACTCAATTCTACTTGTTGCTATGTGAATGACTTAAGCAATTTCACAAGCTTGGCTTGACGAAAACGTACGTACATCTGCAATCCGAAATTTATTTTTGAATCTAATGCAACCCTTCTAAAAGATCATACTTCAAACAAATTTATTCAAAAAGTTAATAATTAAACGGGTTATACTTATTCTAAAGGCACTAAATCTCTTTAGAGTGACTTTACATATCTTACTTAAGTCATTTAATTAAAACCTTTTTACAAAAGTTATTTTACAGACTTATAAAGGTTTCGACATAAAAATTACAATTTTTGGATATGGTCATGGTTTTAAAAGGCGCACAAAGGCCCCGCAAAGGCCCAACAAAGGCGTGAGCCTTGATCATGCTGCCACGCCTTATGTCACATTTTTTTTTGTAAACTCGATATATATGAAATATGATATAAATATATAATTACTTTCATATTTTGTGTCGCCTTATGTCATACCTTATAAATACAAAATCTTCGCCTTGGCCGCTAAGGCGTAAGGTTTGGTCATGTCGCTACGCCACACCTCACGCTATTTATAACCTTGGATATGGCTAAGTTCTTAAAAAAGAATTTATAACCAACTATCACAACATGTCTAGCTATTTGCACACATATTTCTTTACAATTGTTTGGAGGTCTATAACTTTGAATTTTTAGGTGAGACCACCTAGGTTTTAAAGCTAACACATATATCTAAAATACAGAAGAAACTTCATTGCATTTCATTACATATTGAGAGAATTATGACCTTTCAAAGTTGAGTGTTGCAATTTGGCAGAATGCTTAGGAGAAACTAGACATAAAAAATGATTTTAAACTCTTGTTTCCTCCAATGACTTTAGTTATTTTTGCTTGGATCATGTTTTGTAAGTTGGAATTGATTTGCACACTCATATTTTTTATCACACTCAAATTTACGCATTACATAGTTGTACATTGTTTATAGTCTGCTTGTACAGTTGAGTGTACAAATCAAAACAAATAGTATGCAAAGCGCCTCCTTTTGTATATACAATACAAAAGTTTTCAGAGGAGGAACTCATTTAAAAATAATAAAACATGCATGTATCAACTATATTTAGACAAATGATTAATGTGTGATACTAAATTAATATATGACTAAAATACACCGTTGGTCCCTATACTTGTTACTGCGCATCGCGATGGGACAAACCTGGGCATTATCATCGCCGGAGGTCCAAAACATGAGCTTTATATGCCAAACTCGTCCCTTGACCACTAACGCCGAGGTCAACGTCTAATTTATGTTAGTTAGTGGAGGGTATTATAGTCCATACACATTTATACCACACCTTAG
Organism: Chrysanthemum makinoi; assembly: GCA_910596185.1. Taxonomy (NCBI): domain Eukaryota; kingdom Viridiplantae; phylum Streptophyta; class Magnoliopsida; order Asterales; family Asteraceae; genus Chrysanthemum; species Chrysanthemum makinoi. The sequence goes on along the minus strand of OU343217.1, from coordinate 128,569,742 downwards.
TTAATTCTAACCCAAGACTATTCCACCAACACATAAAGGGGTTATTGTTTGAACGAATTATATTATACCATTATACCTGACCACTTAAGTAGGACTTTATAAAAGTCAACTGCTAAACAATGTATGATCTCACAGAATTTTACCCAGGACAAACAAACAAATTTATACATAACCAACTACTTAGCAAGTTGACTTATAACAGTCAACTATATGTTCAATGTTTGATGAAACTGGAAAATAACTGATACTACGGAGTCATTGTCTGATACATGGTTATACTGACATTTCACAAAATATAAAAGATGAATTTGGTCCCACTTCAAAACGTTCAACTGCTGAACCTTCAAATGATCTACACATCTCTGATCGATATCCATAAACTATTGAACCCACAAAACATGAACCTTAAAGTGATGATGCTACTGCTACCTTGTCTGCAAAAATAAGTATGCAAACAACAAACATATAAGTTAGGTACTGTACTATTACAGCTTAATGGAATTAAACACATGACATGGTATTCATCACTGAAACATCACCTAGGATGGCCTTTGGGCGAACAGTGCTAGGACGCAGTTTGTAATCTTTTCTTTGCTCCTAAAGGGTGTCTTAACACCGCTAGAAACATCAGCAGCAGCACCACCAACCCTTTTAGCCTTCCCCTTCCCATCAAAACCAGGAAAGTTCTCAACATCAAACCCTGCAAACTCAACCATTTTAGCCTTCTCCTTCCCATCTAAACCTCGCTTAAATTCTTGAACAACTTCCTTCCCCTTTTTTTGTGCAAAACATCCTCTTCCTCAATCAGCTTTCCTTTTTCTTTTCCTTTAATTTTCTCCCTTTTTTTAGCTACAACCCCTTGTTCCTCTTTGATTACAACATCACCTTTCACTGTTGGTGTCTTGGTTCCACTCCCCTGCATTTTTTTCTTATCTATCCCCTGCCATTTACGTCTAGTCCTAAAAGGTGTTGGACTAAGCATTCTAAAGTTAACATCCTGCTCAACCCAACCCACAACTTCAAAACTGATGTTTTTTAAGTAAAATTGTGCTAACTTTTGGGGCTTGTGGGTAACGAAGATGTCAACTGACTCATGTGTTTCAGCCAGTGAAAACAAAGTATGAACATCATCATCAGTATGAATCAAATGCAAACCATTGTCTAGGGATTCTTTAGGGTCACAGAAAAACAACGCCCATTTTTGTTCATTAATATCTGATAACACATTATCAAGGCTTGAACTAAATATATACCTATCACTGGTAAAGGCACACAGATTAATTAATAAACCTCCTTCATACATGAGTGGGCTATAATCAAAAAACCCATTACAGTGGATTCTGAACAAGACCTCACCTTCTTCTTCTTCCTTCACATCCTTAAAAGTTGAGACGAATATGCTCCTGTCTTTCATTTTTTATTTTATTTTATTATTATTATTATTATTATTATTATTATTATTATTATTATTATTTTTACGAATGGGTTTGACTAGATGTGTGTTTGAGTACGTGAGTGTGGATGTATGTTAGGTTTGGTTTGGATTGGGTTTTGTTAATTGGGTCGGGTTATTATGATAGTGTTTATGGTTTCGGATCTTGTTAGTTGGGTTGTTTTGGTGTTTGCCAACACATTAATTGTGTATAAGCGTATCAAGGAAGGCAAAGGTCAAGTTGCAGGGTAACAGGTTTCAAATGTCACACTTGGTCCCTAAATTTGGTCAGTTAGCCATTTTTTGCACTTAAAATTCCCGCGTATTTTTACTCACACAAACTTGACTATTTCTCTTTTTACTAACTTCACAATTAGTCCCTGAATTTGGAACGTCCCGTTGGTTTTGGTATTTATGGGTTAATAACCTATACCATTTGCATACCAACAATAAAAAAAACAAATTCTAACAAAATCTCAACAACCTCCCAATGGCTGACTTCCCGCTTCTTCAAGAACTCGCCAAAGCTTCGAAGTCTAACTACATGTTTGACTCGATTTCTCTCTTTTATCAGAGAGAAAACGATAAGGACATCAAAATTTCTAATGGCCTCCAAAACACTTTGACTGACTTGATTCTTGGTATGAAGGAAACCCAAGAATACATCTCTGATCTCGAATGCTTTCGAACTACAGTGATGAACTACAAGTTTCTTGAGGATCTTCGCAAGAAGCAAAAGGCTAATATCTTGAAGGCGTTGGAGATAAGGAGGATGATATGCCAAACACACTCACAGGTGTGTGACAGGAACAACTTCCTTGATGATCTTAGGAAGACAAAGTGTTGAGAAGGGAAATGAAATGGTTATGTTTTCCTTTTTTTTTTGGAAAAATATGTACTAAATATTTAATGTTTAATATGAAATTAATGAATCTATATGTTATGTTCTAGTGTTATAATTTGTTAATTTTGTTGTTAATTATTATATTCATCTTAGATAGTTGTTATATCGGTTTTGATTGTATTGGGTGTTGGTAGAACTATGGTCCTTGCTTAAACAGTTTAAGAGTATAGGGGACTAAGGTTTTAGTCCCCTATCATGTCCTCACGTTTTCATTAAGTTATAGGAAGCACTTTATTCTCACATTTTACCCCAAATTTGAATTCATAAACATAAAGCCTCAATTAAGTGAAATTGCGTCAAAATGGGTAAATCTAGAGCTCCTAAACAGATTAAATGCTCCAATTGTCAAACTGTTGGACATAATAAGTCTAGCTGTCACAAGGATCAAGTACCAAAACTAACAAAGGAAACAAAGGTTCGAGGAAGAAAAAAGCATTGTGATGGCAGAAGGCAACAGGTATTCATTTAATTGTCATTTGCATAACGATTGTTCTTGTGTGTTTACATTCTAGTTGATGTGCAAATGTATTACTTTTGCAGTGGATGGATGAAGACGATATAAGGAAGACTATGGAACAAGAGTTTCTTGAAGCTCTTTATGAGCAAGAAGAAGAACACACAATTTTGGAGGAAGATGAAGAGCAGTCAAGGTTGGATGAAGAAGCATTCCAGCAGTTTTTGGAAGAGGAGAGAATGTACAAAAGAATTGATGAGGAAAGGGAGAGGAAAAATTGGCTTGAAGATGCAGAGTTTGAGGCAGCTTACTATAGAGTGTCTGTGGAGGAGTTATATCCAAGACATCCATATGTGCTGGATAAAAGATGTTGAGCTGGTGTTCGAAGGTGTTAGGCTTCTACTCTTCTAGCCATTTGTAATTTGGACAATATCATGTTTGAATTTTTTTTGACTTTATAAGTCAGATGTGGTTATTCCAAACACCTCCTAAACTGCGTATATTGACTAGATTTTTAGAATTTATGATGTCTTTACTCCTATCTACTTGTTCAACAACCACAACTCTTATCTACTTATATAATACATCTTAACTCATCAACTTTTTATCATACCAACATATTATCACCATGGATGCAGAAAATGGTTGTTAAATGGTACGCATTGACTATTGGGTTGAAAGTGAAAACAGGGCTGGATTGACCTTTTTTGCAAGGCGTCCACCTTATAGAGATTTCATGTGGTATGTTTGTCCAGTGTGCCTTGAGATAAGGGGAAACACATCTTATACTGGTAGAGATTGTGTTACAAGGGAAAACACAACCACAGGAGATAGTGGTGGATATGTGATGGGTCTACATATTTCTGCACCTACTAGTGTTGGTGCATACTTGGGCAGTGATGAAGAAGAAAGTGAACCACCTACAGCTGAGATAGCAAGTGGAGAGCGCCCAAGCCAAACACCACGTGAAGCACCTGCAACTGAAAGACCAAATGGAGAACGCCCAAGACAAACACCACTTGAACCAACTGCAACTGACAGAAAAAATGGATCACCTACTAGTCATTTAACGCAGTGAATTCCTAGCAAAAAATGCTATGTTGTCTTTCAGTCTAAATGAAGCTTAACTGATATGTGTGTGCTTCTTTTGTTATAATAATTGAATTTTGGTTACAATTTGAATATGTTGACTTTATAAGTCAAACAAAAGAGATTTTAAATACTAACAATTCGGTGTGATTCCTCTAATATTTTGGTTTATGTTGACCTTATAAGTCAAAATGGGTTTTCCCAAACACCCACGTAAACTGCATAAGCAACTGCAAACTACAAAATGAAAACAAGAAATCCAAAATATACATACACCACCACCTAATTAGACCATATCCAACAAAATATACATGTTAACAAGTATCGTTTTCAGTAACCATCATCAGCCAAAAAATATACATCTTCATTACATCAACAACTAAAAATAACATGTGAACTTCTTGATGGGAGACTTGATATTAATGGGGGGAGACTTGAGGTCCTTAGGGGGAGGCACATAACACTCATTCCTATTTGTGCTGGAGCATCCCACAGCCGCTACAAGACCAAGTACAACATTGGGAGCGGAAGCCTCGGAAGCTTGGGAAGTGGAACCTTTCAAAGTAGTGGTCTTAGAAGACATGTTCCCACACTCATCATCAGATGTGTCTGAAATAATGATGACATCAACTTCATTTCCTTTCACGTTAGTATCTGGAAAAATAGACAAAACAGAAAGAAATCATAGTTCACCCATTACAACTTTCTTAGCTTGCAAACATTAACTCTAACCTTTCTGAGACTCCTTATTCCCATATTTTTCCCACAAGTCTTCAAGTATCACATCAGCAATGTCATCTCCTATATCCCACTTATTCCCATAAGTAGCCATGGCATACTCAATCATATTGTCAGATACCTTTAGGTTGCTATAATCCCTTTTTTTGGCAGATTCTGACACTGCTCGGATTTCTGTCAAATAAAATAGAGTTATTTATGCTCATCCCTTAAAATGCCAATCACAAAAATACAAAAAACCCGACTAACCTTTCATCACTTCAGCTTCTTTCGCAAATCTGCATAAATCATCAAACATTTCATCAGACATTTCATCTTCTTGTAACCAAGTATCCCCATATTTTGCCTTCACATATTTTACCATCTCATCAGTTACTGCTGTAAAAGTAAGCTCCTTATCTGCCATTGTTAAAGTGTGTGTAAGGGTTGTGTGACGAGGGAGGGAAACGATCAAGATGGTATACAGAAGCTTTTCTCAGAATTAACTAAGGTGTGGTATAAATGTGTATGGACTATAATACCCTCCACTAACTAACATAAATTAGACGTTGACCTCGGCGTTAGTGGTCAAGGGACGAGTTTGGCATATAAAGCCCATGTTTTGGACCTTCGGCGATGATAATGCCCAGGTTTGTTCCATCGCGATGCGCATTAAAAAGTATAGGGACCAACGGTGTATTTTAGTCTTAATATATGTTTTGATGATTTCAAACGCAACTAGACTGGAATTAAAGTGAGTACTTGTGACTTTTACTAAACGGAGATGTACACTGTGATTATGCGTTGCATTTCATTATTAATGCATCTATGTGAGTTATTGCTATATATTGCATTTCATGAAGTTATACATGTACATTGTTTTAATCAAATGATTATTGTGTGACGGAGAAAATTTCATGATTATATTTCAAGTATGTTTTAAGTCTCTATCTTTATGATTTTGACTTTAAAAACAATAATACTAACACAACGATTAGTAACAAATATCGTAACATAATAATCGAGATCCCATAAGTTATATCATGCATTTGAATCATATGTGCGATATTTTTATGTACACAACACACAACCTCCTAAGTAATTGTTATATATTGCATTTCATGAAGTTATACATGTACATTGTTTTAATCAAATGATTATTGTGTGACGGAGAAAATTTCATGATTATATTTCAAGTATGTTTTAAGTCTCTATCTTTATGATTTTGACTTTAAAAACAATAATACTAACACAACGATTAATAACAGATATCGTAAAACAATAATCGGGATCCCATAAGTTATATCATGCATTTGAATCATATGTGTGATATTTTTATGTACACAACACACAACCTCCTAAGTCTTTAGGCCTACACATTTATTGTACATCTTCAGGTTCGAAATAACATGTATGAACTCGTGGAGATGAATGGACTAAACAAAGGGGACCAATTAGGCTTGACATCCTTATGCCCAGAATGGTTTTAATGTCCAATAATATAAATTACCCGAGTATAAAACATGGTGTGATATTATAAGGACTTAAGCTTTTAAAATAAGATAGCTTATAAAATAAGTTTTGTTTGTCATGCATGCTTATGTATAGCTTTTTTTAAGCCATAAGCCTTCATATGCCCAATCCTATTGAAAGAGGTTTATGAGGGCTTATAGCTAGTGAAATTATTAAATGCCCTTCAAAATATAATGGATTATCACGCAAAAACTGAAAATATATATGAATTTATTTTGATGTATTTTTAAGTGATTTTATATTAAAAAAGCTTTCTGATTCGTCAAAAAACTTTACAGATTTATAAGCTTCAACTTTTGGCTTATAATATAAGCTCCAACCCTAACGCCAAACCCAGCTCCAGCTCCAGCTCCAGCTCCAGCTCCAGCCCATTTCACCAAATAATAAAATGTATCGATAAACTGTGCAAATAATTAAAAAGTGTTAATCAATTTCATTTGAAAAGGGAATTGTTTTGCACACTCTTGTTTTTAATTTGAACACTTTACTATGTACATTATAAAGTTGTATAATATTTACAGTGTACTTCAACTACTTGTACAGTTAAATGTCTCAAGATAAAAATTGCGCAAATCACTTTCCAATTGAAAAAAAAGGCATATATACCCTTAGATCACTTCCACTAATGTTCACCTCTACAAGGGTATATATGTTAAAACATAATATTTTTGAGTATACAAATCTTACTTCTATATCTATACTACTTATAATAGAGGAATGAATCTCTCTCCTCATGGTCTAAAAATAGACTTACAAAATACAAAGCCTATTGTACAATACATAATGCACTATTAATGATCTTTCTCATCAATCTTAATTTTAAGACTTACAAGTCTTAAAGCTTAATGTACAAAATACAAAGCACTATTAATGTGGTCAAGATATTTAATGTAGTTAATTAATTAACTGGTCAATAAATACAATTAATGCAGTTATTAAAACACCCTTACACAAGAAATACAAATTATCAAGCATATTGTACAACCAACTTAAACATAATTCCTGCATTAAAATGCCACTAATACAAATAATAAAGAACATTATATAAATATTCAAGCCCGAACGGGCAACGGTCCAAATGGGCCCGAGCCCGAACGGGTACGATCCAAACGGGCACGCGCCAAACGGGGTCGAGCTAAACGAAATTCTTGAAATCTGTAAATTTATTATCAAAAAGAACATAATAAACTAAAATACATGATTCACCGAAAATTTTTATTTCAGGGTATCCGCCGCCGCAATGCGTGGTGTAACATATTGGATTTCACATACACATCAAACCATAAATAAAGTAGGCGTATAAGATGAGTTTTAGAGAGAGAAAGTTAGAGGTTTGGGAACTTTAGTGAGAGAAAGAAAAATCTTATTATGAGCTCCAACTCTCTACCTTGGGAGGTAGAGAGTATTTATAGTCATTACATAAAATGCCACCTGACGGGCTGTGGATCAGGCATATAGTGGGTAAAGACCCGTCCGTCCTCCACGGTGTTACATAACTAAATACTACTTAACATCAAATAACTACGACTACGAGCTTTCTAAGGATTACATATACTTGAGGTGACCGACACTTTAACTACTGGATTTTCCAAATCCTAACAATCTCCCCCTAAGGGAGGTCACCTCAAACACACATTAAAATTACATAGAATACAAACAGATATTTCATTGAGATTGTTCTTGGATTCTTGTTCATGTTCTTTGTTCTGTAGCTCGTAGTCTTTGATTCTTCATTTTTGCATGTTTGGATAATCTGAGTGGAGGTCTTTAACTGATCCACGTGATACTGAGTTTTGAGTCAGCTTTGAAATCATCAGCCATATTAAATCTCTGACTCATCCATTGTGGTGTTGGTATTATGTGATGTTGTGACTTTTGGACCGACATGCTCACATTCTGGATCATGATATATTCTTATCAGAGTAGCGGAAGCTTTCGTTGATTCATGATATTGGCAACAGTGTAGCAGAAGCATGGAGTGAAAATATCAGAGTCATTGATGCACTAATCATGATTTCTTTAGATATGAATGTGTTGTGTGAGCATGCGGCTATGGATTGACCGCTTCATTCTGATCAGCTGCAAACGTCGGGTGTATCGCATAAAACGTTAGCAATAAAGCGCACGAAAGTGTCTTTGATCACTTTTGTTGAATTGAGGTACACGACCCACGGTTCCCCATTGATCAGCATAAGTACGCCTGTGATCAGGTATAATTCAAGAATTTCCTTGAGAGGGTTTCGCACCGCTCTAGCTCGTTCTCAAACGGAACGTCTCAAAGAAGACAACACGGAGTGAGTGAACTAGCGAAATGAGATTCACTGATTGATGAAAAGAGATTTGAAAAACAATCGTGTATTGCTCAATAGAAATTGTTTTTGCAATACAATGAAGGTTTTAATGAAAATCAATTATCAATCATAAACACCTTTTATTTTGAGAAATAAGTACACAGTCGATGTGCTAAAGAAAAGAGTTTTTAAGCACAACGACCGGTTTTTCAAAGGTATCCGTCAATCCATAACCTGAACCAGGATTGATTCAAAAGATTGAATCGCTCCATTGTTTATGTTCAGTTGTCACATAGTTGATCTATTGAATAGATCTCACATGCCACCTACCAGGAGCTTGTTTGATGTTGGCTCCAGAAGGCTTTCCAACTTCATTGTGAATATGTATGCATATCACTCAGATGTTCTGGCAATACCACAAGGATAATGCGTAGGACTCATAAGATATAATCTCTCTTTCCACATTGTGTGAAACAGAGAGTCTTCATTGAAAGTGTCCTAGTGATATTTATTGATGATCTCGTGGCTCTAAACTCAATTGTGCATATTTGGTTCCTATGCCGGAGACTAGGGAGAGGGTCTCCTTCTTCAATATCAACAATCTCTAAGAGAGAGTCGATAGATTATGTCGGTTCCCCTTGAGAATGAAACAAGTCCTTTTAAGAAGAACTTGAGTGGTTTGGAAAGTTGAAGTGCAGTGCGTCACTGGGTCCATGACGTCTTGTCTTCAATACCGATGTTACCTTGGTAACCACCAGTAGCTTATGAATTGAACCCGTTTCCTCTAAGGTTGAATTATTGGAGGGCTATTTCTTTTCACCCTTTTTCACATTCATTCTTTTTCATTCTTCAACCCTTTCACTGCTTACCGAGACTTCATTACTAGAACCTTGTTGGGTTTATTCCAAAGACTCAGCTCAGCCTCACCGCACTCTTCCCATATCTCATTTTTCTCCTTTTATCATCATACCTAAGGACTTCTACACTAACTAGTGGATTGTCCCTGGGTAGATCCCTCCGGTTCTGGCGGATCATGGGACCACAACCTAACCTTATCATCCTTTTATCACCATGCATAAAGTAGAATTGGTTGGTCTTTTGATATAGTTCTTTCGCCTTGAAACCAATTGAAAACCATTTGAAAATCAATCAAGATACTTGTGATATAGAATCAAAGCATTTTGTATCTTAATTGTTTTGATATTTTAGAAATGCTCCCCCTCAACATATGCATAAAAATTCAGGATTTATTTAGCACATGGAGGCAAGAGATCTTTGAAATTGTTAGATTAAGAATGAAAGGTCCAATCTTTTGATTAACATTTTCTAAAATGATCATCATCACTTCCCAATCAATTTAAGTAGATAAAACATTTTGAGGAAGGATGAGGTTTTCAAAAGTTTGCTCCCCCTCAATATGTGTCTCGAAGTTTGAAAGAGTTTTGCACATATTAGAGGGAACCTGCACTTAGAGACAATTCAATCACGTTTCAATAATTTGAGGTTTAAAGTAGATGCTCCCCCTTAACATGTGCATGGAAAATTTGAAATCGTTTGTCACATGCGGGGAGGAAAACATGCTAAACACTTATGAAACCATTTATCAAATTATCAGTTTAAATCACAAATTCTCCCCCGATCACAATTATCAAATCATTTGAGATTTGTGATCTCTGTAGATTTAAATTGATTTTGAAAGCTTTTAAGGAGAATTGTGACTTGATTATGAAAACGTTTTAACTGATAAGGATTGGATTTTGAGACTTTAAACTCCATTGATTAAACATGCAAGATTATCTTTTGAAAACATAATTATAGCCAAGGTCTTGAACCAATTGTGTAAAATATTGTAAAACATTTAGAGTAGACCTTGCTCATTTAAGTGCTAATTGTTTGAAAAGAACACTTTTTGATTTAATTGAAAAATCATTCTCCCCCTCAATCAATGACGAAAGTTGTTGATTGATTGATTGAGATTTTGACACTTGATAAGTTCTTTTGATTTTCAAAAATAGAGTCCGAAGTGTTTTCAAAACAATTGAGTTTTCATAAGATTGCAAATATTTTTCAGATGAATCTTTAGAAGGAAAAATATTTGAAATTAAACATTTGTCTTATTAATGACAAACATGTTTTTAGAATTAGAGCATTAGGTTTGAAACATGAGATAAAGCATGGCTTTGTTCTTTCTTTGAAAAGCGGGATACTGCCTGAAATGACAATGAACCATTGTTTCACTTTCTCCCAAATATATACATATATATATATATATATATATATATATATATTTAAAAAAAGGTATATGTACATTCGAACAACATCTAAAGACCCGTGTCACTCTTTGACTGACAGCACAAAGACCGTAGATATATATTGAATCAAGAAAGATATGACAAAAAGACAATATTTTTGGGATTTTTTCGAGTTTTTCAGATTTTTATGGATTTTATGAAAGATTTTATATTTTTCTATTTGCTTTTTGTTGGTTTTGTAATTTTGTATTTTGCTTTTTGAAAAAATATATACAAAGAGATGGATGAAGAAAGACCTTTACTCCTCGTCTTCCTCCTGAAGACGTTTGAGTGTTTTTCGTTGAAGGCTTTTCAAGCCAAGTCGTGGAAGAATAAACTCAAAACGTTCTCTTGGAAGAGCTTTGGTGAAGATGTCTGCTAACTGGTATTCTGCCTTCACAAAATAGAGTTCCACTACACCGTTTTCCACTTGCTCCCGGATGAAATGATGTCGAATATCGATGTGCTTAGCTCTTGAATGTTGAACTTTGTTGCATGAGAGAGCAATAGCACTTTTATTATCACAAAGAGAGGATTTTGTTGAATTCAAAGCCATAGTCAGATAATTGGGATCTCATCGAAAGGATTTGAGCACAACAAGATGACATGGCTATGTATTCAGCCACTGTAGAGGAAATAGAAGTACTCATTTGCTTCTTTGAAGACCAACTCACAAGCTTATCACCCAAAAACTGAGCACCTCCTAACGTACTTCGACGTGTATCTTGACATCCTGCATGGTCAGCAACTGCATAGGCTGTTAGTGACATACCGGTGTCCTTCGGGTACCATAGTCCCACATTGATGGTTCCTTGGAGATACCGAAAGACCCGTTTAACCGCTTCAAGGTGCTTTTTAGTAGGCTTAGCCTTATATCTAGCACACATGCACATAGCGAACAAGATGTCTGGTCTGCTAGCTGTGAGGTATATCAGGGAACCAATCATACTACGATATTTCGTTTGATCTACCATGGTCCCTGAGTGGTCCTCATCCAGCTTAGTGCGTTCAATCATGGGAGTGTCAACGGTGTCACATGAAACAAATCCAAATTTCTTTAAAATCTCATTTGCATATTTAGATTGATTTATAAAAATGCCTCCGGACTTTGTGAAATTTGTAATCCCAAGAAAATGACATTTGTCCCATCATTGACATTTGAAATTTGGAACCCATTTCATTTGAAAAACGATCACATTCATTGGGGTCAGTCGAGGCAAAGATAATATCATCAACATAAATTTGAACGTGAATTAAATGTTTGCCTGACTTCCGGTGAACAATGTAGGATCAACTGCTCCTTTGTTGAATCCAGAGATAGAAGAAACTTTGATAGCGTATCATACCATGCCCTTGGAGCTTGCTTTAAACCGTAAAGAGCCTTCTTCAAATGATAGACGTGAGTAGGATGCTCTGGAATCACAAAGCCTTCAGTTGGTGACGTGATACGACTTCTTTAAGATCTCCGTTAAGAAACGCCGTCTTTACATCCATTTGATAGACTACCATGTTCTTACTTGCAACATTAGCCAAGAAGATTCGATTGCCTCGATACGAGCAACAGGAGCAAATGATTCTTCAAAGTCAATACCCTCCTCTTGACGATATCCTTTTGCAACCAATCGAGCTTTGTTCTTTAAGACATCACCATGCTCATCAAGTTTTACTTTGAAGATCCACTTTAGAGCAATGATCATTGCACGTCAGGAGCAGTACTAACTCCCATACATCTAGTCGATCAAACTCATGAATTTCTTCTTGCATGGCATTGAACCAGGTGTCTTCATTCATGGCGGTTTTAACATCTTTTGGTTCGATCTTAGAGAGTACGGAGTTGAAGAAGCACCATAAGGCATCGGTTGCAAGTTGTTTCCGAGTGGATACCGGACGAGAGAGGTTTCCAATGATGTTGTCCAATGGATGATCATGTGTCCATTTTCTGAGGTGTTCATGTGGTAGTTGTTGAGGGACCGAGGTAGCAGATCGATATCTCCCGATGAAGATGGTTCGATGATGATTCAGAGCAAATATGTTTTCAAATGGAGCATCTTCTGGAGTAGCAAAGGGATTAACTTCATCATTGATGCCAGAAATAATTCCATGATGTACATTCGATGATTGATGATTTGTTGCTGAGACAGAGTGATCAGCAGCAGCAGCTTCTTGACTTAATGATATTGAGACTGAAGGGTTGACTTCATTCACAAGGATAGGAGCAGCCTCTGTTGATGGAATCGAAATTTCATCAGCATTTGGTTCATAGTGTTCATCAAACATTGGATCAAACAATTTCTTTAAATCATCTTCGTATGGAGGTACATATGGAGTTGCTGGAGAGGATTAGAAATAAGAGTAGAACCGATAGGACTACTTGATGAAAATTGAGTGCGGGTCCGAACTGGTTTGTCCTGGAGCCATTTGACCGGTCAGCTCATCGAACGTAACGTGAATTGTTTCCATGATATTTCGGGTTCTCTTGTTGTAGATTCGGTAACCCTTCTTGTTTGGTGCATAACCAACAAAAACTCCAATATCTGCCTTTGCTCTTAATTTACCTAAGTCTTGACCGTCATTCGTTGGATAGGACAAAGCACCAAACACACGAAGGTAGGAGAGATCAGGTTTTCGTTTATGAACAAGTTCATATGGAGTTTTTCCATGAGAGGTGTGTATAAGGGAACGATTTTGGGTGTAGCAAGCAGTGGCAATGGCTTCAGCCCATAGAAACATTGGAACCTTTGAATAAATTAGCATTGTTCTTGCGGCTTCCACAAGAGTTCGATTTCATCTTTCAACTACACCGTTCTGTTGAGGAGTTCGTGGAACACTTCTTTGATGACTGATTCCAACACTTTCATAAAACTGAATTAAATATTTGTTAACAAACTCGTGCCATTGTCCTGTTCGAACAATTCTGACTGTATTGTTGAGTCGAACCTGAAGCTGTTTGATTAGTTTGATGATGACATCTGGAGTTTCATCCTTTGTCCTTAAAAACTTTACCCAAGTAAATAGAGAGTAGTCATCAACAACTACCATAATGTATTTCTTCCCATTTATCGTTTGCACTCTCATTGGTCCGCACAGATCCATATGAAGGGTATGAAGAACTTCCATTACTGAATTTGTGGGTTTTGGTTTGTGGGCATATTTCGTGCTTTTACCCAATTGGCAAGCTAAACAAAGATGATCTTTTTCATATTTTAATCTGGGTAAGCCTCTGACAAGATCCTTTCTGGAAGATTATTAATGGTGCCGAAGTTCAAGTGATTGAGACGACAATGCCATAACCATGACTTTGTTTTTGAAGCCTTTGACAAAGAAGCGATTGGAGAAGACTTCATCATGTCTTCGATAAAGATGGTGTATAGGTTAGAACCACGAGTACCTCTTAATAATTTCACACCATGAAGTTCTCTAACGAAGCAAGTATGTTTTCTAAAGGCCACCTCTAGATCAGATTTACAGAATTGACCAACAGAGAACAAATTATGACCAAGACCTTCCACATATTATACCCTGGAGATTACGCTTTTGCCAACTACATAATCACCATAACCCATAATTGCTCCAAAATGGTCGTTCCCGAATCTAACAGTCCCGATGAATTTACTCACGAAGTTCATGAGCCGCGACCGGTATCCAGTCATATGCTTGGAACAACCTGAGTCCAAGTACCACATAACGATTTGAACGATCTGCAGTTGAACACAGACAAGAATGGATAACTGGATAATTGGGATCCCCATGCAAGAATGGGTTCCACTTGGTTAGTAACAGTGATTGGAACACCCACATCAGAAATAGAAACACCCATATCAGAAATAGAAGCAATTGAATCATTAGGAATAGATGTAGTGCTGGTGTCTGTATTTGACCTATTCAAAGTATGTTCACTTCTTAAAGGAATAGTTCTACCAGTAGGCATCCATTTTCTAGTGGGCATTGTCTTAGTAGATTGAGGGCAAAACTGATTATCCTTTTGGCCAAAAGGTATCCATTGATAACCTATCTTACTAAATGTTCTTCCTGTGGGTTTCCACTGTTTTCTAACTTTCTTTCGTCTTTGCCTTTTAGCCTTCTTAGCATGATTTTTAGCATTAACAATTTTGACTGGGCATTTGACAAAGATTAGACAAAGCATTCACACCATATTCATGATTAGCAATAGAATTCAAACAGACATCATTACAAGGTTTGCAAATAGTATCGAATTAATTAATTACAAGATGCGCTTATGGCTAATACTAGAATCAACATGATTCGTTTTATTCAACTCAAACTTAAAGTTCCTAGGTTGGTCTTCTACTCTCTTCCAATGCACATTCTTAGCTTGCGAGGTCCTATCTTGCTTGGTATTGCCTGGAGGCTTTGACTCGCTTGCTTTAATATCACTGATTACTCTGAGGGAATTATGGGAACATTAGTTGGTTGATCTACTTTTTGCATTCCTGAACTAGATGTGCAGGGATCTGAACTACTTGAAGGCACATTAGTGTTCACTTTCTTAAAGCTGGGCATAGAATGATTTGTATGCTTGGCACTGGGCATGGAACAAGGCATCACAGCTTTGCCTTTTCCACCTAAGGATTTAGGACATGTTGCAATTACACATTCTAGCAGCTCTTGAGATCGTTTGGCCTGAATGCAAGCAAACCTAATTTCTCTATCAAGAGGTTTATTAATGAAATCATCTTCAACAATCTCACAGAGACATTCTAGACTATCCTTAAGGTGAGCACAATAGTCATGAAATGCAGGTTCATTATTCCTAAGATGATGAGGAATGTATTTAATACAATGTATTTGGTCGAGGATGACTTTGATGCAACATTCTTATTAAAAGCAAGTGGCAGTTTCCCATTTTCCTGACTTCTCAGATTCTCAATTTCTTTTTGTAAAGACGTTATTTTTTCGTTGTTTTGGAAACGAGTGACTTTCATTGAATCATATAACTCTTTAAAGTGTCGTTTAACTTTTTCATTTTCTTCTAGAAAACTCTCGTTTTCCTTTTGTAAGGCATTAACTAAGTTTTGAAGATGAAAAGTTTGAGAGTACTGAGAATCTAAAGGAGGAGGCATTTGGGATCCAGTCACATTGTTCATTTCACCCTTTAATTGAGAGATTTGGGCTTTCAACTTTTTGATCGTGTTACAATGAGCTCGAATCGTTCATCACGTTTGTTTATCGAAAAACTACATCAAACTCTGGAACATCAGATGATGTCTTGATATTTGAGGTTTTGACATTTTCTTTAAGATGTTGATATTTTAGTTGTAAATCAAAATGTTCAACTTCTAGTTTAGAAAGATGCTTTACCAAATTATCGTGATCATCCCGATCAATTTTCTCATTAAGTTTCCAATTAATCTTTTCAAGCTCAATGACACGATCATGGGAGACTTTCAGAGCAACAGATAATTCATGAAATTGAGAAGCATTAATGGAACAATTCGTAGCAGTGTAAAACACATCTTGAGTAATACATTCAGAAATAAGAGTCTCATTCAATGTATACAAGTTCTTCCTCTCAATCTCATTATATTTTAATGCTCGCTCATAGTCAATAACCTCAACTATCATTGCATCAAATTCCTTTTCCATTCCTTTAATATTTGAATCCATCCCCTTTTTAAGACTCCCAAATTGATCTTTGAGCCCAAGAGTCGTAGTCAGTTCTGTCAAGCATGGGTGGACGAGTATCTGAGCCAGCTGCTTGAACATCCTCGGCAACAGTGGAGATGATTGTAGGTCCGTTGGTAGACATGTTTAAAGATTACACGGGATTTTATAACTCAATGATTAAACCGAGAAATAGATTCTTTCACGGGATTTTACTAAATCAAGAGAAAACCATATTACACACAAGAGTCAACCAAGTCGCTAAGAATCCTTGAACCAAGTCGCTAAGCACCAAGTTGCTAAGTAATTAGAAGACAAGTCGTTAAGTTCCAAATCGCTATTTAATTTTGACAAAGAAGCCGCTATGCACCAAATCGCTAAGACGTCAAGTCGCTAAATAGTAACTCGCTAAGGTCCAAATCGCTAACACCAAGTCGCTAAGAAACTTAAAGAACAAGTCGCTATCAAAATTGAAAGCAAGTCGCTACCCGTAGTGGAGAATCCACTAAGTGTACTGTTTGTCGTCTTGTCTCAAAAGACAAGTCGCTTGGACTAACTCGCCACCAAACAACACTACAACTCGCTACCTTTTACTGAAGCAAGTCGCTAAGTAGAACTTCACTCCGAGAACCAAGTCGCTACCAAGAAAAACTTCAAAAAACACTTTTCAATCCAAAACAAGCTCAACCACAGTGATTCAAGCTTAACAAATCAAAACCCAAGCATATACAATGATCCTAAACACAAAAGTACACCCAAAATTCAAACTTTAACACTAGAAATGAACCCAATGATGCAAAAACCACTACACTTTTTCAAACTCAAAAACCATCTAAAAACCACTAGAAATCCAAGGATATGAAAGAGATGATCTAACCATGGCTCTTGATACCATTTGTAACATATTGGATTTCACATACACATCAAACCATAAATAAAGTAGGCGTATAAGATGAGTTTTAGAGAGAGAAAGTTAGAGGTTTGGGAACTTTAGTGAGAGAAAGAAAAATCTTATTATGAGCTCTAACTCTCTACCTTGAGAGGTAGAGAGTATTTATAGTCTTACAATAAAACGCCACCTGACGCAAGTGGATCGTGCATACAGTGGGTAAAGACCCGTCCGTCCTCCACGGTATTACATAACTAAATACTACTTAACATCAAATAACTACGACTACGAGCTTTCTAACGATTACATATACTTGAGGTGACCGACACTTTAACTACTGGATTTTCCAAATCCTAACACGCGGGAACCCTGCATTAAATGTCACTAATACAAATAATAAAGCACATTATACAGATATTCAAGCCTGAACGGTCAACGGGCAAAATGGGCTTAAGGCCGAACTGGTGCGGGCCAAACGGGCTCGAGCCCGAACGGTCATGGGCCAAATAGGAACGGGCCAACGGGCTCGAGCCCGAACGGGCACGGGCTCAACGAAATTCTTGATATCCATAAATTTATTGTCAAAAAGAACATAATAAACTAAAATACATGATTCACCGAAAAAATTTATTTTGGGGTATCCGCCGCCGCAACGCGCGGGTACCCTGCTAGTATCTTATAATGAAAGAAGACCTATTACTTCATTATTATTTTTTTAAATTCATCAATACAAGTAAGGAAGCTAAAATTACAACATGTCATAACATACTTAAAACTGAAAATTAAATGTCATAACATATTTAAATTTGAAAATTTGACAATACAAGTAAGGAAGCTAAAAGTACAACATTTTTTTTCATGTACATAAAACACTCATTTAGTGATAAATAGAAGGGAAAATTGGTCAAATAGACCGCGCGCCCTGATGCATATCACTTTATGGACCACGCCCTTTTAAAATTCGAAAATAGACATGTTGCCCACGCTTTCGACCCAACCCAGGGTCATGTCATGTGTCCGACAACTTATGACACAAGTACGTATTTTGAAGGTATATGTCATGTATTGTAACGTATTGTTTTTTGGGCAACTTGTATTGTTTTTTGGGCATCTTTATGTTTTTTGGGCAACTTGTATTTATACACGAGGATAGTTTTGTCATTTCATATTTAAAAAAACCAAAAAAACAAAAAAACCAACGCCCACAAAACACAGATTTACGGTACATGTCCTTTAATGTCTTGTGTTCCCAATCACTTTCTTCTTTCTTCAATACAATTTGTTTAACAAAATCTTTCTTTCTTCTTATGGTCTATTGACTTCATATCTTTATCCCAATCTTTCTGCTTTTGTTTAGAAAATATGTTTGACAATATCCCACTTGGATGTTCAACTAGATATCATCTGTAGGCTACCTCCTAAGTCTATACTCAACGTAGTGTTTGCAAGTTATGGAAGGCTAGTATAGATTGTGGAAGCTTCATCTTTAATTACGGTGTTCGTCGTAATGATGCGTGTTTATTTACGCTAACATTCGATATGGGTGACCAAGGTTTTGTGTTAGATTTAGATGAACAGTTTAATCGCAACGCCACTTAATACAGATTTAATGCTTTCATCTATGATTACAGTTGGCAATTCTAATGGTCTTTGGTGTTTTGTCTATGGTTCTAATCTAATGAATGTTATTTGGAACCCGGCAATCAAAAAATCACTTGCAGTATTTGTCCCGGTTTACACGCATCAAATCGAACGTCAAAAGATTTGTTTTGGTTTTGCCGTTCGTCCGGACACTCTTGACCCGACGATCGTGAAGGTCTCCTATCATGTTTTTCAAAGTGGTTTCGGTATGTGTCTGTCTTTTCTTTGAACTCTTTACGGTGGACACGCCTTGAAAATTTCCACCCCCTTCGTGAAACAATCAAAACCGAACGTAAAACTCGTGCACTTGTGGGTCGTTTTATCTATTGGATCGCGAGTGAAAAGTTAACTAATGAGGACGGTGTTATTTATAAGATTTATATGTTGATTTCTTTTGATTTGGTAACCAACCAATTTAAAGTTATAGACCTACCACAGATTTTAAAAAATGAACTCCCAGTTCCATTCAATGTTTTCGATCTTGGAACCTCTCTAGTGATTTCTGGGACTATCATTGGTGAAGATATTCCATTGTTTTGCGGATGGTTGTTGGACGTCAATGGTTCTTCCATAACATCATTTAGAAGGCTATTCGCCATCCCTACCCTATATTCGGTTCGTTTGCTTGGGTTTACAAAGGATCAAGATCCAATAGTGGAAGCGCATAATGCCAATCATTTGGGTCAGCGGTATTTGTGTACAACAAAGAAGTTGAATTATTTGTCGCATGGGAATGTTAGGAGATGCGATCTTTCTACATCGCCCCATACAAAGAATCACTTCTTTGTTAAATCAGTGCACCATGCCGCTGTTTTATAGTATGTTTTATTTTTACCTTACACCATTATATTCATGTTCAACAGTTTGTTCGCGTTAGGGATCATGCTTAATGGGAATGAAGCTTTGTGGTTTTAGTACGATGTCTGAATGTGAAGGAAGCATGGAGTGGTTAGCTTTTTCTGCGTACTTGCTGAATTTTATAAATCAAGTAGTTATATATTATGTAACCATTAAACTCATAATTATGTAGTAATCGTAATATGTAGTAGGTTGTCTGTATGAAACGTTGTATGTCAACGTATTTACTATTTCCTATGTTTTTTAATCCTATTATACATCTTTGTTTAATCTGGGGAACTAGCAGTTGTTTCCAATAAACAATGTGGCAACTAACTATTCTACGTAGGGAAACTTCTTTTCCATATTGACTAATTTTATAAACCAAGGAGTCCTTCTAGTATCAGCAGCACCTACACACGGCGGCAAAACACGCCATACACAAAGATAACGATGGTGGCATCATTTCGTTGATGTGTTCTATCACAAGCAGTGGTTAAAATAGCTAGCAGTAGTAACTCAGATAATCGCGTTGTAAGTATACAACCATTCATTTTACTAGCGGTAGTAAAAATAACTATAGCGGTAGGAATTTTATAAATCAAGTGGTTATATATTATGTAACCATTAAACTCATAATTATGTAGTAATCGTAATATGTAGTAGGTTGTCTGTATGAAACATTGTATGTCAACGTATTTACTATTTCCTATGTTTTTTAATCCCATTATACATCTTTGTTTAATATGGGGAACTAGCAGTTGTTTCCAATAAACAATGTGGCAACTAACTGTTCTACGTAGGGCAACTTCTTTTCCATATTGACTAATTTTATAAACCAAGGAGTCCTTCTAGTATCAGCAGCACCTACACACGGGAGGCACAAACACGGCCATACACAACAAAGATTAACGACGGTGGCATCATTTCGTTGATGTGTTCTATCACAAGCAATGGTTAAAATAGCTAGCAGTAGTAACCTCGTATATGGCAGTTGTAAGTATACAACCAATTCAGTTTTACTAGCGGTAGTAAAAATAACTATAGCGGTAGGAATTTTATAAATCAAGTGGTTATATATTATGTAACCATTAAACTCATAATTATGTAGTAATCGTAATATGTAGTAGGTTGTCTGTATGAAACATTGTATGTCAACGTATTTACTATTTCCTATGTTTTTTAATCCCATTATACATCTTTGTTTAATCTAGGGAACTAGCAGTTGTTTCCAATAAACAATATGGCAACTAACTGTTCTACGTAGGGAAACTTCTTTTCCATATTGACTAATTTTATAAACCAAGGAGTCCTTCTAGTATCAGCAGCACCTACACACGGGAGGCACAAACACGGCCATACACAACAAGATAACGAACGGTGGCATCATTTCGTTGATGTGTTCTATCACAAGCAGTGGTTAAAATAGCTAGCAAGTAGTGACGTCAGATAACTGGCAGTTGTAAGTATACAACCAATTTAGTTTTACTAGCGGTAGTAAAAATAACTATAGCGGTAGTAAAAATGACTAGCAGTTGTAAGTCTACAACCACTTTAGTTTTACTAGCGGTAGTAAAATTAACTATAGCGGTAGTAAAAATAACTAGCAGTTGTAAGTATACAACCAATTCATTTTCAATGTTTGGCGTTGCTTTCATGATTCAATGTTTTCAATTGGGCCCATCAAATATTTAACGGCACATGACCTAGATAAGTAAACGGATGGTTGTAAAATGACCCATTTTCCAAGTTCAGGGTATCGTCCCGCGCCCTTAAAAGTTCAGTAGCAGGAATTGCGTTAGCCAAGTTGGAGGCAGTAAAATGGGCTTTGGCCATATTTTACGAACCAAATTTGAAAAGCTTGTATCTTGGCCGCGCTAATCAATGAACCAACCCAACAACCACATATAATGATCATAAGACACCCTCGTTCTGACCATCAATTGCAAATCAACAACCCTCATCCAAAGCCTCCTGTCGACAATTAAAAAAACCAAAAAATTTTCCTTGAAAACCATGTCGTTTCGAGCTAATGTTATCACCATTATGAGAGACTATATTAGCAACATGCCAAATACAGTGATCGGTAACATTTTGAATCGGTTGCCAATAAGAGAAGCGGTGAGCACCTCTATTTTATCTACAAATTGGAGGTTTAAGTGGACCTTGCTCACCGAAGTCATAATTGATGAGGATTTCTTTTATTATTTAACATATAAGTTTGATGGGAGCCATGTTACTAGACTTTTAAATCAGCTTACGGGTCCCATAAAAAAGTTTGTCTTCTCTGTAGATCCCAAACCGTTGTCTGGAATGGAAGACTTGAATTATGAAGAGATTCGTGATTGGCTTATGTTTTGGCACTGCAAGGAATTGAGGAGCTGACAGTTAGAAACTGGTATGGACAACCAGTTACATTGCCAACCGAACTTTACGGGCGTATTGAATTGAAACATCTTGAAATTCATTGTTGTGATTTTCCTAGTTTGGTGTTTTTCACTAGTTTTCAAAATTTATTGAGCTTAGAATTGTGTTTAGTCAAATTTCTTACCGGTACAGTTTGGGATTTAATTGTTGGTTGTCCCTTACTTGAGTCTCTTAGAATGGATGTTGAGAGTACAAACGGGATGAAACTATGGAATCTTGCAAGTCTTAGGAATTTGAAGAAGTTACATTTGTCATTCGGTATTTCGAATGTTGTCACGACAATCATAGCATCCAATATCTTTCACCTGACAAGACTTCCATCTCTTGAGACCCTTACATTGGATTTTGACTATTGCACGGTAAGACCGTTTTGAGATTTACACTTCTAATTTTACAATGTTAAATATATGTGTAACTGTAAGGACATTTAATCTTTGAATCTAACCCAAAACTCGACCTGTTGTAGTTGATGCGTGATGGTAATTCCGGGATGAATGTCCCTTTGCCGTTTGTATCCCTCGTTATTCTGAATCTAAAAGGAGTTGATTTTGGCGAGACTGTTATCGTGTCACTCATCGCCCAAATGATTCGCGGATCTCCAAACTTGAAAAAGCTGGAAACCAGAGTAAGTGTAATACTTTATTATTGTATTTCATACGTATCAAATAAACATCCGTAAAGCGCCATGTTTTTCTATCTCAATACTATTTGATTTTCCAGGCTGCACACACGCTTAGTGTTTTACCCTTGGAACAACCTTCATTTGATTTAGACACAACCACATTCAGTCATGGGCAGATTCAGACAGTGATTTTTTGATCCTTTCCTAGATCACAGAATGAATTACACATAATCAAGTTTATACTTGCTTGTTCCACGTCGTTAAAGAAAATGTATATCAGGGCCAGCGATTTGATGGACGATGGTTATGATAATATCAAGACGAATTGGGAGTTCGCTAGGAAGCTGTTAAAACTCCCCCGATCTTCCGTCACACCGGCTGTAAAATTGTTCTAGTGGTTGTAGTTTTATGTATGGTTTGAATACCCTGCGTCAATTAAATTTGTGTACACAAAGTTTGGTGTGTCTGTTTATCAAGGGTTTATGTAGTAATCGTAATATGTTGTAGGTTGTCGTCTGTATGAAACGTTGTATGTCAACGTATTTAGTATTTCCTCTGTTGCCATTATCCATTTTATTTCATCTCGCCAACTAGCAGTTGTTTCCAAATATCAATTTGGCAACTAACTGTTGAACGTAGGGCAACTTCTATCACTAGCAGTTGTTATAATAACTAGCAGTTGTGCGTATAATACTAGCAGTTGTAAGTATACAACCTATTCAGTTTACTAGCAGTAGTATTTGTTAACTAGCAGTTGTAATTTGGCAACCAAGCATAAAAGCATTCTACCATTTTTGACGTTTAGAAAAGTCGCATAAACCTCAAAATAATCAACTCACTCTACACATCTAATAACATGAAGCGTTATGTGCTTACGTCAAACTGATGATAAACTCACTCTACACATATAATCAACCAATTAGGAGCAACCAATTGTGTTGCTCTTTATAACAATTTTGTGGTATTTTTAAAATCCGTGACCTAAAAAAAATTATGTAACATTTTTTTAATCTAACTAGTTACAATAAATCGACATTTCCGTTTCATCAGTGTTCACTTGAATAGTATGTTTGAAAACAAATATTAATGTTAACAAATTAAATTCACACCAATAAGTTATGGTCTATAAAAGACCTACAAATATTATTATTAATAGACGAATACACTGAATAGTATTAGCGAGTAGAACCTTGGAGTGTATCGACTCTAGCCTAGACCTCCTTTTATAGTCTAAGGAGTCCTTTATAGTCTAAGGAGTCCTTTAGTTGATACGACAAAATTAACGGATCAACAAGTCAAAAACTCAACGGGTCGGGTTACGTAGTATCTTGTCGAACTATACAATAAGGTTGCACAATGTCGTGTGTAATATTTTTTGACGATTAAAATAGAAAACTTTTTCTTTCTATTGACTGACAAAATGTATGTATATCTAAAAAGGAGAAAAATACTTTAGTTGTGATAAATCAAATATTCACTATTGGTACTATTGTATAATTATTGAGAATGTATAGTAGCAAGATGTCTACAAAGAAATGAGTCTGACAAAGAGAAAAAGAAATTTATTTTAACCCATCTCAATATTGCTATATCTAGAACAAATTGCTCTCTTTTGCTATATTCAAAATAAAAAATTACTAAAATCAGAAAAAAGCAACTAATGTGAAAGAGTTTTTGCACTACATTCAATAAAAGACTTTGACTGAACTTTCATCTACTTCATCTTCTTCGTGCAACAACATATCTCCGATTCCGGCAATAATATTTTTTCTTCCATTTCTCTACTTTTTTTCTTTCTATCATTAGATCCAAGCTTTCCAAGGTAGTTCCTTGTGATTTTATAAGGTGGTTCCTAAAATATTTACTATATCGCTTGTAAAAGGATTTTTCTTCTAAGGTGGTTCCCGGGCACCACCTAAACACAACATAGGTCCGCCTCTGATTCTTAGCATACTTATCTAATACAAACATCCTACCCAAGAAATTCAAGAATGTTACATATTAAACCGACACAATCCTACTAGCAGTGAAAAACTACATTATCAGTGGTTTGCTCTTTATTTTATCCCGGCGCCCTCAAGAAGCTCGTCATTTTACCTTGACCTCGTCTATCCAACCCGATCTGCTAGGATTGGTAGACGTACACTTGCTTCGGGAAACGGGCACCAATCAACAGAGGACTGCAGACCATAATTTTAAGCCCTCTTTGCATATTCTATCACTCCTTCGACCCAATACCCATGATATACTTCCTTCTTCCGCTCGGGTAGAACGAGGTTAAGAAGTAACTGGCTGAAATTTGAACATCCCAAATGGCTAATGAGAGTCTAATCGGTTTAAACTCCCACCTTTGGTACGCCATATGGTCTGGGCATGCTTCCACAAACTTCAAAGGACACGGGTTTTGGGTGAAGGAATGTTGTGAATGGTCGCAGGGATGTGTTATTAGTCATCATTCTCGTCATTTTCAAACGACTAATTGTTTTAGTAGTCATTTAAGAACATGTTTCAGTTGTGGCAGCAATCATGCTTTGCGCTTTTTTTTTTGGGGGTAAAGGTTTAGGCTATGTATGTGCTTTTTGGAACCGACGGTGCGTGGGCAACGGGTTAACATCTTCAACTTCTCTTTGTTGTTTTTTGTTGGTGGAGGAATGGTTGTACCCTTTTTTTATGTGCTTCCCCTTTATTTACCGCGCGTATTTAAAGCGAGGATTTTACTGTTCTTGCACGCGGTATAATTAATTTTCAATTACTGTTTTGTTGGTAGGCACGTTCCTAGGCTCCTACCCTTCTATTTTTCCTGCTGGATTTGTCCTAAAATTTCTAGGGAAGGAACGTGAATATTTACCTTGCAGAGTTTTTATATGACCATATATGTCTCTATATACTTTTTTTTGGAAAGTAGTAGCGGTGGTTTGAGCGAACCTAGCAGTGGTTTGTTAAACTCTAGCAGTGGTTGAGTATTAACATATGCATATAATTGAGAATTTCTTCAAACCATGAAGCCTCCTTTGGTTTTTCCAAAAACGCAACCATGTTGTGAGTTGCAGCAGAAGAGTTGGGCACCATTGATGTTTATTTCAAAATTGATTGCAACAGATTGTTAGGTGTTGCGAATTATGATGTGTGTGGGTCTAAACTATGTTTTGCCCTAGCAGTTGTAACTCTATTTTTTTTATCCCCAATTGAATCCAAATTAATCTGTACTTTCAAAACAACTGTTTTACCATTGTAGCAGTTGCTAGTATTTTTGGACGTATTTATCCCCAAATGTTCTATTCTAATCACCAAACGCAACCGTTATCGTCATCTACTATCCAGACACGACACCAATTTATGACGCTTACAAAAGTCGCATAAACCTCAAAATAATCAACTCACTCTACACATGTAATAACCTGAAGCATTATGTGCTTACGTCAAAGTGAAGATGTTGACGTTTTTACAATAACTTATGGTCTATAAAACAACTGGAAATAATATTAATACACGAATACTCTGAATAGTATTAGCGATTACAACCTTGAAGTGTATCGACTCTAAATATGCCGAAACATTATATCAAACTCTAGCCTGGACCTCCTTTTATAAGCTAAGGAGTCCTTTACAATATACAAGATAATTATACTTAGCATACTTATCTAATACAAAACATCCTACCCAAGAAATTCAAGAATGTTACATATTAAACCGACACAATGATACTAGCAGTGAAAAACTACATTAGCAGTGGTACGCGACTTAATTGTGAGTGTGGATTCCTTCTTGTTTGCTATCATTTTCTTGAAGGATTTCCCGTCGTTTGGTTCTCCTGGGGCGGCCGTATTTTCATATGGGATTCCCTGCTGAAGTTCGATAGGCTTCTCAACGGGTTTCCCGTGTAAATCCGCCCCTATGCGCGGTACTGGAAGAGCTTTTAGTGGGGTTGCTTTTCCAATCCGCACAGCTTTTATTTTAGAGCAATGGTAGAACCACAAATAATTCAGAAAAAATACATCAACACGCTGACGTGATAGGTTTGAATTAGAGTGAGGAGAGATAACTGTCATAAAATACACCAATCATCCCCTACACGATAGCATGGGATTTATTTTACGAATTATTTATGTGGTTTGCTCTAAAATTTATCCCAGTACCCGAAAGCTCGTCATTTTTACCTTTAACCCAGTCTATCCAACCCGATATGCCGTGATTAGTAGGACGTACACTTGCTTCGGGGGCCGGGCTGCAATCAACAGAGGACTGAGACCAGAAATTTCAACCGTGTTGTTTGCCTCTCTTTGCACATTCTACCACTCCTTCGACCCAATACCCATGATATACATCCTTCTTCCGCTCAGGAAGAGCGAGGTTAAGAAAGAACAGCCTGAACTTTGAACATCCCAAATGGCTAATCAGAGTCTAATCGGTTTAAACTCCAACCTTTGGTATTCCATATGGTTAGGCCAGGCTTCCACAAACCTCAAGGACACGGTTTTGGTTGAAGGAATGTTGTGAATGGTCGCGAGATTGGTCATTTTTTCGTTTTAGAAACGACAAATTGTTTTTAGTAGTCATTTAAGAACATGTTTCAGTTGTCGCATCAACTGTTTTGCGATTATGTTTTTGTTTTGGGGGTAAAGGTTTAGGCTATGTATGGGCTTTTTGGAACCGACGGTGCGTAGGC
The DNA here is from genome assembly GCA_910596185.1 of Chrysanthemum makinoi. Taxonomy (NCBI): domain Eukaryota; kingdom Viridiplantae; phylum Streptophyta; class Magnoliopsida; order Asterales; family Asteraceae; genus Chrysanthemum; species Chrysanthemum makinoi. Next base: position 128,542,327 of record OU343217.1, on the reverse strand, counting down.
AACGGGTTGTTAACATCTTGAACTTCTCTTTGGGGTTTTTTGTTGGTGGATGAATGGTTGTTTTTTGTATGTGCTTTAAATTTATTTACCTCGCGTCTTTATAGCGAGGATTTTACTGTTCTTGCATGCGGTATCATTAATTTCCATTTACTGTTTTGTGGGTAGGCACGTGCCTAGGCTCCTGGGCATCTATTTTACCTGCTGGATTTGTCATAAAATTTCTAAGGAAGGAACGTGAATATTTACTTGCAGATTTTCTCTCCTTTTTTGGTATTTTGATAAGACTTATCCGTAATTACAGATCGTTTGAATTTATCGGTTTATTATCCTTTTTTGTACTGAAAGTTTGCTATGTCTATACATCTGTTGTTGGTTTTCAAAATGTTGTTTAAGCACGTTTGTCAAACTGAAGTAAATCATTCATATCCGCGCTTTAAATTTTACTTTTAAAATTTGAACTTCAACTAGTCATTTGGAAAACAGATGCAAAGTTGATATTTGCGTCGACACTAGCGATGGTTTGAGCGACACTAGCAGTGGTTTGTTAAACTGTAGCAAGGGTTGGGTATTAACATATGCATATAATTGATATCCGCGCTTTAAATTTCACTTTTAAAATTTGAACTTCAACTAGTCATTTGGAAAATAGAAACAAAGTTGATATTTGCGTCGACACTAGCGGTGGTTTGAGCGACACTAGCAGTGGTTTGTTAAACTGTAGCAGTGGTTGCGTATTAAAATATGCATATAATTGAGAATTTGTTCAAACCATGTAGCCTCCTTTGTTTTTTCCAAAAACGCAACCATGTTGTGAGTTGCAGCAGAAGAGTTGGGCACCATTGATGTTTATTTCGAAATTGATTGCAACAGATTGTTAGGTGTTGCGAATTATGATGTGTGTGGGTCTAAAATATGTTTTGCCCTAGCAGTTGTAACTATAATTGTTTTTATCCCCAATTGAATCCAAATTAATCTTGTAGCAGTTGTAAGTATTTTTGGACGTATTTATCCCCAAATGTGCTATTCTAATCAGCAAACGCAACCGTTATCGTCATCTACTATCTAGACACGACACCATTTTTTGACACTTAGAAAAGTCGCATAAACCTCAAAATAATCAACTCACTCTACACATCTAATAACCTGAAGCGTTATGTGCTTACGTCAAACTGATGATAAACTCACTCTACACATATAATCAACCAATTAGGAGCAACCAATTGTGTTGCTCTTTATAACAATTTTGTGGTATTTTTAAAATCCGTGACCTAACAAAAATTATGTAACATTTTTTTAATCTAACTAGTAACAATACATCGACATTTCCGTTTCATCAGTGTTCACTTGAATAGTATGTTTGAAAACTCCCCCGATCTTTCGTCACAGCCGTTGTAAAATTGTTCTTGTGGTTGTAGTTTTATGTATGCTTTGAATACCCTCACGTCAATTAAATTTGTGTACACAAAGTTTGGTGTGTCTGTTTATTTCATCTATTGCCATTATCCATTTTTATTTCATCTCGCCAACTAGCAGTTGTTTCCAAATATCAATTTGGCAACTAACTGTTGAACGTATGGCAACTTCTATCACTAGCAGCTGTTATAATAACTAGCAGTTGTGCATTTAATACTAGCAGTTGTAAGTATACAACCTATTCAGTTTACTAGGCAGTAGTATTTGTTAACTAGCAGTTGTAATTTGGCAACCAAGCATAAAAGCATTCTACCATTTTTGACGTTTAGAAAAGTCGCATAAACCTCAAAATAATCAACTCACTCTACACATGTAATAACTGGCGTTATGTGCTTACGTCAAAGTGAAGATGTTGACGTTTTTACAATAACTTATGGTCTATAAAACACATGGATATAATATTAATACGAATATGTGAATAGTATTAGCGATTACAACCTTGAAGTGTATCGACTCTAAATATGTCGAAAAGTTATATCAAACTCTAGCCTGGACCTCCTTTTATAAGCTAAGGAGTCCTTTACAATATACAAGATAATTATACTTAGCATACTTATCTAATACAAAACATCCTTCCCAAGAAATTCTAGAATGTTACATATTAAACCGACACTGATGTTACGCGACTTAATTGGGATTGTGGATTCCTTCTTGTTTGCTATCATTTTCTTGAAGGATTTCCCGTCGTTTGGTTCTCCTGGGGCGGTCGTATTTTCATATGGGATTCCCTGCTGAAGTTCGATAGGCTTCAACGGGTTTCGTGTAAATCCGCCCTATGCGCGCGTACTGGAAGAGCTTTTAGTGGGGTTGCTTTTCCAATCCGGCATTTTATTTTAGAGCAATGGTAGAACACAGATGATTCGAAAAAATACATCCACACGACGTGATAGGTTTGAATTGGAGTGAGGAGAGAAAACTGTCACAAAATACACCAATCATCCCTACACGATAGAATGTGATATTTTTTACGAATTATTTATGTGGTTTGCTCTAAAATTAATCCCAGTGGCCGCAAGCTCGTCATTTTACCTATAACCCAGTCTATCCAACCCGATATGGCGTGATTAGTAGCGTACACTTGCTTCGGGGCCGGGTTGCAATCAACAGAGACGACAAATTGTTTTAGTAGTCATTTAAGAACATGTTTCAGCTTGTGGCAGCAATCGCTTTCCGCTATGTTTTGTTTTGGGGGTAAAGGTTTAGGCTATGTATGGGCTTTTTGGAACCGACGGTACTTGGGCAACGGGTTAACATTTTCAACTTCTATTTGTTGTTTTTTGTTGGTGGAGGAATGGTTGTTTTTTTATGTGCTTTCCTTTATTTAAAGCGAGGATTTTACTGTTCTTGCACGCGGTATAATTAATTTCCAATTACTGTTTGTGGGTAGGCACGTGCCTAGGCTCCTGGGCATCTATTTTTCCTGCTGGATTTGTCATAAAATTTCTAGGGAATGAACGTGAATATTTACTTGCAGATTTTCTCTCCATTTTTGGTATTTGGATAAGACTTATCCGTAATTACAAAACGTTTGAATTTATCGGTTTATTATCATCCTTTTTTTGTACTGAAAGTTTGCTATGTTTGTACATCTGTTGTTGGTTTTGAAAATGTTGCTTAAGCACGTTTGACAAACCATGTAGCCTCCTTTGGTTTTTCCAAAAACGCAACCATGTTGTGGTTTTTTATCCCCAATTTAATCAAAATTAATTTGTACTTTCAAAACAACTGTTTTAACTCTTGTAGCAGTTGTTAGTATTTTTGGCGTATTTATCCCCAATTGTGCTATTCTAATGAGCAAAGCAAACCGTTATCGTCATCTAGTATCTACACACGAAAATTCTGACAATCAAGTTAAAGTTATTGGCCAATTTCCACCTTCCAATTTGCAATCTGGGCAACTAAATGGCATCATTGGGCAATACTAGTTGTACGATCGGGCAACCATAATTCTTAACCATATGATCATAAAGGATACACTTAACAACATAAACCTAACAGCACTAAGTTTGGCATAGAAGCACTATCGCATGGTTGGCAGCATAAACTCATAATTATTTTCTACAAGAACAAACATTCATAACAGGTGGATCCATTCCTTGTGCACTAGCCCTTTTTTCTATGATCTCGAACCCTCTTTCAGTTTTCGTGATAGAAACACGCTTTGTTAACTTCCTTCTTTTGAAAGGTGTTGCACTACCGCACCGCATGCCAGCGTCCTCTTCCTGCCATACCATGTTTTTGAAATAAAATTGTGACAAAGGCTGTAGCTCGTGCACAATGTAGACGTCCATGGATCCATTCTCATCAGCAAGGTCATACATTCGTCGAACGTCATTGTCTGTGTGCAACAATGTTAAACCATCTTCTAGTGCATTATTTGGTGCAGCATAAAATAAAGCCCATTTTTTCCCTCCAATATCATTCAAAACATGATCAAGCACCCTAGTAAATGCAACCCTGGTGGAGCTAAAACACCGGACATCGCAAGGAGACCGCCTACATAGCGGAGTGGTGAAATTCAAATTTCCGTTGTGGTGCACTTTAAATATGACTTCTTTGGTTTCCGCCATGTTCTATAAAACATAAACCCTAATAACAATTTCAATAACTTTTAATTAAATAAATATTTAATAATAGAATATAAAATATAAAGTTGCACATTTATTTATATTCATGTACTCTATAAATATATGAACGAATAAGGTAACAAAGTACACACGAGGGAGTACAAGAAACCGGATTTGTTTGTAAAAAGAAGAAAAGGACAACGATTTTTTATTTGGATTCTTCGATGAAAGTGTAAGCATCCGCAATGGCAACTTGATGAAAGACTTTTTACTATTCTAATAAGATATTCAAATGACTTGTTCCATTGTGGCAATAACTTTGAAGAAGACTTTTACAAAAACACTAGTAAAGACTTCAAGTGTTTGAAGCTATTGTCCAAAAGCTTTTGTATTTATAAAATTTCATTTTTCACCCAACATTAAATATGCAAATGCTTTTGCAGGGGAGTAGTTGGTTTTGCAAAAGCTTTTTACCTCAACCATTTAATTGTGTTCATTGCATCAAGTCTTTAAGACTTGATGGATTGGTAATGCTCGAGGAATGTGTGGATGTTGATAGTTGAAGATTATTAATTTGATTTAAAAATACAAAAACTATTTCCCAAAAAGCAACTGACATCCTTACTAGTAAACAGTGAAAAGTAAAAACAAAATAGGCAAATGGTAGAGACCTAGAGTTCACAAAAAAGTCAAAAAAAGAAAAATGCAGAGGCCATCGATACTCTAACTCTTGTGACCACAAAAACCCATTTGCAAACACCAATTATTACAGTTAGTTTGGATTATTCACACTATACACCAATTCAAATTGTCAATAAATAATACAACTGTCTACACACAAACTAAAAACACCTTTTCATTTGTGAAATTTACCTTTCACTTCTACTGTGATATTTTAGTAAATTGACATTTAGATCAATTAGATTATCAATCATCACAATCATTTACGAAATGGCGTGTTCTTTGTGTCAAGATGGTACATGCACTCCGAATTGTACTAATTTGCACGATTCTTTATTTAAAGACATGATAGACCGTTTCAAGAGAATGGTAATTGCTTGTGAGCCAGGAAAGACTTTCCCAATAGAAGGAAATTTTAGAGAGAAACAAGAGTTGATTGATAAGAGGAAGAGAATGATTGAACAACTTCCAGAGTATGAATGTGAGTATGAAGATATGAAAGAGCGTTTCAAGAGGATCCAAGATGATAATGCTAATTTGGAAGCAACGTGTGAAAAGGCGATAGCTGATTTTAAGATTTACAAAGATTATAATCGATGCCGAAGCGAAGTATGAAGAGATGCAAACCGGTTTAAGAATTTGAAAGATCATAATGATGTTGTCAAAGCTAAGTATCAAGAGATGGTTGAATGTGCCAAAAATCTTATCAACATACTCAAAGAAGTTGCGGTGATCTTTGATGATTTTAGGATTATGAATGTGTTTTGTATATGTTTAAGAATGTGCTATTTTGGACTGATTAGGTATGTAAGGTAATAAGTATTTATCTAATTAACAAGGTACTAGATTAATGCATCAAATTTTATGTTATGATTTTATGATATCATTTGTGAAAACATAAATAATGAAAATAATAGCCAATCTCGATATTCTTCACATGCGAATATACTCTAACTAGACTTAATTGCAATACTAAACTCAAAATTCCATTAGTTATTGATATTATTCACTAGGAAACATAAAATTTCCAAACCTCAAGAGTCAAGATGATTCTTTAAAGGCTGCAGTTGAAGAAAAGGAGAATGAAGGGGTGCATGCAACCACTTCCAGTATTGCTGCATCCACTGCTAGTATTGGAGTAACCACTGTTGCTATTATTACACAAGTATCTGCCACTTCAGACGTTTCCACTGCATAGGCTACCATTGCTACAATTATAACCACATCAATAACACCAACACCAAAACCAAAAAAGGGTGACAATGAGATTGCCATACAATTGGTCAACCAAAAGCAATCTCACCCTATACCTGCACCTAGACATATTGCTAAGACTCTAAACATTGGTGAACCTGCAGTAAAGATGTATTTTTGGGTAAAGGGTCTTCATCGAATAACAAAAACGATTTATTATAACACAGAACCATTGGAATTAACACATAAAAAGAGCAATGGATTATAAAATGGAATTAACACCAATCTAACATAGGTATTCATCGAATAACAAAAACGATTTATTATAACACATAACCAATTGGAAATAATCATATGTAATAAACAACGAGAAGAATATTTACGTACCATATTTGGGAACATTTTTTTAAAACTTGATGAATCGAATGTGGTTTTGCAATCAATACTTTACCTTTGAAGATGGTGACATAACTGACGTTACAAGGAAGAAAGGGGGCTGACGAAGAAGACGGTTTGATTTGTGAAAACAGTACTGCGAGAAGCAAAAACAAAGAATACCGATAACTATGGATGCTTTATGGGTCAGTGACTTTTGGATTTTGAACTCTCTTAATTATTGGATACTGTACTTTTACTATTCAAATGTGTACTTTTTGTCTAACATAAAATGATGATAGAACCCTTTTAAAATTATACGGTTGTTCCAACGACTTTTGGTTGCCCAAAAAACAATACCTTACACATACGGGACACTTGTCGCAATGTGGTTGAGTTGCCCAATGACAGCGGTTGCCCTCGGTCTATTTTCAAATTAAAAATAAAAGTTGTCTAGAAAGTGATATTTATCGGCATTCTATTTGACCAAGCTGCTAATTAATGATATTTTAAAAACCCCTTTCAATAAAAATACAATTAAAATAACACATAGTACAAGCCAAACAAAGTACTAAAAAAAACAATTATACGTATTTTGTGCAAAGTTTCATCAAACTTTTGTCATTGTTTATAATCTATAACAAATAAACAAATCAGTAAAGCTATTGCCAAAAAATATACAAATAAAATAAATTATTAATGTACAAATTCTTAAAACAGAATATAAATATGATTTAACTCTCTAGAGTCACTTTATTTTGCATACTCAAAATTCTTTGCATACTAAGGGATAAATCTCCACCTTTCATCTAATTTGATCTAATGTTAGTGATTAACCTAAGATTTAATATGTCTAAACCTAAGTACATGTTTTTTTCTTGTCTTTTTATCTTTCTTATTTATTTTCTCATTATTTGTCCATTTTTTTAATCACTTTTTTTAATTTCAAGTTTTTTTTTTTTTTTTTTCTTTTTCGTCAGTTTTTTTACGTTTTTGTCCGTTTTTTCCGCTTTTCATACGTCTTCGTCGTTTTCTACGTTTTCTGTTTTCTTACGTTTTCATCCGTTTTATTGCGTTTTTGTCTATTTTCTTACGTTTTCGTCAGTCTTGTTACGTTTTCGTCTGTTTTCTTACATTTTTGTCCGTTTTCATACTTTTTCGTCCGTTTACATACGTTTTCATACGTTTTCGTACGCTTCCGTTTTCTTACGTTTTGATTCGTTTTTGTCCATTTTCGTTTTTTCTGTTTTCTTACATTTTCGTCCGCTTTCATACGTTTTGTATGTTTTTACGTTATCGTTTGTTTTCGCTTTTCTTACGTTTTCTTCTGTTTTCTTACGTTTTTGTCCGTTTTCTTACGTTTTCGTCTGTTTTCATACGTTTTTATCCGTTTTCATACGTTTTCGTCCGTTTTCTTACGTCTTCGCCTGTTTTCATACATTTTCGTCCATTTTCCTATGTTTTCGTCCCTTTTCTTACGTTTTTGTCCGTTTTCATACCTTTTCGTCTGTTTTCTTACGTTTTTTTTTTTTTCGTTTTCTTACTTTTTCATCGGTTTTCATAGGTTTATATACGCTTTAGTCCGTTTTTTTACGTTTTCGTCCATTTTTAGACGCTTTCGCCTTTTTTCAGACGTTTTTATACGTTTTCCTCCATTTTCATCCGTTTTTATACGTTTTCGTCGTTTTTCAGATGCTTTTTCCGTTTTCATACAATTTTATACGCTTTTCATTCGTTTTTATACGTTTTTGTCCATTCTCATACGTTTTCGTCCGTTTTTTGCAGTTTTTATACGTTTTCGTCTATTTTCATATGTTTCCATGTTTATTATTAAACTTTATGATATTACATGTCTAATATCAATTGTGATATTTTATTTAAAAAAAGTTAATGTCTAATATCACTTGTAATATTTCATAAACAAACAAGTATGTTTTTTTTACCTTTAATATCATCTGAGATATTTCATTGCTCTGTATATTTTTATATATTATCACCTATATGTTTTCTAATATTTTTATAATTTTGAGTTACAAGATAGTTTTTGTGCCTTTCATCGCAATTTACAAGCGCATATTTTTTTTAATGCGCTTAATAGAAATAAAAGGGTTAAAGTCTCTTTATGTGAATTCTTATTTTGTTCAAAAAAATGCTAATTTAATGCAACACTTGTTTGATTTTGAGAATATGTCAAGTCTCTATTTTCATACTTTGCTTCCTTTTTATTCATTTTGATATTTTTAAGTGAAACTTATTTATCTCTTGTGATATAACACTGTAAGAAAGATGAAGAGTATTACACTCTTCATCATGTATGTGTTATCAGTTGTGATACTCAACTAAGAATGAGAAATATTAAATTCATACCAAATGTGATAAGAATTTAGTATTTTACCAAGTATATATGAAAGAAATGATAATAAACATCACTTATTATATCACTTATTTGTGTTTTTAAAAATATTTAGGAATATTTTTGTGTTTTATGATAATATGAAATATTAGAAAAGGTGTTTAACTGAAAACAAGAGATGCTATGAAACTTTTGTTAGATTTGTGGTGGATTTTTCTATTTAACGGATACATTGTGCATGTTTCGACAGGTTTTATAGCGTGATTTAAAAATATCTATGGTTGAATCGAAACTAAAGCTATGGTTGAAGAAAGCCCACATCTTTATAAACAAACTGAGTAAGCTCAAACACTTGTGATATCACACATGATATCACAAGTGATATCACCTCACAGGTGATATCACATGATACCACAGGTGATATCACATGATACCACAGGTGATATCACTAGTGATATCACAAGTGATATAAACTATGATATCACACATGCTATCACCGATAATATCACATGTGATATCACCGGTGTTATCACACACGATATCACGTGTGATATCACAAGTGAGGTGATATCACAGGTGCTTGAGCTTCCTCAGTTTGTTTATACAGATGTGTGCTATCTTCAACCATAGCCTATTTAGTTTGCTGATTCAACCATAGATATTTTCAAATCCAATTATAAAACCTATCGAAACATGCACAATGTACCCATTAAATAGAAAAATCCACCACAAGTCTAACAAAAGTATCGTAACATCTCTTGTTTTCAGTTGAACAACTTTTCTAATATTTCATAATATCATAAATCACAAAAATCTTCCTAAATATTTTCAAAAGCACAACCATCACATTCTTAGTTGAGTATCATAACTGATAATACATACATGATGAAGAATGTAATACTTTTCATCTTCATTACAGTGTTATATCGCAAGAGATAAATAAGTGTCACTTACAAATATCAAAATGAAAACGTCTGAAAACGGACAAAAACGTATAAAATCGAATGAAGAACGTATAAAAACGGACAAAAACGTATAAAAACGGACAAAAACGTATAAAAACAGATGAAAACGGACAAAAACGTCTAAAAATGGACGAAAGCGTAAAAATAAGGGATGACAACGTATGAAAACGTCTGAAAATATATAAAAACGGACAAAAATACATGAAAACATAAAATACGTATTTAAAACGTCTAAAAAGGACTAAAAATACATGAAACCTAAAAAACAAAAACGTATGAAAATGGTTGAAAATGGCCGAAAACGTAAGAAAACAGACGAAAACGTATAAAATCGTAAAAACACGTATGAAAAATGGACGAAAACGAAAGAAAACGGATGAAAATAGACGAAAACGTATGAAAACAAACGAAAACGTAAGAAAATAGACAAAAACGTATGAAAAAAAACGTAAACGTAAGAAAAACGTATTTAAAACGGCGTATAAACGACGTAAAACGATGTAAAAACAAGAAAATGTCTAAAATGGGACGAAAACGATGAAAACGGACAAAAACGCTCAAAATGCACTAAAACGTATATAAACGTACAAAAATGAATGAAAACGTACGAAAACGTCTGAAATCAGACGAAAACGTAAAATAACGGACGAAAACATATGAACACGGACGAAAACGTATAAAAACGAACGAAAATGCGAATATAGATGAAAACGTATGAAAGCGGAAAAAAAAACGTGAATTTAAAATTTAAAAAAAAACGTGAAAAAAAAAAAAAAAGGTGAATTTTTAATAAAAACGTGAATTTCAGAATTAAGAAAAGAAAAAGAAAAAAAATGTTAATAAATAAGAATGACAAAAAGACAAAGAAAAGAAAAGAAACATGGACTTAGGTTTTAATATTAAATCTTAGGTTTATCCCCACGATTTAAGATCATTTGAGGACAAAAGATTATTTACATACCAAGGGATCAATCTCCACAATCTATTTTTATTTGATCTAATGGATGAGATTAATCTCAACAATTTAAAAAACCCACTTTCATCATCTTTTTTAAAATATTAATAACTTTCAAACCGTTACTCGTTAAGCGAAAAAGAAAATATCATTGCGACGAACATTTAATTATCTTTCTATAGATAGGCACTTTGATATACTTTCGACAAAAAAAAATTTCGTATTTTTCACGTTTTTTTTAAAGTTTTATCGTTTTTTTACGTTACTGAAATTTGCATTAAAATATCATATATGATTTAACACTAATTTGAATATCACATGTGATATTAGTGTTAAATCATATATGATATGTATATCATATGTGATTTATCATATATGATTTAACACTAGTATCACATATGATATTACATATCATATGTGATTTAACACTAATATCACATGTGATCTTCAAATTAGTGTTAAATCATATATGATATTTCATGCAAATTTCAGTTTCGAAAAAAAACGAAAAAAAAAAGACGAAAAAACTTGAAGAAAACGATATTCGAAAGTATATCAAAGTGCCCGTCTATAGAAAAATAATTAAATGCTCGTCGCGATGGTGTAATTATTTTTGTTTAACGATTAACGGTTTAAGAGATATTTAAATTATAAAAAATATGTGAAATAATAAAATGTTTTTAATCTCAGTCATTGATTTTTTTTTAGATGGATGGTGTAGATGAGTCACTTTGTATATAAGAAAAGTTTGGTATGTAAAATAACTCTCCTCTATCCCCACTATTAGATCAAAATAAATGAATAGTGGAGATTTTTCTTTTGGTTAGCACCAAAATAAAAGTATCTAACTGTCTAATCCAATAATTGAAACTTTCCAAAGAAAAATGTGCATATCAATTCCTTATTAAAATAGGGTTGAGTTATTAGAACGGTCTCTTTTTATAAGACCAGTTTTTTTTTTTTTTTTTTTTTTTTTTTTTTATCAAAAAGCTATAAATGAGAGGACAAAAAACTCCATAGAGAGTGTTCCAATATTAGGACCTTAAAATATTGTTAGCAAAAACACGCCCATACCCGAACCAAAGGGTCGGACAGACGTAACCTCAAAATCCGTACACGTACTTAAAAACACAAACAACACGACTACCACCTGTTACAATATACTTTACCCTAAATCCTCTCCAAACACAAAAACACAAACACTCTTCATCTCTCGGTACTTGACTTTTACAAAAAAAAAAGAATCAGGGTTTTGAAACTATGGCTGACCACATTGACGAAATCGAACCAAAAGTTGAATCTTTCATGGACAAGGCTACTGAAAAGATTCATCGAGATGACTCGTCTTCATCTTCTTCATCAGATAATGAATCTGAGAAGAAGAGGAAACAGCCCGTGCATAAAGATGCTCCAGTGACTTCATCATCAATGAAAGCTAAGATTTATCGGTTGTTTGGTAGGGAGAAGCCTGTTCATAAGGTTTTTGGTGGTGGTAAACGTAAGTTAGTTTTTTTTTTTTTTTTTTTAATATAAATATGGTTGGTTAATTATTGGTTTAAGATTTTTTTTTTTTTTTTTTTTTTTTTTAGTTTTTATTTTTGGGTTTTCTGCAAAATTAAGTATCTAACTAGATATGCCAATTCTTAATTAAGAGATTAAAAAAAAGTTTTCAACTTTCATATTTGTGCAATAAGGGTAAATTTTACATTTTTTTTTTTTTTAATTTAATTATTATTTTGATAGTATGGTTCCTTAATTAGGATTTAGCGTATAGTTTGATACCTTTTTTTTTTTTCTAGAAAACCCTTTATATAATATTATGAGTTTAGTGTTGGTAATTAATTGTCAGGATATTGGTTTTTAAAATTGTTGGTTGTGTAATTCGTTGATGTCGTAATTTGTATATCGTTAGATGTGTTAAATGATTTATATACATAATGTTGTTAAGAGTAAGTTTTTGAATTTTCAGTGTGCTAATTGTTACTATGTTGGTGTGGTTAGTGAAGTTTCAAGATGTTAGTGTACCTTTTTTTTACAACGATTTTTTTTTTTCAAATCCCAATACCACTTATCTCACAAGTCACAAACGTCTGCAACGACACTTGAGTGTTATTTTTTATGTAAATGCGATTTACTTGAGAGTTGAAACAGGCGTTTCGGGTTAAGCTCAATTCTTGCAAAAATGTGATTTTAGTTGTTTATTGTTGATGCGTTAATTGATATGTTTTTTAGTTAGTGAATTAGAGGAGCAAGTGAGTAACCTTATCTGTTAGGATATTTTGTCCTTGGTAGTGCTGTTAGGTTTGAACATATGATGTAGTTGACCTAACAGGATTTGGGAGACTTAATTGTCATAACTGTTATAGTCTTGTTATAAAATGTTTCGGAGACTTTCGAATTATTCGGTTCATTAGTTTACTGGTTTTCAATTAGGATTGTAAGAGAACAGGACACTTGGACCATTAGTATATTGCTTGTTTCTATTAAAACATAAAAGAATTCATCAAAGCTGCTAAATGTGACACCTTGCTGTATTAGAAAGTCGTTTTGTGTTTTAATTTTATATGTTATCTCTTAAGCTGTTAAGCTTCCGATTTTTTCTTTGACCGCAAGCACAGTCGCCGTCAAATGACTTGTCTACTTTACCTGAAATTTATATTAAATTATGGTGATGTGAAGTAACTTTGTTCATTAAGAGAATCTAGTACAAATTCATCAAAGAGTTACCATAGGGTCGTAAGTCACTAACTGGACGATGAGTGGATGTATGTCTTAAGGAGTGGCATTTTTTTTTGAATGATGTATATTCACTAGGGGTACTAAGAGGGATTTTCAACTTGCAATGCGTACTGCAAGGACCATTCTGCATGCATCACCATGTTTGGTGGTCCGTTTGTTTTTAACAATTTATCTCAACATAAATGCTCAGAGTTTTTGACATAATGTCATCTTATTTGTTTGTTTATGCAGCTGCTGATGTGTTCTTGTGGAGGAACAAGAAGATATCAGCTAGTGTACTTGTTGGAGCGACTGCTGTGTATGTGTTTTTTGAGTTGCTCGAGTATCATCTGCTGACTTTGGTTTGTCACTTTTTGATACTTGCATTCGCTGTTCTCTTCTTGTGGTCCAACGCCTCTAAATTCATTAACAAGTGAGCTTTTGTATAGTTTGATTAGATTCTCATGCTGAAGTCATTGAGCCATTGAGCGACTAACTAACTAAGTTACCTACAGGTCTCCTCCACGTATACCTGAAGTTCGAATTCCTGAAGACAAATATCTTCAGTTTGCCGCTGGATTAAGGAACGAGTTAAATCAGACTCTTGACACCCTACGAAACATTGCATCTGGAAGAGATTTAAAGAAGTTTCTTGCCGTATGTCTTATGCCTTCATCTCCCTGCCTTAATCTATCACACACACTCACCCAACTGAACAAGTGGGAAGCATTGATTTTCACGACTCTAATAGTCATGCGAAACATCTGTAATATATTATTTACCTTTTCTGTGCTTCTTTTTGACATGTGTGGATGCTAACTTACTGTAAATTATATACTCTTGGCAGGTCGTTGCTGGACTGTATGTTCTCTCCATTGTAGGGAGTTGGTGCAACTTTTTAACATTGTTCTACATAGGTAATGGCGATTTTTCTCTTAATTTGTTGCACGTCGCATTTTTGAATTAGTGTTAGGAGAAAACATATTGCTACATATCATGTTTTACTCATAAAAAATAGTTATCCAGAACATGCTAATTTGTCTCAACTCTCAAATGATATAAATTGCATAATGTCCTCCATTTACTCATTTGCAAACTGGACCCTGCATTTAGCTACGGAACTAGTTAAATATGAATGAAGTATTTGTTTAGGTCTTACTTATCATGCCCTTGGACATGTAACCTCCAATGATTCTATGGATCAAAGTTTGTGATTGATAAGTCTTTTCTTAAAACACTTTGAGGCTTACTTTATGTTATTTTAGTATATCATTGCTATTCATATAATTAGCGCTGCATTCTGTAGTTATATGACAACTAAGATGGGTTACTTGTTTTTTAAAACAGCTTTTGTGCTTCTACACACAATCCCAGTTCTGTATGAGAAGTACGAAGACGAAATTGATGCATTTGCAGAGAAAGCAATGATCGAGATCAAAAAACAATACGCAGTGTTTGATGCCAAGGTTGTGAGTAAAATCCCACGAGGACTGTTGAAAGACAAGAAGAGAGTTTAATGCTAGATTCTCCTAGGGCTCTTTTGTTATGAACTATGAGAGTGTTGGTGATTAGTAGTGTTGTGATGTGGTCATCTGTTTAGCTTTCAAGTGTTGTGATCAGTTAGTGAGTTTGTACATGTGCACCATGTTCCCGACTGATGTTTGTTTCTAATCGAATGTGCATTGTGTGGCCATTATAACTTTTTTCTTTTACTTTTGGTCGGTACCAGTACCAGTGTGGTTGAATTAGCTGAACCTGGATTTGTTTAATACCAATGACCCGCAATGGTCCAAATCTGTGAAGCTTGATCTCCAGTCAAATTATTTACCTGCACATATGTACAAATGAAACGGATTACTTGATGAATGCCAGCTTTTATTGTAGGTTTGTGTTCCTTGCTTGGTTTGGCTCTTATCTACGACTTGCATAAGATGCTGCATACTTCTTATAACGGCTCGTTTCATTCTTCACAAGATTTTGGAAAATAGTAAATTTTACCTGACCTAGAATGCCTGTAGTATAGACGCCGGTTTGTCGAGACAGTATATCCAAGAATAGCTGTCAGACACAAATCACACAATAATGGATGAGGGTTTTGATCGGAAATTTAAAAAGTCTAAAAGCTTATCACATTGTGACGAGTGTCTTTTTTACTTTTCTCATATCCTTTTTTTGCTATTTTTCACTTTTAACTTTTGCTATTTCCAAACTTAACTGGTGGACATTGACTTAAGTGATGAATATTGTGATTTTTTTTCACTTAAAAAACTAATGAACAACGTGATTTTTATTTATAAAACTGATAAACAACGTGATCTAGCTGATAAACATTGTGATGTAACTTATGAACAACATCAAAGAAAACTGATAGAACATTGTGATGTTATTCGGCAAAAAAAATGATGAACTGATAAGTGATAATGCATTAAAGCACATGTAAAAGCCATGATAGCATGTATTACCTAAGCTCATACACTACAAAAAATTTTTACCAATTAAGCTTATCATCACACAATAGAGTAAAGCCAACTAACATCAAAGCTACAAACAATCAGTCGCATACAAAATCATATACCTTTTTAATCTTCATTTTAAAGTACATCAACAATAACTGATCAATCTCATTCGGATTCTATCTTTGTAACATCTAAAAACAATCACACTAGCATCAAGCCTACAAACAATCAGTCACACGTCAAAGATCATATACTAGTTTTGTGCTCGGCTCAAAACTATGAACTGTAAAGACAAGTTCAGTTTTCTCGGGTTTGGACCCGTTTTGAACAAGTATGAGTTGTCACCGGACCAAAGAAATGAAAATCAAGGAACAGTTGATCAGACTTGTTTAGGCTCCATTAGGATAATTTCGGACGGTTTTGGTCCAGAGGTCCGGGGTCAATATGATTAGGCCTAATTCTAACTACATATATTGAATCTTCTCACATGGGGTAATGCTGCTTTAAAATTATAAATACATATAAAATAAATAAATAAAGTTACTTGATTTTCCTGGGAAGTCAATTTCATCTGATTATTTAACCAAGTTAATTTAAATCGTCAATATCTAACAAACGAATTTGAAGAAAGTAATTTGACTATACCGGCTTTGAGCTAGTAGTATTGTTATCTTTGATACATAGGCAAGATTGAATGCAAACTGAATGGTCGAGATTTAATTGATAAATACTAGGATGTTTTTAATGAAAAATATTTTCTTAGCTAATAACTGAAAAATGTAAATTATGTTGTATTTTGAATTTGTTCACAAGAAAACCTGAATGAAAACAAACAAAAGAACCAAGGGCGGAAGACCAGAAGAAACAAGCTTAAAAGCATGTCATAGTGTTTCTTTAAATAAAAATCCGGCGAGTACCCAGTACTTTTACTGTTCCGAACCTTCTACTGTTTCAAATAATCGTTCCAGAACGACTCGCCTTTCAGCTCATTTCCATCATTGTGCTCGGAAATATCGAACAGAACATCAAATTAAATTTAAAATCCTTGCTGTTTATAGAATATCTTTTTCAAGAGGTGACTGAAGTTAAACAAAGCAAGCCAACTACATATGCACGTAGTCCCTCCAAACAACAAAACTATTACAAATGAGAACTCCTTTGGCACACAAGTCACAAGGCTGCTCAGTAAAGGAATGAATTTCTTTCCAAAATCTCATAAAAATACACAAGACTAGCGAAGAGAGTGTACAGGTTATCCGAAGAGCAGATTGATAAAGTCACAAACAGTCATCGCTACTGATTTGGGGTTTACATGTTGAATATCAGAACTCCCGAATACGACTTTTACAGGGATAATGAATAATGGAGAAGGCAATACCTTTACACCCGTGATTCAGATAAAAATAAAACATTCTTTTCTGACCATATATCATCATTCTGAAATGTACAAACGAGCACTGACGGTGCAAGATCATCATATCGTCATAATCATCATATATCAAGACACCCTTACAATTTCTAACTTAAAAAGAATAAATTGAACAAAACTATATATGTGAAGTAAACTACACAAACCAAAACCCATACCAATTAGTATCTGGGAATTTGTCTTGAAAATCGAGAATCGCTGTGTGGTGATGCAAGAGGAACAGTTGAAAATTCTGATGTTCGTTGTTCTATCTGGACCGAAGGACTATTTGTGCTTGGACTTGTATCTTCTACAGCTCCATCAACGTTTTGTGAGGATTCTCTCTTTTCCCTTTCTTCACCTTCTTTAAGAAGGAAATCAACCCACATATCCGCAAATGACTGCAAGATACAAATAGCATGCATAAGAACATGTAATAGTGGCAAAACCTTGGCAAACCATTTTCGGCTTTTGAGTTATACTAGCTACAAGATTATAGTTATGTATCTTTTAAATTCTAAAGAGCAAATTCTTTTCTGCTCAATGATATGAAAATTTGAAAATTGTTAAACTGGGACTGCAGAGACATGTTTATTCATCATCAGTTCAGAAATAAAAGAACATAAAATGGTAACCTAACTATTTTCATCTGTTACAATTGATAATAAATAAATAAAAAACAAGAACGAACTCAAACTATCAGACAGGTCAACTGATTTTCATCTGTTCCAATTAATTGCTTGGATCAGTGAGTCGGACCATTGAGACCATTGAACCAAGGACACAGCTATTTCTGACTGAACCAATCAAAACAGCTGGTCTTTATTCAAAAGCTTGGTTTTCGAACTCTGAAGTGGATGCTCTAATAATTAACTCAGATCTGAGTCCATAGGTGACGACTCCAGAAGAAATTTGCTTAAACTGAAGGCAAGAGATATTTGCCTAAATTGGAAGGCATTAAGTAGATAATCTGGTTATTCCCTACCTCATCCACCCCTTCTATTTGCAATAATATTCATTTGAGAGCAATGATGCCAAATTCAGTTCTTCACTCGATTGTGTTGTTTAATTTCCACGTAATAAGATAGTCCTGCTTGAATAAAAGCTACTAACCCAAGAAGTGAAAGTTAAGGGATTAAACCATTATTTACCCTAAAATAAATACCTACACTTGTCTAATGCTCCATTAAGCATGCACGGGTCTACTTGGATGTCATAAGCTTACATGATTTTGCGTAAGTTGAAATTGCCTAACTATACTAAAATTCATAGTCACAAATTGTTGACGATATTGGTTTCAGTCACCAAAATTCACATTAATTTGACAATTGTCAACTAAAAGACATGCTATTTAGTCATAATGGAAGAGCATATTGGACCGTCATACGTGTAGAACATGTTCCATTAGTTCTGGTGGTTCAAATAACTGATCAATGTGAACCAGAAGATACCAAGTGAAATTTCAATCAATTTACAAAAGCAGATCTGCTGAAATAAAAGATGATGCAACATGCTGTGGAAGAGGTGAAGTACCTGATTATCGGATGCCATATTTCCTGAATTCTCTGTGGGGCTTCCTCCTAAAATGCCACCCACTAAACGACCAGGTAGACCAAAAACACCACGAACAACACCTTTACCTGCTCCTTGCTGAGCTACCCCAATTCTCTGTTTCTCTTCCTCGGAGAATCCTAGCATGCGTACCATAAGATCCAGAACCTAAAAAACCAAGATAAGAAAATGGTGGGTTGATGGGATTATGTATTGTTTATTTTTGCCAAACACCGAGAGTAAGTCAAGATTAAAAACAGAGAATAAACAAAAGTTGGAAATCTGGAATGTGAACTTCCAGAGTACATACCTCTTTACTGTGGTTCCTCTGAAAGTAAGTCACCAACAATTTGATGACAATGCGCCTGCAGATAAATGCTAGTTATTCTTCATGGAAGCTCATTTAACATGCAGCATCATTACAAACATCGAACACACACACACACACACATATTCAAACATCAGATTAGGTCATACCACTTCATTCAGACTGTCATGTGTCATTTACATTATAAAATCATTATCATTTGTAAAACAATGAAAGTTTAGGTTTATCGTAATCTTCTCCTCTTCACCTTACGCTAACTGAATGATGTTTCAGAATCATATTTTAGAGTTTTAGTAGCCTAAAATTCCAAGAGTATTGCTAACCTTAATTCTTCCTAAAAAAACTACAATAAACAGATCAACAAGCACCACTAAAAACTGATATGGTTAGGGATATAATGTACTTGACAGCGTAATATCATGCCATCTAAACAAGGAAGCCTAACAAACATGACACAGTACACAGGACATGTGCACAGAGGGGTGACTTTCTAAAATCCAAGAAAAACAGAATTACCACAAAAAGCAATAAGAAAAACCTGACCTGTCAACAGAAAAATCAGAGTCCATAGACATTCTATTAAGTCTAGTCATGCTCTGCTCAAGAGCACGGCGTAGCTTGGAGTTGTCTTCCTCTAACTTATTGACTCTTCCTTTTCCTTCTGCAAATAGTCTTTCAGCCTGTGAAACTTTCACCAAAGCTTCCTCCTTTTCCTGCTTTGTTGTCTCCACTTGTTGCAGTGCATCCTGGGCAATAAGAGGATCAGATTCAACCCATATCATTTTGTACTACTAAGCTATCTAGTGAACAACAGTATGAACGAAGAGTATAATGCATCAGTTGATGAACTGTTCGCTTCTAGTTTTATTTCAGAAGTTAACGTGTCAATTAAATATATCTAACATTAACAAACCATGGGTTCTTAGGGAAAAATAAAAACATGTTAGACATTAAAGTAAGGCCATACATGAACAGTTTGCAGTCACATTTTAAAGACAGAGTTATAAGGCATTATCTTAGTTGTTCGTGGCTACAAATTCAAACCTTATTTTATCATTAATGTCCATAGAATTCATTCAAAACTAGCATTCCAATCATTTATCGCTGAGCTCTGGTGTCTCTGCCCATATAAGTATTAGACTCCTGTTATCCTAGTACTAGTGCTACGCTGCTGCCTTTTGTGAGCAAATACAATAATACCAAAGACTAAATCGAACTTTAACAAGATATTATCACAAGAGTAGAAACCAACCTCTAATCGCTTGGATAGTCTAACAGATTCTTCTCTTGCAGACGCCAATTCCGTTTCCAAATGTCCCTGACCACAAAGGAGTAAACATCATGAGCACAACTTCATGTGTGGCAAACAACAAAGCTGCTTTCAATACCTACTCAGATGCATGTGGTGCTAATAATAGGACAAAAAGAATAGAAAATTACCTTGGCATCTATTTCAGCGTAATACTGGCCAAGAGCAGTTTGAAGATTTAAAAGCTCAACATTTTTCGCGTCTACTGTGCTTCTAAGGCTGGCCACTTTTTTATTAAGATCATCAATGACTTCCTTGGCCTTCTGGAGTTCATTGTTGTTCGTCATCTTAACCTCTTCTTGACCAGCAATTGCCTGATTCAGAGATTTCTCTAAGTGTCTTATTTGAGCTCTTAAGACTTCGTTATTTTCCCGTAGGCCTTCAATGATCTTGCTGTCCTCATCCATCTTTTCAGAGTCTTCAGACTCCTAAACAAATCAGAGCATGTTAAATAATCATCAACTGGTATATAATTTTTGATAAATGACCGTAAGACAAAGATTGTGCAAACTAAAGAGAGTATATTACAGCCAAAAACATGTGTTTGAGGATTCTTGTAAGCTAGCGCACCAAGAATGGCATCCAAAAAACCATACAGGCTATTTGAAGGGAAGGATTGGGAATAAAAAAAAATGAGATCGTAGATGTGGGTACAAGACCTTTTCCAATAAATGCTGCTTAAGCCGATTCAGCTGTTGTAATGCCTTGTCCTTTTCCCGAGATGTCTCTTTCAAATCTTTCTCCAGCTTCTGCAAAGAGGACTCCATTTCTTCTTTGCCCAGAAAGGTTCCTGTTACTTGCTGCACAAAAAATGTATTTTGCATAAAGAACAGCATACAAAGGACAAAATATTGTCTATTGTGAGAAGAATAGAATACAGATTGGAGACAATTATGCAAAACTTGAAAGGTGAATAACAGTTTTCTCGAACCATGTTCTAAGCCAACAAGTAACAAACCTCATGTACACCATTTGGAATCGGGGACAAAGACTTCCTAGAAACTTCTAAAGCCACCTTGAGTTCATTTTTCTCCGCCTATAAGAATATATATTTGTATAAAGATAATGAGACTTGGGACATATTCAACAAGAAAGAATTATAATCCAATTTTCAAAATTAGCATTTTCCTCTTTAACAAACCTTAAGATCACTGTTCTCTTTTTCCAAGGATGCAATTAGTCTTTTAAAGCCCCCTGTAACATCAGTGGCTTTTATATTTTCCTTTTTATTCAACTCCATCTGTAAATGTCGTATTTCAGATGACTTCCTGCCCAGCTCATCTCTTATTTTGTTCATCTCTGCCAACATCTGCAAAAGGAAAGCAAAGCCACAAATTAGATTCCTCTACCTTCTCCTTCCGAAAACAAAGGGTGGAAGCATATGATTTATCTTTTTATGGTACCTACTACGTAGTTGTTAACAAATTATGGTAGTGCCACGAATGCAACAGTGTGAGCATCAATTCTAAGATCTTATAAATCAAATGTAAAGCTTACATTTTCTTTATCTGCCTTTAAGGAATTCTGTTCCTCCTGGAAAGATCTGTTCAACTTCTGTTCCTCTAGAATAGAATATTGCCATCAGACGATATCTCAATACATGAATAATGTAGTCACAAATCAAATTTTCACACAAGATACCTTGGTTCCTCAATTGCAAACTTGCCAACGTTGCACGTTCCTTGTCAAGTTCTTCCCGTAGTTGTTTTATTTGTTGCTCATGCATTGATTGCATTGTTGCGAGAGATCTGCTCTTTTCCTCCAGTAAATCAGATAGCTCCTAGAAGTCATTCATACATCTGTCGTCAAATTCATACATTATGTACTAAAAAGCACATCATGAAAGCTAGGAGAGGAAGTGAATAATGGTCTCAAATTCCTATAATCATATTGATAAACAGAAAAAGTTATGGTACCAATGATTATGAATATAGTTATGATGAAAAAACCATTCACGTAACAGGGCTCATACTTGCATCCATTTGTTCATGTTTAAAATGCTGAATTTCATATTGAGCAAGAGAAATGAAGAAATATATTTCACATCCCAAAAAAGTTGATCACATTACCAGACGCCAATCCATTTTTGTATTACTCAACAAACTATCAGGGAACATGCTTAATTAATAGAGGTGCATAAACATGTATTACCTTTTCACTGCCTTCAGTGCTTGAGCGCCCCGTCTTGTTTTGGCTCATGGAGCGCTGTAATGAGTGTGCGACCCCATTTCCTGATGCATCTTCTTTCGATGTGACACCATTCTGCACTCTCTTTCCAAAAGAACGGTTTTTCTGCTGTCAACCGAGAAAGTTATTATTACACTAAAGGATAAGATGCTAATATCATCACTATCTAATGTAAGATGAAATACAGACCAGAATGCACAAAACAAGGGTGAATCACACTTGAAAAGCTGACTGAACAATTTACTTGTATTATCATAACCCATTAGCATGTATAACAGTTATTCCATGTACCTCTAACATATGAAAGAAATAGAAAAGAACTACAAAATCATAAGCCTACCTTGGATGCAGATGGACTATTTGCTGATGTCTTTGAACTCTCACTTCTAGATACCTCAAGGTTTTTCTTCAATGAACTATTTTCATCATTCAGGCGAGATATGCGATCCTACATATAAAAACTAAGGATCAATTTTCGAAAAGATTCAAAGCACAAACTACTCACAAAGAAATAACAGCAAAAAGCATTACCGATATACAAGCATAATTATGACTCTAAGAGCATGGGGGAGGGAAAAGAGTAGGAAGAAGGTCATGTGAAGGGAACAAACGCTTAACAACATTCCTTTAGCCATCTTTACAGCCCTAAATTTATCTTAAAGAAACTATGTTTTCCTTCGCTGAAAAAGGTTGATGAAGGATACTTTAATGCATGGAAGTATGAAACAAAACTTTAAGCTCGTAACAAAATAAGCTCGAACTTGACTAAATTCTCCTTGCCCTTTCTGGGGTTGGCTACTTCATTAACACACTATCAGAACAGATCATATATGCTATTGTGTTCCCTTCCTATTCCCATGTTCAATGATAAAGAAATGCATGACAATTAATTGCAATAAAACATGTATAAGCGAACCACCAGCCATTAGTTTCCCTATCTGTTCATGAGTACATTACATACTCCTCAAGTTACAAGTGAATCCCAACTATAGAATTATTCATAAGGTTAGTGACTGGCTGACTGCGTGTACAGTGAATTTTGAGAAAAACAGAACCAGCACTAACACATACAGTTTCAATGTAGTAACAATTTTAAAAGGCTGGTGACAGAGGCATTTACAAGAGAGGACTAACAGCTAAATGGTGAAGCGAAATTTACAAATACTTTCATGTTCACGTGATCCTAGCATTATAGAAAAGAAGCTATACTCTCTCGTTTCCAAGCATAGCTTGTCTGGAATGGCCTTTTCACTTTTTCATTAGATTTCCTTTTCAGGAATTTCCAATGTGCTACGTCACTATTATGCTTCAGCCACATATATTTACAAACGGAATCATCAAAACATAAAAACCAGCTTCAGAATATAGATATGCACAAAGCTAAGATAACACTAATTAGATCATAACTACTGTCACCCATGCCACCAAAAATGCTGAAAGTGACATTTGCATGACACAATGCTAGAGTAACATTCCTTAAAAATATTGCTAACAGTCAGTTTCGGATGTCCCATAGGAACTGCAACACGTTCTTGTTTTAAAAATAATATGAAACTAAGTGACTGACTTCGGTAGTATGTACCATTCCCAGGTCCACCTCTACACTTCACTAGAAACTATCTTTGAGTTACAGGATTTTAACCCAAGAACACAACTTCCTCTTTTAGTCATATATGTACCGTCCGTTTGAATATAACTAGCAGCCTGATACAAACACAATTATTTAACTCGTACTAACACATTTCTTAGCATGCATACAAAACCATATGTAGCAATTCTTGTGGAACTGAGTTTAAGCTCTTAGAGGTAGCATATAAATGGTTGATAAAGACATGCATATCTGCCAAATCACAAATAAACATGTGAAGCAACACAATACTCTTCTGTTACTACCACCCCTTTAACACACCGCTGTTGCAGCTATAAAATCTGCTACCAGTTTTCTAAATCTGAGTAAATGGCATGTCTAGAGTTGCAAAATTTGTCAGACGTGTCTACAGTTTACCAAAACTAGAGAAGTTGTTTCCACGCCATATACTAAGCGTCGGGGACCAAAAATGCGGAATTACTCAGGATATCTAAAACTATTATGAAAGACTGTGCCAGCGTTCCATTGTTTAAGAAGTAGTTAAGAAACTGACAGAACATGCTAACAAGGTACTATTAGTGCATTTCACGAACAGAAACGAAGATAAAAAAAATGTTACCTCTCTTTCTTTTAGTAAAGCGGCATAATTAACTGATAAGGCCTTGATCTGTGACTCGGATTCCTGAAGCCTCTTGATCTCTGCTTTGTATTGTTCAATCTGCAATAAAACACGACTGCAATCATAATTGAAATTCTTTCCATGGAAGTCATTTTCTCAGAAAAGTGACTCGGAATTCCCAAGACACATGGAGGCTAGACAATAATCAGGAATTGTACAATATGGTGTCATAAACCACCAATTTATAGATTAAAAAAAACCCAACAAATAGAAAAACTAAAAAATCCCCATCTATGTAAGGCAAATGCAAAATTGGAAAAATATTACTTTTTGTTGTGTCTTCCTCGCGTATATAATCTTCCAGTGCCTTACATACCCCTCAAATTAAGCAATTCATTCAGTGAACTTTTTAGCCATATGAGAAACCATGGCAATTATAATGGATTCAAACAATTGTATGAGTCTAAAACCACTAGCAATATCTCTGCCAAGAAAGTAAGAAACTATATCATTTATATCAAAATGACCCTACTATAACTGATATTCCTATAAACTGACACATCAACTACATTCACGCACGCTGTCATATCATTCATACGCATAGGGTTCACCTGCAATAGGATTCTAAGGCCATATGAAATATCTGTTAATTCAGGACTTACCCAAAATAGAGCAGTCCTAAAAGTTACTTTTTAGCACTTATTCGGTATCTCAGTTTAATTGATTTTTCTGCTTAACTGCTAATTTTGGGACCAAAGAAATCATGACATTTAACATGAGTTGAAACAGTTGTGACACTCCAAAACCATACCATCTATATCCAAATGACCCTCATATAACATTCGCATAACGACACATCAACTACATTTCATGCTGTAAACTCATTCAGAAGCATAACATCTAACAGCAATAGACTCCAATGCCATACAAATAAAGTTTCACTCGTACCCTAAAGCACAAAGAAGCAATCCTAAAAATTTACTTTTTAGCACTTATTCGGTGTTCGACATTTGCTTATATTTTTTCTGCTTATATGCTTATGAGCTTACCTGTTTATTTCAAGCAAAATAAGCAGTTTCAAGTGTTGGGATAAAGCTAACTGCTTTGTTATCTGCTTAAAAAAAGGCGTTTTCAATAGACAGTTGGGGAGAAGCTTATTTAAAAGTGCTAATATGAGATGTAACTAAAGTATCTTCTTATCCTCATATCAAACCTAAAACCTTTGATTAAGGGGGTATTTGTTTAAGCTTATATGTGGGCTTACGAGATAATTTGATTTCGGCTTATATTTCATAAGCCCCAATTTTTGTGCTTATTTTGAGACTGAGGGGCTTATATAAGTTTATCATGCAATAATAAACTCATATAAGCCTACAAGGTTCAAAATAAGCCTGAAAATTCAGGCTTATGAAATATAATCCGAAACACAAATAAGCTAATAAGCCACATATAAGCTTAAACAAACACTCCCTAAAACGGATACGAATGACATATTCTTTTGGCAACTAATCCACACCGCCACATTGGTGTTGTAGAAATTGAACTTGTCTCACATTTTACCGGGGCGTAATTTAACATCAAAATACTAGTTTCTAAACAATCCCAAACACCCTCTAGGAAGTCAAACTAAACCTTAATAACATAATTTTATAAAAAGACAACATTGTTATCAATATAAATTATCAGCTCATGAATTAAAGAGGTGAGAATAATAAGCAGAGTTACCTCGGAATTGGAATCAAAACCATTAGCAACAACTGGGGAAACAGAACGATGACGATTATTAATCGAATATCTCCTTTGATCGATCTCAGACAACCTATCATCTTCTTCTTCTAAATCATCATCATCGTCATGAACATCTAACGCAATTTTGTTTAGGTTTTCTTTCAAATTCGCAAGAGTTGTGCTCCACATCATGTCAATTGATAAATTATAGGATCAAAATTGGGGGTTTTTTTTTTTAATTGTCGGTGAGATTAAGTGAGATATGTGTTTTGTTTGTTTAAGGGGGATTGGTAGATCTGGTGTTTGTTGTTGTTTTTATCAACAAGTGTTGTGTGTTAATTACTCAGGTACGTACGGTAACTGTGTTTTTAGAGGTGGTGTTTGGGATTGGAATAGGTGTAGGGATATTATTGGTATCCTTGTTATCGGTTTTTGTTGTTTTACTTTTTTACTGATCCTAGTTTCATTGTTCTTAGGAGTTGATAAGAGGGGAGGGAGTGGGCATCGAGTACCAAACCGGGTAGGTGAATCCGATCGGTAATACCGCCCCCACTTGGTCGGGTAGCGCAAATCGGGTACCAGATCGGGCATTGAAGCCGATCGATGTGAGATATCATATTTTGAATTTTTGAACGTTGAGGAAGCCTAACGGCTAGTGTGAATAAAATAAATAAATAAAAATAAAAAATTACCCCCACCTTTTTAAAACCCTCACTTTCACATTTTTTAAAATCACAACCCATTTTTCACAAAATCATCACAACCCATCTTTCAATTTCTCATAAAATTCCAACCTTTTTATCATCAAAATATCTTCCGATTCTTAGAATTGAATCGTTATTCCTTCTTCGTCCGCGATCTATCCACGGGTAGCTCGATGCAAGTTATGCTTCAAAGCGGCTAGTTCTTGAAGACACGACAAGCTCTAGCCGTACTAGCATAAATCGTCATCGGGAAATAGGTCTTCAAACTCTAGAGAATGATTTGTTCGTTGAAGCACCAAAGTACAACGAAGTTTACTTTCAAAAAAAAAATTGAGCGGAGAAAAGCATGTTTTTGAAAATAGTGGGCGACATTGAAGCGAGATACCTATATTTTCAAGAAGGCTATGGCTGATTGAAAAAAAGTTTTCTGTGAAACAAAAAATCACATCGGTAGTTAAAGACTTCATGACAACAATCCCCAGATGAGTATGATGAATATTTATGCATGTATGCGCAAGAGCGTCAACGTGAAAGTCTTGATTATTTTTGTGAGGTCATCATTGAGTTATGCGGTCGAGAGTACTAGGTAGAACGGCTACGACCTTGCACGCATTTTCGGGCCCATGATGATCAGTTAGTATAAGCGGGTAAACCTAGGCTAAACCTAAGCGGCGGTTTGATGGCCAACCACCTAAACTTCGCGACGGTGTGAGTCCGACCAGCAAGGAATCTCAATATCTTCTTGATAAAACACAAGAACAAAGAAACCTTTTTCTGTTTTTATTAATCGACCTCCCTTAAAGAGAATTACAAGCCGTATTTATAATTGCTCCTTCCTAAAGGATAGGCATGAAACTTCATAAACAAGAAACGTAATTATACTCTAATCTTTTCCTTATTTAACGAACTAATAATTAAATAAAAGATAAAACATTGGAAAAAGGACTAGAGCCTTCCAGCGGACCAAGCTCACTTCTTAGCCAGTGGGTCTTGTCACAAGAGTCCACGAGATCTTCCTCATCGCCCAACTCGAGCCCATATCCGTATCATCCTCCCCTCAAAGAGGACTCGTCCATGCGAGTCGACATCGCGAGGAACATCGAGGGAGAGGTCGGCGCGTTGAATGTAGCGAGAAACCTTGTAATGACCGGGAAGATCAATTTTATAAGCATTGTCATTAATGCGTTTTAACACCGAAAAGGGACCGTCGGCAGGGGAAGTCGTAACTTCCCAAAAGCGTCCACGAGGAAAAGCGTTCCCTCCTTAAATGAATCCAAACCAAATCCCCTTCCTTGAAAACAACCTTCTGTAGATGTTTGTTGACCCTTGTTTGTCTTGTAAATTGTGGCGAGTGAGTTGGTCACGAACTTGCTCATGAAGTTCTTTGTATTTGTTTTAGCTTTGGCATCACCGTCGAGTGCTAAAATGCTCTTGTTAGGAATGGGAGCTAAATCAATAGGAGAAAAAGGATTCGACCATACACAACAAAAAGCGAAGGTGCGTCCGGTGGCGCAAAGTATGATTCGAACGGTTATACGCAAATTCGGCTTGTGGAAGTACTAGATCCCATTTCTTTGGAGCATCCCCAACAAGACTACGTAAAAGATTTCCAAGGCTACGGTTGGTTACCGGTTTGGCCATCCGTCCGTGGGTGGTGCGATGAACTGAATTGTAACTTGGCACCCAGCTGCTTCAAAGTGTCGCCAAAAGTGGTGATAAACTTAACATCCCGATCCGGCGTAATCGTTTTGGAACCCCATGAAGGCGTCACGATTTAGGGCGGTATAAGCGAGCCACTTGGGATCGTCATATGTTTGTTGCAAGGAAGAAAATGAGCCATTTTGGAGAACCGATCTGACCATTATGGAGTCCTTTTTAGTTGAGTCGGTGGCAATCCCAAAACAAAATCGATGCTAATCCTCCCATGGCCTAGAGGAGCGGGTAAAGAGTGTACAAACCTTGGTTGGTATGATGCATCTTCGCAGCTTCGACAAACATGACGGCCTTCGATCACCTTAGCGTCCACGGCAAGCTTCGGCCAATAAAAGCGATGGCCACTAGATGGAGGGTTTTATTCCTTCCGAAATGGCACAGCGGTGCCCATGATGACATTCAAGAATAATCGCTTCCACGGTAGGAAGAGGGTTACCACAGCGACTCCCCCTTGTATAGCAAGTCGTGTTTCCGATGATAATCCCGAAAAACTTTGTTCTCGGATTCAGTCCAAATAGCACAAAAATCCGGGTCATCTTGATAAAGGTTGGTAAATGATTTAAACCCGGTGACCTCAAATCTGGCGATGTGGTGAGGCGGTCGGCGACTCAATCGTCGGCGAATTTACAGATCCGGCTTTGTGACGGATCACAAAAGTAAAATCTTGTAGAGTCTCAACCCATTTGGCATGGCGGGGGTTCAATTTAGTTTGTCCTTGTATAAATTTCAATGCGATGATCGAATACAAAACAAACTCTCTTGGTAACAAGTAATGCCTCCAATATTCTAAGCTTCTGATGATGGCGTAGAATTCTTTATCATACGTACTATACCTTTGTCTTGCATCATTGAGTTTTCACTAAAAGCAATTGGGCGATGTTGCGACTCAAAACACCGCCCTAAGCGTGCGAGGCGTCACATTCAACTTGGAAAACTTGCTCAAAGTCGTAGAGCTAAGGCGGGGCCGTTGTGACTTTGGTTTTAAGTGTATCAAATGCCTTTTGTGCCTCCGGTGTCCATGAAAACTTACTACCTTTTAAACAATCGGTGAGGGGACCCACAATCGTGCTAAAATTCTTGATAAATCGCCGATAAAAGGAGGCGAGGCCATGAAAGCCGGACATCATGTAGCGATTTTGGGGTGGGCCAAGTGGTGATCATTTGTAATTTTTGTATCATCCATTTGAATGCCATTTCCGAAATCGAAAACCAAGAAAATGATTTCTTTTGCTAAGAATGTGCACTTATCAGAATTAGCATATAACTTTTGTTCTCGTAGACCAGAAAATATCGAAGATCTTTGAAGATGTCGGCCTACGTTATCACTAAACACCAAGATGTCATCAAAGTAAACCACCATACATTTGCCAATGAGGTGTCGAAAAATGTGGTTCATGAGCCGCATGAATGTGCTCGGCGCATTTGATAAACCGAACGGCATGACCATCCACTCATATAACCCATCTCGTGTCTTGAATGCGGTTTTCCACTCGTCTCCATATTTGCGGATCGGTGATATCCACTGCGTAAGTCTATTTTGAAAAAATGCGCATGTAAATGATCAATAAGTCGTCAAAGCGTGGAATGGGAAAAGCGATACTTGATGGTAATTTTGTTGCGGCTCGGACTATCGATACACATGCGAAGCGTCCGTTTGGTTTTGGAACTAAGAGTCGCAGTACGCACATGGACTCATACTTTCGCGGATTAAGCCTTTGTCTAAAAGTTCTTTCACTTGTCGGTGTAATTCTTCAAAATCTTTCGGATTCATCCGATAGGCTGCTTTATTCGGAATGCTAGACCCGGTAAAAATCAATGCAATGTTGGATGTCTCTCATGATCGGTAATCCTGCGGGAATTTACGTAGGAAAGATATTAGAAAAATCACGAAGAAGGGGTTGTACCTCTGTTGGAATTGAGGACCCAATGGGATTAAACACTGTAATAAGGAGGCCAAAAACATGTGTGGGGTTTCGTCTTGGCCAAATCGTTGAAAGCGGCGGTGACAATCATTGTTTACGCTCCACGATCCAGGTGGGTTAGATGGTGCTAGCGTGATGTTGAGCCCATCTTTCTTGAAAGTGTATGCGTGTTGCGAAACCCATCGTGTTTAACCGCCCGATCGTCGACCATGGGCGTCCCAATAGCGAGATGACTGCGCATCCATAGGTATAACTTCACACCAAATGTCATCGAATATTTGTTCCCAATAGTGAAAGACACTGGCCGGTGAGTAACTTTAATAAGGTTACCCTTTTTTAGCCATGTCAATTGATAAGGATCTGGATGGTCTTGAATTGGCAAGTGGAGTTTGTCAACCATGGAGGTAGCTACAATGTTTTCACAACTCCTCCATCGGCGACATTACAAACTTTTCCTTTGGATGTGCATTTAGTGCGAAATATATTGTTTCTTAACCACCGTGTCATCCCGGGTTCGGTAGAGACATTGTCAATGCCCGTTGTAGGATGAGGGATTCACCTTGGTGCAGGTAAATGATGGTTGTTTCTTCTCTCACTGTTAGGTCTTCACACTTTCGGTATAAGCGGCGTGAATCTTGGTTGAATGCAACAACTTGTTTGTTTGGGCAATCCGACTTGAGATGTCAAAACCACGACATTTAAAACACCGTAGCGGGCTGCAGAGTTGTTTTCAACTTTCAAAGATAATTTGCACACTACGTAAAGGACCAAAATTGTTGTAATGAAACAATGTCGGCTATTTGAGGTTTGAGTGTATTCGAAAGCGTGCAATGATTTGTTCGTTGTCTTCTTGACACCACAAGCGCATAATGTCGCATTCATTGAACTCTTGAATCAATTCTTCCACCGATAAATTACCTTGTTTGAGGTTTTGATATTCAATATATGAATCCTGCTTGTATGTGAGGGAAGGAACTTTTCTTTCAACAATCTTTTCATCTTGTCCCATGTTTCAGCGGGATGTTTGCCAGCAAACCGTTTAGCTTGGACGTGCTCCCACCAAGAAGCGGTTTTCTTTAGCTTAATGGCAACACACTTAACCTTCAAGTTACCGGGTATATTCCGGACGTCAAAAATTGGATTCGATCGTTTGTAACCAATCTAAAAATTGTCCGGTGCAATTTGCCTTCAAATTACGGCAAATCTGTTAGTAGTCGGTGCTCACGATTGGATCATGGCGGGGAAGAACGGCGATATCGGGAGGTGAAGGGGGTTGGCGGTGTCGCGGTGGTGAGTGGTGTCGGAGGTGTATCTTCATTGTGAAAAAATTTTCGAATTCTTCTCCCCTGACTCATTCGATTGATTCGGATGAGGAATTTTCAAATTGTCGTTAAGTAGCGATTGAGCGGGTTGATTTCTAACTCACGAATCCGTTGCGAAGTCGTTCGATTTCAATGTCCGTGGATCTCTGTCATCTCTTACGTAGTCTTGGTATTGAATCTACGGCCTTGCCTTTCATGATCCATTAAATCGTGACATCACGAGAACTGGCGATACCACTTGATACGGATTCGTATAAGCGGGTAAACCTAGGCTAAACCTAGCGGCGCGGTTTGATGGCCAACCACCTAAACTCGCGACGGTGTGAGTCCGGCCAACCGGAATCTCAATATCTTCTTGATAAAACACAAGAACAAAGAAACCTTTTTCTGTTTTTATTAATCGACCTCCCTTAAAGAGAATTACAAGCCGTATTTATAATTGCTCCTTCCTAAAGGATAGGCATGAAACTTCATAAACAAGAAACGTAATTATACTCTAATCTTTTCCTTATTTAACGAACTAATAAACAGGTAAATAAAAGATAAAACATTGGAAAAGGACTAGAGCCTTCCAGCGGACCAAGCTCACTTCTTAGCCACTTTCGAGTGGGTCTTGTACAAGGTCCACGAGATCTTCCTCATCTGGCCCAACTCCCGAGCCCATATCCGTATCACATGAAGCGAGACATCACATTCCTGGGATGCTTGGTAGCATCGACTGTACACACGTCAAATGGAAAAATTGTCCTAGAAGTTTGAGAGGGCAATATACGATAGGTGACTATGGTGTTCCCACTATTATCCTTGAAGTCACCGCGTCACAAGATATGTGGATTTGGCATGCTTTTTTTGGTCCCCCGGGGTCAAACAACAATATCAACGTATTGAATCAATCGACTTGTATCTTACAGGTCGAAATGGAGCGGCGATGAGCAGTTCATTCCCGTGAATGGGCGGCTTTTAAACGCTACTATTTGACAGATGGAATCTATCCTAAGTGGTCCACATTTGTTAAAGCATACTTGTATCCAACCGACCCAAAGGAAAAGAAATTTAAGTTACAAGAGGGAGAAAGGATGTCGGCGAGCTTTGGTGCTCTCAAAGGAAAATGGAAAATTCTCGATCGACCTCTCCGAGCTATGAACAAAGCGAAGATTGCCGATCGAGGTTCATCGTGTGTTATTTTGCACAATATGGTTATAAAAGCCTACGGGAGGGCAATCTCACCGGTTCATATAATGGATGAGCGGTCCAACCATGTTCGATAACTTGATTAATGGTAGCGGAGTTACTAGGCGAAGTTCTCCATGACCGTCTTCGATATGATCTCCGCGGAACACGTAGCGTCAATACTTGCCGCATCTCGATGATTAGTGGGGTTTTTTTTATCTAGTTTTTTTTAAGTATTATGTAATGTTTCTTTTTTTTAAGTATTATGTAATATTTTTATTTTTAATGAAATGGTATGTTTTTATTTTAATATTGTATGTGATTTTTTATGTATTAAAAAATTGGGTAGGATAGGTGACCACTCCCTCCACTTTGGGTAGTGTTAGGGTAGAATTGGGTAGTTTTGAGTAGGAGGGTTTTTATTTGATAGAGGTGATGTGGCAATTTTGGTACTAGGGTACCACTCCCTCCCCCTAAGAGAATGTGATTGACAATATAATGAAATAAATATTATAATTGAATGAGTATTGCTAAAGAGAATGTGATTGACAATACAATGAAATAAATATTATAATTGAATGAGTATTGCTATGAGGGCTGGTACTGAGTTTTTTTGTTGTTTTGAACGAGAATGTATAAAAGACTCTTGTTTAAATAAATAAGACATTATTTTTGGTTTGTTTTTTAAATAAAGCCCACACATCAACTTAATAGATTTTGGACATTGTTTTACTTGGGATAGTTCTAGGGTACACACAGGGACGGAACATGAGGTTCTAGGGAATTCTATGGATTCTTTGATGTAGTGTTAAATTTTGAAAAAAATATATATTTTCCTAAATGAATCTTAAATATACTTGTTCTATCAAAATGTGTTACTAGGATTCCTGATTAAAAGGTAACATGTTTATTTATTTATCGTT
The DNA here is from genome assembly GCA_910596185.1 of Chrysanthemum makinoi. Lineage (NCBI taxonomy): Eukaryota > Viridiplantae > Streptophyta > Magnoliopsida > Asterales > Asteraceae > Chrysanthemum > Chrysanthemum makinoi. Next base: position 128,508,118 of record OU343217.1, on the reverse strand, counting down.
TATAATTAATTCTTCGTTTTCATTCGCTTTTCACCTTTATTATATTACGGATAAATATTTTTTGTGTACCTGATCATATTTGGTCTTTGTTCATTCCCTTCGTACGCATGATGTTAATTTGACTTATCTGAAAACAACATTTGTATATTTTTATTTCTTTATTTATTTTAACTTACTCTCCTTTGTTAAATTACTTTAACTTTTTTTTTTCAACTAAAGATTAAAAAAAAGAGCAATCTGTTATGAAATAGGAGATTTGATTAACGTAATGTTATCTAAAATCAATGCGAGTTAACATACGAAATATATATCCGATCAATTGAGTTAATATGCACAAACCAATACGGGTTTCATATATTATGTAATATTCGGAACTACAATTATAAGTTCTACCACAATATAGAAGGGTGATATTGTAATGTGGTAAAAGGTTGAAAGAAAAACAAAAAGGGGAAAAGAAATAATTATTGGTAGTAAATTACTTTCTCTATTTATATACCCATTACCTGACAAAATAGTAATGCCCTTTTTTTAGTCTTCACTCAGCCCTCACGTGACCAAAAGAGTCATTATCTTCCTCTTCTATCTTTTCCATAACTCATTTTTTTCGGAAAAAAATGTTTTTTAAACTAGTCCAACATGTTACTGGTCCGTTTGATCATCACAAAATCATCTTCATCATGTAAAACCAATTCAGGACACAAAAATATTTGATGCCCCCTGGTTGGTTGATGCCCTGGGCCATTGCCCGCGCTGCCCATAGCCAGGGTCAGACCTGATTGCCATTCAATTGTCATGTTTGGTTATTATATTAGAACAAGGAGCAAAGCCCGTTGCGTTTCGACGGGGCTATTTGCTAAATTTTTGGATTATTGTAAATGCGAAGTCAGGTAAGTACTAAAATTTGACATAGATAAAAAAGTCAACACTTCGCAATAAAACCAACCATCGATAACTACCATTATTACCATTTCAACAAACTCAACGTTAACATTGACTCAAAATAACTAACAATCAAGCGTTGAACTTTAAAAAGTGATTGTAACAACAATTTTGCATCTCATCGAGCTCCTTAAACTGCAGCCAAATTTGCTTGTCATGTCTATCAAAGAAATTCTAGTCGACAACATGGTTATATGGAACCTATACTTCTAGAAGCCCTCTTTCCCAACACTTCCTTCCTGCTACTACGTGCATCGGTATCCAACAGAATGGGCAAATTGAAGATAAAGTTGGTCAACTACAAAAAACCAAATGGGAGTATACAAATGTAACACCCCCAATAACCGAGGGCGCCACTCAATTGGTATCATAACACAGGTAATAAAGAACGGATAATAAAACTCGTTTAAGAACTTTTATTAATAAAATAATAAAGTTTACAAAAGTTTAATTGTTGCGGAAATATGACCTAGTAATAAAAGGTGGTCCCAAATACATCAGTGTAGTCTATGACCATGCCATGCCAAGCCCTGCCTTGAGATCGTCACACTTCAGGATCAAACACCTGAGAAAACATGCTAAAAAGGTCAGTTGTAAAGCTGGTGAGTTCATAAGTTTATAGTAAAGCATTAAAGCAATCAAGTTTATTTTATGGACAAAAGTGTGCTCGATACACCGCGTGTAAGGAGTCTTCCAAATAAAGGTGGTTGTGTCTATTACTCGAGCTCTAAGTTCATGTTACCAAGCTACAACAGTTCTGCATGCGTGTAAGTATCATGTCAATATGTTTATGGTACCCTTAGCAAGTGCGTATTCGCATCAACACTTGAATTCCGACATGATATACGTCCGGAGACAAGTTGGCGCTAGCAACCCGAACGGAGGCGTTACCCTCAATAGATCTATTTATAACATTTGCGCTCCCCGCAGGGATTAATGGTACATGACAGGCGGGCAAGTGGGAAATAAGTTCCTTAAACTACGCTCGTTATAGTGGTTTACACAAGAGTTTTAGTTATAGTCAATATGTTTATGGTACCCTTAGCAAGTGTGTATTCCCATCAACACTTGAGTTCCGACATGATATACGTCCGGAGACAAGTTGGCGCTACCGACCCCAACGGAGGCGTTACCCTCAATAGATCTATTTATAACATTTGCGCTCCCCGCAGGGATTAATGGTACATGACAGGCGGGCAAGTGGGAAATAAGTTCCTTAGACTACGCTCGTAATAGTGGTTTACACAAGAGTTTTAGTTCTAGTCATAAAGTGAAAGTTGTTCATATAGTGTTTGCGTAAAAGCAACAGTTCATAAAGTGTATTGCGTAACAGCAATAGTTCTTAAAATGTATCTCATAACATAAATAGTTCATAAAAGGTATTGCATCCAAGCAATATCATTCGTAAAGTGTTTGCATAAAAGCAATATTTCATAAAGAGTATGCATGTTTCTCACCCCAAAACAGTTATAAAACAGGTAAAATAGGGGTTATGAACTCACCTTGTTATGCAAAAATGTAAGACATCACAACTAACATCAAGTAATAAATGTGCACGGCTCCGACACGCAACCTAGATAAGTATGGTGTGGTTTTTAGTCTAACTCTTGCATTCAAGGCATTATTTGAAAGTTTATAAGTGTTTGCGTTTTTGAAATGTTTAAAGTTTAAAAGCAAAAGTTTCCATATATTTGGATCTTTAAAACACTTAAAGTTTGAAAACAAATATTTTAAATATTTGTTTTGTTACATTTCATATGAAGTTTCAATGAGTTATTTTGATTGTCGATAATAATCGAAAAGAGTAGTTGTGAAAATAACTCATACGTATTGGCTCTTGGAATAGATGGAGGAATAATGTATACGAAACTTTCGTATAAGAGTTGACTCGTATAGTGATTCAAGTATACTCACGCCAAATAAGGAATAGATGATCGACACAGTCGAGAAAAGTATTAACGAGTACTTGAGTCGAGAATGAATGACAAAAGAAGTAAAGGATATAGTGACAAAGACAAACGTCGATAGAGAAAGTCAATTAGTACGTTTCGGCGTTTACCCAATATTCCCAAATAGTTTGTATAAAACGTACATGTTTTATAAATAAATGTAAGTTTTAATTAATAATTCAAACTTCAAGAGTTTTACGATATTCTAGTGTATTGTTCATCATTTGATGAATTTAAAATAAAAGAGTTATTGAGAATAAAGTTTAAGTGTAGAAATTTTACAAAATTTCATCATGACCCCTTCATTTGTAGAACATTCTCAAGTCATTGCGACTTATTAAAACTCGTGTTGTAAAAACAATATTTCCCGACAAGTTTATAATTGGCAAATCGTTATTAGTTGAATAAGTGTTTATTGTATATTTTAGGTTTGTTACGAGTCTAATATATTGAATTCTTTACGAATCTAATATATTTTATCGTCTCAAGTCCAAAATTTCCAATAAATGCTAATACAACTATAAAACAATTGTCCAAATAATCCAAATCCAAATAGTTTTCGTCCAATAACATCCAAATCCAATGATCGTATTCAAGCATATGCTTTGATAAGTAGTTCCAAGTCAAAAAATATTTAATCCGTTAAGTATTGGAATGTAGGGAGATAAATAGTATATGCAAGTACAAAGTGTAGCAACACGTAATTTTTCATAAGGTAAAATAACTATTTTACCCTTTGACTTTTTAAAGTTGAACTTTGACTTTGACTTTTGACTATTTGACTTTTACTATTCATCCCGTAAAAAATTTTATTTTTATTTTACCATAATGACAAGATAAATAAAACTCGACAATTAGATCGACGGACGTCACGTTGAATCCATTCAGAACCAATTTCACAAAACCGTGACTGAGAATTACTTTAGGGTTTAAACGTCATTCGGGCATCCCAATATGTCCATAAAACATTAGAAATATGTAATTCTACCATTTTACGACAATTCCACAAATGTTGGAATTTTACGTTTTCCAGTTCTGCGTTTTACGCGATTTACGCGTTTTTTACCCGCGTTTCCAGCTCTAAACAGCGTTTAAGCAACCCGATAGAACTTACCACTCATTTTATATTTTTATATGGAGTATAATGATGAGTTTCATCATTCCTACAAGTTTCATATTTTTACGAAACCCGGTTTTACGTTTTATGGCTTAACAGCTTACGGTTGGCATTTAACGGAACCAAAACTCACTCCGTAAAACACTAGATAATAACATAAGTCTTGCACCTTCTCATGAGACTTCCATAAGAAGCTAACCAAGGTTACTTGGTGTGATCTAAGCCTAACTAAGCACAAGATTGCTACACATGGCAAAGCTTTGCATGTAAGCTTTGTTTAGTCAACATTAATAACCTCCTTTGACCAAGAAAGTCCCATATACCCCCCTCCTCCATTTGAACGTCTATCATCACACACACACTCTTCATTTGCTATTTTACTTCAAGTACTATCCAAAAGAACAAGATCCATATCAATTCCAAAGCTCTTGTTAAGTTTTGATTGATCCAAAGTCCTTGTTTCTTCCATCCTTTGGTGATCTTCCATCTACAAAAGAAGTGTTCTAGTAGAGACTTCAAGTGCCTTTGATGCGGGTTTTACTTACCAGGTTTTAATATTTATAAAGTCTCGTTATACCTATGGTCTACCCTAATGCACTAACGGGCAGTGTACCCGGTCGTGTGTAGTCTAGTATTCGGTAAAACTGAGGTCGTCCCAAGAGCTATGTGTGTTGGAATATTACTAAGTCTAGGTGTCACAATATTTAATAATGGTTTCGATAAGGAATTAATTATTAAACTACTAAAGCAGATAAAAGCAATTAAAGGTAAAAGATAAATCAATAGAGGATAGTGGTGCTAACCTAGTTATTCCTCGTAGCTAGTAATGTCTACATCTACTTACTTCTAATTACTTCAGGTGGGGTCAAAGTCGAGAGGACAGCATTTGGTCAATTCGCCCTAACCTATCAGCAACGATGCCACCACGGGATAAGTCGGTGTCCCTCATAAGCCCTGTTGTTCCGGTCCTAAGCAAGTCATTAAGTACGCTACATGCTAAATTTATAATAGTGAGTGCCAGGCGTTAGCACAAACACTCACCCCTTAATTCTTAAGTTCATCCAAACGGTAGGTGATTAGTTGGTCAAATCGCACAAGTAGAAAGGGTCGTCAGTTGGTCATATCTTACCCTTCCCGTCTTAGTCCGCTCACCTAGGGTCAGTTGATCATATCTCCTAGGCAATTGGCCTCTACCGCCATTCAAAACTACCGAAACAAGGGTAGCTACCAATAAACTATGCATGCATACACTTAGAAATAATTATACGAAAGTAATGTAAATGCAAACAAAACAATTAATGAATCATAACTAGGCCGGACAAGAGGTGCTTAGCCACTCATATTAACCATACAAATCAATTCAATATTCAAAGGTACGAAATACATGAATCGAAAGTAAAGAAAATATAAAATGCTAATGCTTATCGTAGGTGAGTGATTTCTCCATTGGAGACAGCTCCGTATGCTCCTCTAGACCTGCCTTTAGCTTTTTCCCACGTTCTCTAGTTGTTGTGTATGGAATGGGATGGTTAGAAATCTTTGGAATTAGTGGGGTATTTATAGGCGGATCGGGTTCTGGCGTAACTAATATAAGAGTTACGTCGTAGCCATCAATTCCTTCGTATTTTGCACTATATCTGCTAGTTACGGCGTAACCTTATTAGTGGTTACGCCGTAGTCTTCGATATACTTGGTTATGCCGTAGTTGATGAAATAGTTACGGCGTAGTTATCAGCGGCGTGGAACCTCGTTTGACCTAATATAGTGTGACAACCCGTACTTTCAGGTCATTTCTCGACACAATTTATGCCTCACTATTTCAACATTTATAGTAAACTTGGTTTACTTGTTTCAAATTCGCGTAACCTTAAAGGTTTAGCGGCGAATTCATGATCATATCATCCGCGTACATTTCATATGGACTAAGTTTAGTCTACATTTCATTGACATCATTTGCATCATGATAGTTTATTCATGACATTTCATTTCACATTTAACGCGTGAATTTTATATTAAATAAGCGTCATCGGCGTGAGTTATTATTTTGAACATTTAATCCATTACTTTCAAAAATGATCCGGCATATTTTATACTTACATCTAGTTTATAAAAACTATATTTTGAGTTTACCTAGTGTTTTAAATTTATTTGGTATATAAATCGTTAAAGTTATATTATTATGACGTTTTTCTTAAAAACTACACTATAATTTTATATCACTCAAATTTCACAAGGAATGTATTTTTACAATTTTTATTATCTCATTACATTCTATTTTGATCTATTAAAAAACCTACTTGTACCAAAAAGTTTTCATTTACCTTTACAAGTTACATTTCCTACACAATTACTTACACTTTCTTACAACTATTACAAGTAAATGTTATACACAACAAAAAAAAAATGTATTGGTGAAACATTGACCCTCAAAAACCGGCCCTAGGGGGGGGTTGCATTTAAGATAGTTGGTAAAATTTTCTCTTGGATATATAGATCTACACTCTAAGTAATATTTTCATTCATTCCAATAATTCAACATGTGTTAGTAAAGTCCTCTCTTCTCTTTGTTCTTCCATTCATAACCGGCCATATAAGTTTTTTTTCAAGAGATCATCAAGTTTCCAAGATCAAGTTATATACAATCTAGATAATACTCTTTATAGGTTTTGAAATAAAAACCAAGAGTGTTTAGGCTAAACCTTGGTTCTTATCACCTCATCATATTTACTTGTAAGCATATCATTTATATTTTTCATGTTTCCTTTTCATTTCATAAGTATCTCTTTATTTTTGGAGCAACATGCAAGACATATGTGATTTATACCATTTTACTTGATTTTTGGAGTTTTATATATATATGGTCATCCTATAAATATCCCCTTGGTACTTGTTGGTCTTGATGATGTCTAGGAACCCATGACACCCTAAGAAGGTGTATGGTAGGATTAGATTAGCTTTGGAGTTGATTTGAAGGGATTGGAATAAGTTTAGTATGAGAAAAACTATTTTCGACAAGTATTAAAAGTGGTCTGTCCTTATTTTTTTCTGGAAAATCCGACAGTTGGTACGAAACTTTGGCCTTGATATTTAGAAAATATACTTTAAAACGAATCCGTGGCCGCTTGAACGGATGAAAGCGGACTTATAACGAAGAAGTTATGGATTTTACAAGTTTGACGACGAAATATATTATTTTCAGAATTTTCAGCAAACTGTTTTTACATTGTTTGGGTCCAAAATGAGCCTTAAGCTTCACAAATTATTTCGACTTGTCAAAAATATATTAGTTTACTTTGATCTGAAGCTAAGGGCGTATTATCGTAGAAAGCGGTTTGAAGCGACAAAGATATGCACGTTTTCATAAACTTGCCGTAACTATTATTTTTAGAAAAACTATATTATTTTTTACGAGATAAGTGTTACGGTAACTAAAATCACCATATTTGACCCCTATTATCTTTATGTTAGAGACCTTTTGGAATGAAAACTCTGACTGAAACTTCTAGATTTCGATGCAAACTTTCCAAAACCGTCGAGTTAAGTTCTCTAACGATCGGCGTACACCGTTACTGCTAGTTTTCCAAAGCCATTTTTGTTAATTTCATGAAAATTCCGACGACATTGTGTTGCGACGAAAAGTGATAATTTCACCGTAAATCATTATAAAACCATTGTAGGATGACATTTTGACGTAAATACTTGTAAAGTGATTTTTTGATTGGTCAAGGCGTCAAGCGAGTATTTTTAACGATAAGTAATATTTTCAAAACTTCGCATAAAATGGTATAAATAACATAAGAAATGCATGCATAACATTACATTGCAACTCATTACATGTCATATCATTCATCATAGGTCAAGATTTGCGTATCACATTACATCTCGGTGTACTCACTTTTGTCTTAGCATCATTCCACCAAGTGAGTCTTCATAGCCCACTTTTAATTGTTTTATACTACTTTGGGGAGATACATGCTCAAACTGTTTTCATTTACTTTCACAAGTACTTTAACATTTAAGGATTACCGTGAGTTTAGTAGCCCTACTTTTACTTGTTTTCATAACCGTTTTGGGGGAGATACATGCTCAATGATTTTTATTACATTCGTGATTATTTGCAAACTACATGTTTATCTAAAGCTGAATGCTAGTCATCTGAGTAACATTATGGCCATACTTAGAATTTCTATATCATATATTCAATGGTCTACGGACTTGGTATATTCATTGGTCTAACGGTCTTGGTATATTCATTGGTCTAACGGACTTGGTATAATATTGATCTAACGGACTTGGTATCCGATTATGGACTAACGGTCTTGGAGCGATTTGAACATACACTATATACATTTCGGCAATGGGTTGTGAACACACAGGTTGCAAGTTTTGGATGGGCGGGACTTGGGCGAGTGGATTTACAATGCCTTTCTTTGCATAAACGATTCGATATATTGAGTCATGCACTATTTTGTGAATTCATTTGACGATTTCTGTTTGAACTTAAACTATGCATATTACAGCGGTGGGTTGTGAACACACGGGTTGCAAGTTTTGTATGGTAGGGACTTGGGCGAGTGGATTTACAATGCCTTTGCTACAAAATCGATTTTGATAGTCTTTACATTTCAACGATTTACAATGCCTTTCTTTGCATAAGCGATTTGAAAGGCTTTACATTTCAACACAAACTCTATGAACTCACTCAACCTTTGTGTTGACACTTTTAGCATGTTTTATCTCCGGTATCTAAGGCATTCACTTCATGGCATGCATTTGGACACATCATGGAGTCGCGATGACAACGCGTCTCACTTGGGTTTTACATACTTTAAAACATCGTTTAAATTGTAACAACTTATTTCCGCACAAGATGATTTTCAATTGGGACCTATTATTTTGTGAACTCTGATTGTTTTATTAAATCAAACGATGTATTTTCTAAACGACACTTTAGGTCGTTCAATATACTTGTGATTGTGATGCTATGACGGTCAATCCCGGAATTCCATTCATTTGCAAAGCAATTAAATTGGGGGTGTGATTGGCATGAGCTTGTTATAGAGAACTAGGTTGCATCATTGACCCTAGACTATAACTTCATCATCATAGCATCTCATCATTTCATCATAAGTGCATGTTCACTTTGCATACGATTTATACGTACATTTTCGAGTTATTTACTTTCATTTCATATCGATTGTCACATGGATGCCCTGTCATTCCCTATCACAATTTTACACGGTTGACTTAACACCAAACATCATATGAGTCGATTAGTCCAAGCATTGCATAGTTACTTCTAAATTATACATAGCCTGATCACCTATGTCTAATTCGGGAAGAATCATGCAATGAAGGGAGTAGTAGGCTTATATGTGTAAGCAATTCTAATGTCGAGCCAAATTTTCAAAGACTTTCTTCAAACCACTTGTTTCAGTTTGATCGCGTGGCAGTTCTTGTTTGATGAGTTGCAAAGATCGAGCTAGAAACAAGTTGTTACCTAAACCGATTTAGCCTAATCGTATGGCAGTTCTTGTTTGATGAGTTGTGGGATTAAGTAAAATCGGTTACCAAAAAGTCTTTTGAGGGTTTTGCTCGAGAATGGGAAGGCTTGCCTCATCAAACCCTAACCCGATAGACTAACACGAACTGAATTCAGGGACTGAATTCCTTTTTGAATGGTGAATGTGACAACCCGTACTTTCTGGTCATTTCTCGACACAATTTATGCCTCACTATTTCAACATTTATAGTAAACTTGGTTTACTTGTTTCAAATTTGCGTAACCTTAAAGGTTTAGCGCGTAATTCATGATCATATCATCACGTACATTTCATATGGACTAAGTTTAGTCTACATTTCATTGACATCATTTGCATCATGATAGTTTATTCATGACATTTCATTTCACATTTAACGCGTGAATTTTATATTAAATAAACGTCATCGCGTGAGTTATTATTTTGAACATTTAATCCATTACTTTCAAAAATGATCCCGGCATATTTTTATACTTACATCTAGTTTATAAAAACTATATTTTGAGTTTACCTAGTTTTTTAAATTTATTTGGTATATAAATCGTTAAAGTTATATTATTACGACGTTTTTCTTAAAAACTACACTATAATTTTTATATCACTCAAATTTCACAAGGAATGTATTTTTACAATTTTATTATCTCATTACATTCTATTTTGATCTATTAAAAACCTACTTGTACCAAAAAGTTTTCATTTACCTTTACAAGTTACATTTCCTACACAATTACTTACACTTTCTTACAACTATTACAAGTAAATGTTATACACAACAAAAAAAAATGTATTGGTGAAACATTGACCCTCAAAAACCGGCCCTAGGGGGGGGGTTGCATTTAAGATAGTTGGTAAAATTTTCTCTTGGATATATAGATCTACACTCTAAGTAATATTTTCATTCATTCCAATAATTCAACATGTGTTAGTAAAGTCCTCTCTTCTCTTTGTTCTTCCATTCATAACCGGCCATATAAGTTTTTTTCAAGAGATCATCAAGTTTCCAAGATCAAGTTATATACAATCTAGATAATACTCTTTATAGGTTTTGAAATAAAAACCAAGAGTGTTTAGGCTAAACCTTGGTTCTTATCACCTCATCATATTTACTTGTAAGCATATCATTTATATTTTTCATGTTTCCTTTTCATTTCATAAGTATCTCTTTATTTTTGGAGCAACATGCAAGACATATGTGATTTATACCATTTTACTTGATTTTTGGAGTTTTATATATATATGGTCATCCTATAAATATCCCCTTGGTACTTGTTGGTCTTGATGATGTCTAGGAACCCATGACACCCTAAGAAGGTGTATGGTAGGATTAGATTAGCTTTGGAGTTGATTTGAAGGGATTGGAATAAGTTTAGTACGAGAAAAACTATTTTCGACAAGTATTAAAAGTGGTCTGTCCTTATTTCATTTTTCTGGAAAATCCGACAGTTGGTACGAAACTTTGGCCTTGATATTTAGAAAATATACTTTAAAACGAATCCGTGGCCGCTTGAACGGATGAAAGCGGACTTATAACGAAGAAGTTATGGATTTTACAAGTTTGACGACGAAATATATTATTTTCTGAATTTTCAGCAAACTGTTTTTACATTGTTTGAGTCAAAAATGAGCCTTAAGCTTCACAAATTATTTCGACTTCTCAAAAATAGATTAGTTTACTTTGATCTGAAGCTAAGGGCGTATTATACGTAGAAAGCGGATTTGAAGCGACAAAGATATGCGTTTTCATAAACTTGCCGTAACTATTATTTTTAGAAAAACTATATTATTTTTACGAGATAAGTGTTACGGTAACTAAAATCACCATATTTAACCCCTAATATCTTTATGTTAGAGACCTTTTGGACGAAAACTCCTGAACTGAAACTTCTAGATTTCGATGCAAACTTTCCAAAACCGTCGAGTTCGTTCTCTAACGATCGACGTACACCGTTTTACGGCTAGTTTTCCAAAGCCATTTGTGTTAATTTCATGAAAATTCGGCGACATTGTGTTGCGACGAAAAGTGATAATTTCACCGTAAATCATTATAAAACCATTGTAGGATGACATTTTGACGTAAATACTTGTAAAGTGATTTTGATTGGTCAAGACGTCAAGCGAGTATTTTTCGACGATAAGTAATATTTTCAAAACTTCATAAATGGAATAAATAACATCTGAAATGCATGCATAACATTACATTGCAACTCATTACATGTCATATCATTCATCATAGGTCAAGATTTGCGTATCACATTACATCTCGGTGTACTCACTTTTGTCTTCGCATCATTCCACCAAGTGAGTCTTCATAGCCCCACTTTTAATTGTTTTTATACTACTTTTGGGGGAGATACATGCTCAAACTGTTTTCATTTACTTTCACAAGTACTTTAACATTTATGGATTACCGTGAGTTTCGTAGCCCCTACTTTTACTTGTTTTCATAACCGTTTTGGGGGAGATACATGCTCAATGATTTTTATTACATTCATGATTATTTGCAAACTACATGTTTATCTAAACTGAATGCTAGTCATACGAAGTAACATTATGGCCATACTTAGAATTTCTATATCATATATTCAATGGTCTAACGGACTTGGTATATTCATTGGTCTAACGGTCTTGGTATATTCATTGGTCTAACGGACTTGGTATAATATTGATCTAACGGACTTGGTATACGATTATGGACTAACGGTCTTGGAACGATTTGAACATACACTATATACATTTCGGCAATGGGTTGTGAACACACAGGTTGCAAGTTTTGTATGGGCGGGACTTGGAACTGAGTGGATTTACAATGCCTTTGCTGCATAAACGATTTCGATATATTGAGTCATGCACTATTTTGTGAATTCATTTGACGATTTCTGTTTGAACATAAACTATGCATATTCTGGCAGTGGGTTGTGAACACACAGGTTGCAAGTTTTGTATGGGCGGGACTTGGAACTGAGTGGATTTACAATGCCTTTGCTACAAAATCGATTTTGATAGTCTTTACATTTCAACGATTTACAATGCCTTTCTTTGCATAAGCGATTTCGAAAGGCTTTACATTTCAACACAAACTCTATGAACTCACTCAACCTTTGTGTTGACACTTTTAGCATGTTTTATCTCAGGTATCTAAGGCATTCACTTCATGGCATGCATTTGGACACATCATGGAGTCGCGATGACGACGCGTCTCACTTGGGTTTTACATACTTTAAAACATCGTTTAAATTGTAACAACTTATTTCCGCACAAGATGATTTTCAATTGGGACCTATTATTTTGTGAACTCTGATTGTTTTATTAAATCAAACGATGTATTTTCCAAACGACACTTTAGGTCGTTCAATATAACTGTGATTGTGATGCTATGACAGTCAATCCCCAGGAATTCCATTCCGCTGCAAAACAGGTAAATTGGGGGTGTGACATATAGTTACGTCGTAGCCTTTGGGAAGAGTTACGCCGTAACCTTCTGATGAGTTGGTATTACGAGTTGCGCTTTAATTCAGTAATGTGAGAGCGAGTTACGCCGTAACTTCTTCAAAGTCGACATACTATGATAGATCTTTTGATATTTCTCCAGTTCTGCGTCTCTTAAGCTCCAATGCTCGTAATTTTCCTGAAAGTGGAAAATAATGAAAAACAAGCGTAAATTCATATAAATGATATAAATTACAAGCATTATCAGAGGAAATTGACACTTAATATTTAGGACTATTTGATGTTATCAAATATCCCCCACTTGAACTCTACTTGCCCTCAAGTAGACCTTATTAGATAGATTCCTAAAAAGATATCGCCCAAAATCTGGAAAATATAAGTTTACAAATCCCTTATGCTAGAATAAAACAAAGCCGAACACCTCACGAAATGGGAGCGAAACACTCAAATCTCTCAACTATTCTAAGTGTCAATTTCGGGGTGATCACTCAATCGCACAGTCATAGCATGTATTCTATCATAAGCTTGGCGGTTACACAAATCTCCACCACTAGAGTTAAGAGCTAAACAATTCTCGAAGGCAATATGGGTAGACACGAAAAAGGTTAAGGGGTGACTCGTCATTACTAACATGTCATGGCGAAGTGGACAAAATCAATGATACATGACCAAATCCATGGCCAAGACACCAAAGATTGCTCGCTGCATCACTTAGACACGCTTCATGACTAAAGGGTAGGATAAGACATGGGATATCTAAATGGTGTAAAAAAAACAAGCAGGTAGTCTAAATCTATAACAAGTCATCACCACTTACCGTCCGCCCAAAGTTCAAGCTTCGAAGTCAAGAAATTGGATCATAAAATACTAGGTAGACGTGTCATTAGAGGACGTCGTGATGGGCACACTACCTTTTCTCCAACTGTTGGTATAATTACCAACTCCAATCTTCAAATGTGACCGAGGTGGCCTCCTCGATACTAAATCTATAAAGCTCATAACATAGTGCTCATAACATCGCACTTTACAATAACATAACAACTTTTTTTTTTTTCGAATCACTTTTTTTTTCAACATAACAATCATAACTAAACATAATATCCCCCCCACTTGAGATGAACAATGGGAATTTGGGGGGTCTTCAATGATCTTCAGGAATAAGTTGTCGATGAAAGTGTGATTTCCGAACCTTTCCTCTTGAACCTTGAACTTAGGCAAATGATGACTTCCCAATCACAAATAAAGACTACAGGGTAGGCTAAGGTGTATAGGTGTATCGAAACAATATATTAGGTTAACAAAATGAAAGGAATGGCTCAGATGGGTGTATCTAGGGGTATCTTGCACTAAAGGTGAGTGCAACAAAAGGGTTTCACATGGGGGTCAAAAAGTCGAGGTGACTAATCGATAGACACACAATGGTAGGCTATTAGGGTGATAATCCTATAATATTGCCTTCTAAAACTGAAAAGTCCAAATACATCGAGCTAACTCAACATACCTCGTCTATGGTCTCGAAATGATGCAAAGGCCAAGTTCTAAAGTTTACAAGCTATCGGCACACTCATAATTTGGTGGATTTGAGGTAAAATATTGGAAACGGATAAAGCTAATCTCACCATAATATATCAAGGGTTGTATGTGCTCGGCTAAGGTCTAATCTAGTTAGGTTAAGAAAAACATGTCAAAATTTTAAAAATGGCATAAGTTTTCAAAATAAACTAGAAAACGAGGGCGAAATAATCTTCAGGAGATAATTCTACTCCCGTCCCCCCACTTGAATTGTACAAAGTCCCTTTTGTACTAAACATTAAATAAAGGTGAAGAGAAAAGTAGAATTAGAGCGAGAACTTCCACGAAATTTGCTCCATAAAGAAAGAAGGCCCACGAAAAAGAGGCGTGCCTTATAAGCGTCATGAACAAACTTCAATCCATGAAATCACACTACCGACAAGCATAATTCTAAAAAGAAAAATAAAATGAAAAACAAACCTAACTCACTTTCGTAGGAATCACGGTTGCATTTAGCATATGCAACAAGCCTTTAAACCACTTGGTGTCCCAAGTGGACGAGTAAAGTCTCGTGAGGGTTTACAGGGAACACACCCACAAAGTTCATTTAAAATACTAAAACAAGGTTATTGTGTTTTAAAATGAAAGAATTAAAGCAGAGGAAGGTTACGTCGTAGCTCTTTGAGGGAGTTCGCGTGGCAGCAAAACCTGACATAAGGCTGCTGCGAAGCAAGTGGTTCTGGCGTAAACCAGAGCGGTATACGCGTGGTATCGTCTAAGATTCTGCGCAACAAGTTGGTTACGGAGTAATCACAAAGATGAGTTACGCCGTAACTATGGTTAGATCAGCAAACTGCAGCAGTAATTACTTCCTCGTTTCCTGCAAAAATGGTTAGAAAACACAAAATCCTAAAGAAATAGAAATAAAACAAAATAAAGGGATAATTTGGGTTGTCTCCCGAAAGAGCAGTTTTCTTTATTTACGAGTCTTTAAGTTAGACTGCTGGGCTCTATGGGGGCCTGGACTTTCCCGACTTCTTCAATGTCTTTCATTAGGTTATGCCTTACCCAAGAGACATTCGTGATAGTCTGGGAGGTATTCGTTAGTTTCAATCTTCCTGATTTTGCAAAATTTTTCCTCCGGTCCCAAGTGGTAGCGAGTGAACTCATATTTTTTGACAATAATTGGTGGAGGTCTCTTAAACGGGATGCCAATAAGTTTGCATCTTCTTTTCTCGTGTACTTCATCATCTGGGTCAATGAAACCGTCTTCACCTTGTAACTCGAGGTAATCAAAATCATCGTCGTCGGAATCGGTATCTTTAAGTTGGTCATCGTTAGGTGAATTTTCTACGAGTATTTGCTTGCATTCTTCTTTTTGTTTCTTAGATGAGTCCTTGGTGTCATCTTCTGATTTTCCATAAGGAATTTTGTCGTTAGGTTGATCTTTACTCATACATCAATTCGGATTTTCTCCTTAGTTAGCGTCAATTTTTCCGTATTTGATTCGACCCGATCGTCGAATCCGAGATCATCTGGCCAAGGCAATTACGGTCGATTACGAATCATTATCGAAGTCCATAGGAACTTCGTCTTCCCAGCTCTCTCAATGTTGCTTCCCCCATCACATTCATACTCAAAAGGGTTGCAGGAAGCCCAAACATTTCTGTCAGCGGTTTTAATTTGTTCACACCAATGATTTTGAGTTCCTTCGTAATTGTCATTTTCAGAAGGAATATCATCGAGGGGCTTAATGGGTTTTCCTTGAAGAATATGTTTTCATATTTGAGTTCAATTTCTAAACAAGACCGAATTAATTATTGCGTCCCGAATCTTCTTGAATACCAATCTCTAAATGCCAGATCTCCAAAATCAATGTTATGCCTCCACGATTCATGTGGGCATATCCAAACTTTGTTCTTCACATTACCTCCTTCGTTGCAATACTCATGAAAAGGGTTACACGTTGGCCAAGCGTGAGTAATCTTATCTTCCGTGACGAGTAAGGGTTTGCAGTAATGCTTGATAGGTGGTCCTTCCACTTCGTTAATCGAGAATTTGGCTAACCTTTCTTCGTCGTTAAGTGTAGTCCACAAGTATTTGTCATCATTTACCCTCTCTTTATCAACTCCTCCATCGCAGGTTTTCTAAGGGTCACAAGAGGCCCATACACTGTAGCATTCTCCATTGTCAATTGCCATAGCCTTACACCAATGATTCCTCCTTTTAGAGTTGTCGACCTTGGTACCCATGTCATTGCTTGAATTCTGGTTACGCCGTAACTCTGAGATGTGATTACGGCGTAACTCACTTTCGCCTTGATATTAGACTCATCGGAGGACTTGTCATTTTAGAAAATCTGACCTTACATATTGTAGATTTGTTCTTTTGTTCCTCATTTCTTCTTTGTACCTCGTCGCCAAGCTTTCCAATCAAAGTTTCCAAGTTTTTTAGTGATATGTCATGAGAAGAAAGGCTCTTGTTTGTATTATCTTGGAAATTTTTCAGCCATTCCTCTTGCTCCTTTTACCTCTTGGTAGCATCCACAAGGTACTTGTTAATAATTTCCTCCAAGTTAGCTCTTCTTTCATTATGCTCATAATACGGTGGGGGTCCTCCACGATACCTATTACGATTATTCCCGTAGAAAGGCCAATTCTCTCCATATTTAGCTTCCTCGATCGTATCTTCTTTGTCAATTTTAGGACAATTCTTAGTCGGATGTCCCCACACGGTTTTGCGACCGACTTGGATGGCATGAATAGTTTCTCTGATTTTTAGCATATCTCGACCGAGATTCTCAAGCTTGTTGGTTATTGCTGCAATTCCATCGAAACTCCCGCCTTGGTTTCTTTTACTTCCTCCGTCGTGCCATTTTTTAGAGTGATCACCATTTTTGAATGGCTTCAATATAAGAATAGGAGTTATGTTTGGAATAGGTCCTTGATAGTCCAGCATCTGTCTCGTGGTTACGTTGATTCCTTTATAGAAGATGTTGACCTTTTGCTGGTTGTTCAGATCATGTGTAGGACATTTGTAAAGGAGATCGTTGTATCTATCCCAAGCTTGATACAATGTTTCATCACCTTCTTGTTTAAAATTATGGATCTCCAAAAGCTGGTTAGAAATCTTCGATGGCGGACAATATCTCTGAATAAAGTGCTTCTTAAGTAGAGCCTGATATGTGCTAAAACACATATCTTTTGATTATCAAAACTGACCCAAATTAACCAAGAAAGAGCCGTTAATTCTTAATATTTGCGTGTTTCTTGAGTTTTTGCTTGTGCAGGTATGGATATGATGAAACAGACAAAAAGAAGTCAAAACCAAAGAAAACCGAGCACGAGAGATTAAGAGAGCTAAAGCTGAGCCGGAAGGTCAGAAATAAGCATCTGTGAAGAATTTTATGCTCAGAGGATGATATTTGAAAGATATAATCAAGTTTGAAGAATTGTCAAAATAGTCCACTGAACTTTCGGTTATTGGCGGAATATACCCTCAAGTTTTAGAATTTACAAATTCAGCCCTTGTATTATTTGAAGATTGGCAAAGTTAGTCCTTGATCAAATTTTTAGATTTACAAGATTGGTCCCTGGATTTTCAGCATGTACACTAATAGTCCTTGAAACACATTTTGGGTCCAAAGTATATCCTAAATCTAAATCCAATGACTAGCCCAAATCCAAGCCCAAGTTAATAACCGGTCGGCCAAAACCCACGGATCCCCAACCCGTGACCTTAATAGCTATACCGAATATCCTTACCACATTGCGGTCAAAGCGGTCAACCAAAACCAAATTAATATAAAAAACTCTCGCTAAATTTCCCCCAAATCCAAAACCCATCCCGGTGATGAACCTAAATACCCCTACCATCAATTAGTCAATTCCACTATAATTAAGGGTACTTCGTACTTTCGTCGACACCCATGACACCACGGATGCCAGCGGCAATCAGGTGTGTCATCTATCAAAATACTCTCACGATTGGTGAAGCTACGTGGAGATCACAATCCAAGGGTCGTGATGAAAGGATGATAGCTGGGATTTGATCAAAGAGTTGATATCTATCCAGAGAAAGCACAAATACAACTTCTGGATCCTTCTAAGAGGCTTGAGCTCAAGTATATAAACCCCCTTCATTCACAAGTTGTAGACACTTTTCATTTTTCAGTAGCATAGTATTAGTTTTAATTTCATTTTAATGTTTTCAAGTAGTTTATAAGCTTTTGTAATCTCTCTTTGTAATCACAATTTTCAAGTTAATGAAATTCAGTTTTTATGCTCAAATCATTGTTTAGCTCTTAATTGTTACTTATATTTGCTTATTAGAGTTGTCTTATTCATAATTACCTTATTTCAAAGATATCTCAGCTTTTTCTCATCTTAATAAAAAAATATAAAAAAAATCAGAAAAATATTTGAAAAATAATATAAAAAATACTTTAAATCTTCTTATAAGCTTCTATTAAGCTTGCTACTGTTTTTATATTCCTTTTTAAGCTTCCTTATAGCTTATTAAAGGTGTACATCTGTTTAACTTTACATTCACAATCAAATCTCAAAATCAGTTCAAATTCAGACAAATCAGATTCTGAAATTTTGGTCAAAAGTCAGAAGCTGCTGAAAGTAGTCTGGATTACTGTAATGGTGATGAATTTGGGTTGATATGGATGTGATTTGGGTTGAATTCAGTTTAGGTTAGTGGCTATTTGATCTCTTTGTGCAAGCCATAGTGGCTAGGACAACTTGTAAGTCCAAATTCTATTTTATGCTTAAATTTGTAGTTAAATCAGTTAAAACTGCTTTTATTGTGTTTAGTCCAGTATATTTAGTGATAATATAGCTTATTTGATTGTTAGTAATCTTAATGTTAGCTTAATTCTTCACCTGCACTAATTTAGTACTTATCTGCATAAATAGGTTTGTTGGAATTTTGTGCTTATTGATTGTACTATTAAGATCATATAAGGTGTAATATGAGTAATTGAATCGGTTAGTGGAATTACTAGGTGCGAATTTGAGTGTGATATAGATAAATTGCAAGCAGTTTTGAAAAGAGTGTTTGGATCGGTTTATGATTACGAGTTAGAGGAAGGATTAGAGGTTAAATGTTGTTGCATTAGTCTCTCTTAGGAAATTTTGAGTCACATAAGTCATTAAATTGCATTTAGGATAAACTAAAGTCAAAATTCATCTTAAACTGCTCTCAATTTCATTTCTGTTGAAATCAGTTAGTTAGAACCCTGCATATAGGGTTAAAAACAATAGATCTAGCTTGCTGTCATCATAATTAGGCTTAAAACATCATAATCAGTTCATCATTTTGAATCAAAATTCATTTTAGTCAAACATTTCACAATTTGTGTCTAAAAGTCAAAACAGAAAATCTGGTTTTTACCAAAATTTGTAGATTTTTCACACACTCAATTCTGGTTCAAAATATTTGCAAATTTGGGATAAGTAAGTTCAATTGGTCTATTGTTGAATTATGAATTTTGTGGAATTTTTGGGAATCATTATAAGCACTAAATAAGCAGATCAATAAGCCTCATTTGCCTGTTCACACTCGGCTAATCGAGTGTGAACAGTAACTTCAGACCTTGTGCGGGTCTTGTTTTTGATCACTAGGGTCTGAAACTTGGTCCACTTGTTACTTAGCTGGTGATCTTGAGTTCTCAACTTTTGGTTTTCAGTTTGGTTCACTAAATAAGCTGTGGTTTTAGCTTAAAGTTGGTAGGAAAAGCTGTTTTCAACTTAGTAATCAATTAAGTCATTTTAGTTTAGCTTGCACTCTAGAGGATTAGATCAGTTGCAATAGGTTATTTTATAGTTGTTTGAGCATATTTTAGCTTCTGAGATCAATTGGTGCCTTCTAGAGCTTTTTAGCTTATTCTAAGTGCTTATTCTCAAACAGTTTACACTAAAGCTTCATTTTCTTGTGCACCTGCATCACTTCTCTTATTTTTCATAGATTTAGCATAATATTTTAGATTTTTCATGAATTTTTCATAATTTTTAGTTACTGTTTACTATTTTTCTTGATTTAAATAAGTTTTTAATAGAGGCATAGCAGATCCACCACGACCGACACGAACACGAACTGTTAAGACGGACTGTTAAGGTCGAACACGAACACGACACGATAACAAATCGTGTCATTTTTTTCGAACACGAACACGACACGAATATTAACAGGTTACACGACACGAACCTGTTAAGGGACCTGTTAACAAAAATACTAAATTTATACCAAATACATAACGAAACAATACGTGCACTTTCCATATCTAATGCCCAAAAGGTGAGCCAAAACAAAGCGTTAACATATTGGTTAATAAGTTACAGGTACAAAGCAACATTATTGGATTTTAGAGTACAAAGCAACATTATTCAAAGACATTTTTCTCGGGTTCTTCCTTCTCGGGTTGTTCCTTCTTGGATCCCCTCTTCAAGCGTTGGCTGAGTTTGAAGCATCCGATTCAACACTAACATCAAGCAACATTATATCTTGATTGAGGCGACATTGCTATCGATTGTGCTTGTCACGATCAGACTTCTCTGGCTAGCATCTTCTTCTAAATGCGTAACCTTTTCCGTGCTAGACACAGTTTCCACACTCGGGGTTTCAGATTTTACGAGTGTTAGAGAATCAAGCTTCTCTTGTAAACACACCGACTCCTTTGCAATGATTTCCTAGTGTCCCGTACAAGCTGGATGCGGACCACGATAAGTAACATATCGAAGGCGAGTATTAGAAACCTTTAATAATCATATGCAATCTAAAGATGACTACGCGGTATTGAAACATTTAATATACCAAGTATCAGATGGAAAGAAACCAACATAGAACTTTAACGACAAAACTAAACAAGTTTAGTCTTAAACCCAAAAATATTAATAATAAACTAAGAAAAACGGACATAAGCTAGTCTAAAATATTAATAATAAACACTGATAAGTTATAACAATCTAAACTTACTTAATACACTAAATAGGCATCTAATGAATCCAAATAAGCTAACTTAAAACTTGAATAGCACTTGAGAATTAAGCGACTGTGTTCTTTGAATTGAAGCAGACACAGTGCTAAGGGCACTTTTGAGCTTGTTTGGAATAAGCTGTAGAGGAGATCAGCCCTCAAGCTTCTGGGAACTTGGAGTCCACCTGGCTAGCCATCTTTTGCCCCTATGGCAGGCCATGATAAGTTTACTGACTTATAAATAAAGCTGAGAAAAGGCTGCTGAAGAGCAGGGCATAAACAGTCCTATAGGGGCTACTTCAAGAGCAAAATAAGCTACTACTAAAAATTATAAAAAATACTATTAACTAGCTAACCTACTGAATAAGATGCATGCAAAATTTCAGATTACAAGTCCTAATAAATAGCAAATTAAAAATCAAAAAGTGAAGCCACTTGGAGCACTTTGGTGACTGAGACAGAAATAAAAATGGACAAATGGCAGATTTTGAGTGCAATTTTAGCTAAGGTAAAGTGATCCTAAGTGCAAGTAAACTACTTACATATTAAGGTAGGTGTGTAGAGATATAAGAAAAACAAGTTTGGACAATTTTTGATGAGAAATAAGCTAAAAAAAAGGGCTGAACAACAGACTATAGGCTGCTGCAGTGAAGCGAGACAGAAAGGACAAAACTTTTTTTTTGTTATCAAAACTTGTACAAAACTTAAGATATCAGTTTGAATCTTGTAAAAACTAAATAAAAGCTTTAAAATGAGATTGACTTTGAAAGTCAAGAGGGTAAAAACAACTTTTAGTACCCAAAACAAGTTTATACCAAGCAACATTATATCTTCAGTGAGCTGATGCAATACATTTCTGTAACAGATTGAAAAAAAGCTGAACATTTTTTTAAACGCAACTTTCAAACATGAGATAAACAAACAACAATAGTCTATCTCAACTATTTTTTTTTTTCTTTCTATATAGATCAGTAGTCTATTTTAAACTTTATAATTATTAACACAATCATTCACAGCTAATAGTCCCTAATAACAACATATGGTCACTAAATAAATAAGATATTAAAAATGAAATATAATAAAGTGGTTTAATAGATCTGATTGATATAATGAGATGAATACCTTAAGACGATAACGGAGAAGACATTGATGGATGGAATATTCTGGTACCGGGTTAATCGCCGTTGATAGATAGAAAAAGTAGAAAGAAGAAAAAGTAGGAAAGTGTTTTAGGATATTGGTGATTTGGTGTTTTAGGATTGCTCGTCTCTGTGATATTGGTGTTTTAGGATTGGAGGCGCCAGAGAAAAGAGGAAGTATTGTAGGGTTTATTTTTCTAACATATATATATATATATAACGTCTCTTAACATGTCTCTTAACCTGTTAAGACACGAAACCTGTTAATTTTATTCGTGTCTTAACAGGTCCGGACCTGTTAAGACACGAAACCTATTAAGACCTGACACGAAACCTGTTAAGAGCAGGTCGTGTCGTGTCGTGTTAACAGGTCCGTGTTAGAAATTGCCGGCTCTAATTTTTAAGGCTTTTTAAGTACTTTTTAATACAATTAAATCATAAAAGCTTCAAAAAAATAATTTTTCAATTTTCCTAGATTAAGAAAATTATAAAAAGCCAAAAAAATATTTTTCCAGATTTTTCCTAGTTTAATTTGTAATTTTTAGCATTTAAATTAGTTTAAAATTAGTTTTTAATTCAAATAAATTCGAGAAAAATCATAAAAATTAGTTTTAATTCTTAGTTAATTTTCTAATATCATTTTTAGTTAGAAAGTAATTTTAGATCATTTTTAGGACTTAGAATAGACGTAGTTGCATTTTATTTTCGTTTCATTTAATACGTTTTAGTTTATATTCGCGTATTTAGGATTTCCCATAGTATAATTTCCCTTAATTGTTTCCCCATTCCCCGTAGTTTTAATAAATTCAAAAATCCAAAACATCGAGCATTTTAATAACGAACCAATAACGACGTTGCCCATTTACACCTCGTTGGGAAAGCGACTTCGGATTTCTAATCAGTATCACTATCACTCACGGGTTTTGATTCATTATCCTTTTTCCTAAGGGGATTTTAAATCATTCCTTGTGGTTATTTTTGATATCGATATTGTGGTTTTAACCATACACACACACCCCTAAACCTCATCGAATCTGACCCCAAGTATTAATTGCCCCGGCGGGCAATCTTTCGATCCATCTTCTGGCAGCTCCAGTAAGAGTCATGGGGAATACCCTTAGCATAACAGCATCATGAGACACACCCAGAATGTTGAAAAGGCTAGCGATGTATAGGACATTTTCAACGTGCTCATATGCATCTTCGTCCCTGTTTCCTGAAAAAGGGTTAGCACGAAGCTCCCTCATAAATTGGCCTTTGATTTCGAAACGGACATCCGCTCCAATTACCGGACCCTTGTTCTGCTCTTGTCAACGCCAAATATTCCTCAAGAGTGAGGTCATCGATGTTAACAACTTCCATGGTACCTGAAAACTCAAATAATGATCGTGAGAATTATAGAAAAGTTTAAAACGAAAATGAAAGACTTAATATCAATCATAATATAACTCTCCGTGGCCAAAAACTTGATGCAGATTTTACTGACCAGGTTTTAATATTTATAAAGTCTTGTTATACCTATGGTCTACCCTAATGCACTAAAGAGCAGTGTACCCGATCGTGTGTAGTGTAGTATTCGGTAAAACCGATGTCGTCCCAAGAGCTATGTGTGTTGGATTATTGCTAAGTTTAGGTGTCACAATATTTAATAATGGCTTCGATAAGGAATTAATTATTAAACTACTAAAGCTAGTAAAAGCAATTAAAGATAAAGGATAAATCAATAGAGGATAGTGGTGCTAACCTAGTTATTCCTTCTAGCTAGTAATGTCTACATCTACTTACTTCCAATTACTTCAGGTGGGGTCAAAGTCGAGAGGACAGCATTTGGTCAATTCGCCCTAACCTATCAGCAAAGATGCCACCACAGGAGAAGTCAGGTGTCCCTTCATAAGTCCTGTTGTTCCTGGTCCCTAAGCCAAGTCATTAAGTACCGCTACATGCTAGATTTATAATAGTGAGTGTCCGGGCGTTAGCAACTTAAACACTTACCCCCTAATTCTTAAGTTCATCCAAACGGTAGGTGATCAGTTGGTCAAATCGCACAAGTAGAAATGGTCGTCTGTTGGTCATATCTTACCCTTCCCGTCTCAGTCCGCTCACCTAGGGTCAGTTGGTCATATCTCCTAGGCAATTGGCCTCTACCGCCATTCAAAACTACCAAAACAAGGGTAGCTACCAATAAACTATGCATGCATACACTTAGAAATAATTATACGAAAGTAATGTAAATGCAAACAAAACAATTAAGGAATCATAACTAGGCCAGCACCAAGAGGTGCTTAGCCGCTCATATTAACCATACAAATCAATTCAATATTCAAAGGTACGAAATACATGAATCGAAAGTGTGGAAAACTAGAAGGGGGGGTTGAATAGTTTTGCCGATTTTAAGTTGATTTCAAAAACTTTTAGATTCGATATTATGTGAAATCGTATGGATGTTGAGAGCGTATAGATCTAATGATAATGCAAGCAAATAGATAAAGTTAAGGGATAGAAATGACACAACCGATTTATAGTGGTTCGGCTACAAGGTCACCTTCCTTGCCCTACTCCACTCCCCGAGTCACCTACTCGAGAGTTCAAGCACTATGTCAACAAACTCCTTCACTCGGCGGAGAAGCCTTCACAACGTTGCTTACACTTTTTCCAGTACAAAGCTAGATACCGAGTACGTAGCACGGTGGACCAAACCAACACAACTATTACACAACAAATATGTGAAATATCAAATACAAGATCTTTGTTACAGAAATCTTGTGGGTGACAAATCAATCAAGGACCCCTTGCTTGGATGACTTGTAGAATGCTCGTGATCTCGCCTTATAGAAGGACCTATATGAGGATCACAAATAGAAAGAAAGAAGAACAACTCTCTAGATCAAGTGATCTATATGTTAGAAGAGAATGAGAGTGTATGAGAGATTTAGTAAGAAAAGGGTGAGTTAGAATGAAGAAATGGCTCTCTATTTATAGGCAAATTTCTCCTCTGTTCCACGGATCCCACGGATCCCTTCCACTTGGGATCCGACTAGTGTAATCCTAGGGATCCGTGAGTACGGCTCCTCTTTGCCCATGGGTTTTTTGGTTATGGGTCATGGGTTATGGGTTGGTCCATGGGTTTTCTCTAGATTCAATGTATCTAAGTATACATTGTATCAAGTTTTCTTTGGTATGGGTTTAAGATCCATGGGTTATGGTCCATGGGTTATAGTTTTTACCCATTCTAATAAACTATTACAACAAATGCTTAATTATTACATTTTTGTATTTAAATGGCTATATGTAAATGCTTTACAAAAATAACATGTATCCTTATAATTTTACTTAAGATAACATTACATTTGTTATCAACAAAACACAAAGAGATCGCAAAATATTAATAAACGTTTTTACGGTTTATTTGTATTAACAGAAAGTAAAGAAAAGATAAAATGCTAATGCTTATCGTAGGTGAGTGATTTCTCCCTTGGAGATAGCTCCGTATGCTCCTCTAGACCTGCCTTTAGCTTTTTCCCACGTTCTCTGGTTGTGTGTGGAATGGGATGGTTAGAAATCTTTGGAATTAGTGGGGTATCTATAGGCGGATGCGGGTTACGGCGTAACTAATATAAGAGTTACGCCGTAACCATCAATTCCTTCGTATTTTGCATTAGATCTGCTTGTTACGGCGTAACCTTATTGAGTGGTTCTGACGTAGTCTTCAATATACTTGGTTACGCCGTAGTTGATGAAATAGTTACGGCGTAGTTATCAGCGGCGTGGAACCTCATTTGACCTAATATAGTTACGTCGTAGCCTTTGGGAAGAGTTATGCCGTAACCTTCTGATGAGTTGGTATTCTGAGTCACGCTTTAGTTACGGCGTAATGTGAGAGACGAGTTACGCCGTAACTTCTTCAAAGTCAGCATACTATGATAGATCTTTTGATATTTCTCTAGTTCCGCGTCTCTTAAGCTCCAATGCTCGTAATTTTCCTAAAAGTGGAAAACAATGGAAAACAAGCGTAAATCCATATAAATGATATAAATTACAAGCATTATCAGTGGAAATTGACACTTAATATTCATGACTATTTGATGTTATCAGCCTTCTCAAGTAGTCACAAGTTGGTATCAAGAGCTTGAAGAAGTTGTAAAGCTTTATCAATTAAAGTCCTAATCCTTACTAGTTACTCCTTTCTTTAGAAAGCCAAAAGTTGTAAGCAACTCATCACCACCACCACTCCATTGTCTCATGTTTATTATTACTAATCTTGTCAAATACATGCTATATATATGGTTACTATGTTGATTCATGATGTACATATACTCAAACATATGTTTTAATTCACATATTGTCATAAAATTAACACACTAGTAAACCAGTCATATTCTACATATTTGAAGCCATTTAAAACAACTATATATGGACTTAGTAACTTACATACTACTGTATACAAAATAAAAAGGTAAACATAGCAACTTGAATCACCCGAAATGGACAAACGAGTCAAAAGTTATGGTAAAAAGAAGTTAACAAATCCTAGAAATGACCAATTTGATTATTGCTGAATCTGTTTTAAAATAAGTGGTATTTCTAGTCCGAATTATCAAAAACTTAAAGCATGAAAGTTGTCCGGAACGATGTTTTACGTCTACCTCAAGGGAACTTGGCCTAAAAAGACCAAATGATATCATTTACTGCCTAATAATTATCGGCAAAAATTGGATTTTCACAAGTTAAAATATAAAAACCATGTCATTTTCATAACTAGTTACATATTAAATTTTTACTAAAATTTCATTCTTGACTATATTAATAAATTGTGATCACTAGTAAACTATGATAACTTGTAAAAACTAGATGTTTATTTAAAACATAATAAAACTTTATAATATAATAATCTCCACTCAAACATATATTTTATCTACTAAGTGCTACAATACTAGGGGGCTTCATGTGAGGGGTTTCATTTGGGTAAAACGTATCGACGAGTTGCTGGATTTACGATTTAAAGTGTCCTAGCTCCCCGAACGTTTACTACATGGCCTCTGAATTATGATGGCCCGAACGATAGTACGATATCTATAAACTAAATACGTTTTCACATATTAAAACTGTTACTATAAACATCAAACTATAAATAACTACGTCATGATTAACATAGAGACGTATATAGGATGGTTTATGTTTTCCTAAACATTATTCCAAACCTAAGTCGCAACATTCCATTTTAGGTTGCACATAGAGGTTTCCCGGCTTATCCATCATATTCGTAAAAGCACTAATCATCATCAAACTCACGGTGAGTTCATAGCCCCACTTTCTATTACTTAATTGTTTTACAAACCCTTGGGGGAAATACATGCTTTATTTTAAATCGAACACATTGCTTTCAAACTATATGCTTATCTAAATGTATTGTTTGCACTAAGTACCACTATTGCCAATCTTAAGTCCCTATTATCATGAACCATTAATCACGAGTGAAGTGAACGCGAATAATGTGGATAGGCCTATCGGGATTGACGAATCCCGTTTGTTTAACCAAGTCCGGTAAACAAACGTACTATATTTGAAGATCCATAGGTTAATTGGCAAATTACCTATTAGGGCAACTGTTACTATTATATCAATTTCTATTGACAAGCTGTTAACGTTTAGGTGTCATGAGCTTAGTGCAATAATATCTGTTTTGTTTTCAATATTATGGGTGTATAACAACGTAACCCACACAAACATTATGTGTTCAACTGATTTCCTAAACTCTATGAATTTCACTCAACCTTTGTGTTGACAGTTTTAAGCATGTATTTCAGGTCCATATTGTACGAGGCTGGCACGGAGAAGCACGGATACTCAAGAAGGCTATAAATTTTATTATCACTCGAAAACCCATTTAATGTATTTTGTAAACTTGGAACCATTTGGGACCTCATTTTGTAAACTCTGATATTTATATAAATTGAATGATAAATCCTTTTTAAAACGACTCCTTTAGAGATCGTTTTCTATTATTATGACTGTTGTGCCATGAAGTAACACCCAGTTTGAATTCCGCCGCGAAATTGGGGGTGTTACACAAAGTGTCTAAGAGAATATTTAGAGAATGTTTAGGATAAGATTTATAGAGATTTGAAAGATTTATTTGTTAAAGGGTTGGTTTGGTAATAAGAAAATAATCAAATGATTGTTTATGAGATAATCATATTGTCATTAAGAAAGAAAAGAATAGACAATGATGATTATGGGTTGTATGTGTCGGGTAAGAAAATCAAATGATACCCAAGCTCCCAAATAACACAACGTCAAGTGTTCATAATATCATAACTCGTTTTTTCCACAGCTTGACGTAATCAATAATCATCTTGATGCAAATAAGGTAAGTGCTTTGCATCATATTAAAGCATATCCCATAACGGGAAATGATGCATTTACGCAAAGAGACCTTTGACTTAGTTTGATCAATAAGGGAGTAAAACCCGTTACGTGATTAGAAAAGCGTAAACACGAATTATAGTCATATGACTACTTTCCCTTGATGTCATATGAAAGATATGAGTCTCCTAGGTTTAGAAAAGCATTGGCTAAACGTGTTTGATAAAATATTTGAGTTGGCATTTTTTTTCAAAAGTGAGAGGTTGTGATTTTGAATCCTCTAATTCTAAAACTCGTTTCTTGTGTTCCCAATGAAGCACATATCATATTCATACTTGTATTGAAAGAACCACATTTGTCGGGTAATGGGAAAGCTGACTTTCAAAAACTAACCCGAACCAAACAGTTCCTGGCGTGTTGCCTGAGTGTCGGAGCGCCAAAACGCGTCAGAAGCAGCTACGGTTTTGTTTGGTTTTTGGCTAAGGTTTTTGATTTTATGTGTTGCGAAGGTTTATTTGTCATCATTAAAACAAAAGAAGACCCAAGCAATGTTGTCCTAACATAGGGGTAACTATGTAATGGAATGAAATAAATAAATGAAATACGTCTATAACCACTAATACCTTTACATATTCCATTACAAAACTCAAAACAAACAACAATTTTCCACTCCATCGTAATGATTTATTCCATTGCAATTTCAATTCATGCATACCAAACATTACTAAAAGCAAACTATAGTTCTTCATTCCATTGTAATGATGTGTTCCATTATGACTCTCATTTTCACCTACCAAACACCACGTAAGTGTTCAAAATCATGTAGCATTTATAAGGAGATTTAACGTTATGTTTTCTAGTAATGACGTTTTAATGCTACTGGAAGAAATGTTTATCATTAACATTTAACGTTTACATCATTCTAGATTTATAATAACTAGTAGTGTTGCAAAAAGAAAAAGCTTACAAGGCCGATTAATCGCGGCTTAAGCGCTACTGGACCACCAACATTTTCGATTTGTGTAAAATGGTCAACCATAGTCAAACTTGTCGAAAATACCCAAACCTTACTGTAAACTAGTTTTAATCACTTATAGTCGGTGTTTATACCTGTTACAAGATGGTTGTTTAAGAAAAATCTTATTGGGAATACCCAAAACTCGTCGGAAATAGCCAAAACTTGTCGGAAATGTCAATTTGATTAATCGCCGATTAATCCCGGCTAGACTGTTTTACAAGCTACAAGAGGGTCGACCTTCCGACTACCGATTCACGATTTTATAAAACAAATCTAAACCTTGATTACTATTACAACTACGGCGTCAAACACTTTTATAAAACAAATAACTACGTCGAGTTTTGTCTAATATACCATATATGCGTAAAATGGTAATGGCAAATAACTTATAATGTTTCTTTTTATTTGACGATTTCAAGCATTGACTTACTTTCGCATTGATCTTTAATGCAACATAGGGCGTGTTTGGTATAAGTGGTAGTTGTGAGCATTAGCTATTTTTTATAAAACAATTTAGTAACATAGTTGTAGATTTAATTATAATGTGTAAAACAACTCCAAAATGCTCAACACTCCTAAATACTACTCATGGAGCGTTGGAAAAGGAGCATCCGAAAAAAATATAAAGCTACTTGTTGCTTGTCAAACGAGCATTAAAAAATCACAACGTTCACCACTGCTAAATACTCTTAAACACTCTGCGCCAAACAAACATTATGACTAAAGTTAGATTAAAGTATATTTGGCAAATCAAGCTATAAATTGATACGCTATATTTTCAAGTTTTTTAACGCTCTAAATTGATACGCTACTAAAAGAATAATTTAGCATCAACGTACGTTATTATACATTTTATAATTGCATATCTAGTTACGTTAGCAAATATTGTGTAATAGGGAAATTGCTACTTTTCAAGTCTACTACTACAAATACTTCTTGCAACTAGTACTAATTTATTAAAAGAAAAATACTGCTCAAATTTGTTGGGTTTTGTACTTTTGTATGTTAGGGGCTAAAATTTGGAAGTTTTCGATTTTGGACTTTTAGTACTCCTAAGAAATTGGGAGAACACTACGGTAGGGGTGTTGATAGGTTTGGTTAGTTCGGCTAAAAAAAATTCGGTCAACTCGAAAGTCGAACCAAACCGAACTAGAATTCAATCAAACCGAACCGAAAATCGAATTTGAATTCGGTTCGTTTTTGGGGTTGACCCGAGTAACCCGAATTTCATTATTTATTTTTAAAAAACTAATAATTACATAGATATTTAGCATATATATATATATATATATATATATATATATATATATATATATATACACACACACATATATATATATATTTCAAGTTTAAAAAATGTTTTTTATAATAAAATAACATTTTAATAGAATTTATATATATAAATATATAAAAAAATATATTTATATAAATTCGGTTTTCGGTTCACACTGCCAAATTCATATCCAACCCGAGAACCGAATTAGTAGTTCGGTTCGGTTGTTTTCGGTTTGCTTAGGTTTCGATTTTCGATTTATTCAGTCTTCTTGGTTTTTTTCATCACCCCTACACTGCGGAGGTATGTGGCCCAGTAGAGAAACTTACTTCCATGTGGCTCAATTTGCGGCAACCGCACACTCGACGACATCTTTGTATGCTTTTCTAAAGACCAATTGAGAAAAAAAGATGGTAACTTAGTCTCGAATAAGGTCAATATTATGGTATGGAAAATAGCTCTTGATAGGCTTCTTACTCGTGTTAACCTTGATGCTCCAGGCTTAGACATTCCCTCGGTTTTATGTCCAATATGTGAAGAGTGTTCAGAATCTACGACTCATGTATTTTTTGAGTGCTCTTTCATTGCGCAAATATACAACAACAACTATGCTTGTGGTGGATGTCAATATTTCAGATTTGAAATCTTATTCAATGGTTGGAGTGGTTTGGGTCTTCGGCTAAATAAGATTCAGAAGCAATTTATGGAAGCTTCATTTATGTCGGTATGGTGGCATGTATAGTGCTATCAGAACTCATGTGTGTTTGGAAGGATGTCTCCAAGAAAGAGTTTAATTTTTGATGATTTTGTAACGATGTATTTTTTATGGGTAAATGGTAGGTGTAACTCTAAACGTTTAAGTTGGGTTGGTTGGCTTCAAAACCCGACTCTGGTTACTTTCATAATGTAATTGTTTGTATTGTTCTAGCTTCTTGCTAGTAAATAAAATTTCCGCTGTTAAAAAAATATTAAGAAAAAGAAAATATTTTTCTATTGATGTGTCAGTTTTTTATTAGATCAATGGATCAACAAAGTCCTTGCAAGTTACAAGGACTAAAAGTCTAAATACAAAAGTATTCGAAAATTAATCTATAAGGAGGTGATATGCACGCACACCATAAACATGCATATGTGATGTTGTACTTATACATTACATGTGTAATTTTATAATGTGCACATCACTTACTATGGTGTGCATATCACTTCCCTACTCTATAATTAGGTAAAGGGTTCGTGGGTTGGCACACCCGTATTTTAGTAACTAGACACCAGTGACTTACTTTTCGTCTTGTTAAATGTGTCTTTTTTTACTTTAATAGGTATAGTAGCTTTGAATATATAGAAAGGTGTGAAAAATGTGGATAACAACAAAAGTACGTAGTAATTATATTTGTTGTCTTTACTTCCCTCGCACACATATTCATTTCTGTTTTTTTTCTCTTACCTTTACCAAAAAACATAGATCTAAATTCAAACTCATACATACTAAAAACAAACCCAACACACTCCGGTCGATTGTTGAGCAGCGGTGCACTGCTAGATGCATGTGTATCAACCATCTTTCTCCTTTGTTCATCCATCTTTTAACTATGTATCTTATCTCTTTTCGTTGTTGTATAATAGCAAGTCATGATTGGGTTTAAATCTTGATCTGACCGGAGTAGCCACTAAGATGGTGGTTTGAGTGGAGGTGAACGACGTATGTGATAGTACGAGCATAAGTGGCGGTAGTGGTGTTTAGTTGGAGCTGGTTTGTAGTGGTGGTGATGGTTTGACCGGATGTGGTGGTGGTAGTGGTGATTGCGGTGGTTAAGAATTTGGTGAGGTTAGAGAGAGAATAAAATAAGAAGGAAGGTGAAATTAAATGAAGAAGAAAGATTGTGTAGTCACATTAAGGGGCAGTTTGGTTGGTGGGTATAGGATTGAGGTAATGGATTAGACTGTCAAATAAACTGTTTGAAAGCAATGTTGAAAATAAAAGAATGAATTCACAATGATAGACTCATTCAAGACTAGTGAGGTGGGTATATGTTCATTCCACTAACAATTATTTATTACTACTTACCTTTTTCATTTATCTTTTCTCAAAATACATAATTTGTCACCATGTTATTTTTCTTTTCTTTTTATAATATATATAAGCGGGCCCTACTTACATATAATAATACTATACAAAATATATTCCCAATTACATTTTACAAAACAAACAACATTAATATTATTAATCAATTTTTACTTCTTTCAAACCAATTTTAAATCCGAATCCGATTTTAAACCCACTTACAAACCAAACGAATGAATATTCGCTTGACTATTTTATCGTAATTAAAATAATAATTAAATCAGATAGTTTAATGAGTTCACTGTTGTGCAAGTAAGCGCAATGTGCAGTTTTTCATGTTTAACGAGATAACCTCTCGTATTCTATTGAAATTGGCTCAGAAAAAATCTGAAATGAAAAACAGATAATAATAAATATAATTTATTATTAAAATAGGTTTTGAAAAATTATCGGATGTTACATTATTGTTTATTCATCTGATGATGCTGCTAAAGATGGTAAATTCTTCTAACCTTTTTATGCATTAGTTATATACTTAAGTTATAATTGTGTTCATTGTCGTAAAAAATTTGCTGAAATTGAGATAAAGATTTGTTTATTTGTGTTATATTAAGGAGTTGATGAAAAAGGTATAATCCATTTTGACTAAGTTTTATTTCTTGAATTACTATGAGTACTAAATATAGTCCAACCACTAGCTACTTATTATTTGGTTACAAAATGAGGGTTTCACAACCATGGTTGTTTCATGCGTACCAGATGAGTTAGTAAACTATTGCTTATTTTACAAAAGCCCTCCCTTTATCAATCCCACAAGAACATTTACGTTGCAGAATAGGCCTTGGTCTAAAAAAGGACTCTCTATTGGTAGGCGTTGGTCCATAACCAAACAAACTTTGTGACACCCTATCGGAATAAATCTTTACAATTTCGTAACCCCTTTTCTTTTGGTGAATAATAGGTCTATGTTAGACATATGCTTATGAATTCGCCATGAACAAGGACGATACTAAATCGCAAAAGGAAGGAGATGGTTGGTGGCAGGTAGGTTAACAACGAGGATTCTTAAATTACTATATAGTATTATAGCTTAAAGGCCACATCAACTTCATTTCTGATTTCAGTCTTTTTATTTGATACGAGTTGTAACTCTATTAATTGATTTGACCTGTAATGTTTCACCAAGGGACGTTTAATCATATCGGTATGAATGTCTGTCGAATTTTTTTGTTACATTTTCCTGCCATATGTAAAGATTAGGTGGAACCAAAAGTAAAAAATATGGTGGCCTCATTGTAAACCAAAAACAGTGAAAGTGACCTCCAAGTTGCCACAACATCATGACACTAGCATTGTGGAAATCTGTATGCAGGTTGGTCACTATTATTTGGGATTGTGAATATTCATGATCGACATGGGGATATGCGGCTTCATCGATAATACATCATATGAGGTAACTAAACATTATTGGTTGCTTTTTGTATGACATCAGTTTAATGCCTTATCCAGTTTTCGTGAATGCAGGAATCAACAGCTGCCTGGACGAATAACTCCCACTCGCAAACATTTGGCCCGAGTAAGTGCTTGACGTTCTTTCAATATTGTTGACGGCATTTGTGACTGATTTTGTTTCTTATAATATCCACATTCAATTGCGCTTGACTTTTTCATTCAGGCCACTTCCAAGCATCCAAAATGACGTTGGCACCTCAACTGCACAGCCTGTTCATCCTAAGTGTTTGTCAGGCGGTAAGTCAGACGCGTAATTGCATTGGCACTTATGCAACCTATTATTTGTATCCGCATCTTATACATGCAACCTAAAACTTGCAAGACCAAGTCTATCAAAAATGGACATCAAGGAATGTACCAGATCCAAACCCAATAGGGTTATGCTTCATCCTTTTGGACAAACAAGTAAGTTCAGAACACATACAAAACAAATGGAATGCATTAAGTTTCAGGGAAAAAAACTTCCATATCATCAAAAATATTTAACTCCTAATTAATACAGGGATAGGCTATAGAGCCCAACGTCGAAGTCAGGGACATGAGACAGTTAGATGCCAAGCTTCAAATAAATTCATGTTATCGAATCCAGGGATTCGGATGTAACCGAACAAACAATTGGAAAAAAAACTTTGGACAACAATATGACATAACTGTTCGGCAAATACACTCAGTCTACCCCTTTACAAGAAGATTGCTTTCCCGCTCATTATTTTAAATTTGTTGCATATAATGAACTAGGACAAAGAGTTAATGCCAGAGACTCCATTTTAATAGGTATTATACATTATTAAACAGATTCCTTCCACAAACTAAACACTAACACTTCCATTTTGTGAAACCAGATTACATAGGTATCATCAGAAATGTTGGCAACATCAAAGAATCCGGAGACCCAACTACCAACTAAATATTCTGCAGGAACATTGAAATCCAAAATCTCAAGTTTGTTTCCAGCTATTTGAATACACACAGTTTTTTAATATTGTACAAAAACCAACTCATAATATTATGTCTGTAGTGGTAATAGTATTACATTTACTCTATGGAATGAGATGGAAACAGGGTTGAGGTACACACACAACTGGAAGTCTGGAACTGGAACTGGAACAACCAATTATCATACTTGTGAGTTGTGACCTCATGTTTGGTCAAAAGATACGCAGGTACAAAACATGGTACCAGCATCTAAAAATTAACACATTATTCCTTTCGATCATTTAAAAAAAAAAAAAACTTATGAACAAGGGGTATACAGTTGTCAGTAGCTCCAGCCACAAGCTACTACCTAAATTCAGATGTTCCAAAAGCTGACCAAATCAGAAAAGTGTGAGTACCACACATCCATATCAAAACCTTACACAATAAGAATTAAATATGACAGTACGAAAATGTCACAACTTATTGATACAAGTACAATGAATTGCTAGCCCCAATACCTGCTCTGCAACTCCAAACAACATTAGGCGAAACCTCAAGAAAACAAAAGCTCTCGGGTCTGGTGACGCTAAACACTTTGCTGGAAATAAATCCAGAAACTCATAAGAGTTATTTGCAACCACATAAGACGAATCATTGGAGCCTGACACAAAAGAAAAAAAATAAAAAATAAAAAAATAAAAAAATAAAATAAAAAAGACTAACAACAAAGGGAAGTAAGTACAAACACGTTTGTGCATCGTATGTAGTTTGTAACTAAAATACCAAGTAGCGTAAGTCTGTAATTTTATGCAGTACTTTCATGCTTATGATGCTGTAAACGTAGATGCGGTAAGCAGACAAGACTGACCGTGCCAGCAGGGTAGAAAACCACAACTTTTGTTGTAATATAAATGTAGCTGCTAGCAAAGTAGTGCCTCAGAGACAAAGATGCCACAAATTTTGACTCAATGTAAAACCAGTTGTTGTGAACAATATGATGTTAGCTGCCATAGAACTTTCCTTTACATATACATTCGCACCACATCTTCCCAGTGAAACGATAACAAAAGTGCAATAGCAAACAAAACACACCCCCGCTGCAGCACGGTGAGTGCTTGCTACTTGTTAATCTATAATTTGCAAAGCCATTATATTTTGATCTCTTGCCGTAATTTTATCTTTTTATCAAATGTGACCATCATTCATTCACTTGTTAGTTGTTACAACTTGTAGATTCTCTCTGGCCCAAAAGACATGCCATATTCTCCCATACAAAGTACAAACATGTTATTTTGAGCTATAATCCTATAATCCTAATATACCCATTGGGCCTAGCCCAATTTAAGGACAGTTTACCAACAACGATTTTAGGTCATCCACAAACAAACCCTATATAAAATCACCCACAACTGCAGACACTATCCATCACCCCTCTCCCCACACATCTCACTATAGGGTTTTTTTCTTTTCAACTTTTCACAAATTTCATACAAAACAGATCTGCAATGAAGAGAAACGAGGAAAGCTTTAGATGATTTCTTATAGTAAAATGATTCACTTATTTTCTCAAATGGTTCGTATTCACTGAGCAAATCTGTTTTGTTTTTGTCTTTAAAAAAAAACGAGGGACCTATGGAGGAAGTGCAATAATAAATGCGTTTTCGGCCAAGTTTGCCTTCGAATATTAAACATTTGAATACAGATCGTCGAACCGGTTTTATTTATACCTGGTTCGGTTATTATATATCTAGATCTATTATTCATACATATTTTTATTTACTGTAATAACTTTAGATATTTTTATTTTTGGAAAACGTTAAAACGAAGGTCCCAGCAGGGAGGGTGAAATACTCTAAACGAGTCCTCTCTAACACTTTATTTTTACCTTCGAATATTTATTTGCCGAATCGTAGGATGCTCT
The DNA here is from genome assembly GCA_910596185.1 of Chrysanthemum makinoi. NCBI lineage: Eukaryota > Viridiplantae > Streptophyta > Magnoliopsida > Asterales > Asteraceae > Chrysanthemum > Chrysanthemum makinoi. Next base: position 128,470,424 of record OU343217.1, on the reverse strand, counting down.
AAATTTTTCATTTTGGTGGTGTCTTGAAATCTCGGCTATATTATGTAAATAAAACATTTCTTTTTGTTTTTTTAAACTACACTTTGTGTTGTTTATTTTTAGCCCTTATCGAAAGTTTCCTAATTCTTTTGCATTAGGAGTTAGATTTTTTCGCTCTGTTAAGCTATTTTTCGTAATCATTGGTTGGGTATCCATTCTATATTACGGAGTAACAGTTGTATAAAACCACCGCCTCATGCCCCTTTTTAATCTAGGTTGACATTCATAGAGTTTGTGCTATTGGATATATATGTTGGATGACCAACAGTGATTATGATTATGATCTTGAAGGCAATAGAGACTCTGAGAAATTTGTGAAGCTTTTAAAGATTTGCGTCTTTGAGTTTTTGAATACTGATAGTCAAATTAAAATTCGAAAATCAAGTTTGTCCAATTTCGAATCAGACCATCCAATGGATAAGCTAACCAAATAAACACACATATATAATTTTTTAATTAATTGCGTTTATTGTTTGGATATCTTTCCGATAAGAGCAAACACAACGCTAACGCCATAACAGCGTTAAAGGCGTAATAACGGCGTTATGGCCGTTATCACCGTTGTACCAACGACATTAAAGAGGGGAAAGGAAACCGGCGTTGGGCTAGTAACGTGCATTAGGGGGGGAAGAAATTTTTTTTTTTTCAAAAACTTTACACTTACCCCTCTTGTTACGGCTACTAGAAGTTATATTTCAATTTTTTTTTCAAAAACTACCCTTAACGGCTAGTTGTAAAAAAAAAAAAATTTTCAAAAACTTTTTTTTACCACTATAAATACCCAATTAAAGCATCATTTTTTTTTTCACACTCCCACTACTAAATCCTCTCAATAATCTCAATCTTACAACTTCAATTAACTGAAAAAAAACAATGTCGGGAGGCAACGACGATACTTTCTACAATCTTCTCGGTGGTGGGTGGAATCCCTCAAACCCGGGTTCATCATCTAACCCAAACGCGGGTTCATCTTCAAACCCCAACCCACTAGGCTTCTCGAGCCAAGAAATGTGGCAACAACATCGAACATTTCTGTATTGGCAACAACAAAATCAACAAAACACCTTAAACTCCAACTTTCAAAACCTACAATTCACACAACAATACCCACGTCTCCTCCAAAAAAAGGAAAATGTCGTATTAAGCGAAAATAAAAAAAATCCAAAGACCCCGAGCCCGAACCAGTTGATTCTGATGAAGAGGAAGTTGTTGTTAACGCACGTTGGACTCCAGGAGAGGAAGCATTACTTGCAACATGTTACATAGCTGTTTTGGAGGATCCGAAAGTTGGAAAGTGCCATGTAACCACCCGCACTTTTCTAGATATTTGTTTTTCGAGAAAGTTCGTCTGCTTTTCATTTACTGATTTTCCTGAGCTCATTTGATGTGAAAACGAGTAAGTTATCTCGCGAAACGTAAAAATTAGACACAATGCATACCGACACAATTGTAACTTCGTTAAGACATTCAAATTGATCACTATCTCTATTTGCGAGAAAGTGGTCGAGTAGATACTCATTCTTATTGGAAAAATGATTTCGTGAACAATGGCGCAAGTTTGATAATTTTTCAAGTCCGTTTACTCCTCCGAATGTCTCCCAAACCGATTATTTATTAAAGCTTAATGGAAATTACGAGTTTGGTCCCTGTAAAATTTACATTACCCTTCCCTCCACTTGGATAATTGACAAGATTTACCCTCTAAGGGTATAAATACCCTCTAAACCTCTTCCTTCTCGTTTTTACTCAAAAAGTTTCTCACACATAAGTTACTCCTTTCTCACTCTAACTTTCCGGCCACCATGTTCCAGTCACCGCCGGCCACCACCGTCGCCGGAAACCGCCGCCACCGTCGCCGGAAAATAAAAACTTAATACCAAAATGTAGATCTCGACCTTGTGATTTCATTGATGGGTAGCACGCGCGTTCAAGCCCTGTAACGCGCCCTAGATCTACGATCTTAATGTCGGATTTCTAGGGTTTTCAGTTTTTAAATCCGAGTTAAAGCTTTGTTGTGGAGGGTTGTTTGGTTCGTGTTGAGAAGATTGTCGCACCACATCTCAGCCGCCTCTCCATCTCGTTCGTCTCACTTGACTTCTCTCTCGACCATGGGTAAGTCGACACCCACGGCGTTTCTATTCTTCATTTCATTTTCTTGACATAAAACCGAGAGTAAATCGGTTATATAAGTTTTCGTGGAATCGTTGTTAAAACAGTTTTGATAAAAACGTGTTTTATATAAATTCGTGTGGTTGGGATAGATTAAAAGAAGTGTTTGTTTGGTTATACGAACTGAGTCAACTCAACTCGGACTGAGCCGAGTCGACTCAGCCGAGTCAACTCAGTTGAGTTGAGTTAACCCTGTTTTAAATTGACAAATTGTTTGCGTGGTATAAGAGGTGAACTCGGAATTTAAAATATGGTATTGAATCATTTTGCATGATAACAAGGATTTAGGACGTGACTGTTTGATTTCAGTGTTAGTATTGAGTCGAGTCGGACCCGTGTGGGTCTCAGATTAGTGATGCTTATGCATGGTGAATGAGATTCTTTGGTGTATATGGACTTAGTTAGGGTGCGTCGGCTTGAGCTTTTCGAATTCTCGTTCCAGCAGTTAGAGTGCGTGTGGTTGTGATGTTAATCAAGAAGGTACTTTTGTGTGGGTGAGTTGTGGTTTAATCGCAAACATATGTTGTGTCTGGTTGGATTTCGGGCTCAAGTTGCAGACTTGAATGAGAGTGAGTTTGAAAATGTTTTTGTACTCCCAAGTTATATGCATTTGGGTTATAAAATGTTACGATTAATATTAGTAAAGCTAATTGGAAATAATATTTTTCGAATGTGAAAAACATGACTGGCGTGCTTTAAATTGTTGACTCTTGGTTCATTGGTACGTTTCGTAACTTCGTGGTTGACACTTGCTATTGAACTTTACGTATATTGGACTTATATCGGACTATTTGGACTCGAGACGGAGGTGATAAATTAGACTCTACTCGTATGGACCAATATACGAGATGAAACTAATGATAAGTGGCAAAACAATAACTAATACATAATCTAAAAATTTGATTTACTACTAAAACTATTTAGTTAAGTTATTATTGAAACGGGTTGGAGTAATTAACTAGAACACATGTTTAATTATGAATCTGATGGGATATATTGTTTTAAAAATCAAGTTTTCATTAAAGTCTATTAACACGAAAATATTGTATAAACGGACGCATCATATCGGAATTTATAAAAACTTATTAAACTTATACTTCTATTTGAAAATCCTTTTATTTATATAAAAACCCAACAATTTTATAAAAATTATGAAACGTTATTATAATTAGAGTTTCTTATAAAGTCTAATTGACTTTTCTAAACTATCTAGAGTTTCTTATAAATGCCTAAGGCTCAAACCATTTGCTTGTTTTATTGCTAGATGATTCTTACTTGCTTAGTTCCTTTATATATGTTTTATGCTTTGGTGTGTGTTCTTGAGTCTTGGTCAAAACTACTTGACTATTCTTATAATGTATGGGGATATACATTACGCTTTAGTGTGAGTTATATTTGGCGTGAGTTACTTGTCGAGCCTTGTCTTCTTACCACCACACGAAACATTAATGATAAACTTTTGTGATACGATATATTATACTTTTAAACAAACATTAATACGAGTAATCCACGAAAACTAAAACAAGTATCTTTAAAAACTCATTCACTTTAAGATACATATTCTGAGACAAGCCATACACTACTAGGTTGAGCCGATGGCGTGCGTTGTGCCTATACTCTTGTAATCGTTGAGCGATGCCACACTTGATACTACTTTGTTGCTTTCCTGATGCTAGTTGTGATAGTATCGATTCTTGCATTGCTTCGGCCTAAGGTGAGTTCATAGCCCCACTTTTACTCTTTTAACTGTTTTATAAACTCCTTGGGGGAGAATACATGCTACTACTGCTTTTATGATCACAATTGCTTGAAAACTGTTTGCTGTACTCTTGATATTATGACTCTGCCTAAGTTGTTTGCCAAAAGTCCCCTACATCATGAACCATTAATCACTTGCGAGTGAACGCAAATATCGTGGATAGTACTATGGGAATTGACGACCCCGGCTCGGTTATCGGAAATAACCGGGGCGCACTATATTTGGTATCTCTATGTAATTGGCTATTACATCTCAGAGGGGCAATTTTATTTACTTACACCAGTAATTTAGGTGTATGCAGTTAGTTTGGTGTCATGAGCTTAGTGCAATAATATCAACTATCTTTTATGGGCATATAACAACGTAGCCCATGGCTTATCTTAAACTTGAAAATCTTGTGATCAGCTGCTTTATTACTAAACCTATGAATTCACTCAACCATTGTGTTGACTTTTTAGCATGTATTTTCAGGATGAAAAGGCGATAGCTAACACTGGAGGCGCTTGGGCATTGGCATGGCATGGTCATAGATGACTCTGATTTACGTATGAGGACCACATTTTATTAATGGGCCATTTTTCCGCAACAATTCAACCTTGTAAACTCTGTTTTACTACCATAAATGAAATATCTTACGAAAAAGCTATTAATCTTTCACTTGTGTTATGATCCACCTGAGTAGCATCCCAAAAACTTTTCTTCCGTGCAAACCATTTTTGGGGTGTTACAGTTGGTATCGAGCCAGTTATAGAGAACTAGGTATTTTTCAAACCTAGACTATAACCACTTTTACAAAAACTTAACCCTATGACCGACATATGCTGCCAAGTGAATGCCTCACTTATGACTCGTTGAAGTCATCTTTGATAAGATATTTGTTTTATTACTGACAACTTAACCTCACTATTAGCTATGATTGCCTTACTTATATGCATGTTTACGTACCACTGCGCTACGTCTTCTCCCCACATAAATGAAATATTTGTTCAATCTTTTATACCAAACTTTAAAGACATTAGGGCATGTTACTAGTATAACTAAGCTAAGCATTGCAAGATTCATTGAACCTCGGGTGAATATAGCTTGATCACCTATATTCAACCAGGGACGGTGGGACATAGCCGATCACCTATGTCCGACTCAGAGGTGAATGTTGCAATACTGAAAGTAGTTATAATAGTGGTATGTCCACTTGACCTCCTGATCGACTTCTAAAATGGTAAAAGAAATCTTCATGTGTGTTCATCATAAGAGTTACAAAGGGTTACTCCTAAACATCACACACTGACATCACAACATTCTCTCACTACGATACTTTTTCTCCTAAGTGGAACGCCTTTCTCATTACTACACTCTCTAAACTGACCATTTTACACCACTACCCTACGCCTCTGCGTCTACATCTTACTAGCAACGTGCATGGAGATTTGCCTGGCAGATGATGCACACTACCACTTCGCACAAGGACACCACAATGATCCATGTTGAAACGAACCACTTTACACCACCACTTGGCCCTCCGTACCTACGTTATGTATGAGATTTGCTGAACAGATTATGCATAACCGACGAAATGTTGCATGATGCGAGCTAGTGATGGTTTTTACCATTTAGATTTGCTTAGCAGTTTACGCGCGACTAACTAAATGTTAATTAACGCACGACACTACTCTAGGTTTAGATTATATTTTCGGGTTGCTACAATACCATGTCTCCTGTTTTCCCGTCCCATCGACTTATCGTCTTCGTTACTGGATCATTAAACCTTTATTGCTGGATCATTGCAACCCACGTCTTCATAACCCCAACCTATCATTATTCTCTCATACGTTGAGATTGAAATTGTCTCGTCATCCATTGCGGTAACAGTGTCACCTCTCTACCCCAAAACTCGTACCCAATCGATGAATCGGATTACATCTCTAGCGTTCTAGGAACATCACACCTCGTCAAAAAACCTCGCTAAACACAAATAACAAACGAACGACTAAAAGATCTAAAGACATACCAAGAGTTAGCTTGCAACTCAAGCCCCTGGGAACGGATTCCTAACCTTTCACTCATTCATTTGAAATACCAACGGTCCGTTCTACTACCCTCTTATGAAATAATAAACCTCTTCGTTATCTAACGTGAACTACTTCCAACTATTTTACTAATCACATCACGGTCATTTTTCCAAAAGGTCTTACTATTGTGCCATTAAACCAAAAATTACAACCTTACTCATACTTTATAAACAATGACCTTGTTAATGCTTTGCAAACTATTCTCTATAGAGTGATAAACCGATAAATTACCTTACTATGAAACAACAAACAATGGCGATAGCAATTTGTAAACTATATTACAAAATTTTTTCTGCAAGTTATATTACGGTCTTATAAACTATTCTACCCTTTTGGTGAGCTATTTTAGCCATGTCGATTTAAAATCATAAAACTTGGTACGCTTACCTCACAGACTATTCGCCTTTACTTTACTGACTATTATATCACCAACCTATAAACCATCTTGATATTAATTGAACTACGAAATCTTCTATTATTGGACAAACGATAAATTGTTTTCTTGTAAGCTATTTTACAAATAATTTCACGAGTTATGTTATAATCTGAATTGTGTCTTACCAAAATACTTCACTACCATTGTTAAGCCGTTTTCTATCACTATATAAGCTGTTTTAAAATCACCTTACTAAGTTGTTGCTTTAACACCAAGCCACAACTAAGATTTATTATTAAACTGTAAATGAAAAATGTTTCTTTCTTACTCAATAAAGTGGTTTTACAAACATTTTCATAAACTTTACTGCAATTTTCTTACAAATTATTTACTCCTCTAAAAAAAAAAATTTTAAAGGATAACCGTTATTTATTATTATTATTATTATTTTTTTTGTAAATAAACCAAATTTTCGGAGTGAAAATACGCGCTTTGTTTTGAAAACAATAAATATTTTAATTGCTAAGGAACAAACTCATCCATCATCTACAAAGTTAAAGTATTTCAAGATTATTTGAAATTGCGAAACAACTTTTGAATTCACATAAAAACCTCCAACTTGGAACCGATTCCATGTTGTCGCCTAAGACCTTATTTAACAAGTTTTCATCACAAAAGCTGAAATTTAGCAATTTTCTTTACATACATCAAGTTCTCTCCTAAAATTTTTAAGGCTCTATATTTTAATTTTTTTATATATACCCCCACCTTCGAGAAGCATAACCTTAACAACTGAATCATGCTCATAAACTTTTAAAACTTCTCAAAACGTACATACCCAACTTTCTATCCTGAATTTGTTCAGATCAAAAGCAGAATGCAAATTGCTTGCGGCCGTCAGAAGGACTGTGATTGAAAATGATGGAAATCTTGGAGATTCCATGATTGGAGATGAAGCTATGCTTAAAATCTCACCATGGATTGTGTGATACGTTTAGTAAACGTGGAAAGTTTAATCCTCGTTGTGTTAATCCATTTAAGACTCTTGTTAGAGCTGGACTGGTAGCTTAGAGCCTTGAGCTACCGTCAGAGCTTAGTTATTCGTGACGCTTTCATGTGCGTAATCAGAGGTAATGCCTCACTGTTAAAAACGATTAGTGTCTTTGCTGGGAGATATCCATATTGACGAACGCCTAAGCTGTGTTGAGGAACCAATCAAAATCGTGAACCGTGAGGTCAAATGACTTGAGCGAAGTCGTTTTCCTATTTTTACTGATCGGTGGAAACTCTAAGAAACATCTCGAATTCGCGTGAGAACATGAAAATGGAATATTGAGAAAATATCTATATCTCTTTTCAAATCTAACGGATGACTTGAATTGAATCGCGAGGACGCGATTCCGTTAAGGTGGGAAGTCTGTAACCACCCGCACTTTTCTAGATATTTGTTTTTCGAGAAAGTTCGTCTGCTTTTCATTTACTGATTTTCCTGAGCTCATTTGATGTGAAAACGAGTAAGTTATCTCGCGAAACGTAAAAATTAGACACAATGCATACCGACACAATTGTAACTTCGTTAAGACATTCAAATTGATCACTATCTCTATTTGCGAGAAAGTGGTCGACTAGATACTCATTCTTATTGGAAAAATGATTTCGTGAACAATGGCGCAAGTTTGATAATTTTTCAAGTCCGTTTACTCCTCCGAATGTCTCCCAAACCGATTATTTATTAAAGCTTAATGGAAATTACGAGTTTGGTCCCTGTAAAATTTACATTACCCTTCCCTCCACTTGGATAATTGACAAGATTTACCCTCTAAGGGTATAAATACCCTCTAAACCTCTTCCTTCTCGTTTTTACTCAAAAAGTTTCTCACACATAAGTTACTCCTTTCTCACTCTAACTTTCCGGCCACCATGTTCCGGTCACCGCCGGCCACCACCGTCGCCGGAAACCGCCGCCACCGTCGCCGGAAAATAAAAACTTAATACCAAAATGTAGATCTCGACCTTGTGATTTCATTGATGGGTAGCACGCGCGTTCAAGCCCTGTAACGCGCCCTAGATCTACGATCTTAATGTCGGATTTCTAGGGTTTTCAGTTTTTAAATCCGAGTTAAAGCTTTGTTGTGGAGGGTTGTTTGGTTCGTGTTGAGAAGATTGTCGCACCACATCTCAGCCGCCTCTCCATCTCGTTCGTCTCACTTGACTTCTCTCTCGACCATGGGTAAGTCGACACCCACGGCGTTTCTATTCTTCATTTCATTTTCGTGACATAAAACCGAGAGTAAATCGGTTATATAAGTTTTCGTGGAATCGTTGTTAAAAACAGTTTTGATTAAAACGTGTTTTTATATAAATTCGTGTGGTTGGAATGGATTAAAAGAAGTGTTTGTTTGGTTATACTGGACTGAGTCAACTCAACTCGGATTTGAGCCGAGTCGACTCAGCCGAGTCAACTCAGTTGAGTTGAGTTGACCCTGTTTTGAATTGACAAATTGTTTGCGTGATATAAGAGGTGAACTCGAATTAAAATATGGTATTGAATCTGTTTTGCATGATAACAAGGATTTAGGACGTGACTGTTTGATTTCAGTGTTAGTATTGAGTCGAGTCGGACCCGTGTGGGTCTCAGATTAGTGATGCTTATGCATGGTGAATGAGATTGCTGGTGTATATGGACTTAGTTAGGGTGCGTCGGCTTGAGCTTTTCGAATTCTCGTTCCAGCAGTTAGAGTGCGTGTGGTTGTGATGTTAATCAGTAAAGGTACTTTTGTGTGGGTGAGTTGTGGTTTAATCGCAAACATATGTTGTGTCTGGTTGGATTTCGGGCTCAAGTTGCAGACTTGAATGAGAGTGAGTTTGAAAATGTTTTTGTACTCCCAAGTTATATGCATTTGGGTTATAAAATGTTACGATTAATATTAGTAAAGCTAATTGGAAATAATATTTTTCGAATGTGAAAAACATGACTGGCGTGCTTTAAATTGTTGACTCGCGGTTCATTGGTACGTTTCGGTAACTCGTGGTTGACACTTGCTATTGAACTTTACGTATATTGGACTTATATCGGACTATTTGGACTCGAGACGGAGGTGATAAATTAGACTCTACTCGTATGGACCAATATACGAGATGAAACTAATGATAAGTGGCAAAACAATAACTAATACATAATCTAAAAATTTGATTTACTACTAAAACTATTTAGTTAAGTTATTATTGAAACGGGTTGGAGTAATTAACTAGAACACATGTTTAATTATGAATCTGATGGGATATATTGTTTTAAAAATCAAGTTTTCATTAAAGTCTATTAACACGAAAATATTGTATAAACGGACGCATCATATCAGAATTTATAAAAACTTATTAAACTTATACTTCTATTTGAAAATCCTTTTATTTATATAAAAACCCAACAATTTTATAAAAATTATGAAACGTTATTATAATTAGAGTTTCTTATAAAGTCTAATTGACTTTTCTAAACTATCTAGAGTTTCTTATAAATGCCTAAGGCTCAAACCATTTGCTTGTTTTATTGCTAGATGATTCTTACTTGCTTAGTTCCTTTATATATGTTTTATGCTTTGGTGTGTGTTCTTGAGTCTTGGTCAAAACTACTTGACTATTCTTATAATGTATGGGGATATACATTACGCTTTAGTGTGAGTTATATTTGGCGTGAGTTACTTGTCGAGCCTTGTCTTCTTACCACCACACGAAACATTAATGATAAACTTTTGTGATACGATATATTATACTTTTAAACAAACATTAATACGAGTAATCCACGAAAACTAAAACAAGTATCTTTAAAAACTCATTCACTTTAAGATACATATTCTGAGACAAGCCATACACTACTAGGTTGAGCCGATGGCGTGCGTTGTGCCTATACTCTTGTAATCGTTGAGCGATGCCACACTTGATACTACTTTGTTGCTTTCCTGATGCTAGTTGTGATAGTATCGATTCTTGCATTGCTTCGGCCTAAGGTGAGTTCATAGCCCCACTTTTACTCTTTTAACTGTTTTATAAACTCCTTGGGGGAGAATACATGCTACTACTGCTTTTATGATCACAATTGCTTGAAAACTGTTTGCTGTACTCTTGATATTATGACTCTGCCTAAGTTGTTTGCCAAAAGTCCCCTACATCATGAACCATTAATCACTTGCGAGTGAACGCAAATATCGTGGATAGTACAATGGGAATTGACGACCCGACTTCGGTTATCGGAAATAATCGGGGCGCACTATATTTGGTATCTCTATGTAATTGGCTATTACATCTCAGAGGGGCAATTTTATTTACTTACACCAGTAATTTAGGTGTATGCAGTTAGTTTGGTGTCATGAGCTTAGTGCAATAATATCAACTATCTTTTATGGGCGTATAACAACGTAGCCCATGGCTTATCTTAAACTTGAAAATCTTGTGATCAACTGCTTTATTACTAAACCTATGAATTCACTCAACCATTGTGTTGACTTTTTAGCATGTATTTTCAGGATGAAAAGGCGATAGCTAACTCTGGAGGCGCTTGGGCATTGGCATGGCATGGTCATAGATGACTCTGATTTACGTATGAGGACCACATTTTATTAATGGGCCATTTTTCCGCAACAATTCAACCTTGTAAACTCTGTTTTACTACCATAAATGAAATATCTTACGAAAAAGCTATTAATCTTTCACTTGTGTTATGATCCAACTGAGTAGCATCCCAAAAACTTTTCTTCCGGCGCAAACCATTTTTGGGGTGTTACAGTTGGTATCGAGCCAGTTATAGAGAACTAGGTATTTTTCAAACCTAGACTATAACCACTTTTACAAAAACTTAACCCTATGACTGACATATGCTGCCTGCCAAGTGAATGCCTCACTTATGACTCGTTGAAGTCATCTTTGATAAGATATGTGTTTTATTACTGACAACTTAACCTCACTATTAGCTATGATTGCTTTACTTATACGTATGTTTACGTACCACTGCGCTACGTCTTCTCCCCCACATAAATGGAATATTTGTTCCATCTTTTATACCAAACTTTAAAGACATTAGGGCATGTTACTAGTATAACTAAGCTAAGCATTGCAAGATTCATTGAACCTCGGGTGAATATAGCTTGATCACCTATATTCAACCAGGGACAGTGGGACATAGCCTGATCACCTATGTCCGACTCAGAGGTGAATGTTGCAATACTGAAAGTAGTTATAATAGTGGTATGTCCACTTGACCTCCTGATCGACTTCTAAAAATGGTAAAAAGAAATCTTCATGTGTGTTCATCATAAGAGTTACAAAGGGTTACTCCTAAACATCACACACTGACATCACAACATTCTCTCACTACGATACTTTTTCTCCTAAGTGGAACGCCTTTCTCATTACTACACTCTCTAAACTGACCATTTTACACCACTACCCTACGCCTCTGCGTCTACATCTTACTAGCAACGTGCATGGAGATTTGCCTGGCAGATGATGCACACTACCACTTCGCACAAGGACACCACAATGATCCATGTTGAAACGAACCACTTTACACCACCACTTCGCGCCCTCCGTACCTACGTTATGTATGAGATTTGCTGAACAGATTATGCATAACCGACGAAATGTTGCATGATGCGAGCTAGTGATGGTTTTTACCATTTAGATTTGCTTAGCAGTTTACGCGCGACTAACTAAATGTTAATTAACGCACGACACTACTCTAGGTTTAGATTATATTTTCGGGTTGCTACAATACCATGTCTCCTGTTTTCCCGTCCCATCGACTTATCGTCTTCGTTACTGGATCATTAAACCTTTATTGCTGGATCATTGCAACCCACGTCTTCATAACCCCAACCTATCATTATTCTCTCATACGTTGAGATTGAAATTGTCTCGTCATCCATTGCGGTAACAGTGTCACCTCTCTACCCCAAAACTCGTACCCAATCGATGAATCGGATTACATCTCTAGCGTTCTAGGAACATCACACCTCGTCAAAAAAAAAAAAAAAAAAAAAAAAAAAAAAAACCTCGCTAAACACAAATAACAAACGAACGACTAAAAGATCTAAAGACATACCAAGAGTTAGCTTGCAACTCAAGCCCCTGGGAACGGATTCCTAACCTTTCACTCATTCATTTGAAATACCAACGGTCCGTTCTACTACCCTCTTATGAAATAATAAACCTCTTCGTTATCTAACGTGAACTACTTCCAACTATTTTACTAATCACATCACGGTCATTTTTCCAAAAGGTCTTACTATTGTGCCATTAAACCAAAAATTACAACCTTACTCATACTTTATAAACAATGACCTTGTTAATGCTTTGCAAACTATTCTCTATAGAGTGATAAACCGATAAATTACCTTACTATGAAACAACAAACAATGGCGATAGCAATTTGTAAACTATATTACAAAATTTTTTCTGCAAGTTATATTACGGTCTTATAAACTATTCTACCCTTTTGGTGAGCTATTTTAGCCACTGTCTGATTTAAAATCATAAAACTTGGTACGCTTACCTCACAGACTATTCGCCTTTACTTTACTGACTATTATATCACCAACCTATAAACCATCTTGATATTAATTGAACTACGAAATCTTCTATTATTGGACAAACGATAAATTGTTTTCTTGTAAGCTATTTTACAAATAATTTCACGAGTTATGTTATAATCTGAATTGTGTCTTACCAAAATACTTCACTACCATTGTTAAGCCGTTTTCTATCACTATATAAGCTGTTTTAAAATCACCTTACTAAGTTGTTGCTTTAACACCAAGCCACAACTAAGATTTATTATTAAACTGTAAATGAAAAATGTTTCTTTCTTACTCAATAAAGTGGTTTTACAAACATTTTCATAAACTTTACTGCAATTTTCTTACAAATTATTTACTCCTCTAAAAAAAAAATTTTAAAGGATAACCGTTATTTATTATTATTATTATTATTTTTTTTGTAAATAAACCAAATTTTCGGAGTGAAAATACGCGCTTTGTTTTGAAAACAATAAATATTTTAATTGCTAAGGAACAAACTCATCCATCATCTACAAAGTTAAAGTATTTCAAGATTATTTGAAATTGCGAAACAACTTTTGAATTCACATAAAAACCTCCAACTTGGAACCGATTCCATGTTGTCGCCTAAGACCTTATTTAACAAGTTTTCATCACAAAAGCTGAAATTTAGCAATTTTCTTTACATACATCAAGTTCTCTCCTAAAATTTTTAAGGCTCTATATTTTAAATTTTTTTTTATATATACCCCCACCTTCGAGAAGCATAACCTTAACAACTGAATCATGCTCATAAACTTTTAAAACTTCTCAAAACGTACATACCCAACTTTCTATCCTGAATTTGTTCAGATCAAAAGCAGAATGCAAATTGCTTGCGGTCGTCAGAAGGACTGTGATTGAAAATGATGGAAATCTTGGAGATTCCATGATTGGAGATGAAGCTATTCTTAAAATCTCACCATGGATTGTGTGATACGTTTAGTAAACGTGGAAAGTTTAATCTTCGTTGTGTTAATCCATTTAAGACTCTTGTTAGAGCTGGACTGGTAGCTTAGAGCCTTGAGCTACCATCAGAGCTTAGTTATTCGTGACGCTTTCATGTGCGTAATCGGAGGTAATGCCTCCTGTTGAAAACGATTAGTGTCTTTGCTGGGAGATATCCATATTGACGAACGCCTAAGCTGTGTTGAGGAACCAATCAAAATCGTGAACCGTGAGGTCAAATGACTTGAGCGAAGTCGTTTTCCTATTTTTACTGATCGGTGGAAACTCTAAGAAACATCTCGAATTCGCGTGAGAACATGAAAATGGAATATTGAGAAAATATCTATATCTCTTTTCAAATCTAACGGATGACTTGAATTGAATCGCGAGGACGCGATTCCGTTAAGGTGGGAAGTCTGTAACCACCCGCACTTTTCTAGATATTTGTTTTTCGAGAAAGTTCGTCTGCTTTTCATTTACTGATTTTCCTGAGCTCATTTGATGTGAAAACGAGTAAGTTATCTCGCGAAACGTAAAAATTAGACACAATGCATACCGACACAATTGTAACTTCGTTAAGACATTCAAATTGATCACTATCTCTATTTGCGAGAAAGTGGTCGACTAGATACTCATTCTTATTGGAAAAATGATTTCGTGAACAATGGCGCAAGTTTGATAATTTTTCAAGTCCGTTTACTCCTCCGAATGTCTCCCAAACCGATTATTTATTAAAGCTTAATGGAGATTACGAGTTTGGTCCCTGTAAAATTTACATTACCCTTCCCTCCACTTGGATAATTGACAAGATTTACCCTCTAAGGGTATAAATACCCTCTAAACCTCTTCCTTCTCGTTTTACTCAAAAGTTTCTCACACATAAGTTACTCCTTTCTCACTCTAACTTTCCGGCCACCATGTTCTTCATCACGGCCACCACCGTCGCCGGAAACCGCCGCCACCGTCGCCGGAAAATAAAAACTTAATACCAAAATGTAGATCTCGACCTTGTGATTTCATTGATGGGTAGCACGCGCGTTCAAGCCCTGTAACGCGCCCTAGATCTACGATCTTAATGTCGGATTTCTAGGGTTTTCAGTTTTTAAATCCGAGTTAAAGCTTTGTTGTGGAGGGTTGTTTGGTTCGTGTTGAGAAGATTGTCGCACCACATCTCAGCCGCCTCTCCATCTCGTTCGTCTCACTTGACTTCTCTCTCGACCATGGGTAAGTCGACACCCACGGCGTTTCTATTCTTCATTTCATTTTCTTGACATAAAACCGAGAGTAAATCGGTTATATAAGTTTTCGTGGAATCGTTGTTAAAACAGTTTTGATAAAAACGTGTTTTATATAAATTCGTGTGGTTGGAATGGATTAAAAGAGGTGTTTGTTTGGTTATACAAACTGAGTCAACTCAACTCGGACTGAGTCGAGTCGACTCGGCCGAGTCAACTCAGTTGAGTTGGGTTGACCCTGTTTTGAATCGACAAATTGTTTTCGTGGTATAAGAGGTGAACTCGAAATTAAAAATATGGCATTGAAATTGTTTTGCATGATAACAAGGATTTAGGGCGTGACTGTTTGATTTCGTTGTTAGTATTGAGTCGAGTCGGACCCGTGTGGGTCTCAGATTAGTGATGCTTATGCATTGTGAATGAGATTGCTGGTGTATATGGACTTAGTTAGGGTGCGTCGGCTTGAGCTTTCGAATTCGTTCCAGCAGTTAGAGTGCGTGTGGTTGTGATGTTAATCAGTAAAGGTACTTTTGTGTGGGTGAGTTGTGGTTTAATCGCAAACATATGTTGTGTCTGGTTGGATTTCGGGCTCAAGTTGCAGACTTGAATGAGAGTGAGTTTGAAAATGTTTTTGTACTCCCAAGTTATATGCATATGGGTTATAAAATGTTACGATTAATATTAGTAAAGCTAATTGGAAATAATATTTTTCGAATGTGAAAAACATGACTGGCGTGCTTTAAATTGTTGACTCGTGGTTCATTGGTACGTTTCGGTAACTCGTGGTTGACACTTGCTATTGAACTTTACGTATATTGGACTTATATCGGACTATTTGGACTCGAGACGGAGGTGATAAATTAGACTCTACTCGTATGGACCAATATATGAGATGAAACTAATGATAAGTGGCAAAACAATAACTAATACATAATCTAAAAATTTGATTAACTACTAAAACTATTTAGTTAAGTTATTATTGAAACGGGTTGGAGTAATTAACTAGAACACATGTTTAATTATAAATCTGATGGGATATATTGTTTTAAAAATCAAGTTTTCATTAAAGTCTATTAACACGAAAATATTGTATAAACGGACGCATCATATCGGAATTTATAAAAACTTATTAAACTTATACTTCTATTTGAAAATCCTTTTATTTATATAAAACCCAACAATTTTATAAAAATTATGAAACGTTATTATAATTAGAGTTTCTTATAAAGTCTAATTGACTTTTCTAAACTATCTAGAGTTTCTTATAAATGCCTAAGGCTCAAACCATTTGCTTGTTTTATTGCTAGATGATTCTTACTTGTTTAGTTCCTTTATATATGTTTTATGCTTTGGTGTGTGTTCTTGAGTCTTGGTCAAAACTACTTGACTATTCTTATAATGTATGGGGATATACATTACGCTTTAGTGTGAGTTATATTTGGCGTGAGTTACTTGTCGAGCCTTGTCTTCTTACCACCACACGAAACATTAATGATAAACTTTTGTGATACGATATATTATACTTTTAAACAAACATTAATACGAGTAATCCACGAAAACTAAAACAAGTATCTTTAAAAACTCATTCACTTTACGATACATATTCTGAGACAAGCCATACACTACTAGGTTGAGCCGATGGCGTGCGTTGTGCCTATACTCTTGTAATCGTTGAGCGATGCCACACTTGATACTACTTTGTTGCTTTCCTGATGCTAGTTGTGATAGTATCGATTCTTGCATTGCTTCGGCCTAAGGTGAGTTCATAGCCCCACTTTTACTCTTTTAACTGTTTTATAAACTCCTTGGGGGAGAATACATGCTACTACTGCTTTTATGATCACAATTGCTTGAAAACTGTTTGCTGTACTCTTGATATTATGACTCTGCCTAAGTTGTTTGCCAAAAGTCCCCTTCATCATGAACCATTAATCACTTGCGAGTGAACACAAATATTGTGGATAGTACTATGGCAATTGACGACCCGACTTCGGTTATCGGAAATAACCGTGGCGCACTATATTTGGTATCTCTATGTAATTGGCTATTACATCTCGAGAGGGCAATTTTATTTACTTACACCAGTAATTTAGGTGTATGCAGTTAGTTTGGTGTCATGAGCTTAGTACAATAATATCAACTATCTTTATGGTGATAACAACGTAGCCCATGGCTTATCTTAAACTTGAAAATCTTGTGATCAACTGCTTTATTACTAAACCTATGAATTCACTCAACCATTGTGTTGACTTTTTAGCATGTATTTTCAGGATGAAAAAGGCGATAGCTAACTCTGGAGGCGCTTGGGCATTGGCATGGCATGGTCATAGATGACTCTGATTTACGTATGAGGACCACATTTTATTAATGGGCCATTTTTCCGCAACAATTCAACCTTGTAAACTCTGTTTTACTACCATAAATGAAATATCTTACGAAAAAGCTATTAATCTTTCACTTGTGTTATGATCCACCTGAGTAGCATCCCAAAAACTTTTCTTCCGCTGCAAACCATTTTGGGGGTGTTACAGTTGGTATCGAGAAGGTTATAGAGAACTAGGTATTTTTCAAACCTAGACTATAACCACTTTTTCAAAAACTTAACCCTATGACTGACATATGCCGCCAAGTGAATGCCTCACTTATGACTCGTTGAAGTCATCTTTGATAAGATATGTGTTTTATTACTGACAACTTAACCTCACTATTAGCTATGATTGCTTTACTTATATGCATGTTTACGCATTACCATGCGCTACGTCTTCTCCCCACATAAATGGAATATTTGTTCCATCTTTTATACCAAACTTTAAAGACATTAGGGCATGTTACTAGTATAACTAAGCTAAGCATTGCAAGATTCATTGAACCTCGGGTGAATATAGCTTGATCATCTATATTCAACCAGGGACGATGGGACATAGCTGATCACCTATGTCGACTCAGAGGTGAATGTTGCAATACTGAAAGTAGTTATAATAGTGGTATGTCCACTTGACCTCCTGATTGACTTCTAAAAATGGTAAAAAGAAATCTTCATGTGTGTTCATCATAAGGGTTACAAAGGGTTACTCCTAAACATCACACACTGACATCACAACATTCTCTCACTACGATACTTTTTCTCCTAAGTGGAACGCCTTTCTCATTACTACACTATCTAAACTGACCATTTTACACCACTACCCTACGCCTCTGCGTCTACATCTTACTAGCAACGTGCATGGAGATTTGCACGGCGGATGATGCACACTACCACTTCGCACAAGGACACCACAATGATCCATGTTGAAACGAACCACTTTACACCACCACTTCGCGCCCTCCGTACCTACGTTATGTATGAGATTTCGAGCAGATTATGCATAACCGACGAAATGTTGCATGATGCGAGCTAGTGATGGTTTTTACCATTTAGATTTGCTTAGCGGTTTGTAGCGACTAACTAAATGTTAATTAACGCACGACACTACTCTAGGTTTAGATTATATTTTCGGGTTGCTACAATACCATGTCTCCTGTTTTCCCGTCCCATCGACTTATCGTCTTCGTTCTTGGATCATTAAACCTTTATTGCGGATCATTGCAACCACGTCTTCATAACCCCAACCTATCATTATTCTCTCATACGTTGAGATTGAAATTGTCTCGTCATCCATTGTGGTAACAGTGTCACCTCTCTACCCCAAAACTCGTACCCAATCGATGAATCGGATTACATCTCTAGCGTTCTAGGAACATCACACCTCGTCAAAAAAAAAAAAAAAAAAAAACCTCGCTAAACACAAATAACAAACGAACGACTAAAAGATCTAAAGACATACCAAGAGTTATCTTGCAACTCAAGCCCCTGGGAACGGATTCCTAACCTTTCACTCATTCATTTGAAATACCAACGGTCCGTTCTACTACCCTCTTATGAAATAATAAACCTCTTCGTTATCTAACGTGAACTACTTCCAACTATTTTACTAATCACATCACGGTCATTTTTCCAAAAGGTCTTACTATTGTGCCATTAAACCAAAAATTACAACCTTACTCATACTTTATAAACAATGACCTTGTTAATGCTTTGCAAACTATTCTCTATAGAGTGATAAACCGATAAATTACCTTACTATGAAACAACAAACAATGGCGATAGCAATTTGTAAACTATATTACAAAATTTTTTCTGCAAGTTATATTACGGTCTTATAAACTATTCTACCCTTTTGGTGAGCTATTTTAGCCACTGTCTGATTTAAAATCATAAAACTTGGTACGCTTACCTCACAGACTATTCGCCTTTACTTTACTGACTATTATATCACCAACCTATAAACCATCTTGATATTAATTGAACTACGAAATCTTCTATTATTGGACAAACGATAAATTGTTTTCTTGTAAGCTATTTTACAAATAATTTCACGAGTTATGTTATAATCTGAATTGTGTCTTACCAAAATACTTCACTACCATTGTTAAGCCGTTTTCTATCACTATATAAGCTGTTTTAAAATCACCTTACTAAGTTGTTGCTTTAACACCAAGCCACAACTAAGATTTATTATTAAACTGTAAATGAAAAATGTTTCTTTCTTACTCAATAAAGTGGTTTTACAAACATTTTCATAAACTTTACTGCAATTTTCTTACAAATTATTTACTCCTCTAAAAAAAAAAAAAAAAAAAAAAATTTTTAAAGGATAACCGTTATTTATTATTATTATTATTATTTTTTTTGTAAATAAACCAAATTTTCGGAGTGAAAATACGCGCTTTGTTTTGAAAACAATAAATATTTTAATTGCTAAGGAACAAACTCATCCATCATCTACAAAGTTAAAGTATTTCAAGATTATTTGAAATTGCGAAACAACTTTTGAATTCACATAAAAACCTCCAACTTGGAACCGATTCCATGTTGTCGCCTAAGACCTTATTTAACAAGTTTTCATCACAAAAGCTGAAATTTAGCAATTTTCTTTACATACATCAAGTTCTCTCCTAAAATTTTTAAGGCTCTATATTTTAAATTTTTTTTATATATACCCCCACCTTCGAGAAGCATAACCTTAACAACTGAATCATGCTCATAAACTTTTAAAACTTCTCAAGACGTACATACCCAACTTTCTATCCTGAATTTGTTCAGATCAAAAGCAGAATGCAAATTGCTTCAGTCGTCAGAAGGATGTGATTGAAAATGATGGAAATCTTGGAGATTCCATGATTGGAGATGAAGCTATTCTTAAAATCTCACCATGGATTGTGTGATACGTTTAGTAAACGTGGAAAGTTTAATCTTCGTTGTGTTAATCCATTTAAGACTCTTGTTAGAGCTGGACTGGTAGCTTAGAGCCTTGAGCTACCGTCAGAGCTTAGTTATTCGTGACGCTTTCATGTGCGTAATCAGAGGTAATGCCTCACTGTTGAAAACGATTAGTGTCTTTCTTTGGGAGATATCCATATCGACGAACGCCTAAGCTGTGTTGAGGAACCAATCAAAATCGTGAACCGTGAAGTCAAATGACTTGAGCGAAGTCGTTTTCCTATTTTACCTTGATCGGTGGAAACTCTAAGAAACATCTCGAATTCGCGTGAGAACATGAAAATGGAATATTGAGAAAATATCTATATCTCTTTTCAAATCTAACGGATGACTTGAATTGAATCGCGAGGACGCGATTCCGTTAAGGTGGAAGTCTGAACCACCCGCACTTTTCTAGATATTTGTTTTTCGAGAAAGTTCGATGCTTTTCATTTCTTGATTTTCTGAGCTCATTTGATGTGAAAACGAGTAAGTTATCTCAAACGTAAAATTAGACACAATGCATACCGACACAATTGTAACTTCGTTAAGACATTCAAATTGATCACTATCTCTATTTGCGAGAAAGTGGTCGACTAGATACTCATTCTTATTGGAAAAATGATTTCGTGAACAATGGCGCAAGTTTGATAATTTTTCAAGTCCGTTTACTCCTCCGAATGTCTCCCAAACCGATTATTTATTAAAGCTTAATGGAAATTACGAGTTTGGTCCCTGTAAAATTTACATTACCCTTCCCTCCACTTGGATAATTGACAAGATTTACCCTCTAAGGGTATAAATACCCTCTAAACCTCTTCCTTCTCGTTTTTACTCAAAAAGTTTCTCACACATAAGTTACTCCTTTCTCACTCTAACTTTCCGGCCACCATGTTCCGGTCACCGCCGGCCACCACCGTCGCCGGAAACCGCCGCCACCGTCGCCGGAAAATAAAAACTTAATACCAAAATGTAGATCTCGACCTTGTGATTTCATTGATGGGTAGCACGCGCGTTCAAGCCCTGTAACGCGCCCTAGATCTACGATCTTAATGTCGGATTTCTAGGGTTTTCAGTTTTAAATCCGAGTTAAAGCTTTGTTGTGGAGGGTTGTTTGGTTCGTGTTGAGAAGATTGTCGCACCACATCTCAGCCGCCTCTCCATCTCGTTCGTCTCACTTGACTTCTCTCTCGACCATGGGTAAGTCGACACCCACGGCGTTTCTATTCTTCATTTCATTTTCTTGACATAAAACCGAGAGTAAATCGGTTATATAAGTTTTCGTGGAATCGTTGTTAAAACAGTTTTGATAAAAACGTGTTTTATATAAATTCGTGTGGTTGGGATAGATTAAAAGAAGTGTTTGTTTGGTTATACGAACTGAGTCAACTCAACTCGGACTGAGCCGAGTCGACTCAGCCGAGTCAACTCAGTTGAGTTGAGTTGACCCTGTTTTGAATTGACAAATTGTTTGCGTGATATAAGAGGTGAACTCGAATTAAAATATGGTATTGAATCTGTTTTGCATGATAACAAGGATTTAGGACGTGACTGTTTGATTTCAGTGTTAGTATTGAGTCGAGTCGGACCCGTGTGGGTCTCAGATTAGTGATGCTTATGCATGGTGAATGAGATTGCTGGTGTATATGGACTTAGTTAGGGTGCGTCGGCTTGAGCTTTTGAATTCTCGTTCAGTTAGAGTGCGTGTGGTTGTGATGTTAATCATAAAGGTACTTTTTGTGGGTGAGTTGTGGTTTAATCGCAAAACATATGTTGTGTGGTTGGATTTCGGGCTCAAGTTGCAGACTTGAATGAGAGTGAGTTTGAAAATGTTTTTGTACTCCCAAGTTATATGCATTTGGGTTATAAAATGTTACGATTAATATTAGTAAAGCTAATTGGAAATAATATTTTTCGAATGTGAAAAACATGATTTGGCGTGCTTTAAATTGTTGACTCGCGGTTCATTGGTACGTTTCGGTAACTCGTGGTTGACACTTGCTATTGAACTTTCATTATATTGGACTTATATCGGACTATTTGGACTCGAGGCGGAGGTGATAAATTAGACTCTACTCATTATGGACCAATATATGAGATGAAACTAATGATAAGTGGCAAAACAATAACTAATACATAATCTAAAAATTTGATTTACTACTAAAACTATTTAGTTAAGTTATTATTGAAACGGGTT
Organism: Chrysanthemum makinoi; assembly: GCA_910596185.1. NCBI lineage: Eukaryota > Viridiplantae > Streptophyta > Magnoliopsida > Asterales > Asteraceae > Chrysanthemum > Chrysanthemum makinoi. The sequence continues at coordinate 128,447,746 of OU343217.1, read as the reverse complement.
GGAGTAATTAACTAGAACACATGTTTAATTATGAATCTGATGGGATATATTGTTTTAAAAATCAAGTTTTCATTAAAGTCTATTAACGAAAATATTGTATAAGCGGACGATCATATGAATTTATAAAACTTATTAAACTTATACTTCTATTTGAAAATCCTTTTATTTATATAAAAACCCAACAATTTTATAAAATTATGAAACGTTATTATAATTAGAGTTTCTTATAAAGTCTAATTGACTTTTCTAAACTATCTAGAGTTTCTTATAGATGCCTAAGGCTCAAACCATTTGCTTGTTTTATTGCTAGATGATTCTTACTTGCTTAGTTCCTTTATATATGTTTTATGCTTTGGTGTGTGTTCTTGAGTCTTGGTCAAAACTACTTGACTATTCTTATAATGTATGGGGATATACATTATGCTTTAGTGTGAGTTATATTTGGCGTGAGTTACTTGTCGAGCCTTGTCTTCTTACCACCACACGAAACATTAATGATAAACTTTTGTGATACGATATATTATACTTTTAAACAAACATTATACGGTAATCCACGAAAACTAAAACAAGTATCTTTAAAAACTCATTCACTTTACGATACATATTCTGAGACAAGCCATACACTACTAGGTTGAGCCGATGGCGTGCGTTGTGCCTATACTCTTGTAATCGTTGAGCGATGCCACACTTGATACTACTTTGTTGCTTTCCCGATGCTAGTTGTGATAGTATCGATTCTTGCATTGCTTCGGACTAAGGTGAGTTCATAGCCCCACTTTTACTCTTTTAACTGTTTTATAAACTCCTTGGGTGAGAATACATGCTACTCTTGCTTTTATGATCACAATTGCTTGAAAAGCTGCTTTTTGTACTCTTGATATTATGACTCTGCCTAAGTTGTTTGCCAAAAGTCCCCTACATCATGAACCATTAATCACTTGCGAGTGAACGCAAATATCGTGGATAGTACTAGGGGAATTGACGACCCGACTTCGGTTATCGGAAATAACCAGGGCGCACTATATTTGGTATCTCTATGTAATTGGCTATTACATCTCAGAGGGGCAATTTTATTTACTTACACCAGTAATTTAGGTGTATGCAGTTAGTTTGGTGTCATGAGCTTAGTGCAATAATATCAACTATCTTTTATGGGCGTATAACAACGTAGCCCATGGCTTATCTTAAACTTGAAAATCTTGTGATCAACTGCTTTATTACTAAACCTATGAATTCACTCAACCATTGTGTTGACTTTTTAGCATGTATTTTCAGGATGAAAAAGGCGATAGCTAACTCTGGAGGCGCTTGGGCATTGGCATGGCATGGTCATAGATGACTCTGATTTACGTATGAGGACCACATTTTATTAATGGGCCATTTTTCCGCAACAATTCAACCTTGTAAACTCTGTTTTACTACCATAAATGAAATATCTTACGAAAAAGCTATTAATCTTTCACTTGTGTTATGATCCAACTGAGTAGCATCCCAAAAACTTTTCTTCCGCTGCATACCATTTTTGGGGGTGTTACATGCCAACCCAGAGATACGTTTTGGTATCGGGTCAGAAATGAGTTCAATAAAAACAACTTTCAACGGCGCAACAAGGACATGTTGTCAAGCAAGTGGAAAACTTTGAACGGCATATGCACAAAGTTCAACTCTCATTACAAACGTGCGAAACGGGATCAACGAAGCGGGGAAAGTGAGCTGGATGTGATGCAACGGGCAAAGCAATGGTATCGTGAGGAAACCAAAGGATCAACTTTTGGTCTCGATGACGCTTGGGAGGTTTTGAGTCATTATAAGAAATGGGACACGCCGGAATCGGTTGATTTAACCGCGAAGTCCAAGCCAAACAAACGAGGCTTTGTTTGGTCATGATGAACAACCTCGCCCATGGGAAGAAACGTGCTACCAAAAAGCAAGATCCGAGACTACAACAAAGTCTGGGGAACAAACATCGGAGAGAACGCTCGTCAACTTATTTCACCGAAACTATGGCAAACGAGTATCGTTTGAAACGTGAACTCGCCGAAGCGGCGTATCGGGCCCAGCAGGAAAAAGATCTCACACTAACAAGGTTGGAAAAGATAAAGTTTTTGATGACGCCTACTGAAGGGCAAGATCCAATGGTCGTGGAGTGGATCAATGACGAAAAAGATCGAATCATCAAAAAATATAACTTGAAACCTCGTCAGTAGATCGTATTCTCGTTATTTCCTTTAATTTGTTGTAACGTTTTATTTGCAGTGTATTTTTTTATTTCGTTGTAATTTTTTTTAATCTCGTTATGTATTATGTTTTCAATTTTAATGAAGTGTTTGTTTTAGTTTAATAAATGAAGTGTTTGTTTTAGTTTAGGGGTTGAAATTAAAAATATGAAATGTTATTGATGTTATTGGGATGTTATTGTTGTGGGTGCTTTTTGGGGATGTTAATGTTAAATGTTAAAGCTGATGTGGCGCTGACGTGGACGGTGTTATTGGTGTTATGGTGTTATTATTGTATATGCTCTAATGTCCGACTTAGTTTTGAAACCAAACTATATATTTTGTGCTTTGTTATCAAAATTTAACTGATAATGTATTAGAGTAGCTTTTGTGTTTTATGGACTTGTTAGTGTTTGAACCAATGTTTTAAAACCTGTGTTGACCCGGCCGGTTCAATCGGTTGAATTGGGAACCGGTTTGGAGACCGGGCCGGATAGGACCGGGTTTTTGTATGGTTGAGAACCGGATTGAACCGCCGGTTTTTCGTTGACCCGGGTTGATAAACCCGGTCGGGTCATGACTTTTTATCAAAATTTTTTATTTTTATTTTATTATTATTTTTTTTATCAAAAAAATTAACAAAATGATTTTTTTTCCCATTAACTTTAATTGAAAAGTTAAAATGATGATAACTAATGTTTGTTAAAATTTTGTAAAATAGTAGTAAATTATAGTTATATATTATCTTAGAATCACCAATTAATATAGTTTTACTATAAACCATTTTATAATTTAGAATCACCTTGAAAATTTTGGCTATATTTTTATAAATGTAGACTTAAAAAGCAAAACTTTTTGGTATAGTCTCAATCTTCTTCATGGGTTTAATCGAATGTATGAATAAAAACGGATAAATTATTAGATTATGCGATACTACTTATTAAATATAGGAAAAAGTCATGACCCGGCAGTTCAACCTGTTGAACCGGTGACCCGGTGAACCGGCGACTTAACCGGGTCGATAAAAAAACCGGTTTTTAAAACATTGGTTTGAACTAGATTTGTAAATTTTTTAATATTTACTTGCAAGCTTTTCAGCTTTGGGACTTTTAATTGAATAAGTCTCAGGGCATCATAGATTGATAATAAGATAATAAAATAATCCCGTAATTTATTTAGAAAAATTGAGTGTTATGTTTTGGAGTTTGCGTAGCGGATACCTCGTAACAATAATCCCAATTTATGACTAACAAGAAAGAATCTACGTTAAAACTTCAAACTATAGAAGCCTCACTAGTGACTTTAACTTATGACTCAGTATTGACTAGAAGATCCTCAGTCTACTATTTTTCTCATATTCGGTCCTTGTTCTGTCGTTTGTTTGGTCTTACACCATTTATACAATTTTTCTTCAGATTGGATTAAACTGAACAGACATTTTGATAAGGGCGGCACTAGCCTTCTGGAGGCTTTAAACAAAATTTGAAAATGAGACCTTTCTGATAATATTTTTTCTTTTCCCAATAATTTCGATTCATTAGATTAATAGAACCTTACTAAACCAAAAACACAATGAAAATCTAAGAGTTTATTGAGGAAAAAAAAAATAATATAAGAAAGTTGAAAAGCCAAACTACGCTTTATGATAATCTATAAGTAGCACTAAAGAACCGACAACATTTACGACTTATTCGTGTTCGTTGGTTTAGTTTTAACCGGACAAAAATCGACATTGGTGTTCATGTTGTTCGTTGAAAAATAGTCTATTCTTAAAACATTATTCACTAGTGATTCTTGAAACAATTAATTTGTTTACAAAATTTGCTAAAAATTATTAAAATTTGTTGCCTAAATTAGGCTAATTCATCATTTTCTAACAATTAAAAGATGGACCTAGGCGTGGTACTTAAACCCGAATAAGGATTTAGCTGTATGGGCTTAAAAAATAAACAAAAACTAAGCCAAAATCCTTCATAACTTTAGCAAGTTTAGTAATTGAGTCCGACCTCAAGATGAGGCTCAAAAGAATATGTGACCGATATTCATAAAAGGTGTTATAAAATCGAAGGCCTTAAATATATGAGGGCTTAAAATGATGACTTTAGTAGCCCTTGGTCTGGTGTTTTGGGCCAAATCTATTTTCGGTCCGGTCCTGTTTTGATCAGGTCGGTCTAATTTTCGGGTCGTAAGCAATAAACATAAAAAATAACTTATTAGTCATTACATGTAAACTTTATATCAAACAATCAAATTTAAAAAAAGAAGAATCGAGTGAAACAATAATTCAATAGTGTAATCTAAATATACTTATTTAGTACTTTTTATCATTTACTTGTAATAGTTTTGTCTTGTCAGGCTTTAAAACCTTATACATCACAAAACATTAGTAAAATTTCATATATTTTGACTTTTAATAAAGAGGGGGACACTTTTGAAGCCAAGTAACAATAAATCAATTGACTCAAGAAGTCCTAAATAAGGCTTGCAGAGTGGATAATTTGAACACCAATCTACCCACCAAATGGCTCCTTTCGCTCTAATTCGATAGTGGACACCAAAAAACAGACCACTTGAAGCTCATCACCGATTGATGATGAGCATGTTAACGATAATAAAGCGTTCACTAGCACACCACTTGCCAAATAAACTTTCGTTTAATTTCCAGTGAAATTATTTTGGCCCTTGTGTGTGATGTGGTTAGTCGATTCAAGGTTCAAAGTACCTATCTTCCACCATTATTTTGGCTCTAGAGCATTGCAAGAAGCAATTTTCCAGCATTTTGATTTCGCTAATGAGGACATAGAAGCCCATATCAATATGATTTAGCCAATCCTACACTTGAAGCTTATTTGTTTGCAAACGCCAAATGAAAATATCATTTTTCATTGGAATGTTCTTATTCCACAATGTTTTCAACCATTCCCTTTGATATTATGCTAGAATAACTTATTTCAATCGTAAACTATATTTTACTCCAGTTTACAGAACTACAGTTGCTTTCGTTTCCATAAGATACAAAGAGCTACGTGAAACTGCTGTGATATTGTTGTTTTTGAATCCTCTTTCTTTTTGAAAACCGGCTACAATATCTTGTCTCATCAATACTTAACTAACAGTCGAGTTCGATGAAAACAAGGATTGATTATTTGATTTGATTTTGAAATTTTAGGTTCTGCTCGATCAGTAATAAGTTTATGTGTCAATTAAATGATGATATGTAGGATCGTAATATTATTGTGTTTTGATGATTCGGGTGGTCTTGGATGATGAAAATACATGTTAGACATTTTAGAGAGAGAAAGTAGAGAGATGGTGTTTTTGGTAGAGAGTTGGTTCAATAAAAATGAAAGGTTAGATTCCAAGCCACACCTCTTCCAAGGTTGGAAGGGGTATTTATAGTTACAAGACTACACGACCTCCTGACGGCCTTTGGATCAGGTATACAGTGGGTAAAGACCCGTCCTTCCTCCACGGTGTTACACTAAACTAATCTATGCTACAAACTAACTAATAAACTACTAAATAACGTAAATAACGACATGTCTACGAGCTAACATATGCTAGACCATAATTGGGGTGACCGACACTTTAACATGAAATTTCCAATTCCTAACAATCTCCCCCTAAGGGAGGTCACCCCATGAAATACATTTTGCATCCTAGCATTCTATCTTTGTCTTTAGTTCTGAGCTCGTAGACTTCAATTCTTCAAGTTCCGCAATCTTTGTGCTTTAGTAGCGATTCTTCAAAGTCCGATTACTTTGTACTTTAAGTGGAGGTCTTTGAACTGATCTACATCTTTGATGATCTTCGAGCTTTCATTGAGATCATCAGCCACATCAAATCTCTCTAGATCATCCATAGTTGTGTTGCCTTCATGTGATGTTGTGACTTTTAGACCGACATGCTCACACTTTCTGGATCATGACATCTTTTCATCAGAGTAGCGGAAGCTTTACTCGCTCATGATATTTGCAGCAGCGTAGCAGAAAAATAGTATAAAAATATCAGAGCCAAGTTATGTAGATATGCACCAGTCATGATTTCTTCAATTAAGTGTGGATGCTGTGAGCATGCGGCTTTATATTGACTCCTCAATTCGATCATTTTGCAATCGTCGGGGTGTACATGCATATGCAGTTAGCAATAAAGCGCACAAAAGTGTCTTTGATCACTTTCGTTGAATTGAGGTACACGGCCCACGGTTCCCGTTGATCGTGGAACCGAAAGAGTTAGAGGGTTCTTGTTAGGTCACTAGTTTTACAACACAAGCAATATGTATAAGAAAGGAGATGAAGGCGATTGAACAAGTATCACACACACACACGTTAATGAAGAAAGACGGTTATGCGTAGAGTATGAAAGTGAAATGAATTGAACAACCAACCTTCAAATGAAGGTTTACAAGATTATTTATAGGAGGGAAGCTAGGGCAACACTCCTAGTTCCCATCCTTTTCCTTATTGGGCTTAGTCAAGCTTATGGGCCTTCTACATAAGCTTGCCTAAGGCTAAACAAACATAAAGGCCATAATAAAGCTACCTATTACATATGATATAAATACTTGAAATTAGGTTTAGGAGTGATTCCAACAATCTCCCCCTCAAGTATATATGAATGAAAATGGTGAAGGCGTTGATGTAATAGTAGCAGTGACGTCTTCAGACATTCTTCTTTCTTGTGAGAAGAATTGCCTTGATTCGAACAATCTCCCCAGTGTAGAAAGATAGTTATCTTTGAACAGTTATGCTTTGACGTCATCTTTAACTTTGTTCTTTGATCATTGTTCTTTGTGGTGAAATTAATAGTATGTTGTTGTTCGCATCGGTGCCTCAGGTCTGCTTCGTTGCTCCGGTGTCTCCACGTCATTCTTCAACATGCTCACACGCTCTTTGACGTTGGAATTCAATATTGATGAAGTTCTTTAAGTCTTTAACTTTGTAGATTCTTTGGTTTGACGAAGAATCATTCTGACGGTTGTGTTGCTTTTGATATAGAACTTCCATTAGTGATGATGTTGGCGTGAGCATGAGAAGAATCAGCACGATCATCCCGCTCCGAGCTTCCATAAGAAGAAAACATTTCAAACGGTTAGTAATAAGCGGATTCCGGCACTTACAAGTTTGAACTTTGAGAGTGTCAACAACATAGTGTGAGGACACAACTCTAATTCTTACAAAGGCCGTTTCTGAACCGGAGTCCCACAAGTGAGATAACGCGATGTACCGAAGTACATCTACAGATTCAGATGAGTCGCTGAGGTACACCGAAGCATCACCTCACGACTGTAGACCGTTTGAGACACACTCCGCGTAATCCACGGGGAGTTACCGAAGTGACCTGCAGTCAGGGCTGTTTGATGTTGACCCTGGCAGGAGTTTCCATTCAATCACCGAGGATCACAGATGTGAACCTCTCATAAATGTTCTCGACAGATTGCTAAGATCTGTGTAGGACTCGATATGAACCACTGTTGATCTTATTAGTTGATCATCAAGTGATTAAATGTCAAGTGTTCCTAAGAGATCTTTTGATGAATCTCGTGGCTCTAGACTCAATAGTGCGTTTTGGTTTTCCTGAGCGGAGACTAGGGAGAGGGTCTCCTTCTTCAATACCAGCAATCTCTAGGAGAAAGCCGATAGTTTACGTAGGGTTCCCTGTGAGAATGAAACAAGCTTCTGTTGAGAGAAACTTGAGTGGATAAGAAGGTTTAGTGCATGCGTCACTGGGTCCATGACGACTTTTAATCTTCAATACCGGCGTCACTAAGTGACAACCAGTAGCATATGAATTGAACCCGGTGTCTGCCCTAAGTTGAATAATCTGGAGGGCTATTTCTTTTCACCCTTTTCTTTGCATTTCTTTTTAATTCTTCAACTCCTTCTTTCTCCGATTCTCATTTTCTCCTTTTTACAATCATACCTAAGGACTTCTAAATACTAACTATTTGTAGTGTCCTTGGGTAGATCCCTCCGGCTCTGGCGGATCATAGGACGGTTATTCCTAACCTTAGTCACCTTATAACACCATGACTAACCTATGTTTGCCATTAAAACCACTGTATGAAAAAATGTCTCTCAAGGGTTTGTTAATGAAAAAACATGTTTGAACACTTCATTGTGAGAGTTTTTGATGTTTTGCATAAATACTCCCCCTTCACATGTGCTTAATAGTTTTAATGGTTAAATGCACAGTGAGGAAAGAGCGCGCACTTTTTGAATTGATCCACTGAAGATAGACAATTCCCCGCGAGACACGGTTACGTTGCATAGTTAAAGAGTTACATTGTCAGCTTTTAGGTGACAACTAGCTCTAATAACTACCTTGAAGGTATAGACAAACCTTGGAGAGGTTGTCAAACCCGTCAAAGTTCATGTCTATCAAGAGTTTCTCGAATGGGTACAATTCTACTCAGACAAGTCCTTGGAAGACAAATCGTTTACATCACTAGCGAACTATGAAATTATTACCCGTCCGGGAGTCTTTTCGAGTTTAACAGGTTAAGTATCGTCAATTCATGTTGGTTGAAGTCTTTTCACACGAGGATTCATTTAGCATTTTGTACAACATATTTCTTATCACATAATTTTTCTCCCCTCAAAAATGGCATATAAATGTTATTTTTGAAGAAATGTTGAGAATAAATATGACCATTTCGAGTTTTGTGGGAAGATTACACAAAGAACAATTTGTGAACAAAGTTTTTAAGTCAAATACTCCCCTCAACAAGTGATATTAAACGGTTGAGGTTTTGAAAATCATAAGGGGAAGTACTTGTTCTTTTGAGCAAAACCTTGAAAAATTGAAAGGTTTGATAGGTTTTACTCAAAAGTAAGAAGCTTTCGCTCCTTTTATAAGGATTGTGGCACTAAAGCGTACCACAGGGTCCTTTCATGACAATTACGGGTTGTACACTGTTATGTGTGCACAAGCCATTGACATATATAATCACACATCCAAATGAATATGAAATTGAAACAGATTAAGGGGTACCAGGAATGTTAGTGTAGTTCCGCAAGAACTCTGAATGCGAACCGGTCGTTGAAAGCTGTGATGATTAATGCGTCCTGGCGACCACCAACATAGCTCTCCAACGTTTCGAACGATCCGTCTAAACAACCGTTCATCAAGCATCATGGTGATGATTCTCTTTACATCCCGCCTTTCCGAGAATTCCATCGCTTGGTGACCCAATGCCTTTCGGCGTATGAATCCTTCAACCTGTATGCTAGCCCATCCGTCCCTAACATGCTTCAAATGTATGAATCTCCGAATTTATGAAGATCACTACACGCCATTCAAGCAGTTTCTTTGAAGTTGCACTGCGGTAAGACAACTCCGAAAGGGTTTGCTGATGAGCGTGATATTGAGGGAGATGGTTGATGTCGGGAAGTTCTAAGCATTGGAGGAGTGAGGTTGACACGAGTCGATAAGATTCAACACCAAGTTGGCATATCTTCAACACGTTCTTTGATCACAATGCTTCTAATGAAGATGAGCAAGCTGACTTGATGTAAATTCACGTTGAACTTCAGTCGAGAATTGTCTCATACGACCCTGTACCTTGGCAAGGTACATGTCTTCAATGTCGTTGAGGGACAAGTTCTCAAAGTCAGCCTCACGAGAATCCATAGTCCTTTTCATCTTGTCGTTTGACCATGATGTTCTTTAGGAAGGTGTAGTCCCATTTAGACGAAAGAGCAACATGTGTTTAATAGCACGATGTCCTTGACCACTATACACTTCATGTTGAGATTTACGAACCTGGCAGCTTATGTAGTAGATTCTTGAGCGTTCAACCAATGGTGAATCCCATACATTGCATCGATGTCATAATCTTCCACTTTGTTGTTGAACATGTGGGTATTTGCCTTTCTCGATGGCTATCAGTTGAGTATATGGGAAGCGGAAGTGTAAGTGATGTAGCGTATTTCCTTGATACATCGCTACCATGTAGAAGAAATTCCAGGTCGTTGTTTAAGAAGTATCGAATGGAATCCGAGGTTGATCTGTTTGGACCAATGGTAGGTAGAGGTTTGGTCCAATCGGTGTAGTATGGAGGGTTGTCCCTTTGTGTAGTTGATGTTTGCTTCCGGAGGTTGAGCCAATCAATGTTGTTAGACATGGCTCGTGCTATGTTTTCAAGGTGATATTCAACCTCATAGCACTTTCGAGTCTTTGAGTATTTGGAATGCTTCATTCTTGATTCGTTTCAACTCTGATTTCGTCATCTTCTTCACTCGGAACTTTTCTTGCAATAACTTTGCATGCTCCAACGTACTACCTTTTACCATATCTTGGTCGTCTTAAGGCGGTGTAGCAGCAACAAGTGTTGAAAACCATTCATATTCAGTGTCATCGTCGTCTAGCCATGAAACGACGTCTTTAGTCGTCTTCTTCTTCTTCTTCTTAGGCCTGAGGAGGATGTTGGTTCCTTTGTTGTCTTTGGGAGATGGGTTGTTGTTGGGGGTCAAGGATTTCCTCATCATCACCACCCGTATACTCAAAGTGATCACCGGTTTTATGAGTGCGGGGTGGTAACTTCGGAATCCCGAGGTTTTTCATAGAAGACCGAGGAGGAGATCGGTGGTTGAGCTGGAGTCCTTTGGGGTGGAGGTTGCATTGAAGATGATTCACCGACTTCTTTGGGACGTTTAGGTGCAGAATCCTTGTCCTTATCATCGTCATCTCTTGGTCGTTTTGGTTGACTTTGCAATCTTTGCATGAAGATCGAGTTGATAGTCTAATAGAGTCTCAAAAACTTAGCTTCATCCGAAGTGAAGGTTCCGGACTCTTTGACATTTGCATCACCAATTTAGCGATTAACTCAGTTTCAGAAAGGTCAGATTCTTTGGACATTATATTTTTAACCAATGCGGCGATGTTTGGAGTAAGTTGTCGGAGAATATTTCTCTAGTCACACCGGGGACAATGTCGAGAAGAAACTTGTGAGTATATTCTCTTGCCGTCTTCTCCATTTCCTTTTGGAAACCTCCTTTGATAAACGTTAGTGGATTTGTTCCCTTTCGTCAACAACTCGTTTATCCCGTCTTGAAGAAAGTTGATGCTCGTCATACATGAGTTGATTCAAAGAAATTTAGCTTTTGTTGGTAACATCCTTCTTCTATACTTGCTTGGACAGCTTTAACAATCCTTGTTTTAGCTTGATAACCAAGAGTCGAGGTGGTTTCTTCACAGATTTGGAGGTGGATTTGGTTGATCTTTTGGATGGTGGTGGTGAAGAGTGAGAAGATGAGTCTGATGATGATGAGATGTGAGGTGACTCGGGTCCTTTGGAGGATCAAGTTTTCTCCTCGAAGCAATTGGACTGTTGAGAAGAAAATCATCATATCTTCTTCGTCATCTTTTCCAGTTTTAGTCTTTTCTGCTTTGGCATGAGTTGCAGCCTCTTCATCAGTCTTTTCTTTCTCAGACTTCTCTTTTTCCTCAATGTTTCCTCAGGGGGTTTTGTTGTTGCACAAGAGTGGTGGCACCAGTTCCCTTATCGGGTTGATTAACCGCATCAGGAATTGGTGTAGATTGAACGCCACCACTCGACCCTCCGGGGCCACCCATTTGATCCTTTGCAAATGCTTCGGCAAAATGTTTATGTCTGAGTTCCTTTAACTTCCTTTGATATTCCTTTTGCTCATCTATTGGTTCTTCTTCTGAGCTCTCCTTATCATGTTCAATCACAGGAGTTTTCCCTTTACCTTTGTCGGCTATGGTGGACTTGGAGGTTTAGCTGCTTGATTGAGTAACGTCGGTTGCAGAGTAGAAGACCTCATCGTCGATTCGGTTTCCTCGAGCTTTCGTCCACTAGCTTTCTTGCGGTTCAGCTTAGGTTTGGAATGGGAATAGGAACAGCTTCCTTAGAAGGAACTTTCCTTTTGAGTGGAGGTTTCCTCTTCGGGAACTTCCTTTGATTTTATGTGCTTGCAACACTCCCTGCACTGCTTCTTCTGGTTTTCCTGGTAGGTGTACCAGAAGACTTATCATCGATAGAACCAACTTTACCTTCATCAATGCTTACCGGATACCTTTTATATGAGTAAAGTTGTTTGATTTCATCAGAGAGAAGGTGATAGACAAAGCACCTTGTTTCTTTGTTGTTGTTGATTCCTAAATCAATGTTAGTGTAGGTTCATACAACATGTCGTGATTGTTGGGGTCATTGATTCTCTTGGGGATATCCGGGTTAAACCCAAGTGCTCTTTGGATCAATAGTTTGGTATATCTGATATAAGGGATTTTTGAGCCAAGCTTTTTGAGAAATGTCATCATGTCGTCCCATATCCGAGCTTCGACTTCAATGTGCTTCATGTTGACCAAAGCCCAAAAGATTTGCAGTTCCATGAGCTTGGGGGTGCTCATAGCCATCCGCGACGAAACAGATTTGGTGATGATGATGTAGAGAGTTCTCCAAGGTTGAGGAATATTTTTAAGATCCACATGTGAATGCTTAGTGATTACTCCTGTAGCTTCGTCATAACCAATATTGATCAGAATTGGAGAACGTCTCTTCGGTTGGTGTGGCATTGAGTTCGGTTGGCTCGATGATAGGAATGAGAAGAACAGCCCTTAAGTCTGCTGGTGTGATGGTGACTTGTTTGTGGTTGAGTGTCACCGTCACAGCATTCGTCCTTTGATCTTTTGCATTGAATTCCGAGAACCGATGAATGTAGATCTCGGAACAGAGCGAGTTGGAGAGCATGTTCTGATAAGGATGATTCTTCAGAATATCCATAGCAATCAAGCAAGAGGACTCTGAGCAGGTGAGGGTTTCAAAGTCAACACGAAGGTTGTTCTTTCCAATCTTCATCGGATAGCCATTTGGGAAGATATCAGCAATGGTGAGAACATTTGGTGCATCCACATTCATTTGAGCGTCCATGTCGTGATCTGAAATACATTTAGCCAAAAGAACCAACATATCGAAAGACATTATGTTAGTCCACAGATGGTTTTATTGTCTAATTATTGAATGTGCAATGTTGATGATTGTTACGAGTCCAAAGTCACTTGTTTGTCCAATAGTCCAATGACGTCGTGATAAGTTTCGTGAGTTAGTTAACTTTAAGTTTTAAAGTTCATGTTATCACTTATTTTTCACAACATATTAAACGTTTAAGCTTATTAGTGACATTATTGGTTTCGTGACGTTATGATTTATTTATTTACAAGTTTGCACGCGTAACAATTCATTATTAAGGTTAAACAAGGCTTAGGCGTTGAAATGGCAGCTTATGCGTAAACATGAGTTATACGCGTAAAGGCGCAAGCTTATGCGTAGGTCCTTATCTTACGCGTAAGAAATATTACGCGTAAGAAAAAGGGAACCTTATGCGTAGAGCTTACGCGTAAGCACATATAAAACCTTACGCGTAAGGCTTACTCATAAGAGTTAACCTTATGCGTAGAGGTCACTGTTTACGCATATCCTTCACAGGATACGCGTAGTCCCTTATGTAGAACCTTACGCGTAACAGTTACGCGTAAAGTGATCCTTATGCGTAGATAGCTAGTAACCTTGATTCTGATTTTTACGTGTAGAAAACCTGAAATAATAATCATCATAGCATCAATGTTAACATTAACATTCATTCTATAACAGATTTAATCACAAACACTCGT
>OU343217.1:128264435-128433796 GCA_910596185.1 Chrysanthemum makinoi | reverse complement strand
AATTAATTAATTTATTTTTGATATTTATATACTTTTATATTAGTTTTATCAAACTCAAATATTAGTTTTATCAAAACTTATATTTTGGGATATATCTCATTTCTGATATCCTAGATATATATGTAATCAAGTATATGAGATTTAAGATATCTGAAATTCTTGAATCATTTTATACACATTGTGCTTGACATAGTGTAAATTTAGTAATTTTATCGACAAAATGTAGGATTAGTTTTGCTATTGCTAAAGGTGTGGTTCCCCGTATAGCTTAGCTAATTCTCCTAATTTCTTGTAATCCTATGATTTTGTTTCTAATGAAAGTGAAGTTTTTATAATAAAAAAATAATAATTAAAAAAAATAATAAATAATAATAATAATAATAATTTACCACTTTCGGAATTAAAATTGGGATAAAAATTTGCTAAATCTAGAAAAAGTTACTTGAAAATAAAACCTTCCACTTGTTCACCAATTTCAAACTCGATCTTTTCTGTTTTCCTTCTTCCGATCAGACTGAAAAATCTCAATCTTCCCATCAGACAGTCCTTCCTAAAAACCACTAGATTGTACCATGTTCATCGATACAAGTCCCCTAGGTATTGCGGCACTTGTATTCGGAGGTATTCTTCTAGTCCTGGCTGCTTTTGTGTTCGAAATGTTTTGAGTAGTCGTCTCGAAGCTAAAACGAGTGATGATGATGATTATGATGATGATGATACGAGCAGCAGCCAAGATGCAGCAGTGGTGAAGATAGAATAGGCCTACTAGTCATGCATGAAGCTAGAATAATATATGTTGAAAAAAATTTAAAATCTATTTAGTTAACTGTGTTGTTGTTGTAAATCGACTATTAAATGTCGTTTCTAATGTTTAAATTTTAATGAAATTTGGTTGTTTGAATGTTTTTGTACCTTGGAATTGATCCTTATATGCACTAAACTTCTTGTTTAACTTATGACTATTAACTTAATCGAGACAATTTTGATGTATAATGTTACATATAACTGAAATAATGGATTGAAAGTTTCTGTTCAGTTTCGCTTTTCACCAAAAATACCAAACCGTTTGTGTTGTTTAAGCTTTCTAAATGGGTTGTGTAAGATGCTCACTAGGTGAAATTAAGAATGATAATAAAAAAAAACGCTGCTTTGCAATTTATTGTTAGCCCGATGCTTTAGAATCGATCTGTTTGTAATTTGCAGACTCATAAGACTATACTTATAAGGTGTTCCAAACACCCCTAATCTATCGGATTTGACTGAGCTACTTTAAAATTTTACAATCACAAATTATGCTTATTTTTCACAGAACCAGCTAATTTAAAGGCTTTTGAATTTTTTGAACAAACACAAATTAAACATGTAGTTTTGTTAGGATTTGGAAAAAAAATATTAATCTAGTTTCAGCCCCTTATAATGGAGCAATAAACACAACCTAACTCCAACAGAAATTTAAGGTTTTGGTCTCTTTTGAGCTTAGCAAACGTGAACCTTCGGCAGAAAACACCTGCTTCTATTTGAGATCCACCGTTTGGTGTTTTGTCGAGACCGAATAGTATTTCGATATGGAACCTTGTGTTTGTAGCCATAATTACATCTACATTTGAGCCAAAATTTAAGATTTTGGAAATTTAAAAAATTAGACCAATGCATTTGTGACTGAAGAAGCTATTAATCACTCTTGATGAAAAAACACAGTTCCCAATCTTCTTTTAAGAAATGCTGTTCCCATTGACATCCGAGCAAAAGTTTATCAAGAGTGTAAAGTCTTGTGTTATTTCTAAAAAAATTAATAAATAAATAAAAATTACGAACTACTAACATATTATCCCATTCTACCCCTTCTAAATCATCTATAAATAACACCATTTCATACCTTCTTAATACACCATCAAACCCCTTACAACCAAATACACTCCTTGTCATTCATACCCCAAAATGGCAATCTCTATTACCCGTTTCACGTTTTCCGCTCTTCTCGTGTGTTCATTTGCTATGATCCTTTGCAACAAGGTGGTCTCAGCCCAATGTTCGGGAGACATGCAAGGGCTCATGGAGCAATGTGCAAGGTACGTGCAAAAATCGGGTCCTCATATTCCACCATCTACAAGTTGTTGTGCCGTTGTCAAGAATGTAGACTTGGCATGCGTGTGTGGCCATATCACCAATGAGGTTGAAGGTGTTATTAGCATGGAGAAGGCAGCATTCATTGCTCAAGCTTGTGGAAAACCACTTGTCCATGGAACTCGTTGTGGAAGTAAGATTTAAGACAACTCGTTAATATTATATAACAACATTTAATTTAAATTAATTGTGTTTTGTACGTGTTTCTTAGGCTATATTGTACCATGAAGCTAGAAGAATTTAAGGCTGCCTTGGTGGAAGAGTTTGAATGTTGCAAACAATGTTTTGCATGTGGTTTTATTGCACCAAATAAATAAAGCTATGGTAACATATGTATTGATGTTATTTTTATGGAATGGAAACATTTGATTACGTACCCATATTTCCACTTATGTAGAATTATTCAAGTTCGTATTTCAGATTCACTCAAGATTATTATTATTTCTAAGCTAATTAAATAAGCACTAAACTCAGGGTGATATTTCTGCCTTTCTTGTATTGCGTAGCAGATAACTAAAACTTATACAGAAAACCTATCCAAATATGCATGACTTACGAGTTACGATAACCCAATATATGACCATTTACGATAAGGTATAACCCAGATAAGAATCTGACTTTTGAAGCTAACTGATCATAAATCAATTGAGTTACGAAATCCGAAATAAGGCTTGCAACTGTATCTAAGTACCAATCTACCCACAAAATTGCTTCTTTTTCTGTCTCGCCAGTGAACACTAAAGAACCACCAGAAGTTCGGAAGCTCATAACAGATTGACGATGAGCAAATCAAACTAAATGAATCTTTGACGAGCAAAGTACTTTTTTTTTTGAAATTATTTTGTCACTTGTTTGTAATAATGTTTAGTTGTTTACAGTCGATCCAAGGTTCAAAGCACCAATCTTCTACCAACTGAAAACACTCTCCCAACATTTCATGACTTTTGTGACAAAATGTTCCAACGTTTTCACTAATGAGAACAAATTAAGAAGTGTATTGAGGCGCATATCAATATGATTTAGTCAATCGTAAACCATAAGCTTATTTTGTTGTAAAAGCCAAATGGAAAAATCAGTTTTCTATGGAATGTTCTTGTTCCACAATGTTTCTAACCCTTCCCTTTTCATAATCTGCTAGAATTTACTTATTTCAGTAGTAAACTATAGTTTACAGAATTACGGTTGCTTTCGTTTCCATAAGATAAAAAGAGGTGAAACTGTTGCGCTTTTTTTGCTTCTGAATTTTCTTTCTTTTGAATAACCAGCTACAATAACTTCTCATCAATGCTTAACTAACAGTTGAGTTCAGATGTTGTCGAAATGATGCTCAAATAACGTGTATTTGCTCATCTGAAAAGAATAAGTTGTACATGATAAATTGAGCTGTTGTAGCATTACCAATTGTAATTATAGAGTAAACTAATAAACAATTAAATTTTGACTCGCCTCTCTCAAATTTGTCGCACTTATATGTTTTGTCCTACCCTTTAGTGAATAATATAAGATGGTTATCAGCCTGAGTATTTACTCAATGTTCTTACTCTCTTGACGAGCGTTAAAGATTCGAAACAATATATGGTGGCAAAAGAAAGAACTGGGTTTCCTTAAGATGATTTCCTAGACGGGTCGAAATGCCCGTTGGATGGTAAGTGATTTCAAGTGGTGCCATTCTAAAAAAAAAGATTGGAAACAATGGTGGCAAAAGAAAGAAACTAAAATGTAAGATGATAGATCCAAAACAATTTGTTGATGACATCGTAATCTGCGAATTTAATTACATATAATTAATTATATATATAAACAAAGATCTCAAATACCATTTGATCTTTTACAATGAAGAACTGCTTCATAAATTGAATTGTCAGACTCATACGAATACCTTATTTTTGGCGTATGACGAGTCAAGTTACCACGATCATCGACCCTAATTCTTCTTCTACTTGGTCTAAGAAACCTAAACAGCTTCTCCATGATTTGCTTTGACGATTTTTTCCATTCCCTAAAGATATTACGAGGGTGAATATTTTGCGTGTTATATGGACAAATAGACTTGATAGATGGCGTGGCTGGGGCTGATTTTGAGACAATGAAATGTTTAGGCACAATAGAACCATCACAAAACATTTCATCAGCACTCGTCGGGGAGTTAGAACCCAACATGCCAAAACTGAAATCGCTTGATAAGTCTTCCAAGAAACATTTTGTTTCTTCTTCGACAGAACTTGTGTTGTTTGCCAACCAACTTAACGAAAAGCTCTCTGTAGCAAGAGTTGGCGATATTTCCATCTTCGGAAAGAAATATCTTGTTACAAGAAAGAACACAAAACTAAGAAAATTATCAAAGAAAATTAAAGATGAAGTGAATAACCGATCAAATTGAGATTTTAAGGTGTGTGGATTTTATGTTGAAAAAAAATCTGCGTTATATATGTAGAGGAGTCAAATGGAGTAAGAGTTGCTCAAGATATTATTTATAATCGATTTTACTAAATTAAATTTATATTTTGCATCTTCAACTTGAATGCTTATAAATTTTTTACTATAAGTGGAAACTTTCGTTATCATTTACGGAGTATTGAAATAATTAGGCTGGCTGTTACAAAGTTTTAGCTCTTGTTTTCTTGCTAAAGTACCAAGCAATCCCTTTCCATTAATATTGTGTAAGATTTCATTCATCATAAGTTAACTAACGCATACTTGATGATGCATGAAAGTCAATATTGATTTTTGTTTTTTCCTTTGCTCGATTTGCTTAAGTGGTTTAAACATTTCAATGAGCTTCAAATGCCAAAAAATTCATTAGAAAATTAAAACATTATAAACGCGCGTATTTTTAGTAACTTGTATACCATTTTGAACGATTTAGTACAACATACATAATGATTTTAGACTTTTAATGATATCCAAAATCTAATAATTTTCTCTTTTAGGAACAAACCAACTTTGTTTCCTGTACGTGAAGACGACCGGTCCAACCGGCTCGTTCAAAAGCATATTTTAGAAGAAAAATTAATTGGAAAGAATAAAATCATTTTGGTGTATCTTGCTTGCATGAGAATTGTTTATCTATTTCATTTTTAATAGAAAGGATTATAAAAAGAAAGGGACGGCATGGGCCATGGCATGCTTTGAATACGTAATTTGCTTCTATCAACGCGTTGTCATTGTTCACGGTTAAAAGCATGCATTTGTCGAGCCACCGATCATATAGGGGTTTACTATGACTTACGTATCCATGCTAAAACATTATTGTATTTTTAGTTCATATATATAGTTGTTGATTATTTTATGAGAAATAGTGAAATACTGGATCTTCTTAGTAATATTCTTACTTATCAGTTTACTAGATAATCAGTTGTATCAAAACGTAATTTTAAAATAAAAAGAAATTCTCAAAATAAGCCAAAAAAACATGTGTGCTCCACCTTTTTTCTTTTTTCTCATTTTGATCATGCTTGATTGATCAACTCTACCCAAATTATGACACGTGTCTCTTGCAGATACAGTAGTTAGGTGAAAATACTTTTTGTTTTATTATGACATTACAAATATACTCTTATACTTGTAATTTAATTATTTACCACATATTTTACCTTATCCCTCACCACCCCTCATATTTCCTCCACCACCTATCTATTTCACTATTAGTTTTTTGTTAGCATACCCTCTCCATTTCCGACGACTCTCCACCGTCATACCCACTCTATCTCCGATGACCAAAAAACCTTTTCTTGCCGCCGCCGTCTCACAATAATTACACATCTCATCCAACCCACCACCAATTTCTTCTCCGCCGCCGGCATGCACCCCCGTTACAGATCTGGTCTTTTTCATCTGTTACAGATCCACCACACCCACTCCATTTCCCGACCAGATTTGTCAAAGATCCGGCATAGTATCTCCGACGCCTGGCGTTTTCGTCGAGAAAACAACCGTTGCCGTCGAGTCACCGGAAAAGACGTAAAACTGATAATCATGAAGATGGAGGTCTGTTTGCTGACAAAAGAAGATGTGCTATGTAAGATATTTTACAAATCTAAGTCGAAGGCAACGATTTTTTTTTTTATTTTTTTTTATTTTTTTTTTTTTTTAGATTTGTGGGAGGTGTTCCTTTGTTATGATAAGAAAAAGGTGAAAATAGTGAGACAAATGATTTTGGAAGAAGTTGCAAATCTTGGGCTTTTAGTGTGTTGTTTTTGTGTAGTGTATTCTTTTATCACAAACTATAACGTCGAAGCAATGAAAAAAGAGTACTACGTGATACTCTGTTTGTATCAATATTTGACTTTAACCACATTAATTATGTTTGGTCATTTTTTGATTTTGTAATATTTAAGTTTGAGTTTGATATGTAAAATGCTTCGTGAATAGTTGTTAAGTGTTATTTAAAAGTAAAAGATTTGTTTACAAAGGTGGTTGGTGGTTGAACAGTTGTGCAATGGTAGTTGAACAGTTGAGAAGTGGTGGTCAAACAGTCAACCAGTGGTGGTGGGTAGTCGAGCAGTGATGGTGGTGGTGATGAAAGAGTGGTGAAGTAGGTAGGTGGGTGGTTGTTGGTATTAATAAGAGAGAGAAATTATAATAGATAAGGGTATTTTAGACAATTTTTAATCATTAATAATAAGACACAAATCAATCATTTTTATTTGCAAGAGACACGTGTCATAATTTAGCTGGAGTCGATCAGTTAATCAGTCGAGCATGACCAAAATGGGAAAATGGACTAAAAGGTGACCAAGTCATGGACCACACATGTTTTTTTAGCTTATTTTAAGAATTTCCTCTTAAAATTAAGTGTTTGGATTTGATTATGCTATTTGATATCGTAATAATCAAATAATCTGCTTTTTTTGTGTTTGACAAATCAGATTATTTATAAGTTGACATGTAAAATGACTAAAATAGACATTCTTCAGTTGTATAACACTTACACGTATTATTCTTGTCATAAAATTTAGTATCCAAGTTATTTATGATAATAACTTAAAAACGTTCATTATAATGAAAAAACTTATAACATACTTGACCATATTTTAATAATAGACTATTTTATACATCGTTATATCTTCTCTAATGTTCATTTACCCCGACGACATATGTACATCTTCATCAGGTTAAAACGATGACCAACAACAAAATATATGTGCAGCTACATGTGTAAATAGTACTAAACACCAGGTTGATATGTTTTCATGATATCAAACATCATAACCACGTACAGTATCTGACACCATTGTAACTTTTCGATCTTTAGGATATCATTTGATTGTCGGTTGTCAACTATGACAAAATATTGAAGTTATACCAAATTGATAATATTTGGACAACTATTGGACTTATATCGACATGACGACATCTATTGGACATTGGACAATTTGTACTTATTGGACTTCAAACAAATACAATAGGAAAAAGATAGCAGGTTAACAAGCAAAGAGAGCAGAAACAAAACAAGTAACCAGGCAAAAGCACAAGCAAAAGAGCACAAAAGCAAAGCGCAAAAGAGCCAAGGCAGAAAGAAAAACATAATGAGGGCTGTTTGAATCACACTTCGTGATTTCACACAAATTTTTTGTGTTAATATACTTGTACGAGTAAAAAGAACAACAAATCTTTACTCTTACAAGTATATTAACACCTCTACCCAATACAGAACAACTCCACCCAGTACAATTAAATCTCAATAACTCCTTCGATCTTTTGCGATATACACAGACTATAATTATGGTGCGCGTTTGACACAATATCACAAGCCTCCTTTTTTCATATGCCCTTTCCAAGATCTGTCATAACAGTCTTCACTCTTGTTAGTATCTCGCTACTCTCTCTCTCTCTTTCTCTCTCTCTAAACTCTTGATTAATCTTGTGTATATGATACAATCTGTGGAGACCTACATGTGGTATCAAAGCCTCAAGATGATCTAGATGTGTTCTTGTTTTACGAATTTGTATTTAAATATTTACGTTTTAAAGTTTTTGTGTTAGCGAGGTTTTACACAGTTTTAAGTTTAAATACGTGTTCTAGCAACTTTGGAACTAAAATCGGAAGTTTTTAGGTCCTCATTTGTGTTTTAGAACACAACTTTACAAAAGTTACTGGCTAAAAACATCAAAATAGAAGATTTTGATGTGTTTTGTTTTCAAAACCTCGCTAAGTGTTCTTCAAATTAAACTTTGTTATTTTACGTGTAATCCTGTAAAAGCAGACACTTTAATGAAAGTTTATGTGATATAACAAAGTATATTACAAAAGAATTCGATTAAAAATCCACAAAAGTGTGTTTTTTAGTTGAATTCATGTGTTTTTTTAGACAAAATCCCGTTTTTAGCGAGATAACACAAACTAGATCATTTTGAGGCTTAGATGCCACATGTAGGTCTCCACATATTGTATCACATACACAAGATCAATCTTACCTCGCCAATGGGGATAACGCCGTGCTTGTTCAAGAA
This sequence comes from Chrysanthemum makinoi, assembly GCA_910596185.1. Classification (NCBI taxonomy): domain Eukaryota; kingdom Viridiplantae; phylum Streptophyta; class Magnoliopsida; order Asterales; family Asteraceae; genus Chrysanthemum; species Chrysanthemum makinoi. The sequence goes on along the minus strand of OU343217.1, from coordinate 128,425,219 downwards.
ATAGAGAGTCCCTTTGACGGAGAGAAAGACTCCGGGGATAGATAGTCAATGGCCTATGAGGAAGACATCTCCTCTGTTTTTGCTCTTCTTTTTTGCCTTTGGGCTTTTTGACTGTCCAACTAAATATCTTAAAATAGAAGTCATCTTTATTCAAAGGCCGTTGACTCTGCTTCCTTGATTGAATAATCGAAGGTGAATCAATCAGACAGGACAGACGTGTGATAACAACACTTGCTTTCGGCCGAATTCCCTTTGGCCACTCACCTCTCTTTCCTTGCTTTGCTCCCGTTTACCACAATGGTTGTCTCACTATCTACTGGAGCTCGAATCCGACTCAAAGTGGGTTCGTGTGTATGCGCCCTGCCCAGAGCTAGCCTGAAAGAAAGTTCAATAAAAATGATTGACACTTGAAAGTAAGGTGAAGACTCTTTCCCTTAATCCATCCATGAATATACTTTGGAAGGAAAAGAAAACAGACATCTACTAAAGAACTCCATTGTGAATGGTCTGTTTGTATTCAAAGAGATTGATGACCCAGGAAACGCTGAAACATGAAGACCAACAGGTAAACGACTGCAAACTATAGCTGACTCAAATGATAAAGAAAGGAAACAATTTGAAGCTGATGCAAAGGTCGTCAATCAAGTTCTGCTATGGCTACCAAACGAAATCTATGTTGGTGTGTAACTCCCAGAACAGGGTAAGATAATCAACTTTAGCAGAAACAACAACTATTCAGCAGAAACAAATACCACTAAGTAGATATCACTGAATCGTGTGATCACTTTCCAAAGTAAACTATTCGAATAATGGGGTTACACGAATATCAACTTGGGATAAGACCAAATGCGTTATGGAATTAGGCACATCAATAACCCTTCTATAAGTGTTTTGTGTTTTCTCGTATCATGCATAATCATATCCTATTTATATAATACTCGCTAATTCAATGGAATTATGAGTATTAATCGGCCCATTAATAGCCTCATAATTATCCACATTATAGCGTTAAGGTTACATGACCAATTAAACGTAGTCATGCTTGAAAGCCACTTGAATAGGTCAAAACCGTTAAGGACTTTCATCGACTTTCATAGCACAGTGTTACACCGCCGTGAAAACACCACGCCTGTAAACACTACTTAGAACACCACTTCAATGGAAACACCACTTGAACACCGATCCGTGAAGTATCGCTGGAAACACTGATAATCAATGGTAACCACAACAATACTTTCACCAAGCACTACCAATACAAACCACTACAAGAGTCGTGTGTCATGGACCTTATGGGTGTACACTGCATCCTCTAACCCATTACAAGGTGTGAACTATTCCCACAAGTGCACTAAATTTTCCAACAATCTATGCACTTCTGGATCATAGAAAGCCAACTAACACAATATGGAATCGTGTTCGGGAGCTAATGCAAGGAAATGAGATGGGTAAGCAGTAACGAGAAGTTAAACTGGCAATGCTGTTCTTAAGTAGGGCATTTAGATTGCAATACCCACCTAACAACAACCAACTTAGAACTTTTTCAAACCCACGTAATCAAGCTAATGTTCAAGATGGAAGGATTGTAGTACAAGGGCGACAGACTGAGAATGCTAGAAATAATGGGAATTACGCTGGTAATGCTGGGAATACTGTGATTAAGACTGTTGGGGATTATGCAAATGTAGTGAAGATGATTAAGTGTTATAATTGTAGAGGTACAAGGCATTATGCAAAGCAGTGCACACAGAAGAAGAGAGTAATGGATTCCACTTGGTTCAAAGATAAAATGCTACTAGCAAAGAAAGAGGAAGCTGAGATCCTACTTGAAGCTGAGGAACATGATTTTCTGGTAGATCGTCTTCAAGAGCTAGAATCAGAAAAGGAGGAGGATTTGAGTGCAAGTGTTATTTTCATGGGAAAGCTTTCAACATTTAGATTAGACACTGAAGCTGATCATGGTCTTTCTTACGACACTCATGCCTTTTCTGAGGTACCCAATTACGACAACTATAAAATTAGGGTGAGAAAAGGATTTGATGAAAAATTAGGTGAAGTGAAACAAGCTTAGCTTGTTAAACACAATAGGCTCGAGCTTCTTTATATATTTTTAAGACTCGTTTAGTTTCGCGAGCCAGTTGATTTTTGTATATAAAGCTCAATTATTAATGATCCTCAAATTATGTTCAAACTCATCTAACCTCGGCTCATTTCCATCTATACTCGTAAAACATACTAGTTTATCCTTATCCATAAAGTAAAAATAAAACATTCCACATTCAATGGGGATTATCCAAGACATCAACCTTAGACAATTAGATCTTCATAACTTACTTAAAACAAAGACATAAATCAAACACAAATACAATTAAACACACCACCAACAACTAACACTTATCTTCTTCACTCACACACTCCAAGAACAATAACAGAAAATAAAAACAAGAGATGGTGTCATTAACCATGACGGTAATATCAATGGCCAAACCCTCATTTCCACAACAACAACCGCCGTCCGATCTCTCCACCGCCGTGGCAACTTCCTCCTCCTCCGCTACTCCTCGCCGCCGTGATCTCGTTTTCATCGTCAATCCTAAAGGTTTATAATTTTTTTATAAAAAGTGTTTTAGATTCTAAATTTGTATAAAAGTGATGATAATGATGATGATTATGTGATTGTTGTGTAGGTGCAAATGGAAGGACTGGAAGAGAGTGGAAGAAGTTGTTGCCGTATTTGAGGTCTCGTCTCGGTACCGATTGTAATGTGAGTCTTTTAATAGGGTTACTAATTTAGGCGTGTTTCCGTGTAATTGTATTATTAACTAATTGTATTAGGAAGATAGTTTCTGAACTTAAAGAAGAAGGAAACCGAAAACGAATGTTTAGGTTAGTTATATCTGTAGTTATATTGCCGTTTCGCATTAGAATGTGCATCATATGATGAAAGGGCCGACCTTGTTGCTGTTTGGCTGTTTTACAAAAGTTGTTATATGACTAGTGAATACTAAATAGAATACAGTTAGATACTGATTTATTGCATTGTGATATAACCAAAAATTATAGTTGGTGAATTGCTGTGGCGCCTTCTGGTTTGAGAAACCTGGTCATGAGAGGGGTACCACAGCTCGTAATTCAGTTGACAATGTGATATTCTCGATTAGTATTTTATTTGCCCATGAACTTCTAGATTACATGACTGCATGATCAGTTATACAAACGAAGATGATTTCGTTTTGTTTCCACCAACTCAGTTTGTGGTTTTAGTAAGTCAGCCTGATTAATTTTTGACATAAAAGGAGTTTTAAGGGAGCGCATTTATGAAGAAAATCATGTTATAAATGTTAAGACTTGAATTGCTACACATAGACAAACATCTTCTTGGCTGTAAAGTTTGGATGTTTAGTGATAACTTATTAACATGGGAGATCTATCTAAGATGTTAAGGTGCATCATCTATGTTATTTTAAATGTTAAAAATTAGAGAGAAAGTAGGAGCAGGATAAAAGCATTTACCAGGAAACTAATCATACATGGGAAAATATGGTTGCAAGATGTAGTCATGTTGTACCTTCAGGATCTTTGATGCGTGATTAGGATAATGTATCTTCAGTGGCATGTGTTTTGATGATTTCTTCTTCTAACATGTGACTTATCTTCATCTAACAGATATGCGAATCTTTGACTTCAGGTCCATCTCATGCGATAGACATTACAAGGGAGGTAGGTATATTGAGCTTTTATGTTTGTACTAAAGTCATGTATATATTATTCCAAAGTATTCAGAAATTCAAACTGACCAAATGTTGATAGGCCATACGTGAGGGTGCTGATGCAGTTGTGGCGGTTGGTGGCGATGGGACTCTTCACGAGGTGAACCTTCTGCTAAAAATGATTTATATCCTGCACATTGTGTTTCAGATACTTTGTCACGACACCTTCACGTGCCTTTTTCTATGAACACCTGTTATGTTATAAATCTGCGATTTAAGTTCTGATCTTATGTTCATCATTTTGATGTCTTAAACAAATTTAGTATCTTAAAAGAACGAGGTTCATGCTTTTGTCACTTGCAGACTATAAAACATACAATGTAAACTTGTTAAAGAAAGTATTGGGTTTGTATGTAAGAGACATGTATCTCCCATTAGGATGTCACAAAACTATTGGTACATGAATGGATAAACGCATAATCTAGTGGTTTCATCTTGTACTTATCTGTTGGTAGTTATGTGAAATTCAGTTATGCAAATTGCAACATTATGAGTTTTCTTGTATGCCGATAAGTTAGCATTATGTAGTGCATGCGACATACTAAGGGTACGCACATTAAGATGATTTAATTATTGTTGGCAGTACCAAGATTCTTTTCTCATCCCTGTTACTCTTGATGGTGTTGCATAATATTATTGTAAGAGTATTCAAGTTATTGTGTTTGTTGACGACAGTGATAGTTTATGCCTTAAATGGCAACGTAGCGTTGTCCTCACTAACGGCTCCACTGCACCCATACCAGGGTATTTTAGCAAAACTATCATTATCACCCATTATCACTAACAACCACTTCTTTCTATCATTTTCCCATCTTCTTTTCTATTTTGCACACCATCACCGGCCACTCCACCGCCTACACCATCTGCAGCCCCATCACCACAACAACCCGCTAGTTGGCTCTCGTTCAAAGCCAAGAATTTCAACACCTGCCAAACGAAAAACTAATGCAACAATAATGCTTCATAATGTTGGTTTTTAGATTGAAGACCTCAACCAGCTACATGGTTCAAGACTTCAAGGTGCCTCAAATATACCTATGCTTGACGATATAATTGGTTTGTTCTTGTGTGCCATACTACTGCCACGTTAATGTATTAAACAACCCAAGTATGTCTTCTGAACAAGAGTCTAATCGAATACGTGCAATAAAGCACTTTGATACAAGATATAGGGTCAACATTTATATATACTGTATTCTTTTTTGGTGAATTAGGTGGTAAATACTGTACTTAAAAGGTACGATTACCAACCAGGCAGACCGGCACATCAGGACATGGAGTATCACCAAATTTACTTTTTATGGGATTTTCTTTATGAATTGTTTGTGAATTTATAAACATGATGTTTGTATAGAGGATCTTGATTATAGAGTTTCCAATTATAGAGAATGTTTATTGATTTATTGTTTAATTGATAGTGGGGCTGTGTCAGGCGGTGGAGAGTTGGAGTGTGCAAAATGATTTTGTAAAGAAGATAGAAGTGGTTGTTAGTGATAATGGGTGAGGGTGGGGTAGTTGATGCTAGTGGGTTTGGGAAAAGACTAAAATACCCTCAATGGATGGGTGCCTAACATCCGTAGTGGAGTTAGTGTGAAGGACTAATACATAACGTTGCCATTTGACGGACGAACCTTTTTGGTCAAAGGACGAAATGTGTAAACCACAAGGACAACGTAATTACTCATTGTAATTTGTAAGATGCAAACACGTTTCTCTACATATGGAAGTCAAACTTAGTACACTGCTAGGTAGGAGTAGGTCAGTAGGTGTAGCATGCATCTGATATTGGTTCACTAGGTTGATGTATGTACAATGTTACTATTTGTCAGACGTGTGATTGTGTGAATCATATTTGCTTACTGGGTTGATGTATGTAGTATGTACCACCAATATTAAAATTAAACCCGCCACAGTTCCATATGGGAAGAAGAAGCTTTATTGTAATGAACATTCTCTCTTTGCATATATACAATCTTCTTAATAAATTTGCAAGTTTAATGGCAAATTTGGTGGTGGACATAGATTTACTAATTCAGTGAGGATCTTGAATGTCAGGTTGTTAATGGATTCTTCTGGGGTGGAAAGCCAGTTTCTAAACATGATTTAAAGGTTCCCCATACGACATCTCTTGGTGTAAGTGATTGCATCAGACTCTTATTTTATATTATCATATTATTGTTTTTTCAAATTTAATGCCGAGTTATGTAGGTGTCTAAGTTCCTATGCGTTTTGTAGTTAATCCCGTTGGGAACCGGATCCGATTTTGCAAGGACATTTGGCTGGTTAGTACTTCTTTCACAGGTTTCTTCCAGATATCAGACATCTACATCAATCACCATCTCCGTACATAAAGCATTTTTTTCTGCTTTGTTAGGGCAAATGACCCTGTTGACGCCATTGAACGCTTAGTCAAAGGTTCTGATTCCTCTTTCTGGGGGTATTTGTAGTTATCTGGAAGGTGTAACTTGCTGCTGCCATGAGAATTCATTTTCTAAATTTCAAATGGAAACGCTCTGCAGGGTCTAGGTCGAAAATTGATGTGGGAGTCATTAGTAAAGAAGGTGGAGATTTGCATTACTTTATAAACGTCGCCGATATTCATCTGTAAGTGACCTTAGAATATATCAGAGAAACCTGAAGAAAGAGATGGCAATTTTGAATTTTTTTATCTATAAACGGGTCCATTCGAGATATCTTTGATCTGTAATGGGTCAAATAGGTTAAGCTGAAAGTTTTAACTAAAAAGGAAACGGGTTGAAAGTCATCCAATTGGATCCTTAAGGAAAGTAAGATCCACCTCCTTTTGACCATAATCACTATTAATCAGTTTGGACCCGTCACCAACCCTCCCATTTTGCCATCTCCACTAAATATGTCATCACAAATAAATTGTGTCCGAGGCGCATGTGCTGTTTGGTAGTGTTTAGTAAGTAAAAAAAAAAAAGAAGCCCATTTTTATGATGATGTTCTTTTGTAAAATGTCAGGAGTGCAAAAGCTGGCTATCATGCATCTAAATACAAAAGATTTGGGAACTTGTGTTATGTTATTGGTGCTCTGCAAGCCTTTTTTAAGCATCGCAATCAAGATCTAAAGATCAGAGTTAGCACTTACTCATACGCTACAGAATCTTTTTAATTTTTTTGTTTATTCTAACCTTTAGCCTTTGATATGATTGTTTTTTAGGTCAATGATGGCGAGTGGGAAGTATATCCTCAGGTAACAGCTCTGTGTGTTGGAAATGCACAATACTTTGGTGGTGGAATGAGGATCACTCCAAATGCTCACCCTACAAGTGGAAACTTAGAGGTGCATTATATCAGACGTTTGAAAAATTGCTCGTTTACAATAATCTAAATTCTGCAGCTGATTTTTCTCGTGCTTTTCATATCAGGTGGTGACACTTCAGGATTTCAAATGGTACGACTTCATTATGAAACTACACAGGCTGTACAACGGAACGCATTTGTCAGTGAATAATGTCTTGTCAAGAAGGTATCTATTCGTTCATAGCCGAATCAAAACTTAATTAAATTTAGTTCTGTTCCATTTACTTCTTTATTCTCCAAATGCAGTGCATTTTCAATCGAAGTAGAGGAGGTTGTGGGCACCGATAGCATATACGTTCAATCTGATGGAGAGCATTTAGGTTTCCTTCCAAGGAAGTTCTCGATTCTGCCTGGTGCTATCAGCATGATTTGCTAAAAGCGAATCGTAGAGAATCACATGCCTGTATCTTATCTGTTTGAATTCGCTTAGTCAACCTGCTGGCATCTTTTTTTCTAGAATGACGGCAAGGCTATCATATCATTAGGTGAGTTTGAAACGTAGGATGTGGAATTTAATCTATGTTTGTGACTCGTCAGCAGTCTCTGTAGAGGTAGTAGCATTTTATTTATGATACTAATAAGAAATGACTGATTTGTATTTTTTGAACAGTTACTTCATAATTTGTTTATAGACGGTCGCTATACTTGTTCAAATGTGACAAATGCTCCTTTTGGTGAGATGTAGTGATATGATTGTTACTCGTATGTTTTTGCAACCCAAGTGTCCTTTTTGGCACTCTAAGACCACCCTCTTGTATGTCATACTGAATGCCCGAGTGGACTTGACTCTTCACATATCATGGCATTGTGAATAAAAGTAGGAGACCTGAGTAACTTTAGTTTTTGGGTTGAGACTTCAGGACTTGTGTCTCCCTGTGGGGATGTCGGATGTGGACCATCTGTTCCCGAGTATAAACGGAAAGAAGAGAAACGGAGATGGGAAAAGAGAGAGAAAAGGAGGGGAAACAAAAGTAATTTTTAATCTTGTGTTTACGAGTTGGAAAGAAAAAGGGGGATGTAAGAAAAAAAGGCTTTAAAATCATCTTCAATTCATTTCTATCCCAATTTGGAAAGAAGATTAGGAGAGTAATTTTGGTGTAATCTACTATTCTTTACTTTCCTCTCCTCTTTTAAAAAAGTAATACTATTTTTTTTATTACCATCTCAAATCTTTCCTTTTCTCTCCAAAAATAAACTCGAGTGGAACACCACTTCTTGTTTTACCTCCGTGAATGAAAGGTCTCCTTTCGGAAAGATTTTACCCGGCGAGTTGTGTTTGTTAACACTTTCCTGACCATTTGATTGTTTTATAAAATCCATGCAATAAGGGTGATCTAACTCAGATTTGTGAAATAGATTTGTGGTGTATATAATATGAGATAACAAAAGAAATAAAAAAGTAAAAAAATGAAAAAATAAAATGATAGATGTGTATAGATATTTTTGTAAAGTATGCATAAAATTACGATTGTGTAGGTGTAACAACAATCGGCATGGCATTATGTTAATTTTAGTCGTCGATTCAAGCTCTCAGTTAGCCTAAATTCAGTAGAAGCCATGTCGGTAAAGTTTCGTTAACAAGCCTTGTGTAGTTGGTTAATATTTGAAAGAAAATATTAAAAAAGAAAAAAACAATAATCCAAAACATTATACTATAAGCAAAATAATGACAGCCATAAAAACGGTCGACTACTTCCTCTTGCTAAAAATGGCAACCATACTCTCCCTTTCAACTTCTTCCATCACCCTCCACCACAACCATCGTCCTTTCCATATTCTCCAATCAAACCGTAACTCGACATTCGCAACAGTCCGGTGCAGCGTACAAAAAGATAACTCAACAAGTACTAATTCATCCGAGTCTCAAAACTTGTTTCTCAAAACTGCTTGGTATGGTTCCGAGCTTCTTGGAATCGCTGCCTCGTTGTTTCGGCCACGAGAGAACGTCGTTGAAGGAGGCGAGAGAATTGAGTTAGCTGGAGACGGAGTTGGAGTAATTGATAGATCAGTTATTGTTGAAACTATTAAACAAGATTTCCAAAGGTCTTATTTTGTTACAGGTATAGCATATATATCGCATTCTGTTTAATCATATATCTATCATTTGACTTGAACATCAATATCGTGTATATATGCCGAATTTTGCTTTATAAAACCGCTTTTTGTTAAAATTGATTATGTGCATTTGCTTAAACTAGCTATCTCCATTTAAATGTCTTCACCGTCTTAATAGCTAAACTATAAAGTTAGTAAATTTAGTTGTATTTAGCTTCAAAACAAAGGTTAGGGCATATAACTTGCATATCGTTTCAGCAACTTTAGCTTTAATCCCACATAGGTCACTGAAAAGAAAATTTGCTAGTTTATATAATGAGATGTATATTGGCTATGCAAGTTGAGATTAATACTATATTATCATATCGGGGAATTTGACCGAACTTTAATAAAGTTTGGTTAAGATGCCACGAATGATGATTTGTATGCTTTGTTAACCTTTTTTCGTTCTAAATACACGTGTAGCTGTTTAGACCAAATAAACAAAACACTATCTCGTGCACTGCCTTTTTGTTACATATGATTATGTGCCTTTGCTTAAGCAATGTTCCCTAAACTTTTCGGTTTGGTTCTTGCCCTTTTTCTCATTTTTGTTGTAAAACTATACGGCCTTGTGTATAACTTATCAATTTCAGGTGCTCTCACACTTGATGCATACGAAGACGACTGTGAATTTGCTGATCCAGCAGGTTCATTCAAAGGTCTAGGTCGATTTAAAAGGAACTGTACAAATTTTGGGTCTCTTATTGAGAAGTCAAACATGAAGCTAATAAAATGGGAGGATTTTGAGGTATATATTAGCATATACACGCTTGTAAATCCTAAAATTCCAATACTTCGACTCTGCAATAATCACTTATTTGCCACTTATACATAACCTTTAGATTTTTCTTTTAGGAATACTTAAACAAGCCCAATAATGTGTTATGAGATTTCTGATTAAGTAACTTAAGTTAGTTTTAGGCATCCTAGTTATTAGTTACTTTTAAGGCTGCGGGTTTAAATATCATAATGAAAGGTCTTGAATGCACGTATGCTGATTTATAAACCATGGTTACAATGGACAGTTGGGTGCAATGGACAGTATCCATAGATGTGTTTCTTCTTTGGTTGCTTTTGGACAAAAGTCTAGTATTTGAATCATTTGTGTTTTAGGACAAAGGAGTTGGGCACTGGCGTTTCAGTTGCACCATGTCGTTCCCATGGAAACCTATTCTATCAGGTACATGGCGCCACAAATCTTCTTATTCTTCTGGTTTTTACCTGAGATATTTTTACACAAAAAGTGCTGTGTTTTTGTCTTGTTATTATGATTCAGCAATTGCCATATTGATGACACTGAAAAAACCCGCTGTGATTCATGCATTTATAAGGAAATTATGTCAAGTAACCTTAGTCATCTTCTACTTGTTTCATTGACTATAGATTTACATTGCAGCCACAGGTTATACAGAGTACTACCTTAGCAAAGAATCAGGAAAAGTATGCAGGTAATGCAATCGATAACATTTTTTTCAATAGATTCTTTTGCTGTCTCCGCAACTCATTAGGCGATATCCAAACATCAGCTGGGCAACCCAAGTTAGACAGCTTCTTATTTAGTAGGATTTTTTTTACAGACATGTGGAGCATTGGAATGTCCCAAAGATGGCTTTATTCAAACAACTCCTGAAGCCTAGTGGAGGCGGATTTTGGGGTAAGAAAAAAGTTGGCTAAAGAACACCAAATGTAATACATAACAGATGTTGGTATCAAAAAAGCTAGTGGGCATTTATCTGTGAATATATATCATCATCCGGGTTGCTACATACGTTTGATTCTAGTTAGAATTTGCTCGTAATGCAAGCGAAGTTGAAGAAGATCTCTAGCCTAGCTTAAATATTTGTATGGTTTCACAATTGATTGGTTCACAATATATAGTTATGATGGATTATAGGCATAATAGCAATGAATATAAAGGATTAGCGACGAAAGTTTCTATTTCTTTTTGTATCTAGTAGTTGTGTGTGGATATTTTCCTAAAGAGTGCACCAAATGAGGTTTCGTGTCCAAGGTGTAACAACAATAATGTATACTCTAGTTAAATTTAGCACAATGTCATTAAAGTTAACATTTAAGCCGGTGAACGGCCAATGTCGAGAAAGTGCAAGACTAAGAACAGTACGAATAGTAGCCAGCTTGACAACCGGTATAAAAGTCTCATCAAAATCAACACCAAACTATCGATTCTATGTAACAGAAGTGGCAAAATGATCAAATCTCATATCGTTAACGTTAATAAAAGTTAGAAGAGATAGTGAAATCATTTAGTGTAGTTAGAATAATGAATTAGACGAAAAGTTAGAAGTCTTATGAATTATCAGTTCATGTGTGCAACATTTGTCGATAGATCAGTGATGCACCTATCAGTTGATTCCTTAGTTACCTTGTAAAATCTATACCTCATTATCTTTGAAGAAAATGCAGTTCAATACTTAAGGTGATCTTTTTATCTCCCTAATAACTCTTTAATCTTTTTGAAAAGTTATTGATTATATTAGTAATCTCGCTTATGATAAAACAAGTTAATTATAACACAAACAATATATTATTGTTTTTGTAGTCACTAAAGTGATTTGTTTTATATTCCATAAATTAAGAAATGAATGTCACCCAACTATGTAGGAGTAAGTTTTTATATGAATAACTTGCTACATTCAAACTAGTCTGGCTATATTACTAAGCAACATAATGACAACCATAAATCCATAATACGGCATTCGATCATATCGCCACTCGAATATCACCACAATCCGGTGCACCAAAAAAGGAGTAGATAACACAAAAACCACCAACTTATTAACCACAAGTAAAGCCTCAAAGTCTGAAAACTTGTTTCTCAAACTGCTTGGCACGGTTCTGAGCTTCTTGGAATTGCGGCCTCGTTGTTTCAATCACAGACAATGTCGTTAAGGAAGGCGAGGGAAATATTGAGCTTGGTGGAAATGGAGTTGGAATAATTGATAGATCAGTTATTGTTGAAACTATTAAACAAGATTTCCAAAGGTCTTATTTCTTTACAGGTATAACATAAATATCGCATTCCGTTTAATCATATATCTATGAATTCTGTATAAATTTTAATTATGGTGTAGAATTCGACTTGAACACCAATATCAGAAGCCAAATTTTGCTTTATAAAACCGCTTTTTGATACAACTGATTATGTGTATTTGCTTAAACTATCTCCAAATAAATGTCTTAATCATCATAATCGCTAAACTATCAAGTTAGTAAATTTAGTTGTATTAGGCTTTAAAACAAAGGTCAAGGCATATAACTTGCATATCGTTTGAGCAATCTTAGCTTTAATCCCACATAGGTCACTGAAAAGAAAAGTTGTTAGCTTATATTGTGAGATGTATATTGGCTATGCAAGTTGAGATTAATACTATATTATCATTTGGTCATCAATTCCGAACTTATACAAAGTTTGGTTAGGATGCCTCGAATGATAATTTGTGTGATTTGTTAACTTTTTTTCATTCTGAATATTTATCACACGTGTAGGTGTTTAGACCAGTCTTCGTTTTTTAATTTGACTTAGAAATTACTTGCTTTTTAACACCACTTATTGTATTTATAACGCGTGTAGTTAGAATTTGCTCATAATGCAAGCGAAGTTGAAGAAGATCTTAAGCCTAGCTTAAATATTTGTATGGTTTCACAATTGATTGGTTCACATTATATGGTTATGATAGATTATAGACATAATAACGATGAATATAAAGGATTAGCGACGAAAGTCATCAATTCCGAACTTATACAAAGTTTGGTTAGGATGCCTCGAATGATAATTTGTGTGATTTGTTAACTTTTTTTCATTCTGAATATTTATCACACGTGTAGGTGTTTAGACTATATTATCATTTGGTCATCAATTCCGAACTTATACAAAGTTTGGTTAGGATGCCTCGAATGATAATTTGTGTGATTTGTTAACTTTTTTTCATTCTGAATATTTATCACACGTGTAGGTGTTTAGACTATATTATCATTTGGTCATCAATTCCGAACTTATACAAAGTTTGGTTAGGATGCCTCGAATGATAATTTGTGTGATTTGTTAACTTTTTTTCATTCTGAATATTTTGGTTAGGATGCCTCAGAATGATAATTTGTGTGATTTGTTAACTTTTTTTCATTCTTAATATTTATCACACGTGTAGGTGTTTAGACCAGTCTTCGTTTTTTAATTTGACTTAGAAATTACTTGCTTTTTAACACCACTTATTGTATTTATAACGCGTGTAGTTAGAATTTGCTCATAATGCAAGCGAAGTTGAAGAAGATCTTAAGCCTAGCTTAAATATTTGTATGGTTTCACAATTGATTGGTTCACATTATATGGTTATGATAGATTATAGACATAATAACTTATGAATATAGATTTGTATGTATTAGTAGTTTTGCGTAGATATTTTCCCAAAGAGTGCATCAAATGAGGTTTCCGTACAATGTGTAACAACAATCTATATATACTCTAGTTTAATTTACCACAATGTCATTGAAGTTTTCATTTAACCACCACTACTGTTTTCAAATAATATCGATTCTGTGTAACAAAAGTGGAAAAATGATCAAATCTCATATCGTTAATAAAAGTTAGAAGAGATAGTGAAATCATATAGTGTAATTAGAATAATGAATTAGATGAACAAGTTAGAAGTCTTATGAATTAAGTGATGAATGTCACCCAACCATGCAGTCCTCCTTTCACTTGCTAAAAATGGCAACCACATTTTCTCCTACTTCTTCCATCACTCTCCACCACAACACCATCATTTCCACCACCATCCGGACATTCAATCCTATCGCCACTCGAATATCAACACAACTCGGTGCACCATGCAAAAAAGGAGCAGATAGCACAACCACCACCAACTTATCAACCACGAGTAAAGCCTCAGTCTGAAATCTTGTTTCTTAAAACTGCTTGGTATGGTTCTGAGCTTCTTGGAATTGCGGCCTCATTGTTCAGGTCATCACGAGAGAACGTCGTTGAGGAAGGCGAGGGAAATATTGAGCTTGGTGGAGATGGAGTTGGAATAATTGATAGATCAGTTATTGTTGGAACTATTAAGCAGGATTTCCAAAGGTCTTATTTCGTTACAGGCATAACATAAATATATCGCGTTCCTTAATCGTTTATCTATGATTTCTTTAACAATTTGAAATATGGTGTAGCTAGAATATGACTTGGACACTGCATGTACTATTAAGTTAAGGGTGTACGGGATTGCCTCTTAAACCCCCTTATTTTCACAAATCAGAACTAATTAATTATGTGTGTTTGGATCAACTATCTCCAAATAAATATCTTAACCATTGTAATCGCTAAAATATCAAGTTACTAAATTTAGCAGTATTCAGCTTTAACTTGCATATATTTGAACAATGTTAGCTTTAATCCCACATCGGTCACTCAAAAGAAAATTTGTTATTGTATATACTGAGATCTATATAGATGTTGCAAGTTGAGATTAATACTATATTGTAATACAGGGTCTTGGAGGTCAACCTTTAATAAAGTTGTCTAACATTCCATGTACGATAATTTGTATACTTATGTTAACTTTTCATGTTCTCTTGATTTTTCCTTCGAAATGTTCTCTTGACGTGTAGCTTTTATGACCAATTTTTAACAAGCAGATCCAACAGGTTGATTTTTCCTTTTTCTGTTTGATTCTTGTCCTTTTCTCATTTTGGTTGTAAAAGTATACGGCCTTATGTATAGCAGATCCAACAGGTTCATTCAAAAGTCTAGGTAAATTTAAAAGGAACTGTACAAATTTTGAGTCTCTTATTGAGAAGTCAAACATGAAGCTAATGAAACGGGAGGATTTTAAGGTATATATTAGGCCATCTCCAATGGGCCACCCGGCTGCGATCAATAGCATTCCATTAATCGATCAATTCATTGTTGACGTGCATCTCCGAACATACTTATATTAAACGATGAAGAAAGAGAATTTATTATTTTAAAATTTCAGTAGTGGGTGTATCTTTTTGGAGCAATATATAATTATATATATTAGTAAATGTTCATATATTAAAAGATAACGTACAACAAACTAAAGCATATGTATTGGTGTATGTAATCACAACTAAGGGCCCGTTTGGTTTTAAGCGGGTTTAGGATTTGGATTTGGATTCGAATTAAATAATGAGTGAGAAAACTAATAATTGTTTTATCAATTAATTAATAAAAAATACATTAGTTTATATGAAAAGCTCAAATAAGACAAAGAAAAGTGGTACTGATATTCAATTTGTATGGCTGACAGCATATCCAAATTAGGAGAGAGAGAGAAAACCTTACTCATTTAATGGGGCTGAGATTTAGGCATCAGATCAGCGTGGTACCAAACTAGAACTACCAAACAATGAAATTCTAATATCTTTCATCCTAAACCCTTAAAAACCCGTATACCAAACGCACCCTAAGGTTTTTATTTTTCGTTTGCTGTATGCGAAAACTAGTAGACGTAACTTTTTGTTTTTCATAAAAACGTTCTGTTAGCTTATAATTTGTTAGTTATGTCTTTTAAATTATTATGTAACTTGTTTTTTATTTTTATATTAATGTAATTTTAGAAAATGATTAAATTTATAATGGTGTGAAAATGCATTAAACTATGTAAAGTTTAATGCCTTGTGAGAGTTTGTATAAAATAAATGAGATGCAATGTAGCGGTGATGTGACATAACTTTGTATTGCACCATGTATTGGAGATGCTATTGTGATGAAAGATGTTACTACTAACCTACACTGGTACCTAGTACCATTTTTTTTTAAATACATAAAATCACATACAATATTTATAATAAAAACATACCATTTAATTAAAAATAAAAAACATTACATAATACTTTAAAAAAAAACATAACATAATACTTAAAAATAACTAGATTAAAATAAAAAAAGCCATTAATCATCGAGATGCGGCAGTCTTCACGCTACGTGCCCGTGAGATCATATCAAGACGGTCATGGAGAAATTCGTCTAGTAACTCCGCTACCACACCGCGTCGAACACGGCGGACCGGGCGGATCCATTATATGAACCGAGATTGCTCTCCCTCGCGTTTTATAACCATATTGTGCAAAATAACACACGCATGAACCTGATTGGCAATCTTCGCTTTGGTCATAGCTCTGAGTGGTCGATCAAGAATTTTCCATTTTCCTTTGAGAGCACCAAAAGCTCTCTCGACATCCTTTCTCGCTCCCTCTTGTAACTTCGTAAATCTCCTTTCCTTTGGGTCGTTTGGATACGGGTATGCTTTAACAAGTGTGGACCACTTAGGATAGATTCCAGCTGCCAAATAGTAGCAGTTTGTAAAGCGCCCATTCACGTGGAATGAACTACTCATCGCCGCTCCATTTCGAACTGTAAGATACAAGTCGCTGATTCAATACGTTGATATCGTTGTTTGACTGTGGACCAAAAAGCATGCCAAATCCACATATCTTATGACGCCGTGACTTCAAGCATAATAGTGGGAACACCATAGTCACCTCTGATATTGCCCCTCTCAAATGTCTAGGACAATTTTTCCATCCGGACGTAGTACAATAAGGCTACCAAGCATCCCAGAGGTGATGCTTCGCCATGGGCCCGGAAAATGTGAGCAGGTCGTAGGCCTTGCCACGAGGTACTCCTAACCGCACAACTCAATGATGGCCTCACAAAAATTATCAAGACTTTCACGTGACGTTCTTTGAGACATGCATAAATATTCGTCATACTCATCGCGGATTGTTTGCTTGAAGTTGCCTAACATTCGATGTGATTTTTGTTTCGCCGTGAAACTTTTTGAAATCACAAGGCCATTCTTGAAAATATGGGTATCTCGCTTCAATGTCACCCACTATTTCAAAAAAGGCTTTTCTCCATTCAATTTTTTTTTAAGTAATTGTCGTTGTACTTTGGTGTTTCAACGAACCAATCATTCTCTAAAGTTTCAAGACCTATATCCCGATGACGATTTACGCTAGTTCGGCTAGAGCTTGCTGTGTCTTCATAATACCGACCGCCTAGTTGAAGATATTTTGCAACGAGCTACCCGTGGATATCTCGCCGCACGGCGAAAATAAACGAATCGGAAGAATGACATTTTTTTGGAGAGATTATTTAGTGTGTGTTTTTTTTTATATGTAAAAAGGTAATTATTTTTTTTGAAATGTAAAAGGGTGTTAAATAGGAAGAATTTTTTATTTGGCCTACTAGCCGCTTTCAAACCCAAACAAAGCCTCCAACGATATTTTGCAACGGTCAGATTCTGCTTCCCAGCTCGAATTTGGAGCTCGATTGTGCTCCCCGAGCTACACGGAATGGTGTAGCCGTGCGGTTCGCGGAACCCCAACCCGACTCCACTCTGTCCTACCTTAGCATATACAGTAGAAACTCTATAATATAATACACTTGGGACCACCAAAATTTATTAATTAAAAGAGTTATTAATTAATCGATAAATTATTAATTATTAATTTATATATTAATTAATATTTTATTAATTTATAGTAGAATACTTAGTTTACAAACACCTTTCAAGCTTCCACTTAATTAACAGATAACATGACTTTTGAGAACTCAGATGAAGGTGGTGAAAGCACTCAAGAACTCTAGAATTTGATCAAAGAGTTGGGTTATCGCTATGCAATGGATGTCAAAGATGTTCTGACTCACCCGTAAGAAAATGTAGTTGTACATTGTTGACTGATGAAGAAATTATTGAAAGCGTTATTGGAATTAATAAAGATGATATCGATGAAGAAGATGATGAAAGTTCTACAATGGAGCCCCCTTCGCGAAACGAAGCTATTAAAGCGGCAATCACATTGAACAATTTCTTGTTGAGCTATGAGAAAACAACACCAGAAGTTCTTACCATGCTATAAGGAAAATTAGAGACGAGATTCAAAAAACAAAAGATAATTGAGTCATTTTTCAAGAAACCTTCATAAATCATTCATGTAATATGCTATATATAAGGAATTATTAATTTATATTTTATATGGGGTATAAAGAAATTATCAAAAATGTATTATCTTATAATTTTAGCAAATTATTAATTTAGCAACTATCCCCGAGTCGGGACCGGCAAAAAATATTATCTTAGAGAGTTTATTAAATAATCGAGTATTAATTTATCGAGTTTCTATTGTACATGCTTTTGGGCATCCTGGGAGGTGGATTTTGGGGTAAGAAAAAGGTCGGCTAAAGAACACCAAATGCAATACATAACAGATGTTGGTATCTAAAAAACTAGTGGGCATATATCTGTGCATATCATTATCTGGATTGTTACATAGGTTTGACTCTAGTTTAGAAGTCACAGGTAATATATAAGCGAAATCCAAGATTATATAAGCGCTAAAAGTTAACTAGTCTTATACACTCATAAGTTTATTCCTAAACTGATATGTGCACTTCCTGTCCACTTGTTGATGCCACTCTTTGAAAAACTATTAGTATTCCATATGAACAAGCTTATGTTCAATATTTAACCGATGCCAGTGTTATAAATCCATCGTACGTTTCATATAATCATATGCACTGCAAACGTGCATTTTATAAGGTTCGACTGTAATCCCTGTATTTTGTTTAAACTTTTGTGAAATACATAATCACTTGACGGTTTATTGGCATAACTATGTTAAAGTTGTAAACTGTTACAGATATGTTGGTCCAGAGTGAAACACATATTTTACAAACATAATTTGGCTACTTTGAAGTTTACTGGCATAACTATGTTAAAGTAAACTGCTACAGATATGTTAGAGGGTAAAATCATTAAATAGTAACTAAGTTTCATCATATTACAATGAACCAAAAAGCAATACACAACATAGCATTCTAAAATAAATCCAAGTCAT
Organism: Chrysanthemum makinoi; assembly: GCA_910596185.1. NCBI lineage: Eukaryota > Viridiplantae > Streptophyta > Magnoliopsida > Asterales > Asteraceae > Chrysanthemum > Chrysanthemum makinoi. The sequence goes on along the minus strand of OU343217.1, from coordinate 128,406,149 downwards.
GCATAGTCACAAATTATGTGGAGCAGTCAAATTTGTACATTGTTCCGGATTTAAAAATGACTAAACGGACTGAAAAACAAAATAAAACAACAATAACGGGTAGTTAAATTTGAAAAGAGAAACATCGAGGGTACCTCTTGCTTCATCCTTTTCGTAGACCATTTATATATTACAAGAAACGCATCCAAGTTAAAGAAAACTTGAGAAAGGAGAAAAGAAAACAAAAACAAATGATTTATGCAAAACCCCAATATGCCCTTTGTGTTTATTTCGCATTTCTAACATTAACAGAACAAATATATGGGGATAAATACAATAATCCTAAGATCATGTCACAATGTCTAAATAGTATACATCACCTACACACACATACCTCAGTGAGTCGGGTCGGGATTAAATTTTACAGACTCCCTCCAGATGAGCTCTTTGATATGTTCTTCGGTGCATGATGGCTGCTCAAAGTCAAAACTAAAAGGCCTAGGGCACACTGGCTCCTCGTTGATTTCGTGTAGGGGTGCTAAGTATGGGTGAGATAATGCCTCATCAACTGCAATTAACACAAAAAAAGAAAAAAAAAACTTTTTCAAGCGGACAAATATGAACTATATGTATATACATATACATGTGCTTATGCATACGCCGCTAGTGAACCTCATAATTTGTAAGTAAGGTCATTTGGAAATAAAGATGTATGCTTAAAGAGTGCATACTAATTGAAGCAAGCTTGATACCTGTAATACGCCTATTGGGGTCAAATATGAGCATTTTTTCCAGTAAATCTACAGCTCCGGGAGATGTATTCTGGAATCTAGCAGAGAATTGTTGCCTTGGATACTGAGGAAGTTGTCTAACGTATCTTCTTGCATTATCACTTCTGAGAAATCCAAGACTTGCATCATCTGGTGATCCTATGAGCTATAGAAAGTCAAGGAAAAAAACGAATGGTCAAACCCCATCTCAATAACGTATCGAAGAGAAAAAGGTCTTCAGCTAAGTACATCATGAGAGTGTTAGAAAGGAGGTTACCTCTGTGATAAGTCTGAGCTGATGAACATAATCTCTGCCAGGAAACAGTGGTTGCCGGGTCATAATTTCACCAAGAATGCAACCTACTGACCAGATGTCAATAGCTGCTGTGTATTCCGAACAATTTAAGAGCAACTCAGGTGCTCGGTACCATCGAGTAACAACATACTCAGTCATGAAGTCTGTTTCAGAAGTTGTTCTTGCAAGCCCAAAATCCCCGATTTTTAGGTCACAATTGGAGTTAAGTAGCAGGTTGCTTGGTTTTAGATCACGATGCAAAACGTGTGCAGAGTGAACATACTTCAGTCCTCGTAGTATTTGGTAAAGGAAATACTGTAAAACATCATAAATTTAATCCAACGGTCAGTTATCCATTAACAAAATTTGAGTAATCCGTTCAAAAAAAAAAAAACACTGGAGGTGGCAAATTCGATCCATTTACTTATTAGTGGGTCCAGTTGGGTATGTTTCAATCTCTAACATGCATATGGAATATGGATACAATTATATATAGCTAAAATAGATAACAAGTCATACGGTCAGAAGTTGGCCAAAGTCTATATAAAGTTACAGAAGTTTAAAGCAAATTTATTATATTGAAATAGTATAAGTTTTGTACCCATATTTGACCCAATAATTTCTTAGTATGATCTAACATAATTGGACTAAAATTGTGTTAGGCCAACCCGTACCAAAAGCTATCCATTTTGATCCAAACCTTCTATTCACCTTTACCCATTTTGGTATCTCTACTATAAGCAAAAATGCAAAAAGAAACACTACACTATGCAAGAATGTGCTATCTAAAGAAACTCATATTTGACACTTTTTGTCCAAATTCATTTGTAGCATACACTTCTCAAGAACGATTGTTTATTTGTAACAAGTCAAGAATTTGGACTTCTAAGAATTTCTTTTGGACTTTAAGAATTTTGAGTAATTAAGCATCGTGGGTCAGCTATGGTATTTGACGAATCAAGTGTTATGTAAGTATCAAGAGAATGGAGCCTACCCGACAGTGATCGTCAGCCAGAGGTTGATTAGAGCGTATTATCTGATGAAGATCAGTATCCATCAACTCATAAACGATGTAAACATCATTGAAATTTTCTTTTAATGGAGGTCGTATGATGTCTTTGCATGCAATAACCTGGAAAAGTAAAAGACTAATCATTAAACCAACTACAACACTGAGCATTCATTCACCGTGCATCACCATCCTAATAATTCAGAGAATTGAGGGCGAACATAACAACATAATAAACTAAAGTATCTATCAAGTAAATCAGCTAGAGATAGTTGACTAATTCTCCCATATTACATAAAATCTTGAACATCGTCAATCCAGATAAATACCACAGATATATTTGTTACCATCAACACAGAAACAGGTAACTTTTAACTTGAAAACCTAACCAAAAAAAGAAGATAAGTTGCACCTTTCAGGTACATCTCATAAAGGAGAGTGACAATTCAAATATGATGGTGGGGTAAAACAAAATTAAACATGATGGGGTAGCATTAACTTCAATTTATGGATCGTGTTTAAATGGTCCCAGGTACAATGAAAGAGCCACCTACTATTCTTAATGAACAGGTCCACGTCCATCCTTATAGCTAGTTATCCAAAGCTAGGAACCACATGATTGAATTTTCAAACATTCTAAAAGAATGGTTAACGCTAATTAGAAACCAAGATCATGTTTCTAGATAGAGTTAGGATGCTATTCTGGACAAAAGGTAACATCATTGGGGTTTCATAAATCAAGAATTCAAGATTGAATACAAACTCAAGTTAGAAAGGTGCTCACATTCTCATGTTCCATGTGACGAAGAAGCTTAATCTCTCTTAGAGTCCTTTTGGCATCAATTCTGTTATCAAATGCATTCCCAATTTTCTTGATGGCGACTTCTTCACGTGTCTCGGCATTCGTAGCAGCACTAGTGCAAATAAAATAATGAAAGTTAGTTCTCGAAATACTGAAAATGAAAAATGTTATGCAAAACCATGAATATCGAATCCCTAAGTACATTAAATACTCCTTAGATGACAGCAATATGTACACTATATCGTAGACCATTTTATCTGCTCAAGCTCAATAACCCACTCATTATACAAGTTGATCAAAATGAATGGCAAATGAAATGGGTCGATTTGGGTTATCCTATATCTTTAATGGATCAAACATGTAAAAAAACTAAAGAACTTAAAAAGAACACGACAAATGAGTCAAACCGGTCGCCCAAAGTGTATATTTAATGCATAAAACCTTGTGAATCTTTTTATTTAAATACAACAACCACCAACCCTTTTAGTCCCAAATAAGTTGGGGTAGGCTAGAAGTGAATCGCAACCACATGAACCGAGAATACATATCAAAATAGGTAGTGATGACAGACACAGACATAAATAATGATGGTAAAAATAGTTGGGTGCTTAGTAGAAAACAGATAAAATCATAGTAGCCTCGTGCCTGCTACTTTAAAAAGATGGTAGAAACAGATAGGGATCATACATATCAAAGTAGACAGATTGAATTAGATAGTAATAATGGAAAACCAAAATAGATACTCCAATACTTATAGGAAAGCCAAACTACAGAATAATAATTAGATTATTTTCAAACTAATTGTAATCATGTCAGCCTGACATCCCCCCCTCCCTTAACAAAAATAGTAGGTTTACCTTTTTGACACGTTACCCAACTCGCCCATTTTGTCAGCTAAAAAGATAAATTGTTCTCATGATTAGTAACATTTCCTATGGGAAGAGCATATAGCTGCTACCGTTAGCACAATGAGCCTAATTGGACAATGTTTGACTCCTTTTGACTTGGTATTATCCAGGACAGCCAAAAGGAGAAGAAACTCAATTTTTCAACCTCTTTTGATGAACATGGCAAGTCAATGAACTCAAGATGATTCTGAACGGCGATGATACTCAGCTCAGGGTTTTTTTAAATCCTATGGGGGGAAATCCTAATGAGATCAAATGATCAGTAATCATGATGACTAATTTCAATATATGTTGGCCCTCATCCATCTCTAGATCACATCTCAGTAAACGCAAATCAGTATAACTAAAACACTAAGGAGTGTTTGGATATCCTTCTAAAGTTGAAGTGTGATGTTTCAAAGGTTTGGTAAAGAGTGATTCTGACTATGATATTCTCATTCATTGGTGTCAAAATAATCATATTTGGAGAAGATAAGTAGCAGCCTTAAGAAAACCGAATATATAGATAAACGTAGAACTGCTAACCTAATCTTAACTTCAATCAACTAACTATTTGAATCTCAAGTGAACCTCAACACAGCTACACTGAGTAATTAATTTACCAAACAAATCACAAATGGATCATGAGCTCAAAATTTCTAAATCATAAGTCAAGACGGGATAAACCCAAATGAGATCATTCACTAATCTAAGCGCCTTATAATCATCATACAGAATTCAACGACACACACTTAACTTAAACTAACTCCCACACATATCTAACACCACTAAATCCAATGCAATCTAGCGCTACTCGCCTCTGGGTCACATCTTAATCAACCAACAAAAGTTATCAAAAAAGTATCTAAATTTACGAAACAAACCGAACCACATGATAACAAGAACAAGTTAGATCATAGATCAAGTCAAGAAAGTCAACCATACCCAAATCACAAAAGTCATAAAAATCAATGAAAATGATCCAAAAAAAAAGAATAAAAAACTTACCAAACAATACCATAAGCACCTCTACCAACAGGCCTAATAGGAGGAACATATTTTTTTGAAACTTCGAAAAGATTACCATAAACATTATATTGAATATAAAGTCCACCATGTGCAGCTACACCTCTGATATTGCTACTATTACTAATATTATTATTTTGATCACTTGTATCCATTGCAGACATATTTTTTTTTCTAGGAAAAACACAGGAGGTAGATTTATGGGAAGTACTAAAACAGGAACAAGATGATGTTGTCTGTGTTTGACATTTGTTAAAAAACTTTTGAACTGGAAATGATATGGTTACCCGTGAGAAAATTTACCTTTTTATATTGTTTTTTTTTTTTTTTTTTTTCTTTTTTAGTATAAAGACTTTATGTTTTGTTTTGTGAGGTTGACTATGAAATATGTGTATTGCATGATGTTTTAACGTGGAACTTTTTTTTTATGGGTGATTTGATCACCATACACTTGTTATGTAGTTATGTTACGTGAGTTGTCATGGTTTTATTTGTTTTTTCATGGTGAGTGATTTTCTTGAAAGACATTTTTGTTGGTAAAGTTTGTGTTTTATTTGCTAATGACAACTTTTAAAACTGTGGTTAAAAGAATGAGTTTTATTACAATTTATTGTAAGAAATTAAGTCATTCAATTAGAACCAAATATTTGTTGTGCATCCAGATTTTTTAAGGATTGTTTCTATGTTTTTAAGGTTTGATATCCAATCATATTGATTTATAGATGACTTTGTAATAAAACTTATTCTGTTAACGACAACCCTAAAGGATGTCAATAGTAAAACCCTTTTAATAATTAGATTATGTAAGTTAGTTTAAGCGCAAGTGTGGCCTCAAAGATTCTCAAGGTTTTTAGGGTTTCACATCTAATCATTGCTATATATTATGAGTCAATAAAATACCTAAAACGTACGTTTAAATAAAAATCTATGTAACGTACGAAATAAAACGTGAGAATAAAGAAAGAAAATACTTACGGATATGAAAAATACATTTTTACAATCCTAATTATACTAGAAAATTATTAGAAAAATAAAATTATTTTTAAAACTATTTATCTAATTATTATTAAATAAAAACTATTTTTACTTATTTAATAATAGACTAAAATACAAGAAAATATGAAATAAAGCTAGAAAAATGAAATTATGACTTGGAAAAATCTAAAATATTATAAAACTAATTTTAAAACTGAAAATATATTTTTTTGGACTTTTTATATATTTATTACTAATTTAAAACTATTTAAAACTAATTAAAATGCTAGAAATTACTATTTAAACTAAGAAAATTATGGAAAAAGATTTTTTTGGCTTTTTATATTTATCTTAACTTAAGAAAAATGAAAACTTATTTTTTTTTTAAACTTTTCTTAATTTTTTGTATTTAAAGCTAATTAAAAATGCTTAAAAACTAATTTAAATTAAGAAAAATAGCAAACAAGCTAGGAAAAATCTGAAAATTTCAGGAAAACTCTAAAATTATATTAGGAATCTAGGAAAAATGGAAAAACATGTGCTTGTGTGGAGGAATTTGAAACTGATGTGCAAAGTGCTTATAAATAAGCACTTAAATTAAGCAAATGGGCACCAAAAGCTACCAAATGAATACACAAGCTATATAATGCTAAAAGAGCTAAAATGCAACAAGTCTCAACTACTTATAACCTCTGGAATGCAAGTTGCAATGATTTGAGGAATTGAAATAAGTGCTAAAAAAACAGTTAAGAGGGTCTACTTGCAGCTAAATAATAAGCACTTGAATAAGCTGGAAACTTAAAAACAACAACTGTAAACTAAACTAGACATGGGTGAGAGCTTATAAACCAAATTACAGACCTAGACAAGCTCAAATGAGCTTTTCCCAAGCCTGGTAAAACCCCTGTGCAGACTCAGCTTCAACTGAGTCAGTGCACAGGGGAGATTAGGTCATGTGAACTCAGTTTGGTCATTGGTTCAAGCTGGATCAGTAGCTAGCCAGTTTTATTTGCATATCAGATTGCTATAGGAATGTTTGGAATTGCTGCACTATCTGTCTTTAAGGTCATTGCATTGATAGGTTCCTGTTGTTTCATGTTTGCTTAGCTCCTTTGAACTCATTTAAGTCATAACTTGTGCCTGCATTTGCTCATAAGTCAAAATTGCCTTTTAACTGTCTTAAGACCTTATCCTGTTGAGTTTTACAAGATCAAAAGTTCATTTTGTGTGTTTAATACATAGAGATAGATTGTAGTAACCTTATTTCATCTATTAAGATCATAATCAGTCCTTAAATCTAGATCAAACCTCAAGTTAGTCAACATTTCATTCTTACTTAAAAAGTCAAAAGCTTGAAAACTCAGTTTTGGCCATAATAAGGTGATTTTTCTTAGGCTCATTTCTGAGTCAATCTCCATGAAAATTGTAGTTTTAAAAAGTCCTACTGGTCTAATTTCTTATGGTCATTTTTATGGAGATTGTCTCAAGTTGAAAAAACAATTTGAGTCAAGTTGGGGAAGTGTGAGTCATTGGATTTAATCCACTCAAATTAAAAGAAGTTCTTTTGATCTTTTGATTTGAGCCATTGGATCAAATCCAATCACGCACAAATGTTCAACTTAACTCAAGTTGTTTTTTCAACTTGAGACAATTTCTTCCCTAAAACATAACACATCACATGGCTTCATTGTTTAACATGGTATAAAAACTTTAGTTATCAAACCCTAGCCGTCATATGACTCATATCCCTAATCTCAAAAAGAAAAACCAAAAAACACATATGTACGTTAGTTATTTGTCTAATATATTTATGTTAGTATAAGTGTACGAAAATGTCATTTTTGAAATTATGTTCTGTAAAATAAAAATCGAGATGTATAATATGCTTTGGCGCTATTACATTGTTATGCAAAAAGTAATTTCAATAGTTTATCAGCGATCTTTTTCCGGTTTTTTATTTTGCGTTGCTTGCATATTTAGTTGACAAGGCCAATACCAACTCACTAGTTGTATTTGATAAGTTTCTTGCAACTTGTAGTTTAATAATCTTTCTAACCATTCAGTCCAAGTTCATGAAACCATTCAAACCCAAAGTCGTGTTTTCACCATTTTCTCTCCTAAGTCATACAAACCTAAAAAGAATCTTGCCAATTTTCTTGGAACCATCATTGAAACTTTGAATACGAGGGAGAAGGAAAAACCAATTTTTCTACTTGAAGTCAATGGATGGTTTGAATAAAAAAGACTTGTCAATTTTTCATTTATGAATTTCTAGATTTCTTGGTCGATGTTGTTATCAAAAGGACTAGTCTTTGTGTTGGTTTAGTGGGTAGGAGTATGGATCTAGTGAGAAGATTTATTCAAATGAGAAGAGTGAGAAATAATTGTAGCCACATATTTTAAATAATAAAAAATAAATAATAAGATGTTTCTATTTTCATATATGCATTCGATATTTGTGGTTGTGGTTTCTTCTCATTGTTCTCATTCTTCTCATTCTTATTTATATTTCTCATTTGATCCTACCTCGGTGTTAAATCTTTTCATCTTGCAAAGAAAATGTTTTTATTAATATATGGTTGTTTCATAGTATGTCATGTTAACGTACTATGACATATTAGTGGTATAGTAATATTTTGGGGAATTTCTACACAAAAGTATCATATGGATAAGGTTAGGTCATGAGATAAGGATCTGTAAGAGCATAGGGTATCATACTTGAGTTAAGCCTTAACTCAGTGTCATGTTAGCGCCACATTAATTTTAACTTGTCAATCTTAACTAAAAAAAATACCTCTTATCATAACTCAATCATACGGAGTAACTCAACATTTTATGCCCCACTTTTTTTCTTCTTTTCCATTTATGATACTAAAAAAAAAATGACTGAAAATGTAAAACACCAAAACTTGGCTTTCTTCAACCTTAAAAAGCTGCACATTTTACACATACATAACACACACGTTATACAAACACACACTAAAACGCATTTAAATCGGAAGAAAAAAAAAAGAAAAAAGTGTTAACGTGCGTGCCATGGTACCGTCGGGGTTAATGCATGACCTAGCGTGAGGCAGCGATATGATAACACAAGCTTAACGATGCGTTATGAGTGTCCATGTCAACTTAACGTGAGGCCTCACGTTACCACACCGTATGTTCTAACCAACATAGTATTAGTAGTTCATATTGTGTGTATATTGTAAGAGTGAAAATACAAGTGGTTTAATTTTTATTATAAAAAAACATTAATTCATTTAACTTGTTCTTATTGGTCGACATAACTTATTATGTTAAAACCAACTTTAAAAAATCTCAATTTAGAATGTATAAATACTTTCTAAAATTGTTCATTTTAAGTAACACTGATCATGTTTACAAGAAAAAAAGTTACACCGATCCTATATGTCAATCCTATATACGTTTTATATCTAGAAAATTATGTCAATTTCATATTTACTCAACTAAAACATTATAATGTCATATTTACCAGATGCATTCAAAACTTATATATTGGGTATATATATTATTTTAATGTTTAAGTTAGGTATATATGAAATTATCCCTTATACAAATTGGTTTCTTTGTTGATCTTTGATAACCATAGATAGATTAACTTGCACTAGCATTGTACCCGCGCAAAGCAGCGTGTTCAGAGGCGAATGTTGTTTAACTATTTTTTGGTTTCACTTTCTTTTACGAGTATTATTTAACGATTTTCTATAATTGATGATAGCTTCTAAAGATTGTGTGTTTGTGTTGAGAGATTGTGAAGAATTAATATGTCATATTATTATATGCAAATTTAGAAAATCATTAATTTTAACTATAAACATATTAAATTCCTTATATTAGTTATATTTTATTATTGTAACATCCATTTTAATGTCATAAATTAATGTGCAGTTATTGTATTTTTAAATGTTATTTTAATAATTATTAATAATAAGAAGTGTATTAACATACTTTCTCCGTCCCATAAAAAGTGTTTATCACACCTCCAAAATACCTGTTTTGCAGTGGAATGGAATTCCTGGGGGATGACTGCCATAGCATCACAGTTAGCTTATATTGAACGACCTAAAGTATCGTTTTGAAAACACATCGTTTGATATAATAAAACATTAAGAGTTTACAAAAGATAGGTCCCAAAAGGTAGTCAACATTTGCGAAATTAAGTTTGTTACAATCCAAACGATGTTTTAAAATGCATAAAACCCATGTGAGACGCGTCGTCACCGCGACTCTATGATAAGTCCTTATGCATGCCATGAAGTATATGCCTTAGATACCTAAAAATACATTGCTAAAAGTGTCAACGCAAAGGTTGAGTGAGTTCATAGAGTTTATGTAAATGTTTTATACGACCACCACAAGTATAAGTCATGTATGACAAATATGTCACATAAAAATGATACAATTGCTATAAGCACATGACACCGAAGCTAGACTGATCATGATGTTCGCCCCAACAGAGTGTTTGCCAAAACAACTCTAATTCTGATATTAAATGAAATGCATCCGTTTGACCAGTTGGAACCACCAACCCGGATGGAGGAGTCACCCTCAATAGATCTATTCACTCACTCTCGCTTCTTCCGGAATTAACGGTTCGTGATTATGAAATGGGGACATTCAATTGGCAATGAGGTAACTTAAGCAATGTTAATGAATTTGATATACTTGGGCTCGTAATAAAATGATGTGCAATGTATTCTCCCCCGTAGGTTTGAAATGAATTATAAACTTGAATAAAACGGGGCTATGAAAACTCACTTGATACAATGATTATGATGGCAAAAGTGGATACACTGAAATGAGGCGCAATCTCTAACTGCAACCTATTATGAATGATGTGATCTTATATAAGTCATGATTTAATGTTGTGCATGCAAACTCATATGATATCCATACCACTTGTGCATTTGAAAATAAAGTTTATCGTCGAAAATAAGTTTATAACGTCTTGTCAAGTTATAAAATACTTTATGCTTATATATGTTGAAACAACATCCCACGATAGTCGTTTAGAAATAGAAAAGAATTTTATAGTTTTTCGTCTTAAAATAATATACTTAGACAACTCATGAAAATGACTAAGTAGCCTCGCAAAGCTAGTCGTAAAATAGTGAATATCGAGTGTTAGAAAACAAACTCAATGGTTTTGGAAAGCTTGTAGCGATATCTAAAAGTCTTAGCATTTAACTTTTGATCATAGAAATCTCAATCATAGAGAAAAATATAGATGAAGTAAGGTAGTCGAGCTAAAAATATAGTTTATGAATAGTTTTCGGAAAAGTTTGAGTGATCGTATATTATTCGTTATAACTTCGTTTGACGAACGGTTGAACATTTTGGAAAATGGGCTAGGTGAACTCACTTTTATTTGTAGACATCGTTTTCTCAAAAATACTCTATCGATATGAAAAACGGCTCCAAAAATGGTCACTTGCGATAACCATTTTGGTCTAATAGAAAATATACAAGTGTTATTACTTGTGTAAACTAGTTACGATAGCCATATTTAAAACGCGTGTAACTTAGTTGTTAAATCTTGGTTTTCTAAGATTTATATATCCTTAGTTTCGTGTTAATATATACTAATATATTTTTGATAAATCGACTCATTTAGATAATGCTTAAAACTCATTTTTGCCCCTTAAATAATCCTTGACAGCTTGTATATTTTCAGAAAATTACTTTTCGTCGTTAAACTTGAAAATAGCGTAACTTCTTCGTTATAAATCCGTTTTAACCCGTTCAAGCGACCACGGTTTCGTTTTAAAGTCTATTTTTTGAAAATATAAACCAAAATAATCCATGACCTGTCAAAATTTCTAGATTTTACAAAAATGGACAGCCCTTAATTATATGTTGTCGAAAATGATTTTTCTAGTGTAATACTTGTTCTAAACCCTTCCAATCAATACCAAAACTATTCTAAAACTACCATTAGGGGTGGCAATCGAGTCGTGTTCGTGTTGACCTATTCGGGTTCGCGTGTTGGCGGGTTGGTATAACCTCTACCCAAACACGACTCATTTATTAATCGTGTCAAGAAACTCAACCCTAACCCAGACCTGAATAACACGTGTAACCCGTTTATGACCCGTTTAACCTCTTTAACTAAATAAGTCAAGCAGCAAATAAGGTAGGTGGTTCGTTATTTTAACTAGTTTAAATGAAAAAGTGGTATAAGGATCTAAAATATAATAAAAAGAACATACAAATAACTATACGACAATTTTCAGAGTTATAAAATGTCAATTTCAATGATGTTTGAGGTATAATCGTAATTCACTAATATTAAGTTTATAAAAAAAATATTTAATCCACATCTCACATAAAAAACTAGGTTATATTTTTTATTTTTTGAGTCTTGTATACTTAAACGGGTTCACGGGTTGACCTGTTTAATATTTACTCAACCCAAACACAACCCGTTTATTAAACGGGTTAGACGGGGTGACCTGTTTTTTACCCAAACCTGTTTATCCTCAACCCAAACCCGTTTAATTTCGTGTCGTGTTCGTGTCGTTTATCGTGTCGTGTCGAGAATTGCCGCCCCTACCTACCATACATCTTCTTAGGGTGTCATGGGTTCCTAAACTTCACCAACAATAATAATGTTCATGGGAATAAATATAGGATAGTTAAAACTCATTATAAGTAGTAAAATCAAGTATAAAGTGGTATGATTCATAGAATATTTGCATGTTTTTCTTACTAGATCATAAAAATAAATCAAATAATAGTTTGAAAGATTAGGAAAATTATTTAGAACACTTACTTGAGTGATTGAAGAGATTTTGGAACTAGAAACTTAATTAATCTTTAAGTTTATATTTCAAAACCTTGAAATAGATTACTAAATGAATTTGTTAAACACTAGGATCTTGAAAAATATATGGTTTCTTCTTGGTTTCTTGCTTGGTCGATCATCACAACAAAAATGGAAGAGTTTTCTCTAGTCTTCACCTTTTAGTATGTGTTTGTAGGTGTTTTATTTTTGTAGAACTCTTGTATATTACAATATCTAATCATTTTGGTGTATGTGTACAATTTTTGTCAAGATATTTTTTATAAAAGGATGACATGGGGGGGGGGGTCGGCAAGTATATATTGGGGAAGTAGGTTGTGTGTTTTGATGATTTAAATGTGTATAAAGTTATGTATAATGTGTATTTTGTACATATAATTAATTTATTAAATGTAGCGTTAGCTATAAATCAATTTTAACGAAACAAAATAAAAAATATCAAAGTCATAAAAATTATAAAAATGCATTTCTCGCAAGTATTGAGTGAATAAATAATTATCGAATAGAATTTACGAAAACCGTCGTAAATATATATATATACCCATATATATACAAAATAAATTCAAAACATCGGGTCAACTAATAATATAATTTTTATAGTCTTAAAATGAGTATAAAAATATATTAGGAAAATTTTCGTAAGTTTTGGATCAATTATTCAAAATAAATGATCGTGCGATAGCGTTTATTTAATAAATAAATATACGTTAATGGAATATGCAAACCCATGCATAAACGGATATGAAATGATGTTACTGATGATATGTAGACTAACTCTAGTCTATATGAAATGTTTTCAATGATATTCCATGAATACGCAGCTTAACCCTCAAGGTTACGCGTATTTGATACTCGTAAACCTAGTTTACGAAAAATGATGAATAGTGAATCATGAATAGTTATTTTTCTTCGGGAATGAATAGTGTTTCCTAAATAGTAAAATTTTGAAATAACCTCTCAAAGTCTCAAACCGACTTAAAAAACGATGAATAGTAAAATGATGAATAGTAATTAGTGAATAGTAAATTCCCAAGATGAATAGTAAATTTGAGAAATGACCTGAAATTACGAGTTGTCACATTCGCCCACCCAAAAAGGAATTCAGTCACTGAATTCAGTTCATGTTGGTTTCTACGGTGTTATTGGTGAAAAGGTGGGGATATTTGAGTCATGAAATGTGTTAAGTAAATTGGCGAGTTCTGACAAAAGATCAAGTTGTATGCTAAGGGATATACTCTATCCGGAATCTTAAATAACCCAATGTACCTCGAGTTTAACTTCCCGCGTTTTCTGAATCGTACCACGCCTTTCCAATGCGAGACTTTCAACATAACTCTGTTGCCAACTTGAAATTCTAATGGTTTGTGAGTTATGGAACACATTTCCAATATTTTGCGTCACATATCGACGTTGATTTTCTATCTATTTGTTGTTGCTTGTAACTGATTCTTGATCTATATGATTTCTTTGTTGTTTCATGAATAAGTTATGGACTAGTGAGTTGGACTTTCCTGATTTTTGGCATGTCAATAGGTGATTGACAATTCAACCATGGAGTGCCTCAAATGGTGTAGTCAGTATGATCATGTGATAACTATTGTTGTAAGGGAACTTGTTCGATAAAGAATGATTTGCCTAATCATTTCCAGAAAATCACATATGCTTTGAGTATATCTTCTGATGTTTGAATCGTCTCTCTCGCTCGACCATTGAGCCTGAGGATAATAGGCGGTACTCATGTCCTAGTAGGTTCCATGGGAATCTTGAAATTATTGACAGAAGTCTAAGGTGAATCGGCTACCTTATATTAGGTATAATTGAAATTGATACCATGTGTCTCGTGCCAATTTCAAAATGTCAAGTCTGTCGATAAGGACATTATTGAAAAGAATAGATTATGGGTAACAGTTGTGATTCCTCGCGTTTCTAGTTCTAGCGAATGTCATGACTTGAGTATTCCTTGCCTAAGGTGCTTAGTCTCCATTACTAAAATGTTTATTGTTTGATGGTGTCTCTCTTAATTTCTCTTATCGAAATATTTCCACGCTCTATGTTGTCAAGTCACAAAACCCTAAATATTTAAGTGATGTGATGTGGTGGTTGATTTTCAAGATTTGTTCCGATATTGAGTGCTTCTAAAATAGTTCATCACTGAGATTGTTATCATGCTAGTAAAAACATAGATATCAGCTCATATTATGTCGAAGAATGTTTGTTCTGATTTCACTTGTAGATAGAGAGTCATTGATTGTCAGATATGTTTAGACCTGTTGCCTCTCTTGATATGGAAGTGAGGTCATCTGTAATTTCTAGAGAACACAATGCCTTAGGGGAAGTTTATATCGATAACCTTAACTTAACTCAATTTTTCCTTTGAGGGAAACTCATTGTAAGGAAGTTTACATATTGCTGAGGCCATGTTTAGTGGAATGTTCTGTAGTCTCAGTTAGGAGGCTTGGTTTATTTCTACAGTGTTGCTTAGTGTGTATTTGCTTTGTACTAAATCTTGTAACTCGGTCTAGCTTGTACTTTAGAAATGATAGAATTTGGCTTCTAGTCCAAAGATAGTGGTTCAGATTGTTTCGTGATGTCTTAAAATTTCTATTGAGTTTGGAAACATCTTACTACATACTTCTACGCTCTGTTCTCGAGTTTTCTTTTGTGGGAATAGAAATGATAGGTAAAGAAAAGTAAAGAAAAGAAGTGGAAAGAAAAGAAAGTGGCATTTATATTTCATGTTCTCGAGTTGAAAGGAAATGAACGAAAATGGAAGGAAAATAAACAAAGTCGTGTTCTCGAGTTGGAAGGAAAAGAAAGAAAAAAAGAAAAAATTATAGTTATGACTTTTTAAACATAGAAATACATCTATAACAAAAGATATATAAAATAATGAAGGTTATATAACTTAGTTTATAACAAATAGTTTATGTGTAAATTTGTTTCTTTCCAAATCCGCCCATATTTGGCCGGAAAATTTGGTAGGAAAAAACCTCTTAATTTTCCTATCAAATCCTTCCACTTTCCTTTCCTTTCTGTTTGACAAAAACTCGAGAACACACCAATTTTTCTAATTCCTTTCATTTTCTTTCCTTTCCTTCCAAATATAAACTCGAGAACAGAGCGCTAGTCCTTGTTGGTAGTTCTGAAATCCTTTCATTGTTTTCTTGTATCGAGGAATCCTCCTCATAGATGGTATGGAAAGTCTTTCCTAGAAAGGTCACTGGTAAAATTCTAACTTATCGGTTGAGTGAGTGATGAGTGGCGTAGGTATCTATAGAGTGTTAACAAAAAGAGATGTTTATGAATAATTTATCTGATTACAAAGCTTTGTTTTTGAATGAAGATTGTTTTAGGAAGTTTGAAATGATGCTTGTTTCTTTCATGACATAATCCTTCCTGAATTATACGTAGGTGATCAGGCTATGTATAATCGAGGACAAATGATGTGATGCTTGGTTTTGTTGAAATGGTATTATGTTTCTCCGAAGTTTTAGATGGTATTCAACTTGTTGTTTTGTAAGATAATGGCATAACAATTTTTTTTCAGAGTAACATGAAAATCGTTTCGCGTAATGGTAGTAAATAGTTGATAGAATGACTGAAAATCAATTTGTAGGGTGGTAACAAAACAGCTTGTTTTAGAACTCTATGAAACAATTTTCCTAAGATGGTAGTAAAATAGCTTGGAATAAAATTAAGTGAAATAATTTCATGAAGTGGTAGCAAAATAACTTGAAATAAAATTTGTTGAATGGTTTGTAGAATACATGGGAGAACCTCATAGAATGGTAATAATCTCCTAAGTAGTCAAGAATAAAGTTGGCATAATCCCTAGTAAGATAACGGTATATTGTTGTGAAATGATTGAAAATTGGGCAATTGGAATAGGGAATGAAATAATTGAAGGTTGTGATTATCATGGAGATAATAAAAGATAAAGATTACATTAGATAGAAAGGTACTTATTATCTGTTCCTGTTGATGGTCTAATCGTGTCTCAAATGTAGGAGCAGTAGGCTGTCTAGCAGCAACAACTCTGAAACTCTCACCGTCCTCAAACTTATAAGATGGTGTAGTGTCTATAGTCTTAGTGATAGATGGTAATGGTGTGTCAAATCATGCACGCCTCCCAAGCTGCAAGTCATATGTATGAGTAGTGTCTATGAGATGTGATGGTACGTGTAACACCCCCAAATCTCGGTACAGCGGAATACTTAATCAAGTTTTCGAGGCGTTACTATTGGATTGGTATCGCACACAAGTATAGTAAAAGATAGTCATTTAACATTCAAAACCAATCCCAAATTTAAGTATTCAAAACATTTAATCCAAAAGTGTAAATATTAGGCCCAAAACATGATTTAATAAAATAGGTCCCCAAAGTTTATCAGAGTCAGAAACGATCCTTGAACCCCGCCTTCTTGCCAAGCTTCCACAAACCACGTATTCCAAACATCTTTCAAATACCTGAGAAATCATGCTAAAAGGTCAGCTTACGCTGGTGAGTTCATAGGTTTAAGTTCAACAAAATCATAGTGGACCAGTAGGAGTTGATTTGCTATGCAAGACCTAAGATAGATAAATACCGATCCTACCCGGATCACCAACCATAAACATGTCCCGCATCCAGGGACTACTCGGGCCCAGCGACTCTAGTCCAGCACTGTCGTGGCAAAATCTAGAACAATTGCCAACCCCAGACTAGGTCGAGGTAGAAGTCTATTCTTAGCTAGGCAACAGTTATAGCAATTAGGATTGCTACCCTAGTCTAAGGCAACAACTACCGCACATCTATCTAAACAGTCAAACATATAAGCAAATCTAAATAGTTTTCACGGTCCGAAAATAGTAGCATGATTCTCACCCCAATATAGTTAAAAACGTAGGTAAAGTGGGGCTATGAAACTCACCTCAAGCAATCACGTACGAATAAACACTAGCAGAAGATAACAGAAATCACGGCACAACAACTATCGACTCGGCATAACCTATTAATGTAGACCAAACTTAATATATATATTCCTCAAAATCAACGTTATCTATCCCAATGTATTCCATTTCGTTATTTCCAAAAATGTCTCATTTCACCATTTAATCCTAGTGTTTGCTATTCCTCATGTGGGTGTATCAACACAATATGATGCTATGAATGCACTCAAACAACCAATATATAACTCAATACGACACAATGAGACCTCTAAACGATAGGTTCCATAGTCCAATAAGTTTTGAAATAAATAGTAGACCTTATCGAATTCGTCAACTCGATAAACTCATTTATTTACTCGTGTCGCTTATTATCCCATAAATCAATCGTATCCTAAAGAGTCATAAGGATAATTCACCCATTAATAAGGTTACCCAACGTACCTAGCGGGCTCTTATTAGATTCGTCAACCTAATAAGTCCGCTACCCACGTGGATCAACACTATTAACGTTAGGTTATCCGTAACCCATGCACATAACGTATGTAAATAAATACTTAAACTAGTGTTAAATGTCCACAATTGACATTTATTGATAAACGTGTACTCGAAACATTAATTACTTATTTATTATAAAACATTTCCAATTTAGTCGTTAGTTTCCATTTAAAAACAGTAAATAACAAGATAAGACTTGTTATCGATATTTTTGGTACAAAAGCCCATTTATTATTTATATTTCATAGTCTATTAGCATTTTCATGTTTATATATATATTTCATCAAATTCCAATATTAATCTTATATCGTTATTCGTTTTGAGTCCACAAGCACGAGTCATGACTTCTCGGCTTTTAATCAATCAATAGTCCAAATTATACTAAAGTTCATGTTACGGCTTTGTCGGAGTCAACTATTGACTAAAAAGCCAAAGTAACACCGACGTAGCTCAAAGTAAACAATATATATATCAAGTCCAATTTAAAAGTCATAATAGCGCAATTCAATCCCAAAACAACTCAAATCAATCTCGCCAACCAATCAATCAACCAAATATACCCGAAACCAATGTTATGACCCTAATGGTCATGACACGGTCACGGTTAAGACCACGTGAACCAAACAAGCTCTAGAAGCTTTTCGGCTCCACGCGTCTCATCCAAACCTCAACTACATCAACCAACAAGCTACCAAAACGACCCGACCCGGACCCAAGGCCCATGTGGGTCTCGTACACAAACCATGAGCCACGTACGAGTCCCTAGTGGCTCGTACGCCTCATCACTCACCTTCAAACACAACCAAATCACTTCCACAACATCCAAATCCAATCATTCAAGCTCCAATCATTAACCAAACACAAAACCCATCATCTATTCTAACCAAAAATATGAAACTAAACCTAAAATGCATAAAACCATCAAATTGATACACCACACACTTACCAAACACTAATTACTTGTTTATTTAGGTGCTAATTAGACTTAATTTCATGTTTCACCCAAAAGCCCTAAAAATATCATAGGGTCGAAACCCTAATAAGCCCATACGTGGCTTTTTATAGCTTAAACAAGCTCTAACCATGTTCCATTTACCTTATTCAAGCACCAATTACAAAAACCACTTGAAACCCTAAAAATCCGAATCTTAATCTTTAAATTTGAAGGTGTTAATGAAGGTTTTAGTGAGAGTATTATATATGGTTGGAAAGAGGAGAAAGAGAGCTTCAAGATGGTGGTGGAGGTGGGTGGTCACGCGCGGCGGTGTGACGGTGGTGGCCGGAACAGTGGCCGGCGGCCAAAGGGTGGCGGCTAGGGTTTGTGTTTAGGGTTTTTAGAGAGAGAGTGTAGAGAGAGAAAGAGTGTTGTGTGTGTGTTTTAGTGAGAGAACCAAAGAGTGGTAATGAGGTTTTGATGGGTTATATATATTTAGTGTTAGGGACTAATAAATAAATAAAATGGGGGGAGGGGTGGTCGGCTAGGGGAAAAGGGGAGGGGCCGAAGGCGTCATTTTTCGTAAACAATCCCGTTTACCCATTCCCGAGCTCACATATAGTCCCCCGAGTGTCCCACGACGTTCATTCAACTTTCTAACATCGTTATTTACGTTTTTCCATGAGTTTTGACTATTTATTTGTCAATTTTCGAGTTACGGTCTAAAAGTTACAATATTTCTCGTTTTAGGCTTTTCTAGTGCCGAATCGAATAGTGCCTACCAAATAGAGTTAAAACTCATATGATAACTCATTTAATAATGAAGTAGTCCGTAAAAACTAATAGACGATATAAAATCAAGTCATGGTTTATAAAAATAGTGATAAAGGCAAAACTCGGTTTAGTTTAACGTAATGCGGTTACTCAAAATAGACTCCCTAAATTGCCAGTTGTCACAGCCTCCCAGCCTCAGAAGAAACCCGTCCCGGTTTCACTCCGAGTTGCTTGATGTCATGAAAAGTTTAGGATACTTCCTACGGAAAACGTCCTCACGTTCCCAAGTGAACTCCGGTCCATGTCGGGAGTTCCAACGAACCTTAATAATCGGAATACGGCTATTCTTCAGCCTTTTAATCTCACGGTCCATAATCTCAATCGGTTCCTCAACAAAATTCAATTTCTCATCGATACAAATATCTCTTAAGGCCACCGCTATGTTTTCCTCCGAAAGACATTTCTTAAGATTACTAACATGAAAGACATTGTGTACACTACTCAGTTCCGATGGTAGCTGATAAGGTTTTAAAATGTACCTTTTTGAGGGGTCATTTAAGCCCTTATTTGATCACTTTTTTATCCGTTATTACTTAATATCGTTCCTTTTCACTTTTTAGGTCTCTTGAAGGCAAAATTGCTGTAATGGCACTTATTTGGACGAAAAGGCGCGAATATACGAAGAAAATGGCCAAAGTCAAGAATCGAGACACTCAAAGCTGCTGAATGACAAGGTGACGGCGTCACAGCTTATACGCGACGCCGTCGGAGGATTTTGTGACGGGACAGAAGCCAAAACTCTTATTTTCAAGTGACGACGTCAAGTTATAAAAGAGTAGGCCGTCGCAACTCAGACGACCTAGATTTGATCCAGACGACGTCAGAAGCTAAGGAGGACGGCGTCACAAGCACAAGGTGATGTCGTCGCAAGTCTAACGTGGCCAAGACGAAACCCTAATGACGGCGATCCGACGGCGTCACAAAACATAAGGTGACGCCGTCGCATACGTAATCTTATATATAGAATCCGAATTTTTCAGTATTAGTGTGTAGTTTTTTGGAGTAAAAACCTAAACCGAACCAAGGCTGTCTTGTACAGTATTTTAGGGTTCCAACCCCTATCTTACACCAATATAAGTGATTTACTTCATTAATACAATTATGTCTTTGATTATTTGTGTGTATGCTTGCATGTTCTCTATGTCCGGCTAATTTACTTGTGTGTTTGCTTAGGGAATATGAAACTTAATTATTGAATATTGATTGGTTGTCTCTTATCTTAGTTGTTAATGATCTAGTAATGCGATAGGTCATTCGTTGTGTACTTAATGCTTGATTAATCTTTGTGAACCTTAGGTTATAGCACCTTGAGCGGTTGTAAGCTAAACTATCCAAAGAGGCCTTAGAGTTAGAGTTTATGATCCCTAGTGGTATTTTGTAGACGAGACCCTTTGGTAACTTCAAAGAGTTAGGGATAAACGCATACCCTACAACTTTAGACACACAACGCAATTAAGAATAAGGACGTGACAATTCAACCACCAATAGGAGATAATTAAGGAGTAGTAAAACCTAAGTAAACACATCTTTAAACTATCATATGAGAACACAATAATTAGACATATACTACATACACCTTAGATTAGATAATTAGATAAGTAGAGTAATTGGTAGCAATACCAACCCCCCCCCCCCCAAATCCAAACCCCGAGATTCGTACTTTTCCATTTCCTAAAAAACATAAAAAAGATAAAAAATAATCTTCCTCAATCCCAACCTTAGCGTAGTAACTTCTCACTAGCATTCTTATTCCCCTAGAGAACGATATCAATACCCGTGGCTTACCCTAATACTACACTACAACGATTAGGTTCACTGCCTAGGGTGTTATAAAACTTGCTCGAAGAAAAGGAAGTTCCTTTGACCCCGAACGACGCGTGTAGCGTTATCAAGTTTTTGGCGCCGCTGCCGGGGAATAGAATAGCTAGTTAGTAGTCCACCTCGTTTAGGTTTCTTTGCTTGATTCCTATCAAGTAAATTTTTCTCATTTTTAGCTTTCTCTTAGTCTATCCCCCTTCTTCGTGACCTTTGTTCGTAAAATCCATCACTCACCATGATACGTATCTTCCACCGAAGATTCTTCACCCTACCCGTCCCCAATCCCGAAATTGAGAACGCAATCCCACAAAACCCCTCACCCGTTCACCATTTTGGAAATCACCTAGGGCATAATGAGATAAATTGGCAACAACAAAGTCCTTTCTATGACTCAGATTCCGATGAGGAATTTGATTATGGTGAAGCACTTGATAGTGGGGAGGTCATCAATGAAGTTAGTTCTGAGGAAGACCCCTCCCAATGTTTTGACCCTAGGTGTAAAATCGAGAAGGATGGGCCCTTTAACATGCAATTCCCTTGCAAGATAGGATTAGAAGGGTTCGATGCTTACTTGAATTCATTCTTGCCATTGAACTTAATCTCAAGGGACCTATACAATAAAATCAAGATCAATGAGTTAACTTATCAAGGAAACAATGTTGTTGAAGCAGTCACTCATTTGCATGTGTTTGTTGGAAGTTTTGCTTATTTGGTAGAGTTCATGGTCTTAGAAGACTTAGGAGAATTTATTGATAAGGACCTCACTCAAGTAATTTTTGGAAAATCTTTCAAAAGAATGACTAGGTTGAATGAACGGATGATTGATGGTCTAGTTACATTCTCTGATGAAGTTGAAGACTTTATCTACCAAATGCCACGAGCTCATCCTAGGTTTAAACATAAGGATATTGAGGCTTGTAATAGAATGACCCCTATTCCATTACTTAGTGAAAGAGATAAGCAAAGTCGACTTAGGTACCCATATGAAAAAGCTAAGCGCTATTACAAAAAATGCCTTGAATTAGGAGATGATTACAAAAAGAATGAAAGAACGTTGGAATGGCTTAAGTATGAGCACGTGAGCGTGCACGAGACAACGTGAGGGTACGACTACGAGTCTAGCTACAAGACTCTTAAATAAAGAAAAGCGTTTAGTGGGAGGCAACCCATGCTTAATTGTTTGCTTGTTAGTGTCATATATCTTTTATTAATTGTTTATTCTCATGTTTAAATTTGTAAAAATGCTTTATTTTGTTTTTAACCTCGTCTTAATTGCATATAAAGATATTTTACATAAAGGATAAGTGTAGGGAGGATTACACACGTTTTCAAAAGAAACGTAAACATGAGAATAGCAATTCATTAAAAGATATATATGTGTGTTTGTTCGAGTCAAATGCTTGTATCGAGTCATAATGGATGTTTTGCAGAAATTTTTCCAGATTCTAAAGATGTAAATTTTCCAGAATTTTTTTCAGAAAATCGCAGACCAGTTTTTGTCAGGATAACCTGACGGCGTCAGGAAGGAGTAAAAACAATAGATTACTTTTTTCTCGTTTTCTGAGCTACTTATGAATTTTTGGAATTTTCCAGGTCTTAATTTTTCAGAAATTCTGTAAATATCCATTCCACAAGCATTATATCCTAGTTTAGTAGAGTCTTATATATATTATTACCGCCGATTTTACGCGAAGGTTTCGTTGTTTTCTTCAAATGTGCAGGTTTCATTTATCAAGAAGAAGAAACAAAAGATTGGAATGAGCTTTTCAAGCACACATTCTTCTTGGAAAGGATTTAACCACTACTTCACACACGGATCCTACCGAGCTAATCAGGGGAGTACTAGTTTCTTTCGTTTTTCATTACCTTCCATTATCATAACTTTGATACTTTCGGGGAACATTGGGGACAATGTTCAGTTTAAGTGTAGGGAGGAAAAACAAAACGGGAACTTTGAAACTATGCTTATCCTTGACTATTTGCTTTGTCCAATTGTATTTGTGTAATAAACCATGAGAAAATGTCAGTTAGGGTAATTTTGGCACCAAATTTTTAATTTTTCATGACATATAAGAGTGGGCCATTAGTCTTAATAAAGCGTCTCATGGATAGGAAGTTGCATGACTAGCACAAGAACCCTTTACCACCTAAATTCCACCCAAAATGTGAGGATCGCCCTTAGATTAGTAGGAATTAAAAGCATTCATCTTTAATGCTTAGAGTGTGAACCGGTAGTATATTAGATTCTAGAACTTGTTTTGTGATGCATTCCGAGATCGCTAGTAAGACTACACTTGTGTAGTTAGGAATAACTAAATGATAAGAGGCATTAGGATAACCCTTGTTTGATACCCGTAATATAATTACTTCTTCCACATCGGTTGAGTAATTCCCCACACCCTTTGCGTTGTACTCATCTTTAGTACACGATACCCCTAGTTAACCCCTCAGAGCCTATCCTTTTCACGGTTCTCGTGATGTTTCGGTTTTTCCGGAATATCAATGAAGAACATTGTTTACACCCAACCCTCAATGTACACCCAAATCGCCTTAGCCTACCTTGTATGCACACTCTTTTAGTGCATTATTGTTATCACCCTAAACCATTAGTTCAATTATCTGGTTGCTTGCATGAGTTGCTAAGTCGAGTCATATCCTTTTTACACAGTTTTGGGACGATTGGGACTCATGGGAAAAAGTTAAAATTTATAAAATGATTGAAAGGGAACGTTAATTTCCCTAATTTGCGTAATAACATACCCCAAGTGTTTTTATCTTTTCAATTCGGGTCAAATTAGTGTTAGAGTAATAAAAACTCAAGTGTAGGGATGTGCCTATAAATCCCTATCATTTTGATGTTACCGTAGAGGATGGTAGAGTAAAAGTGTATGTGAAAAAAAAAAAAAAAACATATTGGCTACCATCCTACATCTATCCTTTAAATTTATGTTCGTTTGTTTCAGTTAGCTAGAGTTTAGAGTGTCGAGTCTTGGCTTAGCAACGCCATTCTTCGTATACTTGCAACATAGAGATTTTTGACTTGCCACCACTAAATAGCCTATCCCACCAAACCCTTTGTTTCCCTACCGTAAGCCTAACATTACAACCCTTTAAAGACCTCTTTGATAGTCTTTCCTAGGTGCTTACGCCAAAGCGATGGAGGTTTGATCTATTCTCAAGCCTATGGTAATCTATGTACTAGGACCGGTTAATGAGTGTTTATCTTCCATTTCCAACTTGTTATATTTCATATACACCTGAGAGAGATGTGAGTATCCAAACACCCCATGTGAGGTGCTAGTATGTAATTTCCGTGCTTGTTATGACTTTTGCGGGGCTTATATGTGTTGTGGACTGTTTTAAACCAATGCTTCATGACCCCTAACTTATAAATTAATTGGCTAAAAGCACATTTGCTTGAGGACAAGCAAATACCAAGTGTAGGGATATTTGATAAGGTTTTAAAATGTACATTTTTGAGGGGTCATTTAAGCCCTTATTTGATCACTTTTGTATCCGTTATTAATTAATATCGTTCCTTTTCACTTTTTAGGTCTCTTGAAGGCAAATTGCTGTAATGGCACTTGTTGGGAATTACAAGTTTGAGTTGATAAAGACAAAAAGAATGAAATAAGAGGGACTTAATATGACAAGAAGGAAACCTACTAAAAGATGGAAGGACTTGCTTGCAATGGAAGTTTTATTATTTAGTCCTTATCCTCTAGTATATAAAGAGGACATAGGTGTAGGTTTAATTAAGTCTTCCAATAATGTCCGACTAAAATTTAGCCTAACGTTAGGAGAGAATCTAGGGTATTAGTTTTAGATTAGTGTGTCCTGTATGTTCATGTAAACGCTAGGTTATTAGTTTAGTTAGTAGTCTATCCTATAAACGTCTATATTAGAGTATTAGTTTATGGTGATGAAAACCTTGTTCAATAACAAAGTATTGTTTTGATTATTCCGCTGCGTATTATGTTTATTATCTTTGTTATTGATCCCTAGCTGAGCTTATAAACAATCTTATCAATTGGTTTGGTTTATTATTATGTGTTCCTATAAACGTCTAATATTAGTAAAGTGTTATTGATCCCTAGCTGAGCTTATAAACGATCTTATCAGCACTTATTTGGACGAAAAGGAGCGAATATACGAAGAAAATGGCCAAAGTCAAGAATCGAGACACTCAAAGCTGCTAAATGACAAGGTGACGCGCCACAGCTTATACGCCGACGCCGTAGGAGATTTTGTGACGGGGACGAAGCCAAAACTCTTATTTTCAATTGACGACGTCAAGTTATAAAAGAGTAGGCCGTCGCAACTCAGACGGCCTAGATTTGATCCATACTGCGTCAGAAGCTAAGAGAAGGGGCGTACACAAGCACAAGGTGATCGCGCCGTCGCAAGTCCTACGTGGCCAAGACGAAACCTCCAATGGGCGATCCGACGGCGTCACAAAACATAAGGTGACGCCGTCGCATATGTAATCTTATATTTAGAATCCGAATTTTTCAGTATTAGTGTGTAGTCTTTTGGAGTAAAATCCTAAACCGAACCAAGGCTGTCTTGTACAGATTTTAGGTTCCAACCCCTATCTTACACCAAGATAAGTGCTTTACTTCATTAATACAATTATGTCTTTGATTATTTGTGTGTATGCTTGCATGTTCTCCATGTCCGCTAATTTACTTGTGTGTTTGCTTAGGGAATATGAAACTTAATTATTGAATATTGATTGGTTGTCTCTTATCTTAGTTGTTAATGATCTAGTAATGCGATAGGTCATTCGTTGTGTACATAATGCTTGATTAATCTTTGTGAACCTTAGGTTATAGCACCTTGAGCTAAACTATCCAAAGAGGCCTTAGTGTTAGAGTTTATGATCCCTAGTGGTATTTTGTAGACGAGACCCTTTGGTAACTTCAAAGAGTTAGGGATAAACGCATACCCTACAACTTTAGACACACAACACGATTAAGAATAAGGACGTGACAATTCAACCACCAATAGGAGATAATTAGGGAGTAGTAAAACCTAAGTAAACACATCTTTAAACTATCATACGAGCACACAATAATTAGACATAGACTACATACACCTTAGATTAGATAATTAGATAAGTAGAGTAATTGGTAGCAATACCAACCCCCCAAATCCAAACCCCGAGATTCGTACTTTTCCATTTCCAAAAAACATAAAAAGATAAAAATAATCTTCCTCAATCCCAACCTTAGCGTAGTAACTTCTCACTAGCATTCCTATTCCCCTAGTGAACGATATCAATACCCGTGGCTTACCCTAATACTACACTACAACAATTAGGTTCACTGCCTAGGGTGTTATAAAACTTGCTCGAAGAAAAGGAAGTTCCTTTGACCCCGAACGACGGGTGTAGCGTTATCAGTAGCTCCAGGCGGTATGCTACCGTCCGATTCTTTCAAGGATTGGAAGGGACCAATATATCTGTTTTAGTTTGGGATTGAGTTTTCCACGTTTCCAAACGAAATCACTCTTTCCAAGGAGAAACTTTCAACATAACACGATCTCCAACCTAAAATTCTAAAGGTTTACGTCTCTTATCGGCATAACTCTTTTGTATATCTCGAGCCGTTTTCAACCGATTACGAATCTGTACTATCTTCTCAGTGGTTTCCAGGACAAGTTCGGGACCTGTAAGTTGACTCTTGCCAACTTCAGACAACAAACAGGATAACGACATTTTCGGCCATATCCATGCCTCAAATTGAGCGGCCTTAATGCTAGAGTGATAACTATTGTTGTAAGAGAATTCGGCCAAAAGGAGATGTCTTTCCCAGCCTTTGCCGAAATCAATAACATAGGCTCTAAGCATGTCCTCTAAAGTCTGAATGGTTCTCTCGCTCTGACCATCGGTCTGAGGATGGTAAGCAGTACTCATATCGAAATTTGTTCCTAATGTTGTCTGCAATGATCTCCAAAAGTGGGATGTAAAACGACTATCCCTATCGGAAATGATAGATATCGGTACTTCATGACGCGATACTACCTCCTTAAGATACAATCGAGCAAGCTTATCAAGACTATCGGTTTCACTAATAGCTAAGAAGAGAGCAGACTTAGTTAAACGATCAACTATTACCCGATAGCGTCATTTCCGCTAACTGTTCTCGTAATTTAGTGATAAAGTCCATGGTTATTCGCTCCCATTTCCATTCCGGAGTTCGGTTGAACTAAGAGTCCTGATGGTTTCTGATGTTCGGCCTTTACTTTAGAATAAGTCAGGCACCAACTAACATACCTGAGCTATATCTCTTTCATATTAGGCCACCAATAAAGTTTCTTAAGATCCTGATACATCTTATCGGCTCCGGGATGAATATATTATTTTGATGTATGCGACTCATGCATAATCAACTCACGGATTCCACCATGAAATTGTATCCAGCTTCTGTCTCTGAAGCATAAAGTTCCGTCAGAACGCTTCAAGAAGCTGTTTTCACTTTCTACAATTCAATGAAGATTATCATAAGGACAGTTCTCTTCCGTCAATGCCTCTGCTTGAGCGGCTAAAATTTGAGATGGTAAGGGCGAAACAATGGTCATTCATAAAGATCTAACAAGTAGGGGTGGAATGTCCTCCTTACGACTAAGTGCATTAGCCACAACATTAGCCTTACCAGGATGATAACGAATCTCACAGTCATAATCACTAAGCAATTCCAACCAACGACGTTGTCTCATGTTCACTTCCTTCTGATCTAAGATATGCTTCAAGCTCTTATGGTCGGTAAATACTACACACTTGGTTCCATACAGATAATGTCTCATGATCCTAAGAGCAAATACTTACAAAGCACCTAACTCAAGGTCATGGGTGGTGTAGTTTTTCTCATGCTTCTTAAGTTGTCGGGATGCATAAGCAATCACCTTCTCCCGTTGCATCAAAACAACACCTAAGCCTTTATGCGAAGCGTCGCAGTACACGACAAAATCTCCGCTTCCTTCAGGAAAAGCTAGGATGGGCGCACTACACAACTTCTCCTTCAGAAGTTGAAATGCTTCTTCTTCCTTTTCTTCCCATTCATACTTAACATCCTTCTGTGTTAGTTTGGTCAGCGACTTAGCTATTTTGGAGAATCCCTCAATGAATCTCCTATAATAGCCTGCTAAACCTAGAAACTGTCGGATTTCTGATGGGTTCTTAGGAGCTGTCCATTCCTTAATGGCCTTAATCTTAGAAAAAATTCTGGGTCAACATGAACACCTCGACTATCTATCACATGGCCTAAGAATTGCACAGACGGAATCCAAAATTCACACTTAGAGAATTTGGCATATAGCTTCTCCTCTCTCAGCAATCCTAAAATGAGCCTCAAATGCTCTTCGTGCTCCTCACTACTCTTAGAGTATATCAAGATGTCGTCTATGAATACTATCATAAACTTATCAGGTTTGGCTTACACACTCGGTTCATGAGATCCATGAAAACCGCTGGCGCGTTGGTCAAACCAAACGACATCACTTGGAATTCATAGTGTCCATAACGAGTTCTAAACGCCGTCTTAGGGATATCCTCCTCTCAAACTCTAAGCTGGTGATAACCAGATCGTAAGTCGATCTTAGAAAAGACACAAGCTCATTGGAGTTGGTCGAATAGGTCATCTATTCTATGTAACGGATATCGGTTCTCCACTGTCAACCTATTCAATTCCCTATAATCAATACACATCCGAAACGATCCATCCTTCTTCTACACAAACAACACTGGTGCTCCCCACGGTTACGAACTTGGTCGAATGAATCCCTTCTCTGACAATTCTGCCAACTGTTTAGACAGTTCCTCCAATTCTCTTGGAGCAAGTCGATAAGGTGCCCGGGCTACGGGTGCCGCACCGGGTATCAACTCTATTTGGAATTCCACTTGTCGGACAGGTGGAATCCCTGGCAGATCATCGGGAAACACATCCGAAAATTCTCTAACGACGGGTACATCATTAAGGTGTCTTTCACTCTTCTCCTCACTTTTCTTTTCAGAAATTCGAGCCAAGAAAAGACAACCTCCTCTATCGATGTACTTCTGGCCTTAATACAAGAGATGATGCTCAACCGGGAAGGACTTCCACAGTCGCTCCGATCTCCTTGTATACTCAGAACTTTTCCGCCATACGGTAAACTCACAATCTTCTCATCACAAATGATGTGTGCACCGTTCTTCGATAACCAATCCATTCCGATAATGACGTCAAAACTTCCTAAGGTAACCGACAATAGGTCTATACTAAACAGGCAGTCTAGGAAACTTAAGGTACAACCTCGGACTATGGTGTCTATCTTCTCTCTATTCCCATTATCTAATTCCATGTCGTAACTAAACCCTAGAGGTGTTTGGGAGATTCCTAGTAATGGCATAAAATTGGTGGATACGAAACTCATATCCGCACTAGTATCAAACAATATGGAAGCATAGCGATTATTGAGAAGGAACGTACCCGTAACTACGTTAGGGTCCTCACCAACTTCCTCCCCAATAGCGTAACACGCGCTGTTCCCATGTCTCTCTGCTGATTCCTAGCACCATGGTTTCCCTGGTTCTCCACAACCTCACGCTTCACAGGG
This sequence comes from Chrysanthemum makinoi, assembly GCA_910596185.1. Classification (NCBI taxonomy): domain Eukaryota; kingdom Viridiplantae; phylum Streptophyta; class Magnoliopsida; order Asterales; family Asteraceae; genus Chrysanthemum; species Chrysanthemum makinoi. The sequence continues at coordinate 128,375,981 of OU343217.1, read as the reverse complement.
TTTAAGCCATTATTTCCTATACCTCGGTTAGCAAATCCTCCTACATTACCGGGATTTCCTCTCATCCACGGCTCTCGGCACTCATTCTTAAAGTGTCCTTTCTTTCCACATCCAAAACAGGTGACAGTGGCCTTCCAGTCCTCTCCTTGTGCAGTTTGAGCTGCAGCAAGTGGTCGGGACCTACAGTCTTTGGCCAAATGTCCTACCTTAGAGCACTTCCTACACACATTCGGGCATAGTCCATGGTGGTGTCGGTTACAACGACCACACACAGGCTTACTACCCTCATAATCTTTCCTTCCTCCATTTCCTATGGCGAACACCCTGGCTATCTCATGCCGTTTGTTGCCATTCCCTTTAGCAACTTCGTTCCTCTTCCTCTTATCACTCCTATCATTCTTACCCTTGTCTCCTACTTCTAGTACATAAGAGTCCATCAAACGATGAGCCACAATAATTGCCTCATGTAAATTAACTTCGCCAGCCGATGACATCATTTCGAGTAGCTATAGGCAATCCATCAAGTATACCTCTCAATCCTAAGTTCTTTCAAGAACCATATCAGGGCAAAGCAATGATAACTCTTGAAACGACGGGTATAAGTCGCTTTAACCATGTCAGTACCCTTAACCTTATAGTTCCAGAACTCACTCTCTAACTTCTTAACTTCATTCCTAGGGACGGTAAGTAAGTCTTGATCAGGAGAGTCTTAAACTGAGTCCAAGTCATACTATAAGCTACATCAATTCCTATTGATCTGTGATAATTGTTCCACCAGGTTAACGCTTCGTCCTTCAAGGTATATGTTGCATACTTAACCTTACAATCCTCCTCACAATTACTAACGGCAAACACAGATTCAGTTTTCTCCAACCACCTAGTTAGGTAAACTACTCCCTCAGTTCCTCCAAACTCAATGGGACCACAGAATCGGAACTCTTTGTAGGTACACCCTCGAGTTCGATTCAGCATTGGGGTTCCACTAGAGGTATTAGAGAGATTAGTTTCAGCTAGCAGTTCAGTGACACGCTGCGCCACTAACTGGTCAACATGGGTTGGGTTCACAGGTGGAGGGTTTTGTGGAACAAGACCATTCTCAGCACGGTCGTTCACATTCGGGTTTCCTACAGTTGGGTTATCAGTGTTCGGGTTCTCAACAGGTGGAGTGGTCGGGGTCGGACGACGACCTCGACGGACAGGGGCAACAACAGCAGCAGGAGCTGCTCGGTTGTTCCTATGCGGGTTTCGTCTTGTTGCCATCATTCTGAAGGCAAGAAGCACAACTTCATAAGTTCACAATCCACGCTCTAAAGATAGAGTTGGGTTCCAAGGATCACCCAATAACGCCTGAATACGTAACCAATGCCAACAGGGATAACTCTATATCAAAGCGAAACAATCAAATACCGAATCATAACTAAGGATGCACGTTCCAATAACCATAACGCATAGGTTTCAAAAGTGGAAACACATGGAAGGATACGAAGAAATAAAAAACGATCCTAACAACGATACTAGTAAGACAACTAGGATAGATCTACATCTCGAACCAAGTACTACTTAGTTTCAAGATGGTACACAACCATGAATCTAATCTTATCTAGCCACGTCTACGAATACCACTAACTGATTTCCTAACATCGTCAACCTCTCTCCACAAAGATGCTAGCTCAACATGTCGAGCGTCGCGATCACTATTAAGCTCTGCGACCTCTCTCTCCAACTCACCAATCCTACGCCAAATCGCTCTATCTGCATCACGAGCTGTAGCGAACCCTCTTAGCAGGTCCCCAACCTGCTCCTGGAGCTCCGACATACCCTCACGCAAAACCCTAGTCCTCCTGACTACAGTACCCATATCAGCTCTTAGATCCTCTATACTAGCCCTAGATACTCCAACCAATCGGTCCGTCAACCTACTAAGCCTAGTACCCTGCGATGTAATCATCTCCCACATCAGACCCGTCTCACCATACTCCTCGGGCTCTGAAGCAATCTCCGATGGTATCTCCGATCCTAACGGGCTACCTATATAAGGTGAGTAAGGTGGCGAGTCAATGTCTAAAGGCTGTCCAGGGGACTCAGGATCAGGCAAAGGAGAACCTGGTCCTGGAGAATGTGCAGGACTCTGCAATGGAGGAGTACCCCCTTTTGGGATATCCTCATCATCCTCCTCCTGAGGATCCTCATCCCCATCTACATACTGCTCCTAAATCTCATGCTCCTCCTCGACCTCATGCTTCTCCTCGCCCTTATCCACAGGGGGAAAGTCCATGAGTCGGAGTCTCTGTGCAGGTAAATCCTGAGGTGGTACACTAGGAGATCTAGGCCTCCTAAGACATGGTGATGCTGGTGGTGATGACAGAAGAGAGTGGGCTGCTAAACGGATAGGTGATGATGGTGGTCTCACGGACATGCGGGCAGTGCTATAAGCAAGCCTAGGAGTCTGTGCTCGCGCTAAGACCTGATGTAAAGTGAGCTGCCTAGATGAGCTAGGGCGATCTAATGATGATGAACTAGTGTGACGGGCAATCTCATAAGGATCACCCTGCGCAACCGTCATGAGAGTCAATGTTGGCGAACTAGCAACAACAAGCCCTCCTACACATCAAAAGCTAGTGAAGGCATATTCTGTGACAATGGCATAGGGTAGGTATAAGTGTTCGAAACAACTAGTTTTAATAAGCGCATCAACTTAACCAAAACATATATCACATAATGAAAGCTTTTAAAAGTGTAGGTACCGCATTACTCAAAATATGCTTTAAATAAAACCCTAAGTTCCGTTCCATCACATAATCCCATATCAAATCCATCGAGTTCAAAACTCCAAATAACAAATATCGTTTCCCTCAAACCAAATTCCTTTAATATCTCGATAATCACATCTCCATTTTCCAAAATCGATAACATATCCTCATTTCCCCCAAATCAATAATCATATCTCCAAATCATAACAGTTTCCATCTGTACAACACCCCAAACTCGGTACAATCGGAAGACTTAATCAAGTTTTCCGTGGCGTTACTATTGAGTTGGTATCGCACACAAGTATAGTAAAAGATAGTCATTTAACATTCAAACCCAATCCCAAATTTAAGTATTCAAAACATTTAATCCAAAAGTGTAAATATTAGGCCCAAACATGATTTAATAAAATAGGTCCCCAAAGTTTATCAGAGTCAGAAATGATCCTTGAACCCCGCCTTCTTGCCAAGCTTCCACAACCCACGTATTCCAAACATCATTCAAATACCTGAGAAATCATGCTAAAAGGTCAGCTTACGCTGGTGAGTTCATAGGTTTATGTTCAACAAAATCATAGTGGACCAGTAGGAGTTGATTTGCTATGCAAGACCTAAGATAGATAAATACCGATCCTACCAGGATCACCAACCAAAAACATGTCCCGCATCCAGGGACTACTCGGCCCCAGCGACTCTAGTCCAGCACTGTCGTGGCAAAATCTAGAACAATTGCCAACCCCTGACTAGGTCGAGGTAGAAGTCTATTCTTAGCTAGGCAACAGTTATAGCAATTAGGATTGCTAACCTAGTCTAAGGCAACAACTACCGCACATCTATCTAAACAGTCAAACATATAAGCAAATCTAAATAGTTTTCACGGTCCGAAAACAGTAGCATGATTCTCACCCCAATATAGTTAAAAACGTAGGTAAAAGTGGGGCTATGAAACTCACCTCAAGCAATCACGTACGAATAAACACTAGCAGAAGATAACAATCACGACACACACATATCGACTCGGCACAACCTATTAATGTGACCAAACTTATATATATTCCTCAAAATCAACGTTATCTATCCCAATGTATTCCATTTCGTTATTCCAAAAATGTCTCGTTTCACCATTTAATCCTAGTGTTTGGTATTCCTCATGTGGGTGTATCCACTCAATATGATGCTATGAATGCACTCAAACAACCAATATATAACTCAATACGACATAATGAGACCTCTAAAAGATTAGTTCCATAGTCCCAATAAGTTTCGAAATAAATAGTAGACCTTATCGAATTCGTCAACTCGATAAACTCATTTATTTACTCGTGTCGCTTATTATCCCATAAATCAATCGTATCCTAAGAGTCATAAGGATAATTCACCCATTAATAAGGTTACCCAACGTACCTAGCGGCTCTTATGATTCGTCACCTAATAAGTCCGCTACCCACGTGGATCAACACTATTAACGTTAGGTTATCCGTAACCCATGCACATAACGTAAGTAAATAAATACTTAAACTAGTCTTAAATGTACCAATTGACATTTATTGATAAACGTGTACTCGAAACATTAATTACTTATTTATTATAAAACATTTCTAAATTTAGTCGTTAGTTTCCATTTAAAAACAGTAAATAACAAGATAAGCTTGTTATCGATTATTTTTGGTACAAAGCCCATTTATTATTTATATTCATAGTCTATTAGCATTTTCCCAATGTTATATATATATTTCGTCAAATTCCAATATTAAAAAAAATCTCATATCGTAATTCGTTTCGAGTCCACAAGCACGAGTCTAACTTCTCGCTTTTAATCAATCAAAGTCCAAATTTACTAAAGTTCATGTTACGGCTTTGTCGGAGTCAACTATTGACTAAAAAAGTCAAAGTAACACCGACGTAGCTCAAAGTAAACAATCTATATATCAAGTCAATTTAAAAGTCATAATAGCGCAATTCAATCCCAAAACAACTCAAATCAATCTCGCCAACCAATCAATCAACCAAATATACCCAAAACCAATGTTATGACCCTAATGGTCATGACACGGTCACGGTTAAGACCACGTGAACCAAACAAGCTCTAGAAGCTTTTCGGCTCCACGCGTCTCATTCAAACCTCAACTACATCAACCAACAAGCTACCAAAACCCGACCGAACCCAAGGCCCATGTGGGTCAGTCACAAACCATGAGCCACGTTCGAGTCCCTAGTGGCTTGTACGCCTCATCACTCACCTTCAAACACAACCAAATCACTTCCACAACATCCAAATTTAATCATTCAAGCTCCAATCATTAACCAAACACAAAACCCATCATCTATTCTAACAAAAAATATGAAACTAAACCTAAAATGCATAAACCCATCAAATTGATACACCACACACTTACCAAACACTAATTACTTGTTTATTTAGGTGCTAATTAGACTTAATTTCATGTTTCACCCAAAAGCCCTAAAAATATCATAGGGTCGAAACCCTAATAAGCCCATACGTGGCTTTTTATAGCTTAAACAAGCTCTAACCATGTTCCATTTACCTTATTCAAGCACCAATTGCAAAACCCACTTGAAACCCTAAAAATCCGAATCTTAATCTTTAAATTTGAAGGTGTTAATGAAGGTTTTAGTGAGAGTATTATATATGGTTGGAAAGAGGAGAAAGAGAGCTTCAAGATGGTGGTGAAGGTGGGTGGTCACGCAGCGGCGGTGATGGTGGTGGCCGGAACAGTGGCCGGCGCCAAAGGGGGTGGCTAGGTTGTGTTTAGGGTTTTTAGAGAGAGAGTGTAGAGAGAGATAGAGTGTTGTGTGTGTGTTTTAGTGAGAGAAACAAAGAGTGGTAATGAGGTTGTGATGGGTTATATATATTTAGTGTTAGGGACTAATAAATAAATAAAATGGGGGGAGGGGTGGTCGGCTAGGGGAAAAGGGGAGGGGCGAAGGCGTCATTTTCGTAAACTATCCCGTTTACCCATTCCCGAGTTCACATATAGTCCCCCGAGTGTCCCACGACGTTCATTCGACTTTCTAACATCGTTATTTACGTTTTTCCATGAGTTTTGACTATTTATTTGTCAATTTTCGAGTTACGGTCTAAAAGTTACAATATTTCTCGTTTTAGGCTTTTCTAGTGCCGAATCGAATAGTGCCTACCAAATAGAGTTAAAACTCATACGATAATTCATTTAATAATGAAGTAATCCGTAAAAACCAATAGACGATATAAAATCAAGTCACGGTTTATAAAAATAGTGATAAAGGCAAAACTCGGTTTAGTTTAACGTAATGCGGTTACCTAAAATAGACTCCCTAAATTGCCAGTTGTCACAGTACGGATGGTGCTCTAGATGATAAACATGATGAAAATGATAACGATGATGATGATGGAAATCCTAGTGGTGATTTAGGAAATGATGGTGAATGAAATACTACCCTCTTCCGTGTTGTCTCGCGACGTTTCAGAGGTAAAACTGGAGTATGCACTATTGGACGACTAATAGTGGTATGAGTAGCTGATGGTGGTTGTATTACATGAGTAGCAGGTGATCTAAGAATGTGGGTAAGATAATGTACTCTCTTCCTTGCAGTAAGCATCCTAATAGGTCCATTAGGACTAAGCCTATAAGTCCTACTAAATGGTATGGTCTATCCCGGCAGAATGATAGGAACTGCCTTGTTCCTACGACGAATCAATGGTGACAGTGGTGGTGTAGGTGCAACTTTGTCCTCCTCAAAGAGTTCAGTCTTAGCATCTGATGTTATCGGTGCCGAGTCAACTGATGTTAAAATTGTGATAGGGAATGACAATGCATTCTCCACATTGGAGTCTGCATAAAGGATAATGGAATGGGTATCTAAAGACATCTATGTGACAATCAATTTGAAATGAAAGTAAATAACTCGCAAAAGGTGCGTATAAAACCGCATGTATAGTGAATATGCACTTATGATGAAATGATGAGATGCTATGATGATGTAGTTATAGTCTAGGGTCAATGATACAACCTAGTTCTCTATAACTCTTGCTCTGATACCAATCTGTCGCACCCTCAAAATACCTGTTTTGCAGCGGAATGGAATTCCTGGGGGATGACTTCCATAGCATCACAGTTACAGTTATATTGAACGACCTAAAGTGTCGTTTTGAAAACACATCGTTTGATATAATAAAACATTAAGAGTTTACAAAAGATAGGTCCCAAAAGGTAGTCAACATTTGCAGAAATAAGTTTGTTACAATCCAAACGATGTTTTAAAGTGCATAAAACCCATGTGAGACGCGTCGTCACCGCGACTCTATGATAAGTCCTTATGCATGCCATGAAGTATATGCCTTAGATACCTGAAAATACATTGCTAAAAGTGTCAACACAAAGGTTGAGTGAGTTTATAGAGTTTATGTAAATGTTTTATACGACCACCACAAGTATAAGTCATGTATGACAAATATGTCACATAAAAATGATACAATTGCTATAAGCACATGATACCGAAGCTAGACTGATCATGATGTTCGCCCCAACAGAGTGTTTGCCAAAACAACTCTAATTCTGATATTAAATGAAATGCATCCATTTGACCAGTTGGAACCACCAACCCTGATGGAGGAGTCACCCTCAATAGATCTATTCACTCACTCTCGCTTCTTCCGGAATTAACGGTTCATGATTATGAAATGGGGACATTCAATTGGCAATGATGTAACTTAAGCAATGTAAATGATTTTGATATACTTGGGCTCGTAATAAAATGATGTGCAATGTATTCTCCCCCGTAGGTTTGAAATGAATTATAAACTTGAATAAAACGGGGCTATGAAAACTCACTTGATACAATGATTATGATGGCAAAAGTGGATACACTGAAATGAGGCGCAATCTCTAACTGCAACCTATTATGAATGATATGATCTAATATAAGTCATGATTTAATGTTGTGCATGCAAACTCATATGATATCCATACCACTTGTGCATTTGAAAATAAAGTTTATCGTCGAAAATAAGTTTATAACGTCTTGTCAAGTTATAAAATACTTTATGCTTATATATGTTGAAACAACATCCCACGATAGTCGTTTAGAAATAGAACAAGAATTTTATAGTTTTTCGTCTTAAAATAATATACTTAGACAACTCATGAAAATGACTAAGTAGCCTCGCCAGCTAGTCATAAAATAGTGAATATCGAGTGTTAGAAAACAAACTCAATGGTTTTGGAAAGCTTGTAGCGATATCTAAAAGTCTTAGCATTTAACTTTTGATCATAGAAGTCTCGATCATAGAGAAAAATATAGATGAAGTAAGGTAGTCGAGCTAAAAATATAGTTTATGAGTAGTTTTAGGAAAAGTTTGAGTGATCGTATATTATTCGTTATAACTTCGTTTGACGAACGGTTGAACATTTTGGAAAATGGGCTAGGTGAACTCACTCTTATTTGTAGACATCATGTTTTTTCAAAATACTCTATCGATATGAAAAACGGCTCCAAACATGGTCACTTGCGATAACCATTTTGGTCTAATAGAAAATATACAAGTGTTATTACTTGTGTAAAATAGTTACGATAGCCATATTTAAAACGCGTGTAACTTAGTCGTTAAAGCTTGGTTTTCTACGATTTATATATCCTTAGTTTCGGTTTTAATATATATAAATATTTTGATAAATCGATCTCATTTAGATAATGCTTAAAACTCATTTTGCCCTTAAATAATCCTTGACAGCTTGTATATTTTCAGAAAATTAGTTTTCGTCGTTAAACTTGAAAATAGCGTAACTTCTTCGTTATAAATCCGTTTTTAACCGTTCAAGCGACCACGGTTTCGTTTTAAAGTCTATTTTCTGAAAATATAAACCAAAATAATCCATGACCTGTCGAAATTTCCAGATTTTACAAAAATGGACAGCCCTTAATTATATGTTGTCGAAAATGATTTTTCTAGTGTAATACTTGTTGTAAACCCTTCCAATCAATACCAAAACTATTCTAAACCTACCATACACCTTCTTAGGGTATAATGGGTTCCTAAACTTCACCAAAAATGATAAGGTTCATGGGAATAAATATAGGATAGTTAAAACTCATTATAAGTAGTAAAATCAAGTATAAAGTGGTATGATTCATAGAATATTTGCATGTTTTTCTTACTAGATCATAAAAATAGATCAAGTAATAGTGAAAGATTAGGAAAATTATTTAGAACACTTACTTGAGTGATTGAAGAGTTTTTGGAACTAGAAACTTAATTAATCTTTAGGTTTTTATTTCAAAACCTTGAAATAGATTACTAAATGAACTTGTTAAACACTAGAATCTTGAAAAATATATGGTTTCTTCTTGGTTTCTTGCTTGGTCGATCATCACAACAAAAATGGAAGAGTTTTCTCTAGTCTTCACCTTTTAGTATGTGTTTGTAGGTGTTTTATTTTTGTAGAACTCTTGTATATTACAATATCTAATCATTTTGGTGTATGTGTACAATTTTTGTCAAGATATTTTTAATAAAAGGATGAAGAGGGGGGGGGGGGGGGGTCGGCAAGTATATATTGGGGAAGTAGGTTGTGTGTTTTGATGATTTAAATGTGTATAAAGTTATGTATAATGTGTATTTTGTACATATAATTAATTTATTAAATGTAGCGTTAGCTAGAAATCGATTTTAACAGAACAAAATAAAATATATCGAAGTCATAAAAGTTATAAAAATGCATTCTCGCAAGTATGAGTGAATAAATAATTATCGAATAGAATTTACGAAAACCGTCGTAAATATATATATATATATACCCATATATATACTAAATAAATTCAAAACATCGGGTAAACTAATAATATAATTTTTATAGTCTTAAAATGAGTATAAAAATATATTAGGAATTTTTTCGTAAGTTTTGGATCAATTATTCAAAATAAATGATCGTGCGATAGCGTTTATTTAATAAATAAATATATGTTAATGGAATATGCAAACCCATGCATAAATGGATATGAAATGATGTTACTGATGATATGTAGACTAACTCTAGTCTATATGAAATGTTTTCAATGATATTCCATGAATACGAGTCTAACCTCAAGGTTACGCGTATTGATACTCGCAAACCTAGTTACGGAAAAATGATGAATAGTGAATCATGAATAGTGATTTTTCTCCGGGAATGAATAGTGTTTCGTGAATAGTAAAATTTTGAAATAACATCTCAAAGTCTCAAACCGACTTAAAAAGCGATGAATAGTAATTAGTGAATAGTAAATTCCCGAGATGAATAGTAAATTTGAGAAATGACCTGAAATTACGAGTTGTCACAGTGTCTATCTTGTTTGTCTCAAAATAAGTGTCCAGTTTTTATATATGAACAATATATGACTGGTAATTACTGGTTTTCTTACTTCACCCTTATAATTAAAACTGACATTAATTACTCATTTACAATTTCTATATTAATTACGAGGGTATAAATAACTTTTAATGAATTAAATTAGCATTAACACGCATGTCATAATTTGTCTATTCTTTTTAGGACGCTCTTTTTAAGACGGAGGGAATAATTTTTTAAACAATTTATAAATAGAAAGTCGCAAATATATTATAGAGTTGACATAAGACTTAAGACGGGAAGTTGTTAAGGTTCAAATGTGTACATACTTGCATAGAAAGGGATAGCGTTCTCGTCTTAAACATCAAAATTTTCATGAATACGAAGTCGAGAAAGAAATGTATAACCATATGGGAGATGATTTGCACACTCCATCAAATGATTGGGACACTCTAATTAAGTGTGTTTGGACATTTATACCCTCACAATTACCCTTACACTTTCACACATGTGAGGGCATAAAATGTCCAAACACAATTAGTTGAAGTGTCCCAATCATTTTATGAAGTGTGCAAATCACCTCACTAAGTATAATCGTTGCTCCAGTGAGAGATACAATTATCTAAGGCTGCCCCAGCAAGGCAAACCAATCCCTCCAATTTTCCATGTCACGTCAGCTTTCTCTCTCCAGCGACCTTCAGGAGATTGGGTGCCCCAGTAAAAGTGGTCAAAAGTTTGTGATAATTTGTGAAATGTATCTCGATCGCTTGGACGGCCATGTTGTGTAAAAGTGAGGGGATGATCGAGTGGCCACAGTAAGAGGACCGTTTAAGAATCGATCACTACACTTGATCGTGTAATGTTACTGGGGCTGCCTAAAGACGAACATGAATGTTATGATACAAAGACGAACATGAATGTTATGATACTACTTAATTTGCTTGTGAATAAGACCATAACAATAACAAGACACTTGATATGTTGATTCAAGATTTTTGCCTTAAACATGACGTGGGAAGCTTCCTAACTATGACTTAGTTATTGAGAAATCATCCAACTAATCAAAACAAAAGGCAAATTGTAAACCAAAGAATTCCTTCAACTACATAAAATTAATATATGATCAACTTAGTGAAAGAACATAAACCAAAATAACAAAAAAAGTTAGTCTTCTCAACAAACGGATACACACCTAAAAAGTTTGCTCATATTAATGCTCTTGTTTAATCACTTTACTTGAATGTGTAACAGTATCAACGAGCTAAAAACATATTTAATGCATCATGTCTTTAAAAATTTAATGCATTTAATACATAAACTTTTTAATCAATTTTCATTATAAAATTAAAACCATCATGTTGTAAAATGTTCCACGAATGCAATAACTAGTAAAAAAGCTTTTCATTAATGAAACTTCAAACACTTAACAAACTACAAGCTTTTAATAAAAGTCTTACAAAAAGTCTTTCATCACAATGCTAAAAAGTCTTTAGAAAGGCTTTTACAAATAATAAAAAGTTTTTCATAACGCTTGCATTGCGTATGCTCTAAGCCGAACCTGAGCTTTATCAGATCCAAACTTGGGTTGTTTATATATTTTCTTTATCGAATTTTAAAATTTTGAAAGTTAAAATAAAAAAATATGTTAAAAGTAAACTTAATCAATCTTTTTAGATGAGGCTCAGACTCTGTGTTAGTCAGGTTAATTCAGTCGGGTTCAGGTCAATTCGAGTTAATGCTAAAAAAAAAAAAACATACTCGAATCAAAACCTATTTAAAACTAAGGTTAGTCGGGTTGACCTAAATTGACCCGAATAAAATTATCGACTCTAATAAAATTATTTACTCGAGTAACCTGTCCACTTTGGACTTTTTCACACCCCTATTTGGATTTCACCAAAGCCCGGCTCCCTTTTGGATTTCACCAAAGCAATCTAATAACTCACGCCTTTAATTTTGCATAATCATCTTCTACCAAATCTGTAAACCATTTGTTCGTTGTCATCTACATATATCCATAATCCAGGTATGTTCTTTCACTTTTTTTCATATATATTTTAAGTTTATTAGCTGGAAATTAGGTATTTTAGTTTTAAATTCGATTGCTTGATATAAAATTAGGGATTCTTGTTTCTATTTAACACCAAATTTGTGTTGTGCGGTTACTTAGTAATTAAGTTTGTTATCTTTAGACTTGTATTATAGCTGAAAGTTAGTTAATAATTGATGAAACAATTTTTTGGTACCAAGTCTTACCATTAAGCGGTATGTGTATTGAAGTTTGTTATCTTTAGACTTGATATAAAATTAGGGATTCTTGTTTCTATACATGTCAACAAGGGGTATGTGTATTGAAGTTTTGGTACCAAGTCTTACCATTAATTTGGCATTTTGAAGCTTCAGTTTTTCTGAATTAATGGTTAGCCAATTAATCTCAGACTTAAGGCTCAAATTCTCAGTATTGAGGGATTCAACTTGTGCAGCAAGTTGGTCTTCTACAGCCTGGATCGTCAAAATTTGAAACCAAATATTATTAGAATATTTTAGAAAGTAATCATGCAGGTCTATTCATGCGGGATGGAGAATACTTGATACCTGTTTCTTCAATCTCGACCTTACGGCAGCTTCTCGAATGCACTGCTTTCTCCACTCCCTTTTGAGTTCTCGCTCATCTTGTACCAACGTTCTCGACCTAGTAGCAGCTTCTCTAATAAATTGCTTTCTCCTCTCCCTTCTAAGTTTTCGGTCATTCTGTGATCATAATCACTCACATAAAACAAACTGTGAGGTATCTTTAAAGAAACAATTTCCATGTAACATTTACCAAATTCTAATACTTTGACCTGTCTATCTTGTTAAACAATATCTTAAGAACTATACAGATGCCCAAAACGTAAAAGCAAACCTGCAGAAGCAATCTGTGAGGTGTCGAATTAAGAATAGGTGATGCCATGTTAGCCGCTGCATTAGGAAACTCCTTATGATTCAACTTAATGAATGGGTTGGGAGACTTAGCTTCTTCTACTTTAGGCGAAACTTCAGCAGAAGCAACAGTGACACCAGTTATTTTACTAGAAGCTCCATCTGTTGGAGGCTCATTGACCATATAAGCATAAGTAAGTTTGTTTGCACGCGCTTGCACTTGTACTAAACTTATTATGTGATTCTAATAGTAATAATATTATATCTGCTAGGAGAACAGATCTATTAATGGAACTTACAAGTAATAGGTGACTCTTCACTGCTTTTCGGACCATTTTGACACCCCTGAAATAATTGCAAGAAATTTAGCACCACGTCGGGTAAGAATACACACATGAAAGTTACTGTGTAGGAGAAGGTGAAATTCTTACCTCAGTTGTATTCCCGTCACTTCCTTCACTATTTAAAACATTAAGTTAGTTACCATATATCAAATATACATCTTTGTTGTGGAAACATACTTGGATCCTAATTAAGGAATTCTCAGGTGCACAGGTGCACTCAGAGCAACATGTACATTGACCAATTTAGGCATGCGATTGTCGTACCTGTAAGAGATCCCACTGTCTTTTCCACCGTCACGATTGCCGTTACTTATTGATGTTGACAATCCATCCGATCTTTTCAACTTCTTGATCAAACCTTTATCATCCCCAGACGACACAGCAGGAGAATCAATGTCCGTGGGACTACTTGCCTGCATTACCCACAAAGATGATTTTGGTATTAAAAGTTCTAAAGCTGTAAGCTTGATGTTTAGGTTCACAGACATAGTGATCTTAAGAAAGTATGATAATTTACAGCATAAAGACCTCCATGTGGATAGAACGCAGCATAGGTTGATATCACATGCTGATTTTGCAAGTACAGAGAATGTCAGTACCTAATATATAATATATCTTGATACATCTAAAGAAACTGTAGATATTTATTTACATGTAAAGATACCTGCGGAGGTCCCAACATATGAGGGGGAAGGCAATGAGGAGATGAAGCGGTCGGGTTGGAGTATGTAGGCACAGCCAATGCAGGGCCATAATATGCCTTCGCAAATCTATCTAAGTGAGACTTGATTCAATAGCTCAATGACGGAATTTTAAAAAGGTGCATAATCAAAATAACCTGCAAGGCTTCCCAATCAGCGTATACATGATCACTGGTCTGCTGCAGGGGATCCTGCTTCTGCAAGAGTTAAGAGTTATAAATAAACTCGTAAAACACAATATGTATGTCTGTAGCAACTGAAAGATACTGAAAAATACCGATTCTTTGGAGCTTTAAGTTGCATTTCGAACAGACAAAGAGAAGATATGAACACTTTGGAGGTTACCGGTGGAGGTGAAGAGGATTCTTCAAGCTTACAAGATTTTGGCTCGTCATAGGTATCCATAGGAGAGCACCTTTGTGTGTTAATGTAGATGTGTAAAATCTTTTAAGCGGGTCACCCCGGCTGCAAAACTACATAAAGAAGAAGCTTTAAATAATACCCTTAGCACAAATACTCTACCATCTAATAAAGCCATTTTTGATATAGTAATAAAGGGTCATGTTATCAAATTTACGCAAGCGATTAACTTGTTGAGTCTGCACAATCCAATGGCTAGTTATATATTACTATAATAGAATAATCTGTTTTTCATTTTTTCCCTTCTCTTCAAAATGTGTCCTTGCGCCATCACAAGCACTCCATCACGATTGTACAAATAATCCTAATATTTTGATGATAATAATAAGTACTCCGTAATTAGTTAATATAAACTCATCAACATTACGGGTCGTATCAACATGTTGCAGAATAATTGAATCATATTTCACTAATAATTATATGGTAACAATAACGTCAAGTAAACACTCGAAAATAATTGCTAGCTTTTTTAATCTTAGGGGAGATTCTTTACGTCTTCCAGCAATTAATGCTGGTAAAAACTTTGTTCCTAGGATCATACAATTTACCTTCCAAACTAAAATTTAAGCATAAATAGTATTATACATTTCTTGTCACACATGCTTTGAGTTCAGTTCAAAACATCCAACAAGGGAGCGTTTGGGGTGAAGTCAGGTATCACTATGGGCATGGAAATGAAAAGAGGGTGGAGCTGGAATGGGTATAATTGTATGAAAACTTATGTTTGGTTTACAATGGTTTATAATGAAAACATTGTTTGTTTACTATCATTTTTATATTTAGATTGAGTCACCTTTATGTCAACGTCACATCATCACCCTTCTCATCACCTTCCCACCACCATTGCCCCGTAACGGTTGTCACCTTAATTACCATTTATTTATACCCCACAACACATCACCTTCCCACCACCATAACCTAATTTTTGTTATCTTTACACATACCCCTTATTGACATGTATAGAGACAAGAACTGTCCTTTGACAATGTGTTTTAAGTCTTTGTAGACTTGACTTTTTTGGTTTGTGTAGGAATTCCTGAAAGTTAGTTAATAATTGATGAAACAATTTTTTTTCGTCCAACAGCTAGAGGTTTTCTTTATGTTATATCTATAAGAATTTTTTTGTAAATCTTACAGTAATATACATGTAAGAATAAACCACAACAGTGAATATTGGTGAGCATATATAGAACAGATAGTAGATAGTAGATTTTAAGTTGATCGAGGAAGTTTAAATTTAAATAGCGTCAATATAATAAGGTCGATACATCTTACTAAGTTTTACTACCTTGGATGTGTTAAACTTAAGACACGAAGCACATGTATCACTACCTTTATATTATAGGTTTTTGTATGCCACCTCTGCAATCAGTCATCGAATTCTTTGAATTTGCTTATCTAAAGTTGCTTGACATTACATTCTCCCATTTTCAACTTCTGTAGATCAAAGAATAGATTTCCTTTATAAGTGAATCGAACCCTTTTCTTTAAACGTTTGCAATGCTTTTTTTGTTATTTTTTACCAATGAAACCGCATTGAAGATATTTTGGTCTAATTTTTATATGTCGTGACAATACATATGCGGGTCTCGAAATGTGCAACTAAAACACAAACTCAAGTCATATATAGTAAATAAAGAAGCAATCATGTTTATAAGATTTGAAGCAATGTTTCCAGCACATGAAGAACACCTATATATCGCTCCCTAATACGCTTATGAACATGTCTTAGAACCACAGGCATTTGTTTCTTTTGGAGAAAAGGGGTTTAGCTCACTTACAAAAGCATTTTTCTTAATTACCAAACACATGATTTGCAGATGTGTAAATTGACATATTGTCATCGTACTTCAAGAAAGCGAAAGAATAACATAACACATAACATCGTTTTGAGGTTGATATATTTATCATCGTTTTCGATATACATTTTCGAGAGTTTTGTGATTCTTTTAGAAGTAATCATCAATTTGCTAGAAGATACAGTGGCCTTTTTTCAAGTTTAACACATTAAAGTTAGTGAAGTTTGGTATGTTGTATCCAAATGATGTTAGTGAATCAAAAAAGTTTTAACTTCCTGGTCAGCTAGCCTTCTACCATCAAATTTTGCACAAGTAAGATAAATTTTCAAATTTCTATGGTGTTGCAAAGCTTGCTCATTTGATGTTGAAAACAAATAAAAATCCTTTGGTCTATGATTATTGAAGCTAGGTTTGGTTTTGCGTGATAAACTGCAACAGCTAAACGGTGTTCAGCTAAAATGAAGCTTGTAAAGTTTAGTTTGTGCAACATAATGGGGGATAATCTTTTGAACTGTTCTCTAATATGTGGTATAGAAAACAAGTAACTGCCACTGTTACAAGTGACTCTATAATTAATCACTTTCAAGCCATGAGAGAACACATAGGACTATTGTAGGAGGTAAGTTGTTATTATTTTATTATCAATTATTTCATTCATATTGCGTATTTAATTCATAGATATGATTCGGTCAATCGAAAACTTTCTTAGAATTCTCCTGTGCTAAAAAAAAAGATTGTTTAACAGTATATTGCTCATCTCATCCCAAAACGCGTAAAGCTCAACTGAACCAGTCCATTCTATTCTTGGACTTTTATTTATTTATTTATTTTTTATTTTTATTATTATTATTATTTTTTTTTGGATTAATCCATCATGTGATCTACGATACCATCTTGCTCAAGTCTCTTTTCTCCAATCAGTTTATCATCCTTCAAGGTATCATAACATTTGTAGCCATAGGTGAATTGCTCTCGTGCTTCTTTGTATGATATGGCTACCTATATGGTTTTTATTTCTGATTCATGCGGTGTTGATTTCTTTGGGATGAGCTGAAACGAGTGTATTATAGGGATATTATTTGGTGCTCGTCTTTCTCATCTTTTTTCGCTCTTTGGAACTTGGTAAATGGATTGAATATTGATGAGTAAAGTTCAGCTAATATGTTGCTTTACAATGTAATCTAGGAGATATTATGAATAGAAATGGAAATTGTGTGTAGATAAGAACAATGCTATAAAGCATATGTCGCTTGTGTTCTTGGTGAAATAGCTATCGGGTTTGTTAGTGGTTTATTATGTTCAGTTTACAGTCATCTGAATGGTTTAAATGTTTTAGATTTTCTATTTGATAAATAGTATGAACTTTAGGTTGACCCGAAACCTATAGTTGTTTCTTGGCAACTTGAAACTGGGTGTGTTTAGAGTGGTTAAAGTTTAGGGATTGATCCAGAAAATATGCTTACAGGATAGTGTGCACACATTTCTTGATGAAAGTAGGTGAGATTCAAATGCTTGATGTCTGTTGATGAAATTAGTGAATCGAATACTCGAATATATCAAATTTATGAACAGATGTAAAGTATGCAGAACTCTTTTTTATTAGGACTTGCTTTAAGATGAACTCCCCCTTGGAAGTTTAAAATATAAACGATTAAACAGTCCAAAATAAACTACTTTTTGATTAACATTGGAACAATTTTTTACACTATGTATAAGTTTAACTTGATAACTTTATTTCTGGAATGGAGAGTATATATAAATTTTTCATATTTCACATAATGATAATGATTTTAATCATTAACGGTCTATTATGTTTACATTGAGATTATGAGAGTATATTTCTTTTAAAAACTTGAACTTTTTCCATTTAGTATCTTAGTCATCTGTTGCAAGCTTATAGGTGTCCTTCGCAATTAGTTAATTGCAGAACGTAACAGTCTTATTGTTCTAAAGAGCGTATTCAAAGTTGAACGGTTGAGTAACTTGGTGCCTAATCACCCATCAAGAATTGAATGTATCAGGAGTTCATTTAATTATAGGAAAATTAGGAAAGACTTCATTTCCATTAAGTTGGAAGATCTGCTTTCTGCTGCTGTGAAGTATGTTATTGTGTTCTCTAGGTAGGTACAAAACTAAAAAATGTTCAACTTCTGCTTATTGTAAAAACAAGTTGGCACTGTAAAGTTAAAAACCAAAACATGTTCAACTTCTGCTTATTGTTGAGGAAGTCGGATTAATATTCAATAGAGGTGTACCTTGTTCCTAAAAGTGGCTGTTTTGGGTTGTATTGGGAAAACTGGTAAAATTGTTCAGCTTAGCTTAAAAGGAAGGGTCTAAAGTCACCGAAAGTGTTTTAACTGTTTAAAACTGCCTTAATCGACTGAATTAAGAACAATATAAATTGTAATGATATGGCTGGTAAACATCCATAATGCATTAATTACTTACAAAGCTTTTATCAGTTGGAGCCAAACCCAGATTGACCCTTTACTTAACCCAACCGAAGCCCCATTTGGCATGTCTAATTTAATCTGTTCTTACTCATTCAGTATTCGTTTATTTAGTTGGCTGTATGGATCATCTGGATGACATATTTGGTGCGTCAGTAAATTTAGAAGACACTCACTTGAAAGATGGCTTTCAAGAAGGTTATGAAGCCGGTTTTGCTTCTGGAAAAGATGATGGGTACGAAGTTGGATTAAAAACAGGGTTCATAACTGGTGAAGAGTTAGGGTTTTACAGAGGCTGCATCGATGTCTGGAACTCTGTGATTCGAGTTGAACCAACATTCTTCACGACCAGGGTTCAAAAGAAAATCAAAGAGATGGATGAGTTGGTGTCTAAGTATCCCATCATGGAGCCAGAAAACGAGACTGTAACGGATATTATGGGGTCATTAAGGTTAAAGTTTCGCGCTATTTGTGCAACACGGAATTTGAAATTGGAGTATAACGGGTACCCAAATGCAGCAGACCCGAATGAGATACAGTTTTGAAGAGACATATTATAAGCGATAAAAATCACCAAAGTGGCCTAGTGGTAAGGTGTCCAAAAAGTGTGAGCGGTTATGGTTCAATCCTCATTGGGTGAACATCTTGGGATAGCCAGTGAAAAGTCCGGAAATAACCACGGGAATACCGGTTAGGCCGTGCTCATCAAAGCCATAAAGGCTCAAGTTCCCTGGGTAATCTAACAGTGGATCCTTCTACGTATTACTGTATATTATAAAGCGGTATTTTGACTAATGCATTTTTTTTTTTTTTTTTCCATTTGCATACCTTAACAAAATACCATTATTCTGTCACATACTTGTATTCCTTAGAATTATATAATTAGATGTTTTGTCTTGTTTGCATCAAATAAACTAACATGAACTGAGTAGCTTATAAAACACAAGAAACCGAACAGACTAAAAGTTTGGTTGCATCTATCTATGCTAAACCATAAAAGTGAAGGGTACAATTTTTCTGTTTCTGTTTTCGTTTTCTGCAAGAGCCCGAACCCAACCAAGTCTTTGACCAGGGAACGGGATAATACCTACTATCACTGTTAGAAGACCAGTTATGATTTACAATACACTGATAATTCATGAAAAGGAGTGACAAAACGGTCTGAGACTGGTCTAGTCGTCTCCAATGCTGGACTTGTTAAAATAAGACTAATACTACCAGTTTACCATGGGTTGTTTGAAGAAATCAATCATTGCCAATTAGAATATAAATCACACGGATTTGATTGGTTGAAGTTTGATTTGGCGCCGCAAGGTAACCATCATTTTAATTCAAGAGTAATCATCAACATAATCAATATGACACAATATTTAGTATTAGCAAAAATAACTGCACAGGCTCTTTTGGAAAGGAGTTGTCGTGCAGAGGCCCAACTTTATGGAAATCTTCAAAAAGATCACTTTATTCGTTGATTATTAGTAGCGAAGTAAAAAATATACACGTGTTCGCCTCACATTTAACGCAAGTCAAAATAAAATACCACGTCACCATTTAGCTGCCTAAAGCCAGCGATTTCTTTAAAAAAGGCCCACATGTGTATGTAACAAATAATTTAGCATTTATTAAATGTAAATAACACTTTTTGTGAATCATGTGGAGCGAACAAATCACTTTAGCATTCATTAAATGCAAATATAAAAATATGCAAACTCAACTTTTAATATTAACAATTGTTTAATAAAACAAACTTTATTCGTCGTATATTTAGCGAAATCGCTAATAAAGAATATACCGTTACGAAGATCTTTGGATTACGAAAAAAACGAGCCAAATACTGATATACTTTAGACGTACGTATTATTTTATAAAAAATGTTAAAGTTTGATATATTTAAAAATAAAAATAAAATAAACACTCTTAAACCACAAAGGTCAAAGACGTGCAATTCTACAAAATAGGAAAATCGTTTGAAATGACCGGAATATTGTTTGGAAATAAAAACGTAAACATTTATATAATTTATGAATAAAAGTTTTAGTTTTATTAATAAAAAAGAAAAAAAAGTTGTCGTTTGTTGTTTTATGAATAAAAGAATATCGTTTTTAGTTTATAAATGTTTACGTTTTTATTTTCAAATGATATTCCGGTTATTCCAAACGATTTTCCCATTTTGTAGAATTGCACGTCTTTGAACCATGTAGTTTAAGAGTGCGTTTATTATTATTATTTTTTTAATATATCAAACTTCAACATTTTTTATAAAATCATACGTACGTCTAAAGTATATCGATATTAGGCTTGTTTTGTTCGTAATACAAAGATCTTCGCAACGGTATATTTTTTATTAGCGAATTCGCTAGATATTTGACGAATAAAATTTGTTATATTAAAAAGTCTAAGGGTGAGTTTTGTATATTTTTATATTTGCATTTAATAAAGAGGTATGCTAGAATCACACAAGATTTACAAAAAAACATCCACACAATTATGTGGCATGACACTTGGACCAATCACTAACTCTCTTCATTCATAACTCTCTTTTTTATAACAAATCATTTTATTACACATCATTGTGTGAAAGTTTTTTTGTAAATTTTGTGTGATTCTAGTATTTCTCTTTAATAAATGCTAGAGTGATTTGTTAGGTGCACATGGGTCACGAAACAAATTATTTGTTACATCACATGTGGGCCCATTTTTAAAGAAATCGCTGCCAATGATGACATGGCATTTTAGTTTGATTTGACTTAAATGTGAACCGAACACGTGTATGTTTTTGACTTCGCTGCTAATAGACAGCGAATAAAGTTGCTTTTTTGGAGATTCTCATAAAGTTGGCCTTCTGCAAGACAACTCTTTCCCAAAAGAGCCTCTGCAGTAATGTTCGGTTAGTATTATATATTTGATGCAAGTATATGCTATTGAAGATGTTTTTATTACATTCTTTTTTTGACAAAATAATAAAAAAAAAAAAAAGAAAAAAGAAAAAAAAGGATGAGTTTTATAGCAGGCTATTGTTGATTTTTGCATCCGTTGAGTGCGTTACTCATCTCCATTATCCTCGTCATTGCCAACTCCTTCATCGATGATGGGGATGATGTACGACATGATTACGATGTCATCACTTGGAGGGATTTTATGTGTTTGTTTGATGATACCGATATTAAAATGGCAGAATGCATGATCAACGAAACCCACTATGTTTACAGACTAAGGAATAATATGAAAACTGTAATAATGCAAAGCTATTTGAAAGTATCATATGTTTGCACTAATTAGTTCAATCGCATCAGAAACGCCTTGTCTAACATAGTCCATAAGCCGAATTTTATATCTTGATGAAGGAGTCAATGATGTGGAAGTCAATGCTACTGAGGAGGATGTCTGCTATAAAATCTCTATGTGTTTTAGTACATATTTTGTTACGGTCCTAGTTTTTACTATGAGTTTTATAAATTTGAAAAAAGAAGATAATAATTAAAGGGATGATAAGACAAAATTTTATCTACATACCAAGGGATCAATCCCCACCTTTCATTCATTTTGATCTAATGGCTTAGATTAAACCTGATTTTTACAGTGCAGGAGCATTTTAGTAAATATAAAAAGCATTTTTTACATTTGTTTCAATTAAATGCTCTTTTAATTTCACACACACAAAGTGTGTGTTTCCCTCTTTTCTCTCGTTTTTTCATCTTTTTCATCACGTAACCCTAATTCTTTTTCAATTAAACGATTCTTTTATGGATTCGATTCCAAATTCTTCAGTTTCTTCTGATCGTTCTTCTTCTTCTCAAGAGATTGGTACTACCGAGCTTTCTACAACTGACCTTACAACTGAATCTGCACCTAAAAACGTCGTTGTTTCTATAACTGAATCTACAACTGAAGATATTGTTGTTAGTGATGATGTTTCTGCTAAGTATACGGAGGAGATTGTAGCTTATGAACACGGTGATGATGTGTTTAAATTTTGTTTTTCATTGTGTTTTCTGTAAGCTATTTAGTTAGGTTTATATTGAATTAAGCTGTTTTAATCTAGGTTTAGATTGAATTAAGCAGTTTTAATTTAGGTTTACATTGAATGAAGCAGTTTTAAGTTAGTTTCAAGCTATGAATAAGCTATTAGTTAGCTTTAGATTGAACTAAGCTGTTAGTTTAGTGTTACGTGATGAAGAAGATGGATAAGGTGTTAATCATTTTAAGCTCTGAATAAGCGATTAGTTACGTTTAGATTCAAATTAAGCAGTTAATTAGTTTTTGATGAATTAAGCATATTAAGCTTTGAATAAGCTATTAGTTTATGCTTTGATTGAATTAAGTAGTTTAAGTTTTTGAATAAGCTTTTTGTTATGTTTTGATTGAATTAAGCACTTTTTATTTTGATAATATTATGCATCACATTTGATATCATATGTGATATCACATATGATATATCACATGTGATATATATCTGTTACATACAGCACATTTGTTATATCATATGTGATCATAAGAACATGTGTTTGTTATTTCATTTTTACTTGATCACTGTTTTTATTTGATCTTTTTGTTTTTTAAGAACTGAATGCTTTGAAAACTCCTGAATCATTTTCTACTCACTCTAATTTTGATACTCCTGGTGGAACGGTTTATGATATTCACAAAGTTTCTGTGGACGTTTTACTAGCTAAGGGCAATGTTTTTAATTCAGTTGATGAGTGCATTAGTGCGTATATGAAATATGCTTCAAAAGCAGGGTTTGTGGTTAGGAAATCATGTCAGAAAAGGTTGAGGAGTGGTATAGTTAAGCAAAAGTATCTAGTGTGTAATAGGGAAGGTTGTCCTAATGGAATTCATGTAGACACACTAGATTTAGAGAATAGCGACAAGCAGAAGAGAAGTTCGAACCTGCATATCACAGGTTGCAAAGCACATGTTATGTTTGAGTTGATTCCTGGTTCTACAAAGTATAAGTTGTCTGTTTTTGATAGTATGCATAACCATGAGCTTGAACGTAAAGAATATAAGCATTTGTCAAAGACCGAAAGGCAGTTAACATATGTTGAGCAGTTGTTTATTGTTAAAGCTGCTAGCGTGAATATAGGTGCAACGAGAGCTCATCACTTGTTGACTGGTCTGAAGGGATCGTATTTGCTTGTTCATGGTACAACTGTTGACTTTAAGAACTTTTTTAGGAGTGTGAATTGTTATATAGGCGATAGTGATGCGCATATGCTTATAGCTAAGATGTAAAATAGAAAGAAGCATGTTCCAGATTTTTCGTTTGATTACTTGGTTGAGAATGCGGAGCTTTCTGCAATTTTTTGGGCTGATGAAGTTTCCAAGTACAATTACAAAGAGTTTTGTGACGTTGTCTCTTTTGATGCTACGTACATGACAAATAAGTAAGTGTTTGAGTGATATATATCATATTTTATTGTATTACTTGTATTTTGTCTTCGTATTTGTTTTTTTTTTAACTATTTTTGTTTTTTTTTCAGGTACAAAATGATGTTTGTTCCTTTTACAGCAATTGATAATCATAGGAAGTGTGTTACAGTTGCTGCAGGCTTGCTGAAGAATGAAACTGCAAACTCTTATATTTGGTTGCTCAAAGCATTTATAAAAGCTTTTGGTAAAGCTCCTAGTATCGTTGTCACTGATCAAGACGGGGCTATGAGAAAGGCGATTGAACAAGAATTTGCTGGATCGAAACACAGATTGTGTATGTGGCATATTACACAAAAGCTTCCTGGAAAGGTATATTATGTGCTTTCTTGTATTTTCTTTTGTTATATCATATGTGTGATAAGGATTTAAAAGGTACCTTTTTAAGGGGTCATTTAAGCCCTTAATTGATCACTTTTGTATCCGTTACTACTTAATTTCGTTCCTTTTCACTTTTTAGGTCTCTTGAAGGCAAATTGCTGGAATGACACTTATTCGGACGAAAAGGCGCGAATATACGAAGAAAATGGCCAAAGTCAAGAATCGAGACACTCAAGCTGCTGAATTGAAAGGGGACGGCGTCAGGTTCTATTTGTGACGCCGTCGGAACAAGTTTTGTGACGACTCAGTAGCCAAATTGCTTATTTACAAGTGACGGCATCAGGTTTTAAAAGAGTAGGGCGTCGCAGCTCAGACGACCTAGATTTGATCCAGACGACGTCAGAGACTGAAGGAGACGGTGTCACGGTCATAAGGTGATGCCGTCACAATGCTAACGTGGCCAAGACGAAACCCTAATGACGGCGACCCGACGACGTCAAATTAAAGAGTGACGCCGTCGTAGTTTGTAACACTATATATAGAATCCGAATTTTTCAGTTTTCAGTGTGTAGTTTTGTGGAGTAAAAACCTAAACCGAACCAAGGCTGTCTTGTACAGTATTTTAGGGTTCCATACCCTATCTTACATTAAGATAAGTGTTTTACTTCATTAATTCAATTATGTCTTCAATTGATTGTGTGTATGCTTGCATGTTATCCATGTCCGGCTAATTTATTTGTGTGTTTGCTTAGGTAATATGAAACCTAGTTATTGAATATTGATTGCTTGCATGTCATCCGTTATGCTATTAATGCTTGATTAATCTTTGTTGAACCTTAGTTTATAATCACCTAGAGTTATTGTAGGCTAAACATCCAAAGAATACCTTAGTGTTAAGTTTATAAATCCTAGAGATTTTGTAGTCATTAACCTTTGGTAGCTTCAAAGAGTTAGGGATAAACGCATACCCTACGACCTTAGAAACACAACGCGTTAAGAATAAGGACGTGACAATTCAACCATCAATAGGGAGTAATAAAACCTAAGTAAATACATTTTTAATCATCATACGAGCACACAACAATAGACATAGACTACCCTTAGCTTAGTTAATTAGATAATTAGATAAGTAGAGTAATCGGTAGAAATACCAACCCCCAAATCCAAACCCCGAGATTCGTACCTTTCCATTTCCTAAAAAATATAAAAAAGATAAAAAATAATCTTCCTCAACCCCAACCTTAGCGTAGTAACTTCTCACTAGCATTCCTATTCCCCTAGAGAACGATATCAATACCCGTGGCTTACCCTAATACTACACTACAACGATTAGGTTCACTGGCTAGGGTGTTGAAAAACTTGCTCGACGAAAAGGAAGTTCCTTTGACCCCGAACGCGCTGTGTAAGCGTACCAATGTGATACTTTATGTGCTTTCTTGTATTTTATTTGCTTTCTTGTAGTTTGTAATGATTTATCATATGTGATATTTCATACTTTTTTCATTTGGTAAATCATTTGTTAAATCATATGTGATATTTGTTTGCAGATATGCTCAAAAATTTATGATCACACAGACTTTAAAAGGAAATTCAATCAAATTGTGTGGAATATGTAT
The DNA here is from genome assembly GCA_910596185.1 of Chrysanthemum makinoi. Classification (NCBI taxonomy): domain Eukaryota; kingdom Viridiplantae; phylum Streptophyta; class Magnoliopsida; order Asterales; family Asteraceae; genus Chrysanthemum; species Chrysanthemum makinoi. The sequence goes on along the minus strand of OU343217.1, from coordinate 128,349,906 downwards.
ATTGGTCATGATGAGTTTGAGTATCAATGGGGAAAGTTATTAGATGAGTTTAATTTGCATAATCATAAGTGGTTAACAAAGATGTTTCGCATACGTTCATGTTGGATTCCTGCTTTTTTTTGTGGACTCCCCTTTGTGTGGTTTGATGAGGACAACTTCTAGGTCTGAGAGTGAGAATTCCTTTTTCTCTCATTTTACTAATTCTGGTTCGACTCTCATGAATTTTATGAATTGTTTTGAGACGACAATGGAAAAACAGAAGCATATACAAGAGAGGTTAGATCATAAGTCGATTGATTCTGTTCCTATACTTAGAACCTATCTTAAGATTGAATGTCATGCGTCAAAGGTTTATACTCGTCCCCTTTTCGAATTGGTTCAAGCCGAAATATTTGCAGGGACATGGTTTTGCCAAATAGATACCAAAAGTTGGGTTGAAGGATCTGAGGTGTCTGTTATTAAAGAGAAAAAGTTTGTTGATGAATTAATGGAGAAGAAGAAAGCTAAGAAAAAAGAGAAATTTAAGAAAAAAGGTGATGATAATGATAAAAATGAAGAAGAAGAAGAGCCGATTAACTTGTTTCACAGAGAAGATGGACTGTATAAGGTTTGTTAGTTTCTTAACCAGTTTTTTTTATGGTCTTTTAAGCTTTTTTTAGTGTTAATTTTTATACTTTTGATAGATCATATGTGATATATCATATGATATATCATACGTGATATATCAAATGATGTATCACATATAATCTATCATATATGATTTTTGACTATGTATTGTTTTTTTTTTGCATGGAGGTTTTGCGAAACATAGAAGATGGATCAGTTGTTTGTTCCTGTCAGCTATTTGTTAGAGTTGGAATATGTGTAGACACATTTTTTGTGTCTTTAAGAATGCGAATGTTGAAATGATTCCAAATCAATACATCTTGAGGCGTTGGACAAAGAACTTGATACCTGCTGGTTTGAGGAACAAAAGGAACATGTATGGTGAGAAGAATGAGATTGTTGAGAATTATTCAAACGAGGCTACTTCTATTGTTGATCACTGTGTGCATATGTTGAGTAAAGATGAGACTAGGTTAGTTGCGTTTATTGAGAAGTTGAAGTTGCTAAATTTAGATGTCGAAGATGATTGCCCGAATCCTCCATCAAAGGACAAGCTTGATAATCTTGAAGAGCTTGTCGGAGTGCCAAAGCCTCCTGTAGTTGCTGTTAAGAATCCGTCTGGCTGTAAGCCCAAAGGACGTGAAAAGTCGAGTATAAAAGGAGGAAAAGAGCAAGCTATTGATGAGAGTTCAATTAATAGGAATTCATGTTCAATATGCGGAGCTAAAGATGGCCACAACAAGAGGACCTGTCCAAATAAGTATAGAGTAGAAGATGATTTGGTTCAATTTCAAGCTACATCATAAATCTTTTTACTGTTTTGTTTTTTAGTATGTTTCTTTTTTAAGAATTCTGATTGAAGTACTTTGAACCTTCTTTGATTGTTTACAGATTTATTTTATGAAATGGATTTTGATTTGTTTTTTTGTGTTAAGTGATTCATCTTTTCTTGTGTGGTTGCTTTTATGAGAATTATCACATTTGATTTATCTTGTTTATTTTTCCTGTTATATATCATATTTGATATACAAACAAAATCACATTTGATTTTTTACTGTTATATTTTGTTTTCAATAAATCATATGTGATACTACCATTAGCACATTTGTTAATCAGATCTCACATCATATGTTTTCAAATTGTATTTTGTACATATCCAACTATCATATTTTTGATTTTTTATAGTTTTACTCTTTTTATCTAATGTGTTATAAAATGCGGAGTCGGTTAGCAACACCATTTTATCGAATATATCAGTTTTGTGTAGCAAAACTTATACAACAACACATATAATTCAAAATCACATCCGCAGATGTGTCACCATATTCATTAGATAACCATTTCAGATAGAAATGTAATACTAGTTACGATATTGTAGCATACGACATAACATACTGACATTGTACCATACGACATAACATATTGTTCTAACATGTTCACGAACATGTTTAAACCATTCTAAATGGTATACGACATCCCAAATCTAACTAAGCAGAAGTAAGTTTCTAACTGCATCACTAGTGTCACTCCACCTTTACCCCAAAAAGAGCGACTTTTTTCTTCCTATCTATTCGTCAACTCCTACCATCAATCAACTGTCTACTAGTAACTTTTACCTTCAAATTGCATTGGCAACACGGGTTGCATCTTGTTCTTTCTTCTTCTTCTTCTCTATCTACTCCATTATGTATCTTTGTTTCATTGCTTTGTCTGTGTGTTCCCTTGCAAACGCATGTGCTTCCTCGCTGATTCGTTCTCTGTGACTGTTAATTTCATGTGACATTGTACCATACGACATAACATATTGTTCTAACATGTTCACGAACATGTTTAAACCATTCTAAATGGTATCCGACATCCCAAATCTAACTAAGCAGAAGTAAGTTTCTAACTGCATCACTAGTGTCACTCCACCTTTACCCCAAAAAGAGCGACTTTTTTCTTCCTATCTATTCGTCAACTCCTACCATCAATCAACTGTCTACTAGTAACTTTTACCGTCAAATTGCATTGGCAACACGGGTTGCATCTTGTTCTTTCTTCTTCTTCTCTATCTGCTCCATTATGTATCTTTGTTTCATTGCTTTGTCTGTGTGTTCCCTTGCAAACGCATGTGCTTCCTCGTTGATTCATTCTCTGTGACTGTTAATTTCATGTGTTAACATTTTGGTTGCATACTTCACTCTCAGCTTGATTATTGCCATTTCTTGGCCTTCTTCTTCAGTTGGAAAGCTCAACTCCCAGTTCTTTGCCATTTCGCTATTGTACATCTCCATGTGCATCATAACAAAAACTCCGCAATCAATCACATTTGCTTTTGTTGCCCATTTGAGTTTCATGACTGCTGTCTTGTTTTTTTTTATCTGTTTTGCTTTTGGATGGTTGAATGATTCCAAATATTGTGAAAACACTTTTTTCTGCACAAACAAAAGATTCAATTTACTTACTAGTGTTTTATCATATATGATATTTCAAACAAAAGATTCAATTTACTTGCTAGTGTTTTATCATATATGATATTTTACTACCATATTTTAGTTTGTAATATTAAAGACAATTATATCATATATGATATTTTACTTTCATATTATAGTTTCTATTATTAAATGCAATTATGTTCTTTCCATGTCTAGTTTGAGTTACTTACCAAAACACCGCATTCTTTCTTGTATTTGGTATCATATGTCTGCCCAGAGTTGGAGTTGTCAATGATCACTGAAGTTCCTTTGGCTAGATTGAATACAACGACATAGAAGTGTTCATGAGCGATTACTGGGAAGAATGCCTGTACAAATTGAAAGAAAATTATATTCATTTTAATTCAAATAAAAGTCGAATATCTTTTTTCATAATAAGTGAAATATGTTGTTACCATTTCTACATGTTGCATTGACATGTCATTTGGGTTGTCTTCAAACTCGCTTGTCATGCTTTCAAGGAAAGCTTTATATTGCTTAGCCTCAGCTTTCTTTGGTAAATCTACCATTTGTCTTGTCTGTTGTCAAAAATCAACAATATCATATAATTGTTATCAAACAGATTAGTAATTAGTTTCTAAATTTTTATCTACTTACCAACATTCCTGTGTGAAAGTAATAATTCATCTTTTTTCCAGTATTGTTCACCATTTCTTCGTAGTTCAAAAGAGAAGCAAAGCTGTCAATAACACTAGCTTCCACCTTCAATTTTGGTGCCAGTGTTTGCATGTTGTCCCTTATGGTAGGTGCTCCCTTCACGCTTGGTTCAAAGACAAATTCACTACACAAAATATAAATCATATACATATTATTATCACAATATTATTAATTTTTTATAATTTTTAAATAAGAAATAGCAGACTTACACTGGATTTCCTTCCATTGAAAATAGCGCGTCTATTATCTTCACTTCATCTGGTTCTGCTGGTGTGTTTATTGCAGTTTTCCTGTTCATATATGGTGATATCAGAAAACGTGACGGTTTTTTTCACTCTTTTTGCCAGATGTTCATCTTCTTCTTTTGATGCAGTTTCAGTCTCAGCATCAGTGTCTCTCACCCTTTTTTATGTCTTTTCTTCTGGTTTTTTTTGCTGTTTTTTCTGTTTCAACAACAGCTTCTGTTGCCATTGGGCTTATACCAAGACTGAAAGATGGTGGCATCATTGATTTTCTTATTTTTCCTCTTGTCATTTTCTCAGATGGTGGCGTCATTGATTTTCTTATTTTTCCTCTTGTCATTTTCTATTTTGACCCATGAATCTCTTTTGGATCACTCATCTCTGTTGTCCCATGAAGCTTTTGATAATCTTGTTCTACTTGACTCACGATATTATCAAAGTTTTCTGGATTCCAAAATTCATCTGGAGTTGCTACTCTCAACTTATAACCCTCTGTTTTCTCCACACTTGGAGTTCCTACTTCCTTTGCAACTTCAATATGTTTTTCCTTCTCACTCACCTTCGCTACTGGAACTTCAGTTTGTTTTTCCTTCTCACTGAGCTTCACTACTGGAACTTCTCTATCCTTCTCATGTTCTGTTTCTTTCTCCATTTCTGTTTCTTTCTCAGGTTGTTTTGCATTTCAGTTGGAGTTGCTTCTTCTTTTCCAACTTCTTTTTCCTTCTCAGTTTCGTTTTCCATATCATCTTTCTGAGATTCATCTTTGTTCTCACCCTCCTTTTCAACTACATTCTCTCTTTCATTCTCCTGTTCACTTTCGCTCTCACTTTCATTCTCTTTTTCAACTACATTCTCTTCTTCATTTGTTTTTTCTTGTTCCCCATCCTCACTGCTTTCATCGTTCTCACTATCACTATCATCATCCTCTTCCATCGAACTACTTTCTAAATGGAAATCGATTTTGTTGAACAATCTCTTGTATTTCTTGCACAAGTTCTACATCACCTTGTCTCCCCTGAACTTCTGCAATCCCTCTCTTATCGTCTCAACCAACTCTATCTTTTCTTTTGAAATTATTTCAAATTTCTCATCAATCTTTTCATAAAACTCCTGTAAAGGAAGTATTTCAGGTTAGTTTTTTAAATGTATATGCAAAATCATGTGTGATATTTTTTATTTTACAAAAACATGTAAAGTATCATATATGATTTTCAAAAATATCATATTTGATTTTTCAAAAAATTTCACATTTTATGTAATATCATATATGATATTTTTGCAAGCACAACTGAATGTTAGCCTGCTGAAGGCTTAGGCGCTGGAAATTGAAGGCTATGCTTGAGCCTAAGCTTAAGGTTTTGTTTTCTTCTGTTAACTCTCTTAAACATGCTTTTTTATAACAAGTAAAATATATCATAACATACTTTTTTATAACAACATTTTTATAAATGAATTCAATAAAATTACCTCTCTTTCCATTGGCTTTCTGGGAGGCAACGATTCATAGTATATGTTTGCTCCCTTGTACAAATTCAGACCGGTTTGCTTCTCTTCAGGATCAAACTCTCCGTGATGCTCTAACATCCCCAAGCAACTGTCTTTTATTTCCATGTTTATTCTTTTCCTCATTGTTGGAGTGTTCCAACTTCTGAGGGCTGGGCGGTGACGCATAACTTGGAAGCTCGGGTAGTTTGTTGTGTCCAAGTATAGCAGCTTTTTTATACACAAAAATACAATTAAAATTTTGTTAGATAATTTTTTATATGAGTGAATCATAGTTGATACGTTTATATAAAATGGAAAATAACTTACACATAAGAATGTCAGAGGGCCATAATAGTAGTTGGTCCCCGACTTGACTTTCTCCCAGTTTAGCTTACTGGTCTGCAAGTAATCCATTATGTAGCTGCACCAATCGATATCAGAGATATCGTCATCTTCTTTCACGTGCCTGAGGATTGTTGTGGGTACTTTTCCTGCACTTTCCAAAGTCCCCATGGTGCTTGCAAACAGAGTTAAGAAATTCATCTTGAACATGAAATCTGCTTCAGTTGTGCTCGATATCTCGCAGGCTACAACAGGTGGTGTAATTCTTCCAAGATGAGAATACTGTTCTTCCCATTCTTTAACGAAATCGTCATCATCAAATCTTTCCTCCATATTTTCCAGCTTTGTTGTCCCCATCGGTACACCTAGAATATCATTTATTTTTTTGCCTTGTTACCTTTATTGAACCTTTTTGTAATCTCAATTCCATGCTAGGTGGATGGATTTATCAATTACATGGTACGCCAATGCAGCTGGAAGTTCAACTATTGGGAAGTTTATGAACCTCTCAAATCCCATCTCTTTCAAGCATTTCTTTCTCTCATTTGATAAACTGTTAGGTCACCATAATATAACACAAGGATCAATATGTAAGAAATAAAGGTAAATGTGATCGGTTGAACACACAAGACACACACACGTATGAATATAGAAATGTTAGGCGTAGGATTGTATTGCAAGTGAACAACCAACCTTCAAGTGAAGGTTTACAAGAGTATTTATAGGGGAAGGGAGCTAGGGCAACATGTCTAGTCCCTTCCTTCTTATTGGGATTTGGCATAGGCTCATGGGCTTTCTACATGAGCCTAGCCTTTAATAACTAACATAAAAGCCTAGTTTAAGCAACCTATTACATATTAATAACTAACAGTTGAAATACTAGTTAGGAGTGATTCCAACAATCTCCCCCTAAGTATTAGTGATGAATCCAGCAATCTTGGATAAGTTGTTGGTGTTGATGTAATAGTTGTTGCTTTGACGTCTTCTAGCATTCCTCTTTCTTGTGAGAAGAAGTGCCTTGATTCCAACAATCTCCCCAGTGTGAGGATCTTGTTTCTTTTGAAGTTTTCAGCTTTGACGTTTTTGATTACATTGTTCTTTGTTCAGGTGTGGATGTCGTGATATTATGTTGTTGATGTCTGCATCAGGTCCGCTTCGTTACTCAGGTGTCTCCACGTCTTTCTCCAACATGCTCACACGCTCTTTGACGTTAGATTTCAGATTTGATGTAGTTCTCTAGTCTTTAAACTTTGTTGATTCTTTAACTTTGATGAAGAATCATTCTGACTTTTGTGTTGCCTTTTGAGAGAATTTCATTAGTGTTGTTGTTGGTATGATCATGTGGAGAATCAACACGATTATTCCTCCCAGGAGCATCCATGAGAAGAAAACATAAGAATTGGTTAGTGAAAAAAAAACACCAATCGATCATTGTGATCGTTTCTTAGAGAATTGATCACTACGATTGTTCTTCTGATGAATGTCTTGATTCCATTCACCTTGGTCGGGCGAATCAGCCGTCCGAATCCCATAAGGGACAGTTGGCATTACATTGAACAAGTTCAAGTAATGACCCACATCTTCAGGACTCGATTCTTGAAAGGAATCTCCTTAGCGGGATTTCCAGCACTTACAAGTTCGAACTTCGAGCGTGTTAACAGCATAGTGTGAAAACACATCTCTAATTCTAGCAAAGGCTGTTCCTGAACTGGAGTCCCTCAAGTAGGATAACACGATGTACCGAAGTACACCTACAGTTCAGGTGAGTCGCTGAGGTACACCGAAGCATCACCCCACGACTGTAGACCGTTTGAGACAACACTAAGCGTAACCCACAAGGAGTTACCGAAGTGACCTGCTGTCAGGGCTGTTTGATGTTGACCCTGGCAGGAGTTTCCATTCAATCACTGAGGATCACAGGTGTGAATCCCCTCATAAATATTCTCGACATATTGCTAAGATCTGTGAAGGACTCTAACATGTATCACTTGCGTCCTTAATGCTGAACGACAAGTAATGAAATGTCAAGTGTTCCTAAGAGATCTTTTGATGAATCTCGTGGCTCTAGACTCAATAGTGCGCTTTAGTTTTCCTGAGCGGAGACTAGGGAGAGGGGCTCCTTCTTCAATACCAACAATCTCTAGGAGAAAGTCGATAGTTTACGTAGGGTTCCCTGTGAGAATGAAACAAGCTTCTGTTGAGAGAAACTTGAGTGGCTAAGAAGGTTTAGTGCATTGCGTCACTGGGTCCATGACGAATTTAATCTTCAATACCGGTGTCATCTAATGATAACCAGTAGCATATGAATTGAACCCGGTGTCTGCCCTAAGTTGAATAATTTGGAGGGCTATTTCTTTTCACCCTTTTCTTTACTTTTCTTTTTAATTCTTCAACTCCTTCTTTCTCCGATTCTCATTTTCTCCTTTTTATAATCATTCCTAAGGACTTCTAAGTACTAACTATTGGTAGTGTCCTTGGGTAGATCCCTCCGGCTCTGGCGGATCATAGGACGATTATTCCTAACCTTAGTCACCTTATAAATCCATGACTATCTTACGTTGCCGTAAAACCATTTTCACGAAAATCTCTCAAAGTGTTTATGAATGAAAACATGTTTGTAACACTTCGAGAGTTTTGCATTTTTAGAATTACTCCCCCTCCACACGTGCTTAAGTGTTTTGTCAGAAATCTGCACGGTGAGGGTAGAGCTCGCACCTTTGAATTGATCGACTCAAGATAGACAATTCCCCGCGAGACACGGTTACGTTGCATAGTTAAAGAGATGCATTGTCAGCTTTTAGGTGACAACTAGCTCTAATAACTACCTTGAAGGTGTGGACAAACCTTAAAAAGGTTTTCAAACCCGTCAAAGTTCATGTCTATCAAGAGTTTCTCGAATAGGTACGATCTACTCGGATAAGTCTTGGAAGACAAATCTTTTCGATGTTTGACAGTTCAGATCTCGTCAATTCATAGGTTAAGTCTTAGCACACAAGGATTCAATCGCAATCTAATATATTTGTATCACACAATTTTTCTCCCCCTAAAAAATGGCATATAAATGTTATTTTTGATGAAATTTTTGATATCGAATATGACCATTTCGAGTTTTGTGGGAAGATTTCCACGAAGAACAATTTGTGAACAAAGATTTTAGCAAATACTCTCCCTCAACAAGTAATATTAACTTTTGAGGTTTTGAAAAAATAAGGGGAAGTACTTGTTCTTTTGAGCAAAACTTTGAAAATGATTAAAGTTTTGATAAGATTTACTCAAAAGTAAGAAGCTTTCGCTCCTTTTATAAGGATTGTGGCACTGAAGCGTACCACAGGGTCCTTTCATTACAAGTTCGGGTTGTACACTGTTATGTGTGCACAAGCCATTATGAATAAACAAATCATACAATCCAAATGTCAATCAAAATAATATTGAGGAGTACTAGACAATCATTCAATTAGACTAGGAATTCTCTCTTGACGTTGATATCCCCGTAAGCGAGAAACTCTGTCTTCCACCCACAAAGCTCTCCAACCTCCGCATCTGATCTCGATGAAACAACCTTTCATCCAGATTCTTGATTATCTTGTTAGCATCCCTCTTTTCCTCAGAATTCCACCTCTTCTTTGAACCAATACCTTGCTTAATGTCCTTTAACCGATATGCTAGCCCCTCACGCACCAACTTCAATGTGTGATCAAAGAACTTATGAACCTTGTTGTACGTCATGAAGCAGTTGTGGTGAAGTTCACTGCGGTAAACAACTGCTAACTTCGGTTTCTTCAAAATGGTGTACTGAGAAAGTTGGTTTATGTTGGGAAAGTGTAGCAACGGTTTTGTAAGGTTGACTTGTTTCTGATAAGATTCGACAGCAAGTTGAAGATCTTCAACACGTTCCTGGATCACTCTACTTCGAATGAATATTAGCAAGGCTGTGATGTACTGGAGCTGAATGTTGGTGGAGAATTGTCTCATCCGACCTTGTACCTTAGCAAGATACAAGTCTTCGATGTCATTGAGCGACAATCTCGGAAAATCAACCTCAGTGAAATCATAATCTTGTTTATCTTGGCGTTTGACTTTGATCTCTTTCAAGAATGAGTAATCCCATTTAGTAGCCAGAGTGACATTCATTATAGCAACAATCCTTTTATCACTAAACACCTCCTTGTTCGACTTTAGAACCTGACAGCTTCTGTAATACAGACTTCTCCTTGTAGGCCAATGGTGAATTCCATACTTAGCATCAATATCATAGTCCACCACTTTGTCAATGAACATTCTGGTGGCTTCTTCTTCGATTGCAACATTGGTGGAGAAGACTGCTGTTAGGATGTTGAAGGTAAGTGATGTGGCGTATTTCTTGCTGATGTCGCTACCGTGTTGAAGAAACTCTAGGTCATTGTTGAAGAAGTATTGGTAAGGAATCTTTGGTTGCTCTGGTCGGCCAATGGTTGGTAGCGGTTTGGTCCAGTCAGTGTAATATGGAGTATTATCCTTTCTTTTGAAGTCGATGTTTGATTCGGGGTTGAGCCAGTCAATGTTGTTCGACGTAGCTCGTGCGATGTTGTCAAGATGGTATTCAACTTCAACATCACTGCCGAAACTATCTTATAGCAATTGGAATGCATCGTTCTTGATCCGGCGTAACTCCCCTTTCGTCATCTTCTTGACCTTAAACTTGTCCTGGATAATCTTTACCTGCTCCATAGTGCGACCATCTATCGGTTCTTGGCCTTCTGATAATCGAGGTGTGGCATCAAATAATTTGCTTAACCAATCATATTCAGCAGTATCATCTTCATCCAACCATGAGACGACTGCCTTGATCTCTTCTTCTTAGGCTTGGAGGATGATTCTGGTTGTTGCTTAGTTGATGGTGGGGATGATGGCTTGATGTACTACGTGTGTACAAGTTTTAAATTTATAAAAGACGATTTACCAATTTTACCAATAACACATACGAGCAAGTGCACTCGTCCGTTATAGCAAGATTATGAAGGTAAGTCGGGATCGTTCGCAGGGATTTGAGTGAATCTGATTAACAAGTTTAAATCAAATAAGGCAATCCAAAAGCATATAACAACAAAAATAGATATAATGAAATTCAGATGATTAAAAACTACACTTGCTTAACTAGTTTCTTATCCTTGATTAGTATGATTGTGTTAACCTCTTAACATGTTGGTTATGATAATTAGTTGGTGTACTAATCTATTGTTCTTACAAGTTAAACCTTCATCAAGATTTTAGTTCATAAAAACAAGCATTAAGTTTAACCAATCAATTCAAGTTTCATAAGTTTATTTTCACAAACTTAAACACAAAAACATCCATTTGCTTTATCAAATTTGCTTAAGAAATGGTCAATACAAAAGCCAACCGATTATAGACAAAAGGTTACAATTGATTGTCAATAACTAATCTTACGACCTTTTAGATGTTTCCAATCAATCCAACTTGATAATCAAAAAGCGTTCTTATTACAACCACACCTTAGTTCCTTTGCTTAATCAAGAATAATGGGTAAAAAAAATCATCCATAGACAAAATGATTATAATTAGTTGAATAACAATAAGTTCTTTCGACCTCTACGATTACTATTAATTAGTCAAACTTGATTAACAAATGTCACTATGAAACTTTAGCACAATTGGATCTTAAAATCAACTTGAAATTGAATTAAAACATGTTAACACAATCACTAACTAATCACATGATAATCAACATCATTTAAGCAAGTGTATAAAGAAACTAGCCACTCATAGCAAACATAAACATAAACTCAGAACTTTGAACATTAGAAAACATGATTAAGAGTCTTACAATGCTTGGAATAAGATTACAAATGGTGAAGTAATGATTCCCAAAGTATTGGGGTAGACTCCTTGGGGTTTTGGCCTCCAAATGTGGTACTTCTGGAACTCCAAACTTTCCTGGACTTCTAAGGACGAATTTGAGAGCTTAAGAGCTTTGTTTGATGAGTAGAGAGAGTTGTATTGAAGTGTGTGTCTCATATGCTCACAAGAGGTCTCTATTTATACTAGTTCCAAGGCCTAGGGTATTAATTGCTGAACTTGGTCTCCAAGGAGTTAGGAAGGGACTAGAATACACCAAGGGAAGGATCTAGAATCGTTTGCATACAAAGGGGAAATTTAATGATGAAGATTTGGCAGAAACAGTCCTTCCAACCGGATGGTCACATGACCAACCGATCCGGTTGGTCTTCTACTCGTGTTCCAACCGCATCAGTTGCGGGTGGCAACCGATCGGTTGGACTGGCTTAATAGGTACTTTTTGATCTTCACCCAACTGATCTGGTTGCGGTTGCAACCGATTCGGTTGGTCTTCCTGAGTGACGGAAAATCGAACTTTACTTTATTCTGACTTGTTGAGCTTGGTTCTTCAATCATCTGAGTCTTCTATGGTACTTGAAATACTGATTTGTGCTTGACATGCTTTACTGAAACGAGAATCTTTCATTTGTTGAACATTCTTTTACTTTTCCTTCCGTTTCCCTGCACTTGGTTATAAACACTAGACATACATATTTTGATGCAATTAAGCACTGAAATCATACAAATATAACCAAATAACATATACAAAAGCACACATAACGCTACTGAAAACATGTACAATCTGAGCGTTATCAAATTCCCCCACACTTAAACTTTGCTTGCCCTCAAGCAAATCTAGGAAAAACATCCACTGGTACAAAATTATGATTACGAAAAATATGATGCAAATCTACCAAGTACGAGTACGAGAGAAGATTCATCAATTACGATTTTAAGGGTGAAACTTTCAAGATATTTGACAATATCCAATGATTTTCTTGCATGATTAACATTTCAAAACACCTTACAAAAAAGGAACAAAATATAATTCACTCAATCACTCAAGATAAATCACACTCATTGCTAAGTCATGATTAGACTATTACCATAAGCTTGTACAAGAAACAAAACTCCACCGACGTGGTGTGAGCACCAAGCAAAAGCATCTAAAGAGAACTTTTATTTAGGTTATAATGTTAAGGCTAAGGGTTAAGGGTATGGATAAGGCATGTGAATGTTAATGAAATTGGTGTTAAAATAAAAATAGAATCAAGTCTAATACCCGTGTTGCTAGCTACCAAACAATCCGCAAACCAATAAATGATTATAGCTTCATTTTATTTTCTTCGGATTCCCACAACTCTTCGCTTTGATTCGCCATGACAATTTTTCTTCGAACATAGCACATTGGCTAATACATTCATTCTTTCAAATTTTTTTTAAACATAAACTCAGAATGGCTCACACAACTAGCAAGATTCGGTTACTCATAATCATTTGAATAATATTCTCATTCCAGGTGACTAGCAACCAACCGTTTAGACATTGACAAAGGTTAGGCTAAGGTTTAAAGTGTAAAATCTTTTTGTATTTTTCTGGATTTATCATAAACGAAAAGGATGGCTCAGAGGGTGTAACTAGGGGTATCTAGCACTAAAGATGAGCGCTACAAATGGGTCCATGTAGGTGGTTAACTAACCGATGTGGTTAGCTAATATAGCATAATATGAAAAATGGAAGGCCATTTGGGTTAAATCCTAAGGTGCCTCTTTATCACACGAATTTACTTATATCGCACGAATGCGATCTCACTGCGGTCTGGTAATGATTTACAAGCATAAGTTCTAGAATAAATAAAATCACCGGCACACTCATAGCTAAAGATCCAAGCATAAAAGATGTATGCTTTATATAGAACAGGCTCAAATCCTCACGATTTTAGTGGTAAGGGCTATAATTTGTGCTAGGAAATGTTTATCGATCCCAGAATGGATTGCAATATTAATCGGAACACATCTCAAAGTTTCAAATATTACCAGTTTTACCAGTGGTTTGATCCAGTTATTAATATATTATCCTAAAAAGCGTGAAAATAACTAGATCACAAGGGCAAACAAAATTTTAAATTCAAGCTTAACAACTCTAATTTTCCTATTCACCCCCCACACTTAAGTTAAACATTGTCCTCAATGTGAAAAACAAACTTCAAAGTATAGAAATAGCAAAAATAGAGATAAAACCAGATATTCCAATGAGTTTGTCAGCTTATTCTTTTTTTTATCCAAGCGTCCACTGGAGTAATCATTACCTGCATAAAATCTTATATACAAACAAAAAGAGTTTTATTAAGACGTGGCACTCCCCCACACTTAAGTTCAACCAAAGGTTTAAACTCTGGGGCTTGACCATGGAAAATCAAATCTGAAGCACACGGGTTGCCTCCCGAGAAGCGCTTGTTTTATTAACGAGTCATCAGCCTGACTCGAATCTTCCCGAATTTACTTGGCCACAGATGCAGCCTTGAACATTTTGAAAAGTTCGGGGACATACATGAATTCTTCACCAGTAGCATCAATATCGCTCCAGATGAACTCAGCAGATGGTTTCCAAGGAACACTTTATGGGATTCTTCCTGGAAAGGGTGCTACGAAGGTGATGGTTTAGAATTCATTTTCAGGTGAAACTGTCTCAACTGATATTTCATTCATTTTATCCTTATCGTAATATAGTTTGATTCGGTGCCCATTAACGATGAAACTTCCACCCTGTTTGTCATAAAGTTCGACTTAACATGATGGATATCCATGTTTAACGATATATGGTCCAAACCATCTTGGTTGTAATTTAGGAGCTTTGAATTTGAATTTCATGTTGAAAAGCAGAACTTTATCTCCGGCTTTGAATTCTTTTCAAATTCTCAGCTTTTTATCGTGATAAGCTTTTGTTCTTGCCTTATACAGTTTGGAATTTTCATAAGCTCGGAGTCTTAATTCGTCGAGTTCGTGCAATTGCAAGAATCTCTTCTCTCCAGCTATTTTGAGATCGGTGTTACAGTTTCTAAGAGCCCAGTAAGCACGATGTTCAACTTCGAACGACAAATGACAAGTTTTCCATACAGGAGTCTGTAAGGAGTTGTGCCAATAGGAGTTTTGTAAGCCGTACGAAATGCCCACAGAGCATCGTCAAGTTTCTTCGACCACACTGAAGGATTGTCCTTCACTGTTTTCTCGAGTATTCTTTTAAGAGTTCTGTTGGTGTTTTTGACTTGGCCACTGGTTTGTGGATGATAAGCTGTCGCGAATCGATGATGAACCCCATATCTTTTCATGGTTTTCTCCATTTGTCGGTTATAGAAATGGGTTCCTCGATCGCTTATCAAGGCTTTGGGGATTCCATAACGAGCGAAAAGCTTTTTGAGAAAATTAACGACGACGCGAGCATCGTTTGTTGGTAAAGCTTCAGCTTCTGCCCATTTGGACACATAATCTATAGCAACGAGAATGTATTCGTATTTGTGGGATTTAGGAAATGGTCCCATGAAATCAATTCCCCAAATATCAAATATTTCACACACCTGAATGCTTGTCAATGGCATTTCGTCTCTGCGTGAAAGGTTGGTGGTTCTTTGGCAAGCATCACAGTTCTGAACAAGTGTATGTGTATCTTTGAATATTGTTGGCCAATAGAATCCAACATCAAAAGCTTTTTTAGCTGTGGTGGAAGGACCATAATGTCCCCCGGTTGGGCCATGATGACATTCGTCAAGAATCTTGCGGGTTTGGGAACCAGAAACACATCTTCGGATCATTCCGTCAGGACACATTTTGAAAAGATATGGTTCTTCCCAAAAGTAGTATTTAAGTTTCGAAAAGAATTTGCTCCTTTGAGCGTGAGTTAAACCTTTTCTGAGAATTCCTCCAGCGAGATAGTTCGCAAAGTCAGCAAACCAAGGATCATCATTTCCATCAACGGTCATGATGGTTTCATCAAGGAAGTAATCATCGATTTCTTCTTCCTTCAACTCCTCAAGATCTGGATTTTCAAGACGTGATAAATGATCAGCGGCTAGATTCTCTGCTCCTTTCTTATCTTTGATTTCGATGTCAAATTCTTGGAGTAGCAAAATCCATCAGATAAGACGCGGTTTAGAATCTTGCTTGGTGAAAAAATATTTGAGTGCCGAGTGATCGGTAAACACGACTATTTTTGAGAGTACGAGGTAGGATCGGAATTTGTCGAACGCGAAAACTACGGCCAGTAATTCTTTTTCTGTGACTGTATAATTTTGCTGAGCACTGTTCAGTGTCTTGCTAGCAAAATATATGGGCCGAAAGTGTTTTCCCTCTCGTTGGCCTAAGACGGCTCCGACAGCAAAATCGCTGGCATCACACATAAGCTCGAAGGGTATTGACCAATTAGGTGAAACCATGATCAGAGCAGTAGTCAGTTGAGATTTCAACGTTTCGAAGGCTTTTATACAATCAACATTGAAGTCAAAGACAGAATATTTCTCAAGAAGTTTTGTTATCGGACGGGATATTTTTGAAAAATCCTTGATAAAGCGGCGGTAGAAACCGGCATGTCCTAGAAAACTTGTAACGGCTTTAACGTTATTTGGTGGTGGAAGTTTCGTGATAACGTCGATTTTTGCTTTATCTACTTCCATGCCTGCACTAGAGATTTTGTGGCCAAGCACAATTCCTTTGGTCACAATGAAGTGACATTTTTCCCAGTTAAGGACAAGGTGTGCAGCTTCACATTTTTCGAGCATTTTATCAAGATTGGAAAGACAAGCTTCAAATGAGTTTCCGAAGACTGAAAAGTCATCCATGAAAACTTCCATGGAGGTTTCGAGCATGTCTTGGAATATGGCTATCATACACCTTTGAAAAGTTGCAGGTGCATTGCAAAGACCAAAAGGCATACGCCGATATGCGTAGGTTCCAAAAGGACAAGTGAAAGTGGTCTTTTCTTGGTCATTAGGATCGATTAGGATTTGAAAGTATCCTGAAAATCCATCGAGGAAACAAAAGAATTTATTTCCTGCTAGTCTTTCAAGCATTTGATCCATGAACGGGAGTGGAAAATGATATTTTCTGGTGGCTTTATTTAATTTCCGATAGTCAATACAAACACGCCAACCAGTGAAAGTTCTAGTAGGGACTAGTTCATTCCGTTCATTAGTCACAACTGTCATTCCTCCTTTCTTAGGAACACAATGAACGGGACTCACCCAAGGACTATCCTCGATTGCGTAAATGCTACCAGCATCGAGAAGTTTTATGATTTCCTTTTTGACAACTTTTTTCATGTTAGGATTGAGTCGACGTTAATGTTCCACAACAGGTTTGATCCCATCTTCGAAATTGATTTTGTGTTTGCAGAAATTGGGACTAATTCCTGGGATGTCAGATGTTTTCCAAGCGAAAGCTTGTTTATGATTTTTGAGGACAGAAACTAAACTTTCTTTCTCATTGGCCTCGAGTAATGAAGATATGACTACCGGAAGAAGTGAGTTTTCCTCCAAGTAAGCATATTCAAGATGATCAGGTAGAGGTTTGAGCACGAGATCTGTTAGTGGTTCTTCAACAGAAGATTTTATTCTCATCTCGTCATCGAAAGTTATTTCTTCAAAATTCTCTTCCTCCATTTCCTCCTCTTCTGTGTTATCTCCTTCGAACTCTACTTTCATGAAATCATCAAACTCTTTGTCAAAGTCTGTCTCATTGATTTTCTCAGAAGTAGTCATGAATGGATCAAATTCGTTAAGTAATGCATCCACTTCTTCGTCAGTGACTTCATCGATAACATCTATGTTGAAACAAGTGTCATCACTGGAACGTGGATAGCGCATTGCTTTATCGATTAGAAAGGTGATTCGATTTTCTCCAACTCCAAGGTTGAGTTCTTTTCCTTTCACTTTGATGATTGCATCAGCGGTATTTAGAAAAGGTCTTCTTAAGATGAGTGGGACTTTACTATCTTCTTCCATTTCTAAGATTACAAAGTCTACGGGAGAAATGAATTTACCGACTTGAACAAGCATATTCTCGGCAATACCAACAGGATATTGATAAGAATGATTTGCTAAGCGAATGCTCATTTTTGTTGGTTTAAGGCTGTTGTTGCATAATTTGGAATACAACGAATAAGGCATCAAATTGATACTTGTGCCAAGGTCGGCTAAAGCATCGCATTGAATATTATTCCCGAAAGTAGATGGAATAAGAATGCTCCTAGGATCTCCGAGCTTTGGCGGGATTTTGTTTTGAACGATGGTTGAGCATTCTTCGTTAAGGAAAGTAGCTGATATTTGCTCTAGCTTGCTTTTGTTATTAAGAAGTTCTTTCAAGAATTTCTCGTAATTGGGCATTCTGGCTAAGACATCAACGAGAGGAACATTGAGTCTAACCTCTTTGATTATTTCAATGAACTTCTTATAACGCTCTTCCATTTTTTCTTTCTTAAGGCGTTGAGGATATGGAATTTTTGGTGTGTACGCCTTGATAGATGGGGTGGTTTTCTTTTTGGTGGTTTGAGTTGGGTTGGTTTCCTCAGCTTCATCCTCACTATCTTGGGTGATAGGAGTATTTTCATTAGGATTTGGTGGTGGATCCTACGAGAGACCACTTCTTGTGAATACGACATTGATATGCTCATTTCTTGTTTGTGGTGGACGGTACGTTTTATCATTTGATGGTTTTGGGTTGGATTGGGTGTTACTTGGTAACGAACCAGATGGTCGAGAGGAATGTTGGTCAGAGAATCTGTCAAATTTGTTTTCAAGATCTTGGATAGATGCTTGATGATTTTTCTGTCCCTGCTCAACTTTGGCTTTGAGATTGAAAAATTGATTTTTGATGAAATCATTAGCAGATTTTTGAGCAGCCACAAATTCTCTCATGGTTTTTTCGAATTTAGATTCTTCCATCTTTTTGTCGGAGTTTTGTGGGGGCGGATTGTCAGTTCGGGGTTGAGAATCACGGTTGTCGTCCCTTGGTCGGCGGTCTTGCCAATTTCCAGAATTTCGACCGTAATAATTATTACGATATCCTCCTTGGACAATATTCGCTTCTCCTTCGTTAGGTCCACCCATGGGCTTATCGTCGCACTCAGACGATGGGTGATTTCCTCCACAATTATTGCATCCGTCTCGCATTTCCTTCATTTCTTCTTTGATATCTTTGTATTGCGAGTCGATTTTTGAGGTTAAGGCTTCCATTTTCTCCATGAGTTTTGAGGTATCGGTGTTTTCGACAAAAGCAACAGTTTTTTGAAGAGGTTTGGTTTTGGAATCTTTAGACTAATCGAGTTTGAGAAGTACTCGATCTTCTAGTAATTGGTGTGCATCGTTAGGAGTCTTATAGAGAAAAATTCCACCGGCATCAAGGATGCCTTGAGAGATTTCATCTAGTCCATGGTAAAAGATTTGGATAATGGTTCTGTTGGAATCACTCCTAAACCCTATTCAAGTGTTAGTTACACATATGTAATAGTTAGCTTATTATGGCCTTTATGTTTGTTATTAGCCTTAAGCTTATGTAGAAGGCCCATGAGCTTAGGCCCAAGCCCATAGGAGAAAGGGAAGGAGTAGGAGTGTTGCCCTAGCTCCTTGCCTATAAATATTATGTAATAACCCTCACTTGAGGGTTGGTTGTTCAAGTTTTCTTTTCACATACTCCTACGCATAACCGGTCTAACATTTACGTGTGTGTGTGTTTGGTTTACTTGTTCAATCGCCTTATCTCTTTCTTATAAGCTTGTGTGGTAAACCTTGTGACCTAACAGTGGTATCAATCGCCAACTAGTTGGGTGAATCGTTATTGCTTTTGAAGTAAGGTTTTTTGGTCTTACGCGTAAAGATACCGAGAGCTTTGGCTGGCTTAAAAACTTGATTTTTTCACCTTTTAATCCAAGATTCTTGTCCTTTCAACGTTATAAGGTGTTAAACTTACTGTTTTTGGCAAAAAGTTTGGAACTTTATGTGTGGATCATTGTTTTTCTACTTGTTTTTGTACGAGGGTTAAATCCTACGCATAACTGTTTTAAGAGCTTTGGATCATCAAGTTTCACACTTTTGTGTCTTTTGGTGTTATTGAAGCTATTTCATCACACAAAAACTGGTTTAGAAACAACTTTAAGCAAAATCAAATTTACGAGTAAACCTACGCGTAGTAAAACCCTAAAACTACGCGTAAGTATTTCCTTGGTTTGATCTTCATTTTCGTGGTTTATTCCGTGTTTTCTTACTTGGATAAGTCTGAAAATACGTCGACTTTGGATATCTTTTGCACTGTGAAGTGTAAAAGATCACTTGGGATAAAACCCTAAAATTACGCATAAGCATAAAGCTTACGCGTAGAAATCCTACGCTTAAGATTTATCTTACGCCTAAGCCTCGTCTTACGCATAAGATAATCCTACGCCTAACTTTCTACGCCTAACTTTGTGTCTACGCATAACTTTAGGGTCTTTTCCCTACTTACGCGTAAGCTAAATCTACGCGTAACTCTTGATTGTTACGCGTAACTTTGGTTTTTTACGCATAAGTGCTACTTGGCTATTGTGATTTCTACGCCTAAGGATACTTCATCAACAAAGGTTCATTCGACTACAAAGATCCATTCTTACCAACACAAGTTTATCAACATGTCACAACCACCATACTCTAACTATTTCCCTTACACTTATCCTCAACGTCAACAACAATTAAGTCCACAACATCAACAATGGAATCAACAACAAGCAATTTATCAACAACAATTTAATCAACAACATACTCCACAACTTGCTGCAATTCCCCAACCTCAAATGGTTCAACCACCACCAAGTCTTCAAGTTCAACCGTACACAAATGACTTCAATCAACATCCATCAAGGAACACTATGAAGGAACCCACTTGGTTTGCAAAGATGTTTGAAGCTTTAAGCAGCCAACAATCAATTCATGAGGCTGGATCACTTGATAGACCTCCAATGCTCACTCTAGGAAACTACGATCAATGGGTGATAAGGTTCTTTAGGTTTTGTGATCTAAAGAAGCCACATGGAAAGTTCTTAAAGCAGGTTATCTTGGAAGGTCCATTTGAGATGCCTACTGTCATTGTACTCGGAGATCCAAATGCCATTCCACCAAGAGATGAACAAACAAACATTGCTACTGTTGCAGACTTGAATCCTCAAGAACTTCTACACTATGAAGCAGATGAGCTTGCAATGGAATATATCCTCTTAGGATTACCAAACCCAATTCTTCGTAGTGTTGATGCTCAAAAGACTGCAAAGAAAATGTGGGATCATATTCGTCTTCTTATGGAAGGATCTGTACTCAATCAGGAAGATTTGGAATCCAAAATTTACTTGGCTTATGAACACTTCATGATTGAACCTGGAGAGACACTAGAGTCCTATCATCACCGATTTTCAGACATCATCAATGATTTGGATAAACACAACATCATCATGCCAAGAATTGTAGTGAATACTAAGTTCCTGAGTAGTCTTGGTCCTGAATGGGAGAAGTATGTCATTTTCCTCCGTCAAGCGAAAAACATGCATCAGTCTACATATGGATTATTGTACGATTACTTGAAGCCTCATGAAAAGGCAGTTGATAGGGAAAGGATTCTCCGTGCTCAAATTGCTCCACCGACACATCCGGAAAATCAACAACTTGCCTTATATGCTCAAAACAGTTATTCTCCTCAACCAGCAACTCAACCAACTGCTACAATCACACCACATGATCCTTCACAGCCTCAATCTCAACAAACTCAATTGGTTCCATACAACAACAACAATGCTCAAGCCCTTGTCAGTGAAGCTAATGAGGAATCTGATCCGTTTGAAGCACTGCAACAAGGATTTGCTATGATTGCTAATGCCTTTAGCCGTTATACCAACAAATCCAACAACCGTATTCGTTCCTCATCTAATACAAGGAATCAAGCTGTTGTGAACAATGGACGAGTTGAAGTTCAGAATCGTGGTTATGGTCGTCAGATGGGCGGTGGTCAAGGGTTTAATGCTGTGGGTAGGAATAAAAATCGAGCTTCAGTGGTGGAACAGGGAAATGCTCAGAATCGGTTGAATGGTCTTCGATGCTACAACTGCAATGAGAAGGGACACCTGGCTAATGCATGCCCAAAGCCATGGACTAGGGGTAGTGCTTATTTCAAAGAGGCTCTTCTTTTGGCTCTTAAGGATGAAGCTGGTGGAACTCTCACAGACAAAGAACAGAGCTTTATGGCAAATGCTGACTCAGATGATGATATGGAGGACTTGCAGGCCAATGCAGCTATTATGTTGATGGCTAATATGCATGAGTTACACATGAGTGACACAGGCCCAGTGTATGACACTGATGGCTTGTCTCAGGTACCCGAACAAACCATATTTATCTCTGATCTCATATCTCCGCCAACATCTGAATCCGGCAAGGCTCAGAATGTTCAAAATGCGCCGTCCACATCTCA
Source organism: Chrysanthemum makinoi (assembly GCA_910596185.1). NCBI lineage: Eukaryota > Viridiplantae > Streptophyta > Magnoliopsida > Asterales > Asteraceae > Chrysanthemum > Chrysanthemum makinoi. The sequence goes on along the minus strand of OU343217.1, from coordinate 128,327,787 downwards.
TTCCGAAAATTTTCAACTAGACCCCGTAGTTATATTTGACGATCAAGATGACCAAACGGTTTCCCTTGATAATCAAATTGACTCCGTGGTTATACTTGAGGATCTCAGTAATGATCATGTTGAGACTCACGTTGAACACGCCGAACTATTGCCTCATCCAGATTTTGCTCGTTTAATACAAGACCAACAGACCATAGTGGAAAAATGTCATGCCATTAATCAGGACTTGAAATGAAAAAATGCACTGTTAACCAAGGATTTTGAATGTTTACAAAAGCAACTCAACTTTTTCAAAACTCAAGAAAAACGTGAAAACGGTTTTGAAGCAGCCTTTGCCAAATCTTATCAAAATGAAAAATATTTAGAAAGACAGATGCGTGATCTAGTCGCTTCGAAGAATGCTTTGTTGTCTGAAATAGAACAACTGAAACATGAACATAAAAAGCAAATTAACGCTCTCACCTTGGAAAATCAAAAAGCTAAGGCTGAGTTGTTAACTTGTCAAAAACAGTTCTCTGCATACAAAAATCATTCAACGAAACGAATAGATGATCATCTTGAAGAAATCATCGGCTTGCAAAACAAACTTAAAGAGTTTAAAACTGTTGTTTATAAACATGGCGAGTCGGTCACAGCCATTGAAAAGTTTACTTTAAAACCCAATCCAAATGGATATGGACCGAATCTTGCTGATTACAAACCTAAGCTTTCAACCAAAGCATTCAAACCAAATCCTGAAGTTTCCGGTGCAGAATATAAAATTGATAATTCTGTTATGAGTGTTGTTGAATATCATCGTCAAGAGAAATTAGATGCAGAAGACGAGAGTCGATCAAAATTAGAAAAAGTTGTTTACAACAAACCTTTTAACTATTCAAAAACGGTCAATTTCGTCACACCAACGGATTCTTCTAACACACCAAGGGTAATCATAAAAACACCTGACTCTTCTAATGTTAATCCCAAACCAGATTATCCACAAACTTATGGTCCTTTACCTTCCCTCAGTGAAGTAAACTCAAAACCTGAAAATCGCAAAATTCTTCGATATTTTGACCTTTTCATGGCTGACCTCAAAACTTTACAACATGAGATAGAATATCATTCTGAAATCAAACTTCAACACTTTCAATCGCCTCTAGCGCGAGAACAAAGAGACATCTTTCAGAAAAATCTTTTACCAAATGTTAAAAATTTGAAAAGTTGTGCATTGTTTTGGGAAAGGGATTTTCATAAGGAACTTGGATTAATGAAGGTCGTTTTCGAGAAAACAGAAACATCTATTTCTAACACTAAACGTAAAAAGAAACTGTTGAGAAAAGATGTTGATCGACTCTTGGAAGATGTCATCTGTGCTGATGTCCATAATGCTGTGTTATTGAATTCTTTGTCTTATGCATTTGATTATATCTCTGCTGATACTGTTCATTCTGTGGTAAATGTTGAGAACACTGATACTGTGCTTCAGATCGAGTCCTTAAAAGTTGAAAACAAACGATTGTAAAACGAACTTTCAAATGCAATACGTCATCTTAATTGGTGTCAAAAAGATATTCACGATCAACAACTTGCTTTTCAACACAAAATCACCCAGTTGCGTGCAAAATCTTATGATTCTAAAATTGAGCAACTGGATGATCAAAACGTGTCTTTTAAGTGTCAAATCTCAAAATATGAACAAGAACTTGTAAAAGTTAAAAAGGAATATGGTGTCATATTTGATTTTCTCAAAAAGACTCGTGATGAAGCATCTAATGAACTTGATCATTATCTTGCACACACTAAAGAAGTTATGCATTTTGCTGGAAATGTTCGGTCTGAAAATCAAGATCTGATTCACACTATCTTCAAGTTAAGAGAAATGTTAGGAAAGTATGAACAACTTCCGCCTACCGTGATTAAGAGAATAGCCACAGTAACACTTAGTAATCATGAACCTAGAATCACTGCTGCCAAATCACAAGTTGCTAACGTGCCTCCTTCTACTGAAACAGGAATAGTTGCGTCTTTTCCAAACGTCCGCACTTCACAGCCTAGGAGCGCTACATCGAAGAATAGGAAGTTACGACCTAAGAAAAGATCAATCAGGAATGCTAAAGTAGAAGAACACCCTAGGACTATGAATAAGACTCACGTTGCTTCCACTATAGATATTGCATCTGGCACATGTAATAGAAATAGTGATGTAACGAATGCTAAACCGTTAAGTACTTTTGATATTCAGTCTGATGCACCTTGTGTTATTTGTCATAAAAGTATGAATTCTGATTGTCATGATAAATGTGTTGCTAAAGCTATCATCTCTCGTTTAAGGAATCCTAAGAACCGGAATACCTCTAGGCCCACTAATCTTTCTAAGTCTGTGCTTGGTAGACCGCCCTCTTTAGATTCCAAGAAACGCATTGCTATCCCTGTAGCTCCAGTTTCACCTCCTAGGAATGTAGTACCACCTAGTGCATTCACTAAGACTAAAGAAAATAGTAGTTGGATATGGCAGAAATGGATATATAACACACTAGGATTTAAGTGGATACCTAAAGCTATTGATGTGTGTCTATCTACTATACCTGCTACGGAACCCTCTAACATTTCGGGTTCAACATCTACTTCTATTCCATCTGTGTCGTATGTGGATAATGCAGGTGATACAGATCATTCTCTGGATTGTTGATAGCGGATGTTCCCGACACATGACAGGCAACCTTAAACTGTTATCAAACTTTATTGCAAAGTTCATTGGCACTGTTAGGTTCGGGAATGATCACTTCGCAGCTATCATGGGCTACGGAGACTACATTAATGGGAACATCGAAATAAGCAGGGTTTATTATGTGGAAGGCCTCGGTCATAATCTGTTTTCCGTAGGTCAGTTCTGTGATGGAGATTTGGAGGTTGCTTTCAGGGAGAAAACTTGTTTCATTCGTGATCTACAAGGAAACAACCTTATGTCTGGCTCCCGTAATTCAAGTCTTTACACTATCTCTATGCAAGACATGGTTGCTTCTTCTCTCACATCTAAACTTTCAAACCATCACCAACCTTGCTCGACACAAACTAGTTGAAGGACTCCCACGATTTCGGTATTCTAAAGATCACCTTTGCTCAGCTTGTGAACAAGGCAAAAGCACTCGTGCTCATTTTCCTTCAAAGGTGGAACACAGCTCTCAGCATGTGCTTCATCTTCTTCACATGGATTTGTGTGGCCCGATGCACGTGCAAACGATCAATGGCAAACGCTACATCTTAGTAATTGTTGATGACTATTCACGCTGGACTTGGGTCTACTTTCTTCGAAGCAAAGATCAAGCTCCACAGATGATCATCACCTTTCTCACGAAAATACAAGTTCAGCTACGAAACACCGTTCGACTAATCAGAACAGATAGAGGCATTGAATTTGTTAATCAAACTCTTCGTGAATTTTATGAGAAAGTGGGAATTCAGCATCAGACATCTATTGCACGTACACAAGAACAAAACGGAGTTGTTGAAAGACGAAACCGAACGTTAGTGGAAGCTGAAAGAACAATGTTAATCAATGCTAAACTTCCAGATTACTTATGGGCAGAAGCTGTATCTACTGCATGCTATACTCAAAACCGTTCTATGATTACAAAACGCCACAACAAAACACCTTTTGAGCTTGTCCACAACAGAAAACCGAATCTCAAACACTTTCATGTATTTGGATCTCTTTGCTATTCGAATAATGATCGTGATGACTTTGGAAAGCTCAAAGCAAAAGCTGACATTGGAGTCTTTATCGGATACTGTGATAATTCAAAAGGTTTCCGAATCTGGAATCGTCGTACAAAACAGGTGATGGAAACGATTCATGCTCATTTTGATGAACTTACGGAAATGGCTTTCTGAGTATAACAGCTTAGAACCCAGACACAACAGCTTAAAATTCCCCTAAACCCCATCATCAGCTGAACAAAGCCCCCAGCTTACTCGTCAACAAATGGAAAGGTTATTTGCTCCGCTGTTCAGTGACGATATTGATGAACGTGCTCCAGGTGTATCCGCTGTTTCCGCTGCTCAACCTGATAATACTCTTATACCTGATACACTTGCTACAACAACTACTGTTGAAGACGCACCACCAGTTGACTCCAACACAACAGTTGAACAAACCGCTTCCAACAATGATGAATCGGCTGATGATGTTCTGAATGACGTACCCCTACCTGCAGATTTTGATCCAAATGAGTTCTTTAACCCGTTTGCTAATGAGACTGCTGCACCAGATGTCGCAGAATCTTCAACAAGCCATTTGAATCCTCAAAATCTGCACAATGTATACCAACATCAACCCTCCACACATAGATGGACAGGAGACCATCCTCTGGAAAACATTATTGGCAACCCGAATCAACCAGTCGTTATGAGACAACGTCTTCACATAGACGGTGAACATTGCATTTATGCACTCACTGCCTGCCAATCTGAACCTAAAAACATCAAAGACGCAATGAAAAAAGACAACTGGATTGAATCCATGCAAGAAGAACTCAACCAATTCAAACGTCTTGAAGTATGGGAACTGGTTGCAAGACCAACAGGGGTCTACGTCATTGGTCTCAAATGGATTTGGAAAAACAAATTGGATGCTGAAGGAAATGTTATCCGAAATAAGTCACGTCTGGTGGCTAAGGGTTATCGTCAGGAAGAGGGAATAGACTTTGAAGAATCTTTTGCTCCGGTCGCTCGTCTTGAGGCTGTTCGGATATTTCTCGCATTCGCGGCTCATATGAATATGACGGTCTATCAGATGGATGTCAAAACTGCGTTTCTCAATGGACAACTTAAAGAAACGGTTTATGTCAGCCAACCAGATGGATTCGTTGATCCTGAGTTTCCGAATCACGTCTACAAACTGAACAAAGCTCTGTATGGTCTCAAACAAGCTCCTCGGGCATGGTACGATAAGCTATCATCTTTCCTCATTGCTAATAATTTCACCAAAGGTTCGGTTGACCCAACTCTTTTTATACAATATCACGGGGCACATATCTTAATTGTTCAAATTTACGTGGATGACATCATCTTTGGGTCTACACATAAAAAGTTTTCAATCGCTTTTGTAAAACTAATGAAGAAAAATTTTGAAATGTCCATGATGGGTGAACTCACGTTCTTTCTCGGACTGCAAGTTCATCAATCACCCCGTGGTATTTTCTTGAGTCAGTCCAAATATGCCCTTGAATTGTGAAACAAATTTGGAATGAAAACCTGTGACACATATGCCACACCAATGGCTCATACCAAGAAGCTAGACGCTGATTTACATGGGAAATTGGTGGACCCTACAAAATACCGTAGTATTATTGGGTCTCTCATGTATCTAACAGCTAGCAGACCTGATATTGTCTTTGCCGTATATCTTTGCTCTCGTTATCAGTCGCGACCAACTGAAACCCACCTCTCTGAGGCTAAAAGAATCCTCCGATACATAAAGGGAACCATTAACTTGGGGATCTGGTATCCGAAGGATTCTGGTTTTGAACTAATCGCTTTTTCAGACGCTGACCACGCAGGATGCTTAGACTCACGAAAAAGTACTTCAGGAGCTTTACAATTTCTTGGTGATAAACTGGTGTCATGGCAATCGAAGAAGCAGGATTGTACATCACTGTCCTCAACCGAAGCAGAATATGTAGCCATGTCGGCGTGTTGTGCTCAAGTCATTTGGATGAGAACACAACTCAAAGACTATGGTTACGTATTTGACAGAATCCCGATGTACTGCGACAATCGGAGTGCCATTGCGATCTCGTGCAACTCAGTTCAGCACTCGAAATCAAAGCACATCGATCTTCGATATCATTTCATCAAGGATCACGTGGAACAGGGTACTGTTGAATTATTGTGACAACTCGTATTTTCATGTCATATTTCAAAACATTACTCATGCTTCATTATTTATCATTTATCGTAAACTAGGTTTACGAGTATCAAATTCACGTAACCGTAATGGTTTAGCTGTGAATTCATAAATAATCATCAAGGACATTCCATATAGACTAAGTTTAGTCTACATATCATTAGCATCATTATCATCATATTAGTTCATGCATGGTTTTCATTTTACATTAAACGTATAATTTCATATTAAATAAACGCTATCGCGTAATTAATTATTTTGAACAATTGATCCATTAATTTCAAAAATTATCCCAATATATTTTTATACACATATTAAGTTTATAAAAATATTATTATTAGTTTACCCAGTGTTTTAAATTTATTTTGTATCTAAATTGTTATATTTATATAATTACGACGGTTTTCTTAAATACTATACGATAATTATTATTTCACTCAAATTTTGCAAGAAATGTATTTTTATAATTTTTATGACCTCAATATATTTTATCTTGACACGTTAAAATTTATTTTTATTTAACGCTATCCTAAATATTCAAATGTGTACACAACTTACCACAAGTCTTAAAGTAACTTACACTAAACTACACTTATACTTAATTAAAAAAAAATACATAAAGAGGATGACTAAACCCCCTTGTCGACACAAGGGGGGTGAGTCACTTACATTTGCAAATATCTCTATCTATGTATAATGTATTATACACTTAAACATAACACATACACATAAAAAGATCCAAAGTGAAAAACCATTTCATCCTCTCTTCTCTCTTGCAACCGGCCACACCAAGGACCAAGAAGGAGCATCCAAAATATTTTCTAGACAAGAATTTAACACTCTAGTCTCACTCTTTATTAAGGTTTTGCAATAAAAACCTAGGGTGATTAGGAAAAATCCATTGTTCTCATAACCTCATCAAGTTACTAGTAAGCATCCATATTCATCATCATATTTCATATTTATTTTTATGGTCATTTCATTTTACTTGAGAAAACATGCAAGTCATATGATGTTTATACCACTTTTTCATTGATTTTAAGAGTTATGTATATTTATGTCATCCTATAATTACTCCTTGTTATAAATCACTCTTGGTGATGTCTAGGAACCCATGACACCCTAAGAAGGTGTATGGTAGGATTAGAATAGCTTCGGAGTTATTTTGAATGGGTTAGAATAGGTTTGGCGCGAGAAAAACTCATTTCGACAAGTTTTTAAAAGGGTCTGTCCTTATTTTTAAAATATGGAAAATTCGACAGTAAGTAAAAATTTTTGGCCTAGATATTTAGAAAATACACTTTAAAATGAAAACGTGGCCGCTTGAACGGATTAAAACGGAGCTATAACGAAGAAGTTATGAATTTTTCAAGTTAAGCGACGAAAACTATAATTTTCTGGAAATTTCAGCATGTTATGTTTATTTTGTACGAGTCAAAAATGAAACTTAGGCGTTATAAATTATGTCGACTTATCAAAAATATATTAGTATACATTGATACAAAGCTAAGGACATATAAAACGTAGAAAACGGATTTGTAACGATTAAATTATACACGTTTACAAAAAGTTGTCGTAACTTTAATATATAAGAAAAACTATTAAATTTCTAATAGACAAGTTTTACGGCAAATAAGTGACCATGTTGAAGGTTGTTTTTAACATTGATGTAGAACTTTTTATAAAGTAATGTCTTCTAGTAAAAATAAGTTCGCCAAGTATATTTTCCAAAATGTCCGACCGTTTGTTTAGCGGAGTTGTAATGAATTAATTACGGTTACTCAAACTTTGCCGAAAACCATCCTTAAACTATATTTTGGGACACAAGTACCATACTTAACCTTTATTTTTCTTTATGTTCGAGACCTCTAGGATGGAAACTCATGTACTAAAAATTTGAGATAATGATACAAGCTTCCCAAAACCATTGAGTACGTTTCCTAATACTCGACGTGCACCATTTTACGACTAGATTTTAGAGGCCGTTTAGTCACTTTCATGAAAATTTCAACGACATTATTTTACGACGAAAAGTTATAATTTCTTAATAAATCACTAAATGATTATCATCGGATATCATTTCAACGTAAATACAAGTGGAGTAATTTAAAAATGGTCAAGACGTTAAAAGATTATTTCTCGACGAAAAGTATTATTTTCAAAAATTCATAAGTGGTATAGATATCATCCGAATTGCATGCATAACATTACATCATAACTTATTACGTATCATATCATTCATAATAGGTCAAGTTTTGAGATACACGCTACATTTCGGTGTACACACTTTTGTCATCGCATCAATTCATCAAGTGAGTTTTCATAGCCCCGTTGTATACGTTTATACTTATTTTCAAACCTACGGGGGAGAATACATTGCACATCATTTTCATTACGATACCAAGTATATCAAATTCATTACATTGCTTAAGTTACCTCATGCCAATTGAATGTCCCCATTATATAACATGAACCGTTAATTTCATAGAAGCGAGGGTGAGTGGATAGATCTATCGAGGGTGACTCCTCCATCCGGGTTGGTGGATTCCAACTAGTTAAACGGATGCATTTCATTTAATATCATTATTTGAGTTGTTTGGCAAACACTCTGTTGGGGCGAACATCATGATCAGTCTAGTTTCGGTGTCATGGACTTATAGCAATTGTAACATTTTTATGTGGCATGTTTGTCATATATGGTCTATACTTGTGTGGTTGTATAAAACATTTTTTCATAAATCTATGAGTTCTCACCAACATTATTGTTGACCGTTTTAGCAATGTATTTTCAGGTAATTAAGACATTCGCATCATGGCACGAATAAGGAACCCTTATAGTGTCGCGGCGTCGACACATTTCATTGTATATTATGGCATTTTCAAAACATCGTTTGGACTTGTAATAAACTTATTTTCCGCAAACTTTATCAACTTTTGGGACCTATCTTGTAACTCTGAATGTTTTATATTAATATCAAACGATGTGTTTCTAAAACGACACTTTAGGTCGTTCAATATAACTGTGATTGTGATGCTATGACAATCAATCCCCAGGAATTCCATTCCGCTGCAAAACAGGTAATTTGGGGGTGTGACAGATTGGTATCAGAGCTTCAGTTATAGAGAACTAGGTTGCATCTTTGACCCTATACTATAACTACATCATCATAGCATCTCATCATTTCATCATAAGTGCATGTTCACTTTACATGCGGATTCATATACATTTTATTCGAGTTATTTACTTTTATTTTACATCGGTTGTCACAGAGATGTCTTCAGATTCCGACACTATCCCTATATCATCTGACACGAACATGGAGGATGTCTCATCCGACACCAACATGAACGATGCCTTATCACACACTGTAGTTTTATCTTCTATTGGCTCTACTTCAGACTTACCACTTATAGTGACTGACACTGAGACCGAACCCTTTGAGGAGGGCGAAGTCGCACCTACACCACCTGTTAGCCCTACACATGGCCCGATTCACCCACCATCACCACTTTTATCATCATCATCTTCATCATACTATCTTAGGGAGCCTATACCTACATTGGACTTGCCGCTCAAAAAGCGTGCACGTTTTGACATCCCTGCATCACCCTCTACAGAGCCCGAACCACCAGCTAGGTTCGAGATAGGTGAGAGCTCAAAGGCTGCTGCTGCTAGACAGCCTTCCACTGAGACACTAGGGGCACGTATTGATAGCCAACAGGTTCAGATAGACAGGATGTTAGGACAGTTGGAGGAACTATCTTTGGATCGAGTGGAGACCATTGAGGAGGAGGTTGAAGGCCTCGTGATAGGTAGGGTTTCGATTGATATGGCTCACCAGGGTTTAGAGTCTAGACAGTTAGAGAACCGGGGGCATATTGTTGAGTTGAGGCAGGAGATGCCTGAGCTATATGATAGAGCCGAGATGGCACAGGACGAACTTCAGCGTCAGGCTCAGGAGTTGGCATTAGCTCGTGAGAGCATGGTTACCGCACAGGGTCAGATTAGCGAGTTGAGGGGTTTGGTTGCTAGTTTGACTACACAGGTTCGAGATCTACAGGATCGAGCTGGCGGAGCACCAGGAGGTGCCTAGTGTAGACTTTTATCATGTATAGTTTTTATTAACTATTATCCTAGTCACAAGGTGTGTGACATGGTTTAAAGAACTTGTTGCCTTTTGGTTGTTGTACAAACAAAATATCAAGTATTGACTCTACTATGTAGGAATGGTTTTACTATCTATGATATCGGTCAATGAAGGCCAAAATTTTCATGTATATTATCCACGTGTGTTGTGATTATATTTGTTATATTTCGTGGTTGTTCCGTTGTGATTTCATTTATATTATGCATGTTGTGGTTGTGGATATATATGTGTAATGTTTGTTTCTACTTACGAGTTCTCATAATTGTTTCATCTTATGGTTTTGAAGAGCAATGGCGCCAAAGAAAGCCACACCTGAATTGACACAAGCTGCTATGCAGAAGTATGTGAACGATAGCATAGCCAACGCATTAAGGACTGAGAGAGCATCGGTGGCGGCTGCTGCTGAGGCTGCGGCAACTGCCGAGGCCGCTAGACATGCTGCTGCTGCAGGCATTGCAGGAGGGTCCGGGGTTAGAAGTTGTACGTATAAGGATTTTAAAAGTGGAGATCCCACTAAGTTCAAGGGTACTGAAGGGGCAACTGCCATGGTTAGATGGTTCGAGAAAATGGAATCCGTGTTTCTGTTATGTAATTGCCCGGAGGATAGCAAGGTTAAGTTTGCTACGAGTACACTACTTGATGGGGCAATGTCGTGGTGGAATTCGTATGCTCAACCAATGGGAATGGAAAATGCGTACAAGCTCACCTGGGAGCAATTCAAAAGGTTGCTAACGAGGAAGTATTGTCCGCGTACGGAGGTGAAGAAGTTGGAGACCGAATTCTATGAACTGGTAACTATTGGGTATGACATTGATACTTACATTCGAAGGTTCCAAGAATTGGCCGCGTTATGGCCATCTATGGTTTCGGATAACGAGAAGCTACTGGAGTCTTTCATTGGGGGACTTCCCCAGGTTGTTCAAGGAGACGTGATTTCTTTTGATCCACAAACGATTGAGGAATCTATTCGAGTGACTCAAAAGCTCATGGCGCAAGTAGTAAAGAGAAGCAACATCGCCAACACCAACCGAAACAACAATACCAACAACCGCTCCAATTTCAACAATAATCGAAACAATTACACCAACTATAACAACAATAACAACAACAAACGGAAGTGGGACAACAACAGAGGTGGAAATGTTACTCAACAACCACCTAAGAGACAAGAGTTTGCAAAGGCTTATGCTGCAGGTCCAAAGGAGAAAAAGGGGTACACGGGGATTTTGCCTAAGTGTGAAATGTGTTTTAGTCATCACAAGCCGGGACGTTGTCCTGAACCATGCGGGAATTGTAAGAAAGTGGGACATCAAACTAGGGAATGCAAGATGCCAGCTACGGGGGAAAATCAGAAACCACCAGTGACATGTTTTGGTTGCGGAGAAAGGGGACACTACAAGACTGAGTGTCCGAAGGGAAGGAACCAAGGAAACAGGAATCAAGGCGGAATGGCACAAGGAAGAGCCTATGTCATGGGAGGTGGAGAAGCTAGGGAGGACCCGAATGTTGTTACGGGTACGTTCCTTATCAATAATCGTTATGCATCAGTTTTATTTGATTCGGGAGCCGATAAGAGTTTTGTGTCCACTATATTTGCACCTTTACTCAATATCAAACCAACCACATTAGACACATCATACAACATTGAATTAGCTAATGGTAACTTAATTAGCACCGACACCATTTTCCGTGGTTGTACACTCAATTTTCTAAATCATCCCTTCAATATAGACCTTATGCCCGTAGAACTAGGTAGTTTCGACGTCATCATTGGTATGGATTGGTTATCCAAACATCGTGCAAGAATCATTTGTGATGAAAAAGTTGTTCATCTTCCTTACAATGGCGAAACTTTGATCATTCGTTGGGAACGAAGTGGAACTAGACTCAGTATTATATCATGCATCAAGACGAAGAAGTACATAAAGAAAGGTTGTTTTGCTTTCTTAGCACATATAACCGAGAAGAAGTCTGAGGAGAAGCGACTTGAGGATGTACCGATTGCTCGAGAATTTCCTGAAGTCTTTCCCGAAGACTTGCCAGGACTCCCACCGGCACGTCAAGTAGAATTTCATATTGACTTAGTGCCCGGAGCTGCACCAATTGCGCGAGCACCTTACCGATTAGCACCATCAGAAATGCAAGAGTTGTCTAATGATGAGTGTGTAAATACTCATCATTTTTAGTCAAATCTGAACTGCAAAACGTTTAAAAATGCTCAGAAATGCATCAAAATACTGAAAATATTCCAAAATTGCATTTTATATGTTTCTGATGCAAAATGTTCAAAATCAGATGAAAAATGAGCTAAGTTTGCAGAATTGGCCAAATTCCTCAAGTTTCAAAAGTTGTCAAAAACAGTCCCTGAGCACATAATTTCAAAAGAAAAGTCACCAAAGGTCCTTTTAAAATCATAAGTTGTCAAATTTAGTCCTTTGGTGAAAAATATCAAAAGTTTTGAGAAATTACAAAATTGGTCCTCCAAGTTTCAAATTTGGCAAAAATGGCCCCTGGAAAATTGGAAAATGGCAAGTTTGGTCCTTGCACTATTGAAACTTGTCACTTGTGGTCCCTTGGAATAAGTTTGCATAATTGGCAGATATGGTCCTTGATTTTTCAGAAATTACATAACTAGTCCTTGTTTATTATATCCTTTATCCCATTTTGGACTTGTCAATAAACCCATGTGACCCTGCCAAACCCTTTGGACCCCTGCATTTTGACCCCCCTTCAATATATTAACCCAAATCAAAGCACTAGCCCCTACCCGCTTTTTTCTCTTCTTCCCCAACATCTAGCCCTGCAACCCAGACAACCCATCCCCCCTCCTCACCTTTCCACTCCTCCATGTCCCCTCATCCTCAACAAACTCCAAAGTGCATTTAATGCTTCACCCTTCATCTCACTCAACCTCCCACTACCAAATACCTATTTCCCGCCAAAATGAAATCAAAGGCCAAGATTCACTTAAATGATCCAATGGTCCAGATTTATGGTGGGATATGCTCAGAAGATGTGAGAGAAGCATTTGAAGGTATAAAGAAAAGAAAGTGAAGCAAGAAAAGGAGTCTAGTAGTTTTTTATTTTTCACTTATGTCGTTTTTAATTCAAAGCTTTTAATTTAATGTAATATCTGTAATATTTTGTTTCTAAGTATCAAAGTAAGGGTATTGTATCAGTATAAACAACTTTTAAGTATCAATTCAAGTTATTGTTCACATTTCAAATTTTATACCACATGTTGGAAGTTTCAGTTCTTATTTCTTACACCCAAGCTTCAATAAGCTTGTTTCTCAGTTCTAATAAGCTTATACAAGCTTTTAATAGCTTTTTGTAAGCTTAAGTTCAAGTTTCTAGCAAGTTTGGACATTGGTCAAAGAAAGTCAAACGGGCTAAATTGGTCTTGGAAATGGAAATGGGTTGAAGCAGAAATGGGATTGGGTTGATTTTGAGTTAATGGGTTGATCTGCTTAGGTTAGAGATTCCTTGGGTGTTGTTTCAAGCCATTGTGGCTAAGGACAATTTGTAAGTGATTTACAAAGTTTCATTGCATAATCTTCAATTGTAGTTAAAATTCTGAGTGGTTCAATTCTGCTTATTAAGTAGTATTTAAGTTAATTAAAGTCAGTTTGATCACTAGGCTATGCTAGTTTAGCAGTTAGATTTGTTTTGCTTGCAAACAAAGTTGAAAAAGAGTGTTTGGATCAGACTTGTTACTCTGTAGTAAAGGTTGGGTCAAGTTGAGACCTTGTTGTTGATTCTTGTGCAACTCTTTTATGCTCATATCTCATTAAATTGTGTTTGCATCTCAACATCAAAATCTTGTGTTATACGTCTTATAAGGAAATCTGTTGGATTTTTAGAAAATGAAACTCTTGTTTTGTGTTTAAAATTCATAAACATAGCTAGCAGTAGTGTTATTTCATCCATTAAATTCATTTTCAGTTCACAAAATTGGATCAAAACTCATGGAAGTCAACTTTCTATGTTCATGTCAAAAGTCAAAACAATGAAAAACAGTTTTGAGCCAATCGAGAGTGATTTTTCTTAGATTCATTTCGAACCTAATTAGTAAAACTTGTTGATTTAAAAACTTGCCTTGGTCTATTTTCTTATAGTTATTTTTGTATATTTTTGTAAAATTTTTAAAGCATTCACCCCAATAAGCTTGTGGATTGAGCCTTAGTTGCCTGTGCAAATTTGAGTGGAGTCATCAGCGACTACTGCCTCAGGGATGTCTTGTGCAGGATTGCACAAGGCTCATAAGAGCTTCTCAAAGTCTCCTTTTGGTTTACATGTTTCCCAGTCTAGTGTAAGTTCAAGTTTTGGTTTTAGTTGCTAGCTTATTTGAGTGCTTATTCTTGGGCTTAAAGTAGTATCCCAAAAACTGTTTTAGCTTATAATCTCTAAACATCAAATCTGTTAATCTTGAATATCAGAGGTTAAGGCTTGTTATTATTTGTTGCATTTTAGTTCTATTAGCAGTTTATAACTTCGTTTGTTATGAATGGTGGCTTGTTTTCTTCATTTGGCTTATTCAAGTGCTTATTTATAAGCACTTGCTCATTCATATTCTTACACATAAGCACCTGTTTTTCCATTTTTCCTAGATTCCAATTATAATTTTAGAGTTTTCCTGAAATTTTCAGATTTTTCCAAGTTAGTTTGCTATTTTTCTTGATTTTAATTAGTTTTTAAGCATTTTTAAATAGCATTTAATACCAAAAATTAAGAAAAGTTTCAAAAAAATAATTTTTCATTTTTCTTAAGTTAAGATAAATATAAAAAGCCAAAAAAATATTTTTCTAGATTTTTCTTGGTTAAATTTGTATTTTTAAATAATTTAAGTAGTTTTAAATAGTTTTTAATTCCTAGAAAATACAAAAGTAATCAGAAAAATACAAAAATAGTTTTTAAAATTCTTTTTTGATATTTTAGATTTTTCTAAGTCATAATTTTATTTTTCTAGCTTTATTTCATATTATCTTGTATTTTAGGCTATTATTTAATAGTTAAAAATAGTTTTTAATTAATAATAATTAATTTAATAGTTATAAAAATAATTTTCTTTTTCTATAAATTTTCTTTTATCATTAGGATTGTAAAAATGTCATTTTCATATTTTTAGGACTTTTATTTCTTAGATCTCACTTTTTATTTTGTACGTTTACGTAATTTTAATTAAACGTAAGTTTTTAGTTTTAAACGTTCATCAATTTTAAAAATAGTGATAGCGTTTATTTAATATTTTTTATCTTTTTAACTTTCTTTAATTTGCATTTAAGCCTCTGTAATTTGTTGGCTTTTCCTGTAGTTATAATAATCACAAATCCTTTTTTTTCCGTTCAAATCTCTCGATCACTATTCGTTTGGTGATCCATTGCACAACTTTTGGGACATAACGACCGGAAACACTATACTCCCGGATCTTCATTGAGTTCGTGCGAACCGTTTTAAGTTTGTTACGGTCGGCCATTCACAAGTGGCCCGGCTTTGAAAACTTGACTGTTTGGCGCGGATCAAATTTTTGGCGGATCAAATTTTTGGCGCCATTAAACTGTAGGGAAGTGTGCGATTATCTTCGTCTAGCTTGAGATTAGTGATTTGAATATTCACTCCTTGTTCATACCATCTATATATGTTTGTATTTTCTTATAAAAATCAAAACCCAAAGATTTTCTTTCTTATTTTTTTACAAAATGTTTATCCAAAAATCCAAAAATATCCATCTTTACCCTCTCACATATTTGATTCTTCATCCCTACCCCTCTGAAAACATTTGATTCTTTCTATGTCTTAACCTCACCCTCTTGGTTGTCAATGGTGTGGTGGTCCTTATAATGGTGGCAATTGCCCTAGTTATAGCATGGTGGAGTCGAGGAACGGGTCGTCTATAACCAAGATCCCTATTCTTACCATAACACAACCGATTTATTCCATCACTACCACAACCGCGGAGACTCGGCAGTTTTCTTTGTTGTGAATCTGTGGTGGTTTACACTCTAGTTCGATTGTCAATGGAAACACGCTTGTCTATGAAGCAGGTTCACTGATAACAATTATGACTACAACACATATGACTCACGACCACATCATTTCTTGTTGAGTATTGTGGAGGTCCTCACTTTAGCTCTGATTGTCAAACAAGGAATCCATTTCCTTGTAACAATTTCGACTCTTCGTATCATGACCAACCTCTACGATTACCAAATAAATCGGGCACCACCTCAGCCTGAGCCACTTCCTCAAAATCTTCTCCTTGATCTTTTGGATTTAGTGGAAGATTTGAAGGAATGTAAACATTCCCAAGATAATCCAAATCAAAAATCCATGGAAGAATTGTTGTTAAAAGCGGTACTAAAATAAATTCCCAAATTGCCTTTGAAAAATCTATTAGAATCAATTGCAAAAGAAAAGCGCAGAGATCTAGCTCTCGATTCCGCTTCATTCCTGATGACGATGATGATGAAGATATCCTTGATATCCTTCAATTTTATAACGGTTCATCAGTTGAAACTCATTCCATGAAAACTCAGGGAGAAAAGACTATGATGGAATTACTAGCAGAAAAACAAATGGAAAGTATAAAACATATGTATGCTAGTCCTTCTAAACTCCCTCATGCAATTTGTTATCACACCCGGATATTCCCACTCACTCTCTAAACATGGGGATGATCTTCTTGACACTTGTTCTGAAAAGGAATCGGGTAATTTATAAAGTCGAGTGTTGAGGACCTTGTCCCAACCCCAAAGAGAGTCACAGGGAATTTCATCATATGTGTGATTATTCTTCCCTCTTGAGTGTTCAAATGATCATTTTGAGACTTTCTCCGATTTTAGCGATGCTTGTAAATCTTATGGAGACATTGAGTATGTCGAGGCATCACTCCCGATGCGATCCTCTTCTTGAGGAGTTCACCGATGAACTCACTCACATCAATCCACTTTCATCAGAAAGTGACGATGATCTCTTTGATTTCGAAGCCGATCTAGGAGAGATTGAAAGTCTCCTTTATAATGATCGTACACTCACTTCTTATCTAACCAACAGTAATAGAGAATGTTGATCACTTTGTTCCCGAAACATTCAAAGCTACTTTCACCAATCATCTATTTGAATTCAACTCAATTCACTTTTTTCGAGAACCCACTCTTTGATACTCAGATTGAGGATAGTGATGAGTCCACAATGGAACAAGAGTTCACAAATTCACATCATGTGAATGATACTCTTCATGAGGAGTTCGTAGGTGAACTCACTCATATCATGACTCCGCCGGGAGTATGATTGCTGGATGGCAAAAATCATGATCGTGGGGAAAAGTTCTCAATCATGAGAGTTTGTATTTCTATGACAAATTTTCCAACCCTCCTTCCCGAGATGCTTTCCAAACCAAAGAGCTCAACCGATAAAATCCAAACGGTAAACTGCACTTGATCTGAGGAAGAAGATCTTATCATGATCGTCATCATGATTTTCTTTCTTTTCTTCATATATTCTCGTCACTTCTCACATTTCTTCACTCCTTCGAATGAAGACATTATCTTGATCGGCATTTCCATGTACCATTATATTGAGGGAATATATCTCTCATCGGTGTGGAACTTTCGCGTGCTTCAAATGTTTGTCCAAACATCTTGAATGAAAGTCCGATGGAGATTGTCTCTTCCACTTACTTCCCCATGAACCAATTAATTCGGGGTCGAGTCAAGCTAGCGACTCGGTAATCAAAAACAATAGCACACAATATGGGTTTTCACCCATATTTCTGACTTCTTTCTATTTTCTACCACCCTAGTGTGGTGGGGGTTGCCCCATGTTTTCAACAAAAAAAATCTTTCAAATAATGGCGTAGTATTTCCCTTTTACGTTCTTTTTTGTTTCGGCATAACGCCGATACTTTGAATATTGAGGGCAATATTCATTTCTAAGTGCTGGGGGAAATTCTCACGAATTTATCATGTATTATCCACCTAATTCCCGTTTTTGGCCAAATTTTTTGGGTAAGTGTTTTACACTTACTCAATCGGTTATCAGTCCACCATGTCTAATAAACAAAAGGATTGGCTAATCCAAGAGCAAACGGCTCTTGGTAAAGATTTATCAAATTCGTTGACGGCTTGCAATTTGCCCAAAATTGTATGGTATTCAACTCACCATATCCTAAAAAGTGAAGAGTTGGCTAGCCCATAAGTTTATGGCTTGTGGTAAAGGCAGTGGAAAAACCATAATTGGTAATTAACTCACCAAAGATAATTCGATAATTTATCTAAGAGTTGGCTAGTCAGAGCAAAACGGCTTCGGTAAAGACAAATCAAACCCGTTGGAAGCTGGTGGTTTGTTCAAATCACATGGTTATCAAGGTACCATAGTTCTTACTTGAACTGAAACATTTGGCTACTCCAGAAGTAATGGCTTTTGGTAAAGAGATTAAATCCATTAGTTTTTTCAAAGATTGCTAGGGACTAGCAATAATTTATGTGTGGGGATTGATGAGTGTGTAAATTCTCATCATTTTAGTCAATCTGAACTGCAAAACGTTTTAAAATGCTCAAAAATGCATCAAAATACTGAAAATATTCCAAAATTGCATTTTATATGTTTCTGATGCAAAATGTTCAAAATCAGATGAAAAATGAGCTAAGTTTGCAGAATTGGCGGTTTAGTCCCCCAAGTTTCAAAAGTTGTCAAAAGCGACAGTCCTCGAGCACATAATTTCAAAGAAAAGTCACCAAAGGTCCTTTTAAAATCATAAGTTGTCAAATTTAGTCCTTTGGTGAAAAATATCAAAAGTTTTGAGAAATTACAAAATTGGTCCTCCAAGTTTCAAATTTGGCAAAATGGCCCCAGAAAATTGGAAAATGGCAAGTTTGGTCCTTGCACTATTGAAACTTGTCACTTGTGGTCCCTTGGAATAACTTTGCATAATTGGCAGATATGGTCCTTGATTTTTTAGAAATTACATAACTAGTCCTTGTTTATTATATCCTTTATCCCATTTTGGACTTGTCAATAAACCCATGTGACCCTGCCAAACCCTTTGGACCCCTGCATTTTGACACCCCTTCAATATATTAACCCAAATCAAAGCACTAGCCCCTACCCGCTTTTTCTTCTTTCCCCAACATCTAGCCCGCAACCCGGCAACCCATCCCCCTCTCACCTTTCCACTCCTCCATGTCCCCTCATCCTCAACAAACTCCAAAGTGCATTTAATGCTTCACCCTTCATCTCACTCAACCTCCCACTGCCAAATACCTATTTCCCGCCAAAATGAAATCAAAGGCCAAGATTCACTTAAATGATCCAATGGTCCAGATTTATGGTGGGATATGCTCAGAAGATGTGAGAGAAGCATTTGAAGGTATAAAGAAAAGAAAGTGAAGCAAGAAAAGGAGTCTAGTAGTTTTTTATTTTTCACTTATGTCGTTTTTAATTCAAAGCTTTTAATTTAATGTAATATCTGTAATATTTTGTTTCTAAGTATCAAAGTAAGGTTATTGTATCAGTATAAACAACTTTTAAGTATCAATTCAAGTTATTGTTGACATTTCAAATTTTTTATACCCATGGAAGTTTGAGTTTCAGCCTTATTTCTTACACCCAAGCTTCAATAAGCTTGTTTCTCGATTCTAATAAGCATACAAAAGCTTTTAATAGCTTTTGTAAGCTTAAGTTCAAGTTTCTAGCAAGTTTGGACATTGGTCAAAGAAAGTCAAACGGGGCTAAATTGGTCTTGGAAATGGAAATGGGTTGAAGCAGAAATGGGATTGGGTTGATTTTGAGTTAATGGGTTGATCTGCTTAGGTTAGAGATTCCTTGGGTGTTGTTTCAAGCCATTGTGGCTAAGGACAATTTGTAAGTGATTTACAAAGTTTCATTGCATAATCTTCAATTGTAGTTAAAATTGGTTCAATTCTGTTTATTAAGTAGTATTTAAGTTAATTAAAGTCAGTTTGATCACTAGGCTATGCTAGTTTAGCGAGTTAGATTTGTTTTTGCTTGCAAAACAGTTGAAAAAGAGGTGTTTGGATCGCCTTGTTACTCGTATTAAGGTTGGGTCAAGAGTTGAGACCTGTTGTTGATTCTTGTGCAACTCTTTTATGCTCATATCTGTCATTAAATTGTGTTTGCGGCTCTCAACTTGAGTCAAAATCTTGTGTTATCTGTCTTATAAGGAAATCTGTTGGATTTTTAGAAAATGAAACTCTTGTTTTGTGTTTAAAATTCATAAACATAGCTATTCGCAGAGTGTTATTTCATCCATTAAATTCATTTTCAGTTCACAAAATTGGATCAAAACTCATGGAAGTCAACTTTCTATGTTCATGTCAAAAGTCAAAACAATGAAAAACCAGTTTTGAGCCAATTGAGAGTGATTTTTCTTAGATTCATTTCGAACCTAATTCATAAGTAAAACTTGTTGATTTAAAAACTTGCCTTGGTCTATTTTCTTATAGTTATTTTTGTATATTTTTGTAAAATTTTTAAAAGCCCCAAATAAGCTTGTGGATTGAGCCTTAGTTGCCCTGTAACCTGGCCCAGTGGGAGTCAAGCACAATCAGACCAAGACGTACGAGGTTTGTGCTTGAGGATTGCACAAGGCTCATAAGAGCTTCTCAAAGTCTCCTTTTTTGGTTTACATGTTCCCACCAGTCTGTCTAGTGTAAGTTCCAAGTTTTGGTTTTTAGTTGCTAGCTTATTTGAGTGCTTATTCTTGGGCTTAAAGTAGTATCCCAAAACGTTTTTAGCTTATAATCTCTAAACATCAAATCTGTTAATCTTGAATATCAGAGGTTAAGGCTTGTTATTATTTGTTGCATTTTAGTTCTATTAGAAGTTTATAATTCAAGTAACAGCAATGGTGGCTTGTTTTTCTTCATTTGGCTTATTCAAGTGCTTATTTATAAGCACTTGGCACATCGATTTCATATTCTTACACACATAAGCACCTGTTTTTCCATTTTTCCTAGATTCCAATTATAATTTTAGAGTTTTCCTGAAATTTTCAGATTTTTCCAAGTTAGTTTGCTATTTTTCTTGATTTTAATTAGTTTTTAAGCATTTTTAAATAGCATTTAATACAAAAAATTAAGAAAAGTTTCAAAAAAATAATTTTTCATTTTTCTTAAGTTAAGATAAATATAAAAAGCCAAAAAATATTTTTCTAGATTTTTCTTGGTTAAATTTGTATTTTTAAATAATTTAAGTAGTTTTAAATAGTTTTTAATTCCTAGAAAATACAAAAATAATCAGAAAAATACAAAAATAGTTTTGAAAATTCTTTTTTGATATTTTAGATTTTTCTAAGTCATAATTTTATTTTTCTAGCTTTATTTCATATTATCTTGTATTTTAGGCTATTATTTAATAGTTAAAAATAGTTTTTAATTAATAATAATTAATTTAATAGTTATAAAAATAATTTTCTTTTTCTATAAATTTTCTTTTATCATTAGGATTGTAAAAATGTCATTTTCATATTTTTAGGACTTTTATTTCTTAGATCTCACTTTTTTTTATTTTTGTGCGTTTACGTAATTTTAATTAAACGTAATTTTTAGTTTTAAACGTTCATCAATTTTAAAAATAGTGATAGCGTTTATTTAATATTTTTTATCTTTTTAACTTTCTTTAATTTGCATTTAAGCCTCTGTAATTTGTTGGCTTTTCCTGTAGTTATAATAATCACAAATCCTTTTTTTTCCGTTCAAATATCTCGATCACTATTCGTTGGGTGATCCATTGCACATTTTGGGACATAACGACCGGGGAAACACTATACTCCCCAGATCTTCATTGAGTTCGTGTCTGAACCGTTTTAAGTTTGTTACGGTCGGCCATTCACAAGTGGCCGGCTTGCGTGAGAAAACTTGACGGTTTGGCGCGGATCAAATTTTTGGCGCGGATCATCTAATCAGTTGCAAGAACTCTTAGACAAAGGATTCATTAGGCCAAGTTCCTCGCCTTGGGGAGCACCGGTTTTGTTTGTGAAGAAGAAAGATGGATCCTTCAGAATGTGTATAGATTATAGAGAGCTGAACAAGTTAACGGTGAAGAATCGTTACCCACTCCCCAGAATCGACGACTTGTTCGATCAGTTGCAAGGCTCTAGTATCTATTCAAAGATTGACCTAAGGTCAGGTTACTATCAACTTAGAGTGCGGGAGGAGGATATTCCGAAAACAACGTTTAGAACACGTTATGGACATTATGAGTTTCAAGTAATGCCGTTCGGATTAACTAATGCACCTGCAGTATTCATGGATCTCATGAATAGGGTATGTAAACCGTATTTGGACAAGTTTGTTATAGTGTTTATCGACGACATATTGATTTACTTAAAGAGCAAAGAAGAGCACGAAGGGCATTTGAGAACGATTTTAGGACTACTCAAGAATGAGAAGTTTTATGCCAAATTTTCGAAGTGTGATTTTTGGAATCGCAAAGTACGATTTCTTGGTCATGTCATTGATAGTCAAGGACTACAAGTTGATCCTGCAAAGATTGAAGCCGTAAAATATTGGGCTACTCCAACAAATCCTACAGAAATCCGACAGTTTCTAGGACTCGCCGAGTATTACCGAAGATTCATCGAAGGTTTTTCAAAGATAGCTAAAGCTTTGACCAAGTTGACACAGAAAAATAAGAAGTACGAATGGGGAAATAAACAAGAAGCTGCTTTTCAGTTGTTGAAGCAAAAGCTTTGTAGTGCGCCAATTTTTGCATTAACCGAAGGAATTGAGAACTTCGTTGTATACTGCGATGCTTCACATAAAGGGCTTGGAGCTGTATTAATGCAAAACGAGAAGGTGATAGCTTATGCTTCTCGACAACTTAAGGTTCATGAGAAGAATTACACCACTCATGATCTTGAGTTGGGGGCCGTAGTTTTTGCACTCAAGATTTGGAGACACTACCTTTACGGTACAAAGTGCACAGTGTTTACGGACCACAAGAGTTTACAATATGTTCTTGATCAGAAGGAACTTAACATGAGGCAATGTCGTTGGTTGGAGTTACTCAGCGATTATGATTGTGAAATCAAGTATCATCCGGGAAAAGCCAATGTTGTGGCTGATGCTCTTAGCCGGAAAGAAAGACCCAAACCTTTAAGAGTTCGATCATTAGGAATGACGATCAGTTCGCCTTTACCATAAAAAATACTCGAGGCACAAATCGAGGCACTTAAGGAGGAAAACCGACCAAGTGAAAAGCTTTATGGTATGCCTGAAAATGCAAATGGTTTTGTAAAGAGAGCATATGGAGTATTATGCTTCAAGGAAAGAATGTGGGTACCATTTTATGGCGGGATACGAGAATTGATTATGCATGAGTCGCATAAGTCAAAGTATTCTATTCACGCAGGTTCTGATAAGATGTATCAGGATCTCAAGAAACTTTATTGGTGGCCGAACATGAAAGCGGAGATTGCCACGTACGTGAGCAAATGTCTTACTTGCTCTAAGGTAAAAGTCGAATATAAAAAACCTTCAGGATTACTCCAACAACCAGAAATTCCCCAATGGAAATGGGAACGCATTACGATGGACTTTGTCACGAAACTTCCTAAGACATCGGGAGGTTACGATGCTATATGGGTAATCGTCGATCGTCTTACCAAATCAGCCCATTTTATACCAATTAGAGAGACTTATTCCATGGAACAACTCACTAGACTTTATGTCAAGGAAATAGTCTCAAGGCATGGAGTACCAATTTCCATCATTTCTACGAGAGATAGTCGATTCACTTTAAACTTCTGGAAATCATTACAAGATTCATTTGGAACCAAATTAGAGATGAGCACATCATATCATCCACAAACCGATGGTCAAAGTGAAAGGACAATTCAAACATTAGAATTGATGCTGAGAGCATGTGTGATTGATTTTGGAAATGGTTGGGCTAATCATTTGCCATTAATCGAATTCTCGTACAATAATAGTTATCACACCAGATATAAAGCGGCACCATTCGAAGCACTCTATGGTCGAGAATGCCGATCACTGTTTGTTGGGCGAGGTTGGAGACGCACAACTCACTGGTCCAGAAATGGTACGGGAAACAACATAAAAGATAGTCCAAATCCGAGATAGACTCAGAACTGCCAGAGTCGACGAAAAGTTACGCAGATGTTAGACACAAACCGTTAGAATTTCAAGTCGGCGACAAAGTGATGTTGAAAGTATCGCCTTGGAAAGGCGTGGTACGATTTGGAAAAAGCGGGAAGTTGAACCCGAGGTACATTGGGCCATTCAAAATTTTGAGCAGAGTCGGCCCAGTAGCTTATCGACTTGATCTTCGACAGAACTTAGTCACGTACACAACACGTTTCATGTTTCAAACCTGAAGAAATGTCTTTCAGACGAATCACTC
Source organism: Chrysanthemum makinoi (assembly GCA_910596185.1). Taxonomy (NCBI): domain Eukaryota; kingdom Viridiplantae; phylum Streptophyta; class Magnoliopsida; order Asterales; family Asteraceae; genus Chrysanthemum; species Chrysanthemum makinoi. Next base: position 128,303,370 of record OU343217.1, on the reverse strand, counting down.
GTTATTCCATTGGAAGAAATTCAACTCGACGATAAACTAAATTTCGTGGAGGAACCTGTAGAAATCATGGACCGCGAGGTCAAGCAGTTGAAACAGAGTCGTATTACTATCGTGAAGGTTCGCTGGAATTCTCGAAGAGGTCCTGAGTTTACTTGGGAACGGGAAGACCAGATGCGCCTCAAATATCCTCATCTTTTCACCGACAACACTGTAGGACCCAACAAGGACTGAATTCAGGGACTGAATTCCTTTTTTGATGGGCGAATGTGACAACTCGTATTTTCAGGTCATATTTCAAAACATTACTCATGCTTCATTATTTATCATTTATCGTAAACTAGGTTTACGAGTATCAAATTCACGTAACCGTAATGGTTTAGCTGTGAATTCATAAATAATCATCAAGGACATTCCATATAGACTAAGTTTAGTCTACATATCATTAGCATCATTATCATCATATTAGTTCATGCATGGTTTTTCATTTTACATTAAACGTATAATTTCATATTAAATAAACGCTATCGCGTAATTAATTAATTTGAACAATTGATCCATTAATTTCAAAAATTATCCCAATATATTTTTATACTCATATTAAGTTTATAAAAATATTATTATTAGTTTACCCTGTGTTTTAAATTTATTTTGTATCTAAATTGTTATATTTATATAATTACGAAGGTTTTCTTAAATACTACACGATAATTATTATTTCACTCAAATTTTGCAAGAAATGTATTTTTATAATTTTTATGACCTCAATATATTTTATCTTGACCCGTTAAAATTTATTTTTATTTAACGCTACCCTAAATATTCAAATGTGTACACAACTTACCACAAGTCTTCAAGTAACTTACACTAAACTACACTTATACTTAATTTAAAAAAAAAATACATAAAGAGGATGACTAAACCCCCTTGTCGACACAAGGGGGGTGAGTCACTTACATTTGCAAATATCTCTATCTATGTATATTGTATTATACACTTAACATAACACATACACATAAAAAGATCCAAAGTGAAAAACCATTTCATCCTCTCTTCTCTCTTGCAACCGGCCACACCAAGGACCAAGAAGGAGCATCCAAAATATTTTCTAGACAAGAATTTAACACTCTAGTCTCACTCTTTATTTAGGTTTTGCAATAAAAACCTAGGGTGATTAGGAAAAATCCATTGTTCTCATAACCTCATCAAGTTACTAGTAAGCATCCATATTCATCATCATATTTCATATTTATTTTTATGGTCATTTCATTTTACTTGAGAAAACATGCAAGTCATATGATGTTTATACCACTTTTTCATTGATTTTAAGAGTTATGTATATTTATGTCATCCTATAATTACTCCTTGTTATAAATCACTCTTGGTGATGTCTAGGAACCCATGACACCCTAAGAAGGTGTATGGTAGGATTAGAATAGCTTCGGAGTTATTTTGAATGGGTTAGAATAGGTTTGGCGCGAGAAAAACTCATTTCGACAAGTTTTAAAAAGGGTCTGTCCTTATTTTTAAAATCTGAAAAATTCGAAAGTAAGTAAAAATTTTTGGCCTAGATATTTAGAAAATAAACTTTAAAACGAAAACGTGGCCGCTTGAACGGATTAAAACAGAGCTATAACGAAGAAGTTATGAATTTTTCAAGTTAGGCGACGAAAACTATAATTTTCTGGAAATTTCAGCATGTTATGTTTATTTTGTACGAGTCAAAAATGAAACTTAGGCGTTATAAATTATGTCGACTTATCAAAAATATATTAGTATACATTGATACAAAGCTAAGGACATATAAAACGTAGAAAACGGATTTGTAACGATTAAATTATACACGTTTACAAAAAGTTGTCGTAACTTTAATATATAAGAAAAACTATTAAATTTCTAATAGACAAGTTTTACGGCAAATAAGTGACCATGTTGAAGGTTGTTTTTAACATTGATGTAGAACTTTTTATAAAGTAATGTCTTCTAATAAAAATAAGTTCGCCAAGTATATTTTCCAAAATGTCCGACCGTTTGTTTAGCGGAGTTGTAATGAATTAATTATGGTTACTCAAACTTTGCCGAAAACCATCCTTAAACTATATTTTGGGACACAAGTACCATACTTAACCTTTATTTTTCTTTATGTTCGAGACATCTAGGATGGAAGCTCATGTACTAAAACTTTGAGATAATGATACAAGCTTCCCAAAACCATTGAGTACGTTTCCTAATACTCGACGTGCACCATTTTACGACTAGCTTTTAGAGGCCGTTTAGTCACTTTCATGAAAATTTCAACGACATTATTTTACGACGAAAAGTTATAATTTCTTAATAAATCACTAAATGATTATCATCGGATATCATTTCAACGTAAATACAAGTGGAGTAATTTAAAAATGGTCAAGACGTTAAAAGATTATTTCTCAACGAAAAGTATTATTTTCAAAAATTCATAAGTGGTATAGATATCATCCGAATTGCATGCATAACATTACATCATAACTTATTACGTATCATATCATTCATAATAGGTCAAGTTTTGAGATACACGCTACATTTCGGTGTACACACTTTTGTCATCGCATCAATTCATCAAGTGAGTTTTCATAGCCCCGTTGTATACGTTTATACTTATTTTCAAACCTACGGGGGAGAATACATTGCACATCATTTTTATTACGATACCAAGTATATCAAATTCATTACATTGCTTAAGTTACCTCATGCCAATTGAATGTCCCCATTATATAACATGAACTGTTAATTTCATAGAAGCGAGGGTGAGTGGATAGATCTATCGAGGGTGACTCCTCCATCCGGGTTGGTGGATTCCAACTAGTTAAACGGATGCATTTCATTTAATATCATTATTTGAGTTGTTTGGCAAACACTCTGTTGGGGCGAACATCATGATCAGTCTAGTTTCGGTGTCATGGACTTATAGCAATTGTAACATTTTTATGTGGCATGTTTGTCATATATGGTCTATACTTGTGTGGTTGTATAAAACATTTTTCATAAACCTATGATTTCTCACCAACATTATTGTTGACCGTTTTAGCAATGTATTTTCAGGTAATTAAGACATTCGCATCATGGCACGAATAAGGAACCCTCATAGTGTCGCGGCGTCGACACATTTCATTGTATATTATGGCATTTTCAAAACATCGTTTGGACTTGTAATAAACTTATTTTCCGCAAACTTTATCAACTTTTGGGACCTATCTTGTAACTCTGAATGTTTTATATTAATATCAAACGATGTGTTTCTAAAACGACACTTTAGGTCGTTCAATATAACTGTGATTGTGATGCTATGACAGTCAATCCCCAGGAATTCCATTCCGCTGCAAAACAGGTAATTTGGGGGTGTGACAATTATATTTTGTGGGTACAGAATACCAATTGGCAGATCTTCTCACCAAAGCCTTGCCTCCTGCTAGGTTTAATGAGTTGGTCCACCGGATTGGTATGAGGTGTTTGACTCAAGAGGAATTGGATGACGTCCTAAAACAGTCTTAAAAACCTGTCAAACACCAAAATCTCCTTTGTAAATAATTTCACAAAAAAAAAATAAATAAAAAAAATAAAAAAAAATAAATTCTTCTAATCTATTTTTTCTTTCAACATGGCAAGTACATTTCTTCCATCAACACTTTAATCTTTCAAAATTCAGTATTTTTCCGATCAAGTGTTGAGGGGGAGAATACAAAGATTTAACTGTTTCAAAATATCTGTGTACTTGCATGTTATCATATCTCGGTTGTTTCTCTTATCAATGGTGGTAAATTTTCTGGTTCAATGACACTCCTCGGACTAAAATTAATAACCTTTCATCATTTTTCTTAAGTCGAGGGGGAGTGTCATCAAATTTCTTTCTTAAAATCTTTGTTTGGTAACCAAAATGGAAGTTAAATGGCTTTGTATGAAAAAGGAAAAGGTGGAGGGACCAAAACTGTCAAAATGTTAAAGTCATTTTAATAAAAACACTCTCCACCTAACTATTCCATCACATTTAATACTTACACCAAAAAGGATCCTACGCCTAAGAATCGTTTGACAAATCCGTGTTTCAGATCATCAATTTGTAAGTGATTTCGTGTTTATAATATGTTTTTAAGCAATGGTTTTGAATCTTTCAAAAATCCAATGGTTTAATTTTATGATATAGTCACTTTTGTGTCTTACGCGTAAGCGCAAGAACACCAAATCATACAAGGGTGTTTGTGGTTAAAAAGATTGTGTCAAAACATGTATTTAACATCAATGATACTAGTTTCATCCTCAAAATCCACCCAGAAACACGAATTGATGGTTTTTTGAATATTAGGGTTTATGAGTCGATTTGGGTGTTTACAAATGTGAAGAGTTTTGTTCAAAAAGATTGGTGTGTAATGTTTATATGATGATGAATTGATGATTTCCAAGCTCTATAACCACCCAGAAACTCTAAATGATTAAAATTTGGAATTAGGGTTTAAAGTTCATAAGTTTGGGCATTTTTGATTCTCCACGATTTAGATGTTATAACTTGGTTTATAGACTCTCACAACATCTTAGAACTACCAGAAATTGTTTGGTGCAAATCCCATGGCTGGAATTTATACGCGTAATTCATAACCCTTAGGGTTTTGACCTACGCGTATGACTTTCTACTCATAAGTGTTTAACGAATGTTCATGCCATGATTTGTTGTTAAAATGAATTTTTGTGTTAATATTGATGATTTGATGAATTTATTTCAGGCTTGCTACGCTCAAAAATTCAGAATCAAGGTCATTTGAATCTCTACGCATAAGGATTACCCTACGCGTAGTCATGTTATGCGTAAGAATAAATCCTACGCATAACTATTACGCGTAAGGTTCTACAATGGGACTACGCGTATCCTGTGAAGGATATGCGTAAACAATGACCTCTACGCATAAGGTCTACTCTTACGAGTAAGCCTTACGCGTAAGGTATAAATACGCCTACGCGTAAGCTCTACGCATAAGGGTCCCTTTTCCTACTGCGTAACATTTCTTACGCGTAAGTTAAGATCCTACGCATAAGCTTTCGTCTAGGCGTATGTCATTACTGTTTACGCTTAACTTTGCCAATTCTACGCCTATGCCTTGATTGACCTTCATTATGAATTGTTACGTGTACAAACTTGTTAATAAACTTATCATAACATCACGAATCCAATAATGTCACTAATAAACTTAAACGTTTGATATGTTGTGAACAATCAGTGATAACATAAACTTTAAAACTTAAAGTTAACTAACTCACGAAACATTTCACGACGTCATTGGACTATTGGACAAACAAGTGACTTAGGACTCGTAACAATCATTGACACTGTACATTCAATAACTAGACAATAAGACCTTCTGTTGACTAACACTATGTCTTTCGATATGTTGGTTCTTTTGGCTAATGTTATTTCAGATCACGACATGGCTGAACAAATGAATGTGGATGCATCAGAAGTTCTTACAATTGCTGATATCTTTCTAGAGGGTTATCCGAGAAAGATTGGAAAGAACAACCTTAGGGTTGACTTTGACACCCTCACATGCTCAGAATCTTCTTGTCTCATTGCAGTGGATATTCTCGGGAATCATCCCTACCAGAACATGCTCTCACACTCTGCCACAGTTCCTGAGATCTACATTCAACAATTAGGATTCTATGCGGAGGATCACTGGTCAAAGTGCTTTGACATGAAACTTAATCACAAACAAGTCACTATCACTCCTGAAGACTTACGGTACTGTACTCATCATTCCGGACATCGTGCCACTGACTTCTTTGCTACACCTACTGAAGAGACAGTTCTGCAATTTCTACTTAATATTGGCTATGATGAAGCGTCGGGAATTATTAACAAGCACTCTCACGTGGATCTTAAGAACATTCCTCAACCGTGGAGAACACTCTACATCATCATCACTAAGTCTGTCTCTGGTCGTGGCAGTGGCTATGAGCATCCCAAGCTCATGGAACTGCAAGTCTTCCGGTCATTGATCAATAAGAAGGACATTGAAATCGAAGCACTGATATGGGATGACATGATGTCATTTCACAAGAAGCTTGGCTCCAAGATTCCCTATGTCGATACACGAAGCTTTTGATCCAGAGAGCACTTGGGCTTAATCCTGATATTCCCAAGAGGCTCAATGACCTTGAAAATCACGACGTGTTGTCCGAACCTATCCTTTCTATCAGAATCAAGGAATCGACAACAAAGAAACAAGGTGCCGTCTTTGCCTGATCACCTTCGACCAATGAAATCAAAAGCTTGAAACATACAAAAGGTATCAAGTAGCGATGCGAGAAGGCAAAGTTGGTCATCTCGATGAAAAGCCTTACGGAACTCCTACTCGGAGAACCGAAGAGGAAGTCTTGGAAGTGCAATAAGCACAGAGAGTCAAAGGAAGGTCCCAAAGAGGAAACCTACTCCAAGGAAGAAAGTTCCCTCCAAGGAAGCTGCTCATATTCCTACACCTGAAGCACAAAGAAAGCTACAGGGGAAAGCTCGAAGATACACAATCAGACAAGGAGGTCCACTACTCAAAGCTGCAAAGGATGACTCTCCATCAGTACCAAAACCTCCTAGTCCAATAGCTGAACATGGCAAAGGAAAGACTCCTGTACTTGTGCCATATGATGAAAGCTGAGAAAGTGATGAAGAGCAACTGGATAAATCATACAGGAAGAAGTTCAAATTCGTTCGACTTCAACACGTTGCACAACAATTTGCTCAAGAACAAATGGATGGCCGGGGTCAAGTGGTGCAGCTCAACCTTCACCAGATCCTGATGCGGTTAATCAACCCGATAAGGGATCTGGTGCCACCACTTTAGTACAACAACAAACACGTGTCGAAGATACTCTTGAGTTTGATTTTGAAGAACGAATCGAGAAGCTGGAGAAGGTTAAAGCGATGAAGAAGCTGCATCAAAGCCAAAGCGATGAACAAGCTAAGACTGGCAATGAAGAAGATGTTGAGTATGATACGTTTCTTCTAGATAGTCCTGCACGATCAAAGGAAGAAACCTTTGAACCACCAAAGGACCCGGAGTCTCCTCACATCTCATCATCATCCGATTCTTCTTCTCACTCTTCACCACCACCATCAAAAAGATCAACCAAATCATCATCCGGATCAGTGAAGAAGCCACCTCGATCTTGGATTTCTCATACTCATAAAAGAATTGTAAAAGCTGTCCAACAAGTCGGAAAGAAGGACATGCTCTACAAGAAACTGAATTGGTTTCTTTGACCAAATGCATATCTACATGATGAGAATGACAAGATGCAGAATGAAAGGGAATACATACAGAAGCTCATACGGGATGATCTACAAGGGAAAATGGACAGAATGATCAAAGGCTACACTCACAAGTACCTTCTGGATATCGTTCCTAAAGTCACAAAGGAGATGTTTACCAGACAACTATATCCGAATCTTATGCGGATAGCCAAGCAAACTATAAGATCAACACCCTTAACCGTCACAATCAATCCATCCGATCCTGTAGTTTTCTCGGATAATGAATTGGTGGCCAAGCTTGTCACACAAATGTCTGCATGATTTGGGACATTTACTTCGATGAAGGAAAGCTGTTTCAAGAATTGTTGGACTACCAACTTCAAGAAGCATGTAGATTCGAAGGTGAAAAGTCTAAACGTCCTAGAGACGATGAAGATAAGGATCAGGATAAGAATGATGAAGCTACACGACAAAAGAAGTCGGTGAATCATCTTCTATGCCACCACCTCCCCAACGGCCTCCTGCTCAACAAAGGTCTCCTCCTCGTTCTTCTACCGATAAACCTCATGATTCTGAGACACCACCCCGGACTCAAAAAACCGGTGATTACTTTGAGTATACGGGTGGTGACGATGAAGAACATCATGAGCCCCTACAACAACCCACCTCTCCCAAACAAGTAAAGAAACCCGAACCCTCATCTAGGCCTAAGAAACAGAAGAAAAAGGCGCCCAAGGCAGACGACCTATCATGGCTAGATGAAGAGACCACAAAGGAATTTGAATGGTTTTCTACACTTGTCAATTCCACTTCCTACCCTGAAGAAGGTCAAGATCTGGTAGACGGCAATACACTGGAGCATGCTAAGATTATGCAAGAAAAGTTCCATGTGAAGAAGAGGACGAAATCCGAGTTGAGGCGAATCAAGAATGAAGCTTTTCAACTGTGGAAAGACAGCTCGAGAAAGTGCCATCGAGGTCGAATATCACCTTGAAAACATTGCTCGAGCTATGTCTAACAACATGGATTGGCTCAACCCGAAGCAAACATCGACTTCACCAAACGGGACAACCCTCCATACTACCAGTGGTCAAAACCTCTACCAACAATTGTGTCGGATGAACCAAGGATTCCATTCCGATATTTCTTCAACAGAGACTTGGATTTTCTTCTACATGGTGGTGATGGCTCAAGGAAATACGCTACATCGTTGACACTTCCATTCCCTACTGACTATATACTCGAACGCATAGCCATCGAGGAACGTGCCAATCACTTGTTCTCCAACAAAGTGGAAGCCTACGACCGAGATGCACTGCACGGGATTCATCATTGGCCGGAACGCCGAAGAATCTACTACAGAAGCTGCCGGGTTCAGAAGTCTCAACATGCAGTATTCAGTTCTAAAAGTATCGTTGCCATCAAACACATCGATCTTTCATCAAAGTGGGACTACACCTTCCTAAAGAATATCGTGGTCAAACGACAAGATGAAAAGGATTATGCATTCTCTGAAGCTGACTTTGAGAATTTTTCTATCAACGACATCGAAGACATGTACCTTGCCAAAGTACAGGTCGTATGAGACAATTCTCCACTGAAGTACAACGTGAATTCATAAATTCAGTGCTCATCTTCATTAGGACGCATAGTTATCCAGAGCGTGTAGAAGATCTCCAACCGGCGGTTGAATCTTATCGCACCCGTGTCAACCTCACTCCACCGCAGCTTGATCTACCCGACATCAACCAGCTTCCACAATATACGCTCATCAGCAAACCTTTTGGCGTCGTTTACCGCAGTGAACTTCAAAGAAATTGCTTGATGGCGTGCAGAGATCTTCATAAGTTTGGAGATCACACTTTGAAGATGGTTAGGGACGGATTGGCTTACCGGTTGAAGGATATACACCAAAATATCGGGTCTACTAAGCGATGGAATTCTCAGGATCGAAGGGGCGTGAAGAGGATCATCACCATGATTGATGAACGGTTGTATAGAAGGGATCAGTTGAAGACTGAAACCTATGTTGTTGGTCGACCTAGGAGAAACATCATCGGCTTTCAACGCCCGACTCACACTCCTGGCGACATCTATGGACTACCTGGTACCCCTTGAACTGCTTCTTTCATTACATATTTGGATGTATGATTTATTATGTCTATGGCTTGTGCACATATTACAGTGTACAACCCGTACTCGTAAATAAAGGACCCGTGGTGCGCTTCCCACAATCCTTATAAAAGGAGGGAAAGCTTCTTACTTTTGAGTAAAACCTATCAAACCTTTCACTTTTCAAGGTTTTGCTCAAAAGAACAAGTACTTTCCCTTATGATTTTCAAAACCTCAACCGTTTATATCACTTGTTGAGGGGAGTACTTGAATTAAAACTTTGTTCAAAAATTGTTCACAGATGGTAATTCTTCCCGCAACACTCGAAATGGTCATATTTATTCTCAACTTTTCAAAAATAACATTTTATATGCCATTTTTGAGGGGGAGAAAATATGTGATAAGAAATATGTTGTGTAAATGCAAATGAATCTTTGTGCTATAGAATTAACCCATGAATTGTGAGATGTTAACTGTTAGTAACTCGAAAAGACTTGTCCGGGACGGGTAATAATTTCAAGCTAGTTCGCATGTAAACGTGTCTCGAAAGGACTTGTCTGAGTAGAATGTACCATTCGAGAAACTCTTGGTAGACATGAACTCTGGCGGGTTTGACAACCTTTCGAGGATTGTCTACACCTTCAAGGTAGTTATTAGAGCTAGTTGTCACCTAAAAGCTGACAATGAAACTCTTTAACTATGCCACGTAACCGTGTCTCGCGGGGGAATGTCTATCTTGAGTTGATCAATTCAAAATGTGCGTGCTCTTTCCTCACTGTGCATTTTAACCGTTAAAACTTTTAAGCACATGTGGAGGAGGAGTATTTATGCAAAATCTTATCTCAACAGTGGTACTAAAATGTTTTTCATTCACAAACACTTTGAGAGATTTTTCACAACAATGGTTTTATGGCAACATAGGTTAGTCATGGAGTTATAAGGTGACTAAGGTTAGGAATAACCGTCCTATGATCCGCCAGAGCGGAGGGATCTACCCCAGGACACCAAAAATAGTTAGTATTTAGAAGTCCTTAGGTATGATTGTAAAAAGGAGAAAATGAGAATCGGAGAAAGAAGGAGTTGAAGAATGAAAAAGAAATGCAAAGAAAAAGGTGAAAAGAAATAGCCCTCCAGATTATTCAACTTAGGGCAGACACCGGGTTCAATTCATATGCTCTTGGTTGTCACTAGATGACACCGTATTGAAGATTAAAAGTCGTCATGGACCCGTGACGCATGCACTAAACCTTCTTATCCACTCAAGTTTCTCTCAAACGAAGCTTGTTTCATTCTCACAGGGAACCCTACGTAAACTATCGGCTTTCTCTTAGAGATTGCTGGTATTGAAGAAGGAGACCCTCTCCCTAGTCTCCGCTCAGAAAACCAAAACGCACTATTGAGTCTAGAGCCACGAGATTCATCAAAAGATCTCTTAGGTACACTTGACATTTCATCACTTGATATTCAACAATAAGAATTTCAATGGTACATTATCGAGTCCTTCACAGATCTTAGCAATCTGTCGAGAACATTTATGAGAGGTTCACATTTGTGATCCTCGGTGATTGAATGGAAACTCTTGCCAGGGTCAACATCAAACAACCACGACAACGGGTCGCCGGCAACTCCCGTGGATTGCGCTTAGTGGTCTCAAGCGGTCTGATGCGTGAGGTGATGCTTGATTGTACCCGACTCATCTAAATCGTAGGTATACTTCGGTACATCGTGTTATCTCACTTGTGGGACTCCGATTCGAGGCGGCCTTTGTAAGAATTAGAGTTGTGTTTTCACACTATTTTGTTAACACTCTCGAAGTTCAAACTTGTAAGTGCCGGAATCCGCTTATTACTAACCGTTTTTATGTTTTCTTCTTATGGAAGCTTCGGAGCGGAATGATCGTGCAGATTCTTCTCATGCTCACGCCAACATCATCACTAATGGAAGTTCTATCCAAAAGCAACACAACAGTCGGAATGATTCTTCGTCAAATCAAAGAATCTACAAAGTTAAAGACTTAAAGAACTTCAATCGATGTGAATTCAAACGTCAAAAGCGTTTGAGCATGTTGAAGAATGGCGTGGAGACACTGTGCAGCGAAGCGAAGGCAGACTTGATGCAGATAACAACATACTATCACTTTCATCACAAAGAACAATGATTAAAGAACAAAGTTAAAGATGACGTCAAATCATAACTGTTCAAAGAAAACTATCTCGCTACACTGGGGAGATGGTTCAAATCAAGGCAATTCTTCTCATAAGAAGAAGAATGTCGAGAAGGCGTCAAAGCTACTATTACATCAACGCCTTCACCGTTTTCATCACCAACACTTGAGTGTTTGTTACTCATATGTAATAACACTTGAGGGGGAGATTGTTGGAATCACTCCTAAACCCTATTCAAGTGTTAGTTACACATATGTAATAGTTAGCTTATTATGGCCTTTATGTTTGTTATTAGCCTTAAGCTTATGTAGAAGGCCCATGAGCTTAGGCCCAAGCCCATAGGAGAAAGGGAAGGAGTAGGAGTGTTGCCCTAGCTCCTTGCCTATAAATATTATGTAATAACCCTCACTTGAGGGTTGGTTGTTCAAGTTTTCTTTTCACATACTCCTATGCATAACCGGTCTAACATTTACGTGTGTGTGTGTTTGGTTTACTTGTTCAATCGCCTTATCTCTTTCTTATAAGCTTGTGGGGTAAACCTTGTGACCTAACAGGTTCCTTTGGATAATCCATGTCCATGACAACTACGACGCAAATCTTTCATCCCCAACCAAGCTTCGACAAGTGATTCGTTGGGATTTTGAGTGAAAGCACGGATTTCTCCCATTAATCGATCAGACATGGCAAGTGGAAAGAATCGGCTTACAAAGGCTTGCCTTATCTCCTCCCAAGTATTGATAATTCGTGGGGTCAATTCATTGTACCATACTTTAGCATCTCCAGCGAGTGATGAGGAAAAAGTTTGAGTTTGATGGCATTGACATCGGTGTCGCCATAACGGAACATGCTGCAAATTTCGATGAATTCGGCAATGTGCTTATGCGGATCGGCCCACGCACGGCCATCGAATTGACGGTCTTTGATCATGGAAAGATGATGACCCTTCACGGTGAAGTTGTCACCAAGGTTGACAACAAAAATAGCACTCTCAGGGATTGGTGCTACGGCTCGATTGGTTCCCCACATGGGTTGATCGTCCGACATGGGAAAAGGTAAATTGGTGAAAGGGTTGTAAATGACTTTGGCTTCTACAAGGTTATCAAATGGTGGGTTTGGTACTCTAGGTACACGATTGGCTAAGGGTATGAAAGGTGTTCTTCTTCTTCTTCGAATCAAACGTTCGGGGTTGGTAAGAGGTGAGATTGGTTCTATTCCCGCTGTACGAGTGTTCATACAATGACCTAGAGAATCCATGCAATATCTAAACACACAAACAAACAAAGAAAACAGTTTTCTGGACAGAAACGAGTAACCGGATTGGTTGCGTGGAGCGACCGATCGGTTAGATCAATTGGGTATCGTTTAGGCGCAACCGGATCGGTTGTGAGACGACCGATCGGTTGAAGTGTTCTAAATTTTTTGTTTTTGGAATGAATCGACTGACGTGGAATCAAAACTTGCTGAAAAACAATCAAATCCCCGGCAGCGGCGCCAAAAACTTGATGTGCTACGTGTGTACAAGTTTTAAATTTATAAAAGACGATTTACCAAATTTACAAATAACACATACGAGAAAGTGCACTCGTCTGTTATAGCAAGATTATGAAGGTAAGTTGGGATCGTTCGTAGGGATTTGAGTGAATCTGATTAACAAGTTTAAATCAATTAAGGCAATCCAAAAACACATAACAACAAAAATAGATATAATGAAATTCGTATGATTAAAAACTACACTTGCTTAAACTAGTTTTTTATCCTTGATTAGTATGATTGTGTTAACCTCTTAACATGTTGGTTATGATAATTAGTTGGTGTACTAATCTATTTTTCTTACAAGTTAAACCTTCGTCAAGATTTTAGTTCATAAAAACAAGCATTAAGTTTAACCAATCAATTCAAGATCAATTCAAGTTTCATAAGTTTATTTTCAAAAACATAAACACAAAAACATCCATTTGCTTTATCAAATTTGCTTAAGAAATGGTCAATACAAAAGGCAACCGATTATAGACAAAAGGTTACAATTGATTGTCAACAACTAATCTTACGACCTTTTAGATGTTTCCAATCAGTCCAACTTGATAATCAAAAAGCGTTCTTATTACAACCACACCTTAGTTCCTTTGCTTAATCAAGAATAATGGGTAAAAACAATCATCCATAGACAAAATGATTATAATTAGTTGAATAACAATAAGTTCTTTCGACCTCTACGATTACTATCAACTAGTCAAACTTGATTAACAAATGTCACTATGAAACTTTAGCACAATTGGATCTTAAATTCAACTTGAAATTGAATTAAAAAAAGTTAACACAATCACTAACTAATCACATGATAATCAACATCATTTAAGCAAGTGTACAAAGAAACTAGCCACTCATAGCCAACATAAACATAAACTCAGAACTTTGAACATTAGAAAACTTGATTAAGAGTCTTACAATGCTTGTAATAAGATTACAAATGGTGAAGTAATGATTCCCAAAGTATTGGGGTAGACTCCTTAGGGTTTTGGCCTCCAAATATGGTACTTCTGGAACTCCAAACTTTCCTGGACTTCTAAGGACAAATTTGAGAGCTTAAGAGCTTTGTTTGATGAGTAGAGAGAGTTGTATTGAAGTGTGTGTCTCATATGCTCACAAGAGGTCTCTATTTATACTAGTTCTAAGGCCTAGGGTATTAATTGCTGAACTTGGCCTCCAAGGAGTTAGGAAGGGACTAGAATACACCAAGGGAAAGACCTAGAATCGTTTGGATACAAAGGGGAAAATTAATGATGAAGATTTGGCAGAAACAGTCCTTCCAACCGGATCGGTCACATGACCAACCGATCCGGTTGGTCTTCTACTCGTGTTCCAACCGCATCGGTTGTGGGTGGCAACCGATCGGTTGGACTGGCTTCATAGGTACTTTTTGATCTTCACCCAACCGATCCGGTTGCGGTTGCAACCGATTCGATTGGTCTTCCTGAGTGACGGAAAATCAACCTTTAATTTATTCTGACTTGTAGAGCTTGGTGTTAGCCCGCTATATGGATTGTCTATGTGTAATGGGCTCTAAGCCCGATTCTAGAATATTCTCCATATGTATATTTATATGTTCCATGTATTTACAAACATGGATCAATCAATTCTATACATTCTTATCCCATAATATCTCATTTATCAACATGGTATCAGAGCCATAATACCGATCCTCCAAACCCTATAATAGCCGCTCCATTAATTTTCCTTTTTTTTCAGCCATCAAATTCCTTTGATCGTATGTGTTGTTAGTGATTTGTGCTAGGTCACAATCCGCACGTTTTGTACCGTTACTTGTGCGTTAAAAGGTCACAAGTTATCTAATCGTGCTAAGGTCACGAGTGTTTAAATACGTGCTTAGGTCACGTTTATGTTTTCATTGTTCTTCACTTTTATCATTGCATCACCAAAAGAAAAAAGGAGTATTAGGGAATTTTATTAAGTGTCATAATTTATTCCTTTAGCCATCAAGGAATTTTTATATTGTTTACACATTTTGAGGGCTAATTAATAAAAAAAACACAAAAAGAGGTCCTCTTGGTAGCTGCTGTACGCACGAGAAGAGAAGCCAGATGTTAGTAAATCTCTTTCACTTTTAGTTTTGCTGCTAACAGCTTAAAAAAAAAACTATCTATCATTTGATTAGTATTCGAAGGTAGAAAGAGAAAGAAAAATAGTACAGAAGTTTTGGTTTTGCATTTTGTGAACGTGATACGGCATCAACATGACAAGCCCACTAGGATTTAATGTTTTTCAGGCCCAACATGCAACATATGTTTTTTGTAGTGCAGCAGCCCAATGGTCTCCTACATTGGGCCAACAAGCTTCGGGTCCACATGGTCTGGGTCAATAGGTTCTGGTTCAACAGCCTTCGGGATCACCACATGTTTTTAGTACCATGACTTCAGACGACCCCACAACTGGTGGTGCCTAGAACATGGACACAGGTGCGAGCTCACATTTAAATGCATCTGTTAATTGTCTTAGTAACACTTTTAATACTTGCATGTATCCATCTGTAGCGGTTGGTGACGGGCATACCATTCCCCTCACCAACACGGGTGGTAGCATTTTGCCTACTCCTTCTCGACCTCTTCACTTAAATAACGTCCTTATTACCCCTCATATTGTCAAAAATCTTATATTCGTCCGTCAATTTGTTTATGACAATAATTGCACTGTCGAATTCGACCCGTTTGGTTTTTCTGTTAAAGATTTCATGACTCGACGGGTGCTTCTCCGATGTGATAGCACGGGGGACCTTTATCCCGTCACAGCTCCGTCTCCCATTCCTCAAGCTCTTCTCGTCAGTCAACATACGTGGCATCAGCGTCTTGGACATCCAGGAAGCGAAGTGTTACGTCGTCTAGTTTCAAATAATTTCATTTCATGTAATAAAGAGAAGCCTCCCGTGCTTTGTCATGCCTGCCAACTTGGCAAACACGTTAGACTTCCATTTGTTAGTTCCAATACTGTTGTTAATGCTTGTTTTGACATTATTCACTCGGATATTTGGACTTCACCAATACCGAGCATGTCGGGTTTTAAATACTATGTCTTATTTTTGGATCATTATCCGCATTTTGTTTGGGTGTATCCTTTAATTAATAAATCTGATGTGCTATCTAAATTTGTGTTCTTTCATAACTACGTTCACACTCAGTTTAAGTGTGAAATCCGGTCGCTTCAGTGTGATCATGGCGGTGAATTTGATAACTGTAACCTCCATAAACTTTTTGCTGACAACCGCATACAATTTCGTTTCTCATGCCCTAAAACATCACAACAAAATGGCAAGTCTGAACGTATGATCCGCACCATCAACAACCTCATCCGAACCCTACTTTTCCAAGCCAACCTTCCACCAACCTTTTGGGTTGAAGCCTTAAACATGGCTATTCATTTAATCAACATCTTACCTTCCACAACCATTTCCAACGAAATTCCTTACACCCGCATGTTTAAACAAAACCCAGATTATAGCCTTTTACGCACTTTTGGGTGCCTATGTTATCCTCACTCATACCCTAATCACAAACTTGAACCTCGTGCCACACCCGCAATTTACTTAGGCCAAGCATCTAATCATCGTGGGTACCGTTGCCTTACATTACACACCAATAAAATCATCATTTCTCGACACGTCACCTTCGATGAAACCGTCTTCCCTTATGGACAATCTCCACCAACGCCAGCACCTACATACAACTTTTTGGATGATATACCCGACATCATACCTCCCTTCATTTCACCCACTCATCAAACAGTAGAACACACAGAGCCTACACCAATTATTGAACCTACAACTCAACATGATGAACAACCTCAACCCACACCCCCTTCCCCCCACCACCAACTCCACCACCTGTCACAAACCAACAACAATCTCCAAATCCATTAATCATTCCAGATCCCACACACAACCCAAACCCCACCTCCACTCATCCCATGGTCACACGATTTCGTGTCGGGGCTAACCGTCCCACTCAGCGTCTCAACATGCATGTTTAGTCCGTGTCTCCATTACCAAAAACTTATCGTCATGCGTTTAATGACCAAAATTGGCAAAATGCTATGCGTGATGAATACACTGCTCTTATTAAAAATGGAACTTGGACTTTGGTGCCTCGAACCAAGGACACCAACATCATTCGCTGTATGTGGCTATTTCGCTACAAGTATTTGGCTGATGGCATTCTCAGTCGCTACAAGGCTAGGCTTGTAGCAAATGGCAGTACATCAATTGAGGGGATTGATGTAGATGAGACCTTTAGTCCGGTGGTTAAACATGGCACTATTCGGACTGTTCTGAGCTTGGCTATTTCTCGACATTGGCCGATTCATCAGCTTGATGTCAAGAATGTTTTTCTTCATGGTGACTTATCTGAGATAGTTTATATGCATCAGCCTCCGGGATTCTGGGACTCTGTGCATCCTGATTATGTATGTTTACTGCAGCGGTCTCTATATGGGCTCAGACAGGCCCCCAGAGCTTGGTTTCATCGATTTGCCACTTATATCAGTCGGGTTGGGTTCTCTCATTGTCGGTGTGACTCATCATTATTTATATACAGATAGGGGACGAATACTGCTTATCTTTTATTATATGTTGATGATATTGTTCTCACGGCTTCTTCTGAGAGTTTGTTGCAGCGAATTATTGGTTCCCTACATCAGGAGTTTGCTATGACAGATCTGGGTCCTCTTAATTACTTTTTGGGTATCTCTGTCACTCGAGATTCTTCAGGGCTGTTCTTATCCCAGAAGAAGTATGCTATTGAGGTTTTGGAGAGAGCACATATGGTTAATTGTAATCCCAGTCAGACTCCTGTTGACACTGAGTCTAAACTGGGGGATGATGGTGATCCGGTATCTGATCCTTCTTTATATAGGAGTATTGCAGGTTCTCTTCAGTATCTCACTTTTACTCGCCCAGATATAACTTATGCAGTTCAGCAGGTTTGCCTTCATATGCATGACCCTCGAGAGCCTCATTTTTCAGCTCTCAAATGGATTTTGAGGTATGTTCGGGGTACCTTAGATTATGGGTTACAGTTGTTTGCTTCGTCTACTTCATCATTGGTTGCATATTCTGATGCAGATTAGGTTGGTTGCCCTACCACTAGGAGATCGCCTTCAGGCTACTGTGTTTTTCTTGGCAACAACCTCCTATCGTGGTCTTCTAAACGGCAACCGACTCTTTCTCGTTCTAGTGCAGAAGCAGAGTATCGTGTGGTTGCCAACGCTGTTGCCGAAACCTGCTTGTTACGGAATCTACTTCGCGAGCTACACACTCCGTTATCTTCCGCTATGCTTGTCTACTGTGATAACGTTAGTGCTGTTTATCTGTCATCTAACCCAGTTCAGCATCAGCGTACTAAACATATTGAGATTGACATCCATTTTGTTAGAGACTTGGTTGCCACCGGTCAAGTTCGGGTCCTGCATGTACCTTCTCGTTATCAGTATACTGACATATTCACGAAGGATTTACCATCTGCTTTGTTTGAGGAATTTCGCTCCAGCCTGAGCGTTCGGTGTCCTCCCGCTCCGACTGCGGGGGAGTGTTAGCCCGCTATATGGATTGTCTATGTGTAACGGGCTCTAAGCCCGATTCTAGAATATTCTCCATATGTATATTTATATGTTCCATGTATTTACAGACATGAATCAATCAATTCAATACATTCTTATCCCATAATATCTCATTTATCAAAACTTGGTTCTTCAATCATCTTGGTCTTCTATGGTACTTGAAATACTGATTTGTACTTGCCATGCTTTACTGAAACGGGAATCTTCCATTTGTTGAACATTCTTTTACTTTTCCTTCCGTTTCCCAGCCCTTGGTTATAAACACTAGACATACATCTTTTGATGCAATTAAGCACTGAAATCATACAAATATAACCAAATAACATATACAAAAGCACACATAACGCTACTGAAAACATGTACAATCTGAGCGTTATCAAATTCCCCCACACTTAAACTTTGCTTGCTCTCAATCAAATCTAGGAAAAACATCCACTGGTATAAAATTATGATTACGAAAAATATGATGCGAATCCACCAAGTACGAGTACGAGAGAAGATTCATCAATTACGCTTTTAAGGGTGAAACTTTCAAGATGTTTGACAATATCCAACGATTTTCTTGCATGATTAACATTTCAAAAAACCTTACGAAAAAGGAACGAAATATAATTCACTCAATCACTCAATTTTAAGTAGAGTAACAAGATAAATCACACTCATTGCTCAGTCATGATTAGATTATTACCATAAGCTTGTACAAGAAACAAAACTCCACCGACGTGGTGTGAGCACCTAGCAAAAACATCTAAAGAGGACTTTTATTCAGGTTATAATGTTAAGGCTAAGGGTTAAGGGTATGGATAAAGCATGGGAATGTTAATGAAATTGGTGTTAAAATAAAAATAGAATCAAGTCTAATACCCGTGTTGCTAGCTACCAAACAATCTGCAAACCAATAAATGATTATAGCTTCATTTTATTTTCTTCGGATTCCCACAACTCTTCGCTTTGATTCGCCATGACAAATTTTTCTTCGGACATAGCACATTGGCTAATACATTCATTCTTTCAACATTTTTTTTAAACATAAACTCAGAATGGCTCACACAACTAGCAAGATGCGGTTACTCATAATCATTTGAACAATCTTCTCATTCCAGGTGACTAGCAACCAACCGTTTAGACATTGACAAAGGTTAGGCTAAGGTTTAAAGTGTAAAATCTTTTTGTATTTTTCTGGATTTATCAAAAACGAAAAGGATGGCTCAGAGGGTGTAACTAGGGGTATCTAGCACTAAAGATGAGCGCTACAAATGGGTCCATGTAGGTGGTTAACTAACCGATGTGGTTAGCTAATATAGCATAATATGAAAAATGGAAGGCTAATTGGGTTAAATCCTAAGGTGCCTCTTTATCCCACCATTTGGGTTAAATCCGATGTGGTTAGCTAATATTGCATAATATGAAAATCGACCTTTACTTTATTCTGAATTGTAGAGCTTGGTTCTTCAATCATCTTGGTCTTCTATGGTACTTGAAATACTGATTTGTGCTTGACATGCTGTACTGAAACGGGAATCTTCCATTTGTTGAACATTCTTTTACTTTTCCTTCCGTTTCCCTGCACTTGGTTATAAATACTAGACATACATCTTTTGATGCAATTAAGCACTGAAATCGTACAAATATAACCAAATAACATATACAAAAGCACACATAACGCTACTGAAAACATGTACAATCTGAGCGTTATCATGGCTGTTGCTGGGGCTTGGGAATTTCTTCGTCATCACCACCGGTGTATTGAAAGTGATAACCGGTTTTCTCCAATTGTGGTGGTGACTCAGAATCTCGAGGTTTATCAGATGTATGAGTTTGCTGAGATGATCCAGTAGTGGTGGTGGTCTTTGGTGGTGGAGGTGGCATCGATGATGAAGAGACGATGAAGACTCGCTTTTTTCTTGACAGTTTAGCCTTTAGGGAAAATCAACCTTGCTGTGTGCATCACCACTCTATGATAAGTCCACATCGCCATGAAATGTATGCCTTCTCAAAGGTTGAGTGAAATCCATGTTTAATTAATTCGTTTGAACACAATATTCGTAGTGTGTTACATTATTTCACACTCATCCCAATTTATTTCACTAAGTTCATTAAACCTCGTACCAATAGAAATTGGTAAAAATCGTCGCAGCCCTAATAGGTAAACTTTCCAATTTACCTTAATGATTCAATATACGGGGTCAATAAGAACGGGAGTGTTAATTCCAATAGGCCTATTCACATTCGCGCTAGTGACTAATGGTGCATGATGTAGGGACTTCAAACATGGCAATTGATTACTTAGTGACATTAAAACATTTGGATATATATTGAGACCCAAAATAACCAAGAAAGAGCCGCTATTGACTTGTGCTAAATGTTCCGAAAGCACTAGAGATTAAGAGAGCTTTGATCGAATTATGCATTTATGAAGATTTCTAATCTCTGAGGATGATTTGTGAAGATTTGATCATAGTTTGAAGAAATGTATAAATGAGAATTCGAAATGGCCCTTGAAGATTATTTGCAAATTAGTCATTTGAGGATTGTCAAGAGTGGTCCTTGAAGATACTTTCCTACATGAAATCCGAATGTACAAGTTTAGTCCTTATAATTGCAACTTGGATCATATCTATCCTAAATCCAATTAATAAATCCACTAACCTATTCCAAGGCCCAACATCCAAATCCAATCCAGATAACATATACCCGGCCACCCAATCCACAAACCAATAATATGTCAACACTATCCTTCATTTTGAAAACAATTAAATATCCAAATGAGCCCCCAAAAATCCCAAACACATCAAACATAGACTAAGGATCTATCTTAGCTTCTGATATAGCACGTGGACAAGTGATTGGCGTCACATGTACAATTGGAGCTCCTTATGATTCAATTTGTGTGGCTCAAAATTGCTTCTAGGTTCTTCCATTCAAGTCCAAGGCACCTCTTGGCTCTCATTTGTCCAATTCCTTAGGCATTAGAGGAATTTTGGCCACTTTATTTACTTGTCATTTACATGTTTTCATTTAGTGTAAACCTTTAAATTCAAGTTTGTAATCGTTTTTCATTAATGCAAGTTTCCTTCTTAAATTTGATTAATTGTCATTTAATTCAAATTACTGTTAATTAAATGTCTAATGCTTCTATAAGCTTCAGTTTCTTAAAAATCTCTTAAATCTCACACAATGGTTAAAGAGTCAAAATCGAAATCTTAGCTTTAATGAGTTAAAAAGTTGAGGATAATGTTAATTTGTTGGTTGTGATTCAGATTCAATCAAAGTTCATCAAGGTTTTCAAGTTAAAATGCATTTTGGATTTCTAAAGTAGTGTTTGGTTTAAGGATTGAAACTGTTTTAGAGGTTTGAATAGTGGATATAATCAGTTGCTTAAGGTGTGATATGGTTATATGCATCCAGCTGCATTTGAGCTCTAAGTCAACTTTTCATAGAAACATGGAATCAGTGGTTAGGAATTTGCATATAGGTTTAGAAGTTAATAAGTGAGCTTGCCTTGTTCTGATTTTCATCATATTATATCATCATCAGTCCTGAATTTGATCTCTAATCTCAAGAAAGTCAAACCTCATATCTGTAACTCAAAATCATGTCATAAGAACTTAAAGAAATGCACAAGGTTCATTTCAAGTAGATAGGGTCTCATTATATTGCTAGGTGGTCTTCAAGACCACATTCATGGTTTTTGTTTTAGCGTCACGTCCCATTATGCACCATTTTGTTTGATCCATAAATTACTCATTAAAACTTTGATATATTGTCTTGAGATCTCTATTTCATGTTAGCATAAGGGTAGAACTTAGGGTCAGTTAGCTTGATTTACTTATAGTTCAGTTGGCTTAATCTTGGTAGATCACTTATTAGGTGTTAGGAGCAGGTGTAATTAGTTGCCCTATTATTTAGCTTATAAAATCAATAGCTTAATAGCTTATTTTCAAATGCTTATTTCCAACTAGGTAATTCCCTCACATAAGCATCAGTTTTTATATTTTTCATAGCCTTAGAATAACAAATTAGAATTTCCCTGAATTTTTCATAATTTTTGGTCGATTCCTTTTAATTAGCTTTAATTGGTTATAACAATTTTCTCAGTTTAAGATAAATATAAAAAGCATAAAAAATATTTTTCCTTATTTTTCTCCTTTTATTTGGTATTTTTAACAATTTAAATTAGATTTAAATAGTATTAAATTCATAGAAAATAGGAAATTAATCATAAAATTACAAAAATAGTTTTGAAAAGTCTTTTATGGATTTTTGAAAAGTGATTCCATATTTTTCCCTTTCTTTTCATAATTTTTAGATAATTAGTTTTATTTTAAAAGTTAATAATTAGTTTTTAATAAAATCAAGAAAATTCCAATAGTTTTAATTCATAATTAGTTTTCTAATATCCGTACTTGCATTTTATAAAATAGTATACTTTTGAGTAGCTTGCCTTTATTCTTAGGATTTCCCATAGATTTAAGTTCCTTATGCTTTCCTTATCCCGTAGTTTAGAATATATCATTTTATTCGAATCCCGATAATACGTGAGTTATTCCATTCAACGTTGAACGATCTCTGCTTTGTGATACTACACACTTCTTATTATTGGTCAGTTTCGATAAGTTGCTTACGGTTAGTCATTCACCAGTGGCTAGCTTGTGAGCAAGCATACGACAATCAATTTTTGGCCACGCCTGATATCACATACAGTTCAAAGCATTTGTGTTCGATTAAAAATATAGCATGTATCTCCCCCAAGAGTTTGTAAAACAATAAATAGTAGAAAGTGGGGCTATGAACTCACTTGGTACAATGATGCGATGACAAAAGTGAGTACACTGAAATGAGGTGCAATATCTAACTGCGACCTATTATGAATGATATGATATATAATAAGTCATGATGTGATGTTATGCATGCAATTCGTATGATATCTATACCACTTGTGAATTTTTGAAAATAATACTTATCGTCGAAAAATAATCTCATAACGTCTTGACCATTTTTAAATTACTTTACATGTATTTAATTTTAAATGATATCCTACGATAATCATTTAGTGATTTATTATGAAATTTTAACTTTTCGTCGTAAAATAATGTCATTGAAAATTTCATGAAAGTGACTAAATAGCCTTGCAAAGCTAGTCGTAAAATGATGCACATTAAGCGTTAGGAAACAAACTCAACGGTTTTGGGAAGCTTGTATCATTATCTCAAAGTTTTAGCATTTAAGTTTTCATCCTAGAGGTCTCGATAATGGAGAAAAATATAGGTAAAGTATGGTACTTGTGTCCAAAATATTGTTTAAGGGTGGTTTTCGGCAAAGTTTAAGTGACCGTATTTTATTCGTTACAACTCCGCTTGACGAACGGTTGAACATTTTGGAAAATATGCTAGGCGAACTTACTTTTACTAGAAGACATCATTTTATAAGAAAAAGTACTCCAAATTAGTTCTCCAAATTTTTGTTCTCCAAATGTTTGTTCTCCAAATTTTTGTTCTCCAAATGTTTGTTCTCCAAATTTTTGTTCTCCAAATGGTTGTTCTCCAAATGTTTGTTCTCCAAATGTGTATCAAAGTAACTTATATATTTTTGACAAATCGACACATTTTATAACGCTTAAGCCTCATTTTTGACTCGTAAAAAGTGGAAGTAACATGCTGAAATTTCTGATTTTTATAGTTTTCGTCGTCAAACTTGAAAAATTCATATCTTCTTCGTTATAACTCCGTTTTAACCCGTTAAAGCGACCACGTTTTCGTTTTAAAGTATATTTTCCAAATATCTAGCCCAAAAATTTTTACCTACTGTCGAAAATTCCAGAATTTCAAAATATGATCAGACCTCTAAATAAAGTTGTCGAAATGAGTTTTTCTCGCGCAAAACCTATTCTAACCAATTCAAACCAACTCTGAAACTATTCTAATCCTACCATACACCTTCTTAGGGTGTCATGGGTTCCTAGACATCACCAAAAGTGATATATTTCAAGGAGTAATTATAGGATGATGAATATATACTTATAACTCTTAAAAACAATAAAAAGTGGTATAAACATCAATATGACTTGCATGCTTTTATCAAATATGATAAAATGAACATAAAATGAGTATGAAAGATGAACATGAATATGAGATGCTTACTAGTAACTTGATGAGGTGAAATGAACAAGGTTAATCCTAACACCCTATGTTTTTATTTCAAAACCTTACTTAAGAGTGTAACTAGATTGATATAACCTTGACTAGAAAAAATTTTGTGACCTCCTTCTTGTTCTTCAATGGTGGCCGGTTCTAGGGAGAAGAGAGGAAGAGGATATTTTATTTTTCTTTTACACTTTGAGATATGTATGATCTATGTGTTGAGTATGTATTAATTTTGAGTATTATACAATATAAGAGACAAGATATTTTGTAAATAAAGTGTGTGAGTCACCCTATATGGGTCGACATACATAAGAGAAAAAAAGACTAAGTGGTTTTGTTGTAGGTAAATATTTGTATATATAAGTAAATGTGTAGTTAAGTTAAGAATTATTAGTAACTTATATATATATTTAAGCATTTAGGGTAGCGTTAACTAAAAATAAATTTTAACGGATCAAAATAAAATATATTGAAGTCATAAAAATTATAAAAATACATTTCTTACAAA
This sequence comes from Chrysanthemum makinoi, assembly GCA_910596185.1. Classification (NCBI taxonomy): domain Eukaryota; kingdom Viridiplantae; phylum Streptophyta; class Magnoliopsida; order Asterales; family Asteraceae; genus Chrysanthemum; species Chrysanthemum makinoi. The sequence goes on along the minus strand of OU343217.1, from coordinate 128,278,053 downwards.
AGTTGAGTGAAATAATAATTATCGTGTAGTTTTTACGAAGACCGTCGTAATTATATAAATATAACAATTTATATACAAAATAAATTTAAAACACTGGGTAAACTCATAATATTATTTTTATAATCTTAATATGAGTATAAAAATATATCGGGATAATTTTTGGAAGTATCGGATCAAATGTTCAAAATAATTAATTACGCGATAGCGTTTATTTAATAAGAAATTATACGTTTAATGTAAAATGCAAAACCATGCATGAAATAATATGATGATAATGATGCTAATGATATGTAGACTAAACCTAGTCTATATGAAATGTCCTTGATGATTGTTCATGAATTCGCAGCTAAACCACTAAGATTACGCGAATTTGATACTCGTAAACCTAGTTTACGATAAACGATGAATAATGAAGCGTGAATAGTGAATTTTCTCCGAGAATAAATAGTGTTTCGTGAATAGTAAATTTGAGAAATGACCTGAAATTGCGAGTTGTCACAGTTTCGCTTCTCAATACCAGCAGCTTCCTTGCATGTAGTCTTCAGTTGATGAGCTAGAAGTAGCTCAAGAAACTTCAATTCATCCGAAGTGAGTGTTGAAGATCGAGCAGTCATTTGAACTATCAACTGTGACAGAAGATCAGTTTTGGTTACATTAGGAGGCGGGACTGGTCGAGTCTGCATAGTCACCGGGGTAGTGATGATTGTCTGTCTGATCAGTGTTCTCAAAGTAGGACATAATTGTTTGGAGAACATGTCTTTGGTTATTCCCGAGACATACTGAAGAAGGAACTGATGAGTGTATTCCTTGATCTTCTCTTCCATTTCCCCTTGAACATCTCGATTGAGGAATAACTTGATCTAATCTCTCTCGTCAATGAATTTGTTCATCTCATCACAAAGTAAGTTGACCCTGTCAGCCAGCAAGTTCAGCTTTCTATCAACCATGCTACGTTTTCTTGCTTGTTTTATGGCTTTAAGGATCTTGGTCTTAGCACGAGATGCCCATGTATCTGTAGGTTTCTTGTCCGACTTGGATGATGATCTGGTGGTTGTTTCTTTAGAAGGTGGTGGTGAAGAGTGAGATGATGATTCAGTTGTGGAAGGGTCATGAGGTGGCTCTGAAGGTTGTTCAAGATAGTCTCAGATGTAGCTGTCTGCTTCAATTCAAATCCTTTCTTCTTCATCTGCTTTAGCACGGGCTTCTTCATCAGCCTTTTCCTTTGCCGCTCTCTCCACATCTTCATCAGTAATCTTCTTAGTCTTTTCCGGTTCATCTTCCTCAAAGTCGAACTTAACCTCATAATCTTGCTGCTGTTGCTCTGTTGATTCCTTTGTGGTGGCACCAGTTCCCTTATCGGGTTGATTAACCGCATCAAGAACTGGTGTGATAAGAGCCCCACCACTGGAACCTCCAGGGCCTCTCAACTGTTATTCTACAAACTCTTTGGAAACATGCTGCAATCTTAGTTGCTTTAGAGTTTTCTGATAAGCTCTCTCTTCATCCTTTTGATCATTATCTTCATCTGAACTTTCTTCTTCTTCTTCAGTCACTGGTTTCTTCCCTTTGTTTGATTGGGGACTTGGTGGTTTGTCTTCTAACATCGGTGAGGATGTATCATCTGTTGTTGTTTTGGAGTAGTAAACCACCTCTTCAGACTCAGTGGCAGAGTCGTCTTCCTCTGGAATGGGTTCCAGTTTGACATTAGGACGAGCGATCTGAGCTGGGACTCTTTTATTGAAGCTTGGATGCCTCTTGGATACTGTGCTTGGATAGTCTTTTGGTAGGTCTTCCCTGCTTCCAGTAAGCACCTTGCTTCTTTGTTGATGAGTCCTTAAATCTGACAACATTCAATGTTGGCTCATATAACACTGAGTGATTCTTGGGGTCATTAATTCTCATGGGGATGTCCTGATTTTGCCCGAGAATGTTCTGAATCAACAACTTTATGTATCTGATAAAGGGAACCTTTGACCCAGGCTTCTTGAGATGCTGCATCATATCTTCCCATATCAGGCTTGCATAATCGATGTGTTGTTTGTTGACCATTCCCAAAAATGTCTGAAGGTGCATGAGTTTAGGATGTTCATGACCGCTGTCTCTTCCAGATACAGACTTGGCAATCATGATATACAGTGTCCTCCATGGTGAGGATGTTCTTGGTCGGCCAGTGGAGTGTTTGGTGATGACTCCAGCAGCTTCATCATAACCAATGTCGACCATGAATTGCATTATGGCCTCTTCATTAGGAGTTGCCACATAATCAGCAGGCTGTATGGCTTGCAAAAGAAGAATAGTACGAAGATCCGCTACCGTGACAGTGACTTCCTTGTTGTTGAGAGTCACTTTGACAACATCTTAACCATCAATCTTTCCATCGTGTGCCAGAATTGATGGATATAGATTTCTGGTACTGTTGCTGAGTTGGTTAGCATGAGACTGTAGGGATGACCTTTGAGAATATCCACAGCAACTCTGCATGATGATTCTGAGCATGTGAAGTTCTCAAAATCGACTCTGAGGTTGTTCTTTCCAATCGTTTTGAGGTAATCCGTTGGGAAGATATCTTCCATTGTGAGTTCATTTGGTGCATTGATATTTTCCATGACGACGTCCATTTCGTGATCTGAAAGGTATTGAGACAAAAGAACCAACATATCGAAAGACATTATGTTAGTCTAAGATTGATTTTATTGTCCAATTATTGATTGAAGTTGTTCTGTTTATGAATGTTACGAGTCCAAAGTCACTTTTAGTCCAATAGTTCAAAGTTGACGTGATAAGTTACGTGAGTATGTTAAATTTGAATTTTAATGTCCAAATTTCACTTAATCACACAACGTTTTAACTTTTTGTAGCTTATTAGTGACATTTTGGTTTTGTGACATTATGAGTAACTTATTACAAGATTTGTACGCGTAACATTTCAAAATAAAGTTACAAGTAGCCTTAGACGTAAGCTAGTGTGCTTATGCGTAAACATGAAGACCTTAAGCGTAGACGTAAACTTAAGTGTAGGAGTAACCCTTAGGCGTAAGAATGACTTACGCGTAGGAGTATACTCTTAGCTTATGAGCTTACGCGTAGGCTTAAGCAAAGGACTTACGCGTAAGGTTTACTCGTAAGAGTAGCCCTTAGGCGTAGAAATCCAAGTTTACGCATATCCTTCACAGGGTACGCGTAGTCCCATTGTAGACCCTTATGCATAAGTGTTACGCGTAAGATTGCTCTTATGCGTAACCTCTACGCATAAGGTGTTCCTTAAGCTTAAGCCAAGATACCTTGATTCTGAATCTTTTACGCGTAGAAGCCTGTAATAATTTAAACATAACAAACATATTATCATGTATTCCAACCACTTTCAAGATCACAAGGCATATCAAATTCTAACCAGTTACGCGTAACACAGCTTAGGCGTAGGTTTATACCAAAACCCTAAACCCTAATATTACGAGTAAGAGATTCAACCATGGAAAATCATCCAAACTATTTCTGCACTATCTTAGATGCTAAGGAAGTTAGTTCCAACAAGTTTTAACATCAAACTCTTGATGAATCAAAAGTTCATGTTCATACGCACCTATAAACCCTAAAACCTTAATTCTGCAAATTTGTTGTTTCTGGGTGAGATTCAAAAGTGTATATGATCAATTAAACATGTTAAGAACATAACCTAATCAACCAATTAAGCCAAAACACTCACATGAAGAAACGCCTAAATTCAAAGATAAACCCTAAAATTCGAAAATGATTAAAACTGGGTGAATTTTGTTGATTGAAATAGGTTTAACATTGATATTAGAACATTTAAACACTACCCATTTTATCACAAACACAAATTTTCTAACCCATGATTATACGCATACGCGTAAACCACGAAATCACCCATTTTGAAAAATCTAACCGTTGGATTCGTGTAAGATTAAAAACCAATGTTTGTAATCACTATTAGAAACGTTTCCAACTTACAGTTTTCAGATTTGAAGAACGGATTTGAATCTTGATTCTTAGGCGTGGATTTTGTTTGGTTGAAAATTAAATGTAAGTAATAAATGTGTTAAAATGTTAGGTGAGGTGTTTTATTTAAAATAAGTTTTCAATTTTGACAAGTTTGGCCCCTCTACCACAACAATTTTCAACCAAGACCCATAACTTCCACTTTGGTTAAGCAAAACATCATTCTTGGAAAGAAACTTGACGATTCTTCCCCTCGACTTTTGAAATGATAAAATTTTAAACATTTGAGTCTGAGGAGAGTATTTAACAAGAAATGTATCCACCATTTCCAAAGATACAACATTTTTAGGTAACATGAAAGTACAAGGTTTCATGAGACTGAAAAATATTTACATTCTCCCCCTCAACACTTGTTCGGGAAAAATTGTGAAAGGTTTGAAGGAACAGAGTGTTGACGAAAGATTTGTACTTGCAATGTTTGAAAGAAAGTTAGATAGAAGAATCTTTTTGAATTTTATCAGATTTTATATTTTCTATTTTGTTTTGGAAGATTTATTTACAAAAGAGGTTTTGGTGTTTGACATTTTTAAGAATGTTTTAAAAGTTCGTCCAGTTTCTATGGAGTCAAACACCTCATACCAATCCGGTGAATCAAATCATTAAACCTTGCTGGAGCTAATGCTTTAGTGAGAAGATCCGCCAGTTGGTGTTCAGTACCAACAAAGTATAATTCAACGGTACCCTTTTCCACATGCTCCTTTATGAAATGATATCGAAGATTGATGTGCTTTGACTTCGAGTGTTGAACAGTGTTGCACGAGATTGCAATAGCACTTCGATTGTCACAGAACCGGGATTTTGTCAAATACGTAACCATAGTCCTTGAGTTGTGTTCTCATCCAAATGACTTGAGCACAACACCCAGACATGGCTACATATTCTGCTTCTGTTGAGGACAACGATGTAAAATCTTGTTTCTTCATATGCAATGACACCAGTTTATCACCAAGGAATTGTAAACCTCCTGAAGTAATTTTCCGTGAATCTAAGCATCCTGCATGATCAGCGTCTGTAAAAGCTATTAGTTCAAAACCAGAATCCTTCGGATACCAGATCCCCAAATTAATGGTTCCCTTTACGTATCGAAGGATTCTTTTAGCCTCAGTGAGGTGTTTCTCAGTTGGTCTTGACTGATAACGGGAGCAAAGATATACAAAAAATACAATGTCAGGTCTAGTGGGGTCAACCAATTTCCCATGTAAATCAGCATCCAGTTTGTTTGTATGTGCCATTGGTGTTGCATAGGTGTCACAACTTTGCATTCCATGTTTGTTTTAAATTTCAAGAGCATATTTGGACTGACTTAGGAAAATACCACGGGGTGATTGATGAACTTGTAGTCCTAAGAAGAACGTAAGTTTACCCATCATTGACATTTCAAAATTTGTTTTCATTAGTTTTGAAAAAGCGTTTGAGTACTTTTTGTGGGTAGACCCAAAAATGATGTCATTCACATAAATCTGAACAATTAAAATGTGTGCCCCGTGATATTGGATAAATAGTGTTGGGTCGACCGATCCTTTGACAAAATTATTAGAAAGGAGGAAGGATGACAACTCATCATACCACGCCCGAGGCGCTTGTTTGAGATCGTAAAGAGCCTTGTTCAGTTTGTAGACGTGATTAGGGAACTCTGGATCAACGAATCCTTCTGGCTGACTAACATATACCGTTTCCTTCAGTTAACCATTTAGAAAAGCGGTTTTGACATCCACCTGATAGACCGTGATGTTAATGTGAGCCGTGAATGCCTGAAAAATCCGTACAGCCTCAAGTCTAGAAACTGGTGCAAATGATTCTTCGAAGTCAATCCCCTCTCCCTGTCTATAACCCTTAGCCACCAGACGTGACTTATTTTTGATAACCGTACCTTCACAAAGATCTGACTTGTTTTTCCAAATCCATTTGAGACCAATGACATAGACCCCTGTTGGTCTTTTAACCAATTCCCATACTTCAAGACGTTTAAACTGATTGAGTTCTTCCTGCATGGATTCAATCCAGTTTTCTTTGGTCATTGCATCTTTAATGTTTTTAGGTTCTGTTTGACAGACGGTGAGGGCATAAATGCAGTGTTCACCGTCAGTCTGAAGGCGTTGTCTAGTTACGATTGGTTGATTCGGATTACCAATGATGTTAACAAGAGGATGGTATTTAGTCCAATGATGTGTGGAGGGTTGATGTTGATATACATTATGCAGATTAGGTGGATTCGGAGGGCTGGTAGAAGATTCCGCAACATCTGAAGATGCAGTTTCAGTAGCAAAATGGTTGAAGAATGCATTTCCATCATAATCCGCGGGTGTAGGTACATCTTGATTCGAAGATCATCACCGGATCGAGCATCATTGGAAGCGGTTTGTTCTGTTGTTGTAGAATTAATTGGAGGTGTTTATCTTGTTGTTGTTGTTTCAGGTGTATCGTGGATTGGATTATTATCGTTGAGCAAGTAAAACATTTGATACATCCGAGCACGTTGGTCAATATCATCACTAAACAGAGGAGCAAATAACGTTTCCATTTGACGACCAAAGAAGCTGTAAGCTTGGTTCAGCTGATGATGGGGTTTGAGGGAAGTTTAGATGGTTATGTCCAGGTTCCAAGCTATTTTGCTCAGAAGCCATTTCTTTAAGTTCATCAAAATTAGCATGAATCGTTTCCATAATCTCCCTTGTACGACGATTCCAAATCCGGTATCTTTTTAAGTTTTCACAGTATCCAACGAAGACTCCAATTTCAACTTTGGCCTTGAGCTTTCCAAAGTCATCACGATCATTATTTAGGTAACAGAGAGCACCAAATACATGAAAGTGTTTGAGATTCGGTTTACGGTTTCGGATAAGCTCATAAGGTGTTTTGTTGTGGCGTTTGGTTATCATAGAACGGTTTTGAGTGTAGCATGCAGTTGACACGGCTTCAGCTCATAAATAATATGGAAGTTTTGCATTGATCAACATCGTTCTTGCAGCTTTCACTAACGTCTGATTTAGTCTTTTCGACAACTCCATTTTGTTACGTGTCCGTGCAATAGATGTCTGATGCTCAATTCCCACTTTCTCATAGTATTCTCGAAGAGTTTGATTCACAAATTCAGTTCCTTTGTCTGTTCTGATTTGTTTGACTGTGTTCTGGAGCTGAACTTGAATTTTCGTAAGAAAGGTGATGATCATCTGTGGAGCTTTGATAATGCTACACGCGTCGTTCGGGGTCAAAGGAACTTCCTTTTCGTCGAGGAAGTTTTTCAACACCCTAGGCAGTGAACCTAATCGTTGTAGTGTAGTAATTAGGGTAAGCCACGGGTATTAATATCGTTCTCTAGGGGAATAGGAATGCTAGTAAGAAGTTACTACGCTAAGGTTGGGGTTGAGGAAGATTATTTTTTTATCTTTTTTTATGTTTTTAGGAAATTGAAAGGTACGAATCTCGGGGTTTGAATTTGGGGGTTGGTATTGCTACCGATTACTCTACTTATCTAATTATCTAATCTAAGGTGTATGTAGTCTATGTCTAATTATTGTGTGCTCATATGATAGTTTAAAGATGTGTTTACTTAGGTTTTACTACTCCTTAATTATCTCCTATTAGTGGTTGAATTGTCACGTCCTTATTCTTAGTTGCGTTGGGTGTCTAAAGTTGTAGGGTATGCGTATGTTCCCTAACTCTTTGAACTTACCAAAGGGTCTCGTCTACAAAACACACTAGGGATAATAAACTCTTACTCTAAGGCACTCTTTGGATGGTTTAGCTTACAACTACTCAAGGAGCTATATTCTAAGGTTGACAAAGATTTAATCAAGCATTAAGTACACAACGAATGACCTATCGCACTACTAGATCATTAATCAACTAAGATAAGAGACAACCAATCAATATTCAATAATTAAGTTTCATATTCCCGAAGCAAACACACAAGTAAATTAGCCGGACATGGAGAACATGCAAGCATACACACAAATAATCAAAGACATAATTGAATTAATGAAGTAAAACACTTATCTTGATGTAAGATATGGTTGGGAACCCTAAAATACTGTACAAGATAGCCTTGGTTCGGTTTAGGTTTTTTACTCCAAAAGACTACACACAAATACTGAAAAATTCGGATTCTATATATAAGATTACACATGCGACGGTGTCACCTTATGTTTTGTGACGCCGTGGTCGCGTCATTAGGGTTTCGTCTTGGCCACGTTAGACTTGCGACGGCGTCACCTTGTGCTTGTGACGCCGTCCTCTTGACCGGCGCCGTCTGGATTGAATCTAGGCCGTCGAGTTCGACGGCCTTCTCTTTTATAACTTGACGTCGTCACTTGAAAATAAGAGTTTTGGCTGTCGTCACAAAATCCTCCGGCGGCGTGCGGATAAGCGATGGCGCCGTCACCTTGTATTTTGGAGTGCCTCGATTCTTGACTTTGGCCATTTTCTTCGTATATCCGCGCCTTTTCATCCAAATAAGTGCCATTACAGTAATTTGCCTTCACGAGACCTAAAACGTGAAAAGGAACGATATTAAGTAATAACGGATACAAAAGTGATCAAATAAGGGCTTAAATGACCCCTAAAAAAGGTACCTTTTAAAACCTTATCAAATATCCCTACACTTGGTATTTGCTTGTCCTCAAGCAAATGTGCTTTTAGCCAATTAATTTATAAGTTAGGGGTCATGAAGCATTGGTTTAAAACAGTCCACAACACATATAAGCCCCGTAAAAGTCATAACAAGCACGGAAATTACATACTAGCACCTCACATGGGGTGTTTGGATACTCACATCTCTCTCGGGTTTATATGAAATATGACAAGTTGGAAATGGAAGATAAACACTCATTAACCGGTCCTAGTACATAGATTACCATAGGCTTGAGAATAGATCAAACCTCCATCGCTTTGGCGTAAGCACCTAGAAAAGACTATCAAAGAGGTCTTTAAAGGGTTGTAACGTTTGGCTTACGGTAGGGAAACAAAGGGTTTGGTGGGATAGGCTTTTTAGTGGTGGCAAGTCAAAAATCTCTATGTTAAATGCATACGAAGAATGACGTTGCTAAGCCAAGACTCGACACTCTAGACTTTAGCTAACTGAAACAAACAAACATAAATTAAAAGGATAGATGTAGGATGGTAGCCCGTATGTTTTTTTTTTAATTTATTTTTTTATTTTTTTTTCACTCTATTTTTTTTCTTTTCTCTTTTTCTATTTTTTTTCGATTTTTTTTTCTTACACTTTTACTCTACCATCCTCTACGGTAACATCAAAATGATAGGGATTTATAGGCACATCCCTACACTTGAGTTTTTATTACTCTGACACTAATTTGACCCGAATTGAAAAGATCAAAACATTTGGGGTACATTATTACGCAAACAAAGGGAATTTGAATTTAACGTTCCCTTCCTGTCATTTCATAAACTTTAACTTTTCCCATGAATCCCAATCGTCCCAAAACTGTGTACAAAGGATATGACTCGACTTAGTAACTCATGCAAACAACCAGATAATTGAACTAAGGGTTTAGGGTGATAACAAAAATTGCACTAAAAGTGAGTGCATAAAGGTAGGCTAAGGCGATTTGGGTGTATATTTGGGGGTGATGTGTAAACAATGCTCTTCATTGATATTCCGGAAAAACCGAAACATCACGAGAACCGCGAAAAGGATAGGCTCCGAGGGGTTAACTAGGGGTATCGTGTACTAAAGATGAGTACAACGTAAAGGGTGTGGGGGAATTACTCAACCGATGTGGAAGAAGTAATTATATTATGGGTATCAAACAAGGGTTATCCTAATGCCTCTTATCATTTAGTTATTCCTAACTACACAAGTGTAGTCTTACTAGCGATCTCGGAATGCATCACAAAACAAGTTCTAGAATCTAATATACTACCGGTTCACACTCTAAGCATTAAAGACGAATGCTTTAATTCCTACTAATCTAAGGGCGATCCTCACATTTTTGGTGGAATTTAGGTGGTAAAGGGTTTTTGTGCTAGTCATGCAACTTCCTATCCGTGAGACGCTTTTGTTAAAACTAATGGCCCACTCCTATATGTCATGAAAAATTTTAAATTTGGTGCCAAAATTACCCTAACCGACATTTTCTCATGGTTTATTACACAAATACAATTGGACAAAGCAAATAATCAAGGATAAGCATAATTTCAAAGTTCCCGTTTTATTTTCCCTCCCTACACTTAAACTGAACATTGTCCCCAATGTTCCCCGAAAGTATCAAAGTTATGATAATGGAAGGTAATTAAAAATGAAAGAAACTAATACTCCCCTGATTAGCTCGGTAGGATCCGTGTAAAGTAGTGGTTAAATCTTTTCCAAGAATAATTTATTCGTGAAAAGCTCCTTCCAATCTTAAGTAACTTCTTCTTGATAAATTAAACATGCACACTTGAAGAAAACAAACGAAACCTTCGCATAAAATCAGCGGTACTAATATATATAAGACTCGATTTAAACTAGGATATAATGCTTGTGGAATGGATGTTTACAGAATTTCTGGAAAATTAAGACATGGAAAATTCTAAAAATTTATAAGTAGCTCGAAACGAGAAAAAAAGTAATCATTGTGTTTTACTCCTTCCACGCGTCAGTTGCAATCTGACACCGTCAGTTATCTTGACAAAAACTGGTTTGCGATTTTCTAGAAAAAATTATGAAAAATTTACATCTTTAGAATCTGGAAAAATTTCTGCAAAACATCCATTATGACTCGATACAAGCATTTGACTCGAACTAACACATATATATATATCTTTTAATTAATTGTTATTCTCATGTTTACGTTTCTTTTGAAAACGTGTGTAATCCTCCCTACACTTATCCCTTATGTAAAATACCTTTATATGCAATTAAGACGAGGTTAAAGACAAAATAAAACATTTTTACAAATTTAAACATGAGAATATTCAATCAATAAAAGATACACGACACTAATATAGACAATCCAATCACACAAGCTAGATAAATCACACCATATGCGAATATGCATAAACATCCCATAGTTCAAAGTTCACCACAAAGTTAAGATGTCCTAGATTATTACATGCCCAAATAAAAATTGTTTCAACAACCATCCATACTTAACCATAAATAATCCATAAACAAACATGAGTCACTGGGGAGGGGGTCCATAACGATAGTCATAACCAGGGGGAAGATGGCCCAAGTACCCATAGGGTGGGTAATCCTCCTCCCGCCCTAGGAAAGGATCGATCTGAAGATGTGGATCAAGCTGATCACACATGGACAGATGCTGCATCTGCCGACAAGTATGATCATAGGTCCAGTTAGCCCTCGGTCTCTTTGTGCCATCCATGTATCCATGCGGCCCATCCATGCTCCTTGGTAGGCCTGCCAATCCCCACTGGACATATGTCGGTAGACGCGTCGGCGAGCTCCTGCTTCTCCCCTGGTGTGTCTGGTATATGTGGCTCCTCATCATCCTCGTCTCCACCCTCTGAATGGTGGGTGAGCATGGAACCAAGCGTAACCTCTACCATAATCCATGAGGACATCCATAGCTTTCAGAGACTTAGCTTAGACGACCCTTGGTGCTGCCACCGCATTAAGGTTTGCGGGTACCTCCCCTGCCAATACACCCAAGGATCTGGATAACCGGGTAATAAGCATGCCTCCATATACCCTATCCTCCATCCTAATTCCACTAGCAGTCCTCAAATAGTCGGCCAACCAGAATGGGATGTTGCAGTGCACCCCCTCGGCCAATATGCGAAAGATAGAATAGGTCAGGCAAGGTGACACGATGGCCCGTGGCATGGCTTCCTATGATAGAGAAGGTGAGGCAACGATGCACAAGCCTAATCCTCGGATCCGGATCTCGTGGCGAGGGTACTCCCAAAGTAGCATACTCCCCATCGACTATCGTGTTCCGAACCGAATACCCAACATCTCGTCCTTATGGGTAATTCCAGCGGCCAATTGAGTCCTAAAAACATCACTCTCAGCATTCTCAGATGTATATAATCCCAACCTCCATCCAAACTCAAGTGTCGACATAGCCCTCCATTCCCCTCCTAACCTAAATCGGATCCCCTGAAAATCAATGTTATCCCGACATGCATTAATATTTGACAGATAAGATGCGTGAAATTCACGCACCAACTCGCTATACTCGGGTTCTCGTATCTTAAACAGCCTCTCCCATTGGGGATCAGTGAACTTGTCCCTCCTAAAACTATTTGAAAACCCCCTAGCCAAATCATTTTCCTCGAGAAATGCCCAGTCCAAAACAGCCCCGGAGTCAATAGTCTGATGAAGTAATTCATCGTAACGGGCTTGACATCCTTCCTCGAAAAATACTCCCCACCCAAAGATTGTGTCAATGATGTTTTCCTGGGTGCTAGAAGATTGTCCCCTAGTTCTCTTTACTCTTTTGCTCATCTGAAACAGGAAATCAAATAAATGGAGAGCAAATGAGTAACATTTGCAATGCAAAAGATGACACTGACAGATGCTGACGGCGTCGCAGAATACATCTGACGCCGTCAGCTCGACCAAAATTTTTGAATCCGACAATTGCGAGGGAAAAATCCAAGTTTTAACCATAACCCTTTTCCCAAACACCCTTGTTGCAGTAACAATGGCATAATGGCTAAGTGGCTTTGATCCCTAAGCCGTCAAGGCTTCCTGCAAGGTCAACCCCCATATGATAACACTATTATTCGCCTAATCTTTAGCCTAGTAAACAAGATTCATAGGCGGTACTTAGCATAGATCAAATTAGTTGGGGTTTTCAGATTGAGAAAGAGGGGAAAACAAAATTGAGCATGAATTAGGACAATTGAATAGACAAAGACCAATGTGTATTACTTACCTTATGGAGATTGACGTGGCGAAATGATGAATTAGAGGTGGGGAAAACGTGGGTGTGTGGTGTGGGGCGGATAAAAATTGTGTAGGGTAAGGAATGAAAGGGATGGTGAGGTATTTATTCGTCTGATCTAGCTTAGCGACGGCATCACACATTATATGCGGCGTCGACCGATTTTTTTTGAAGTAAAGGGTTATGTTAATCCGCCTGGATCAAAAATCTGGTTACTATTTTTGACAAAGATTTTAGTTTTTATTTTAGGATCAATTTGATTAATCCACCAATAATCTCCACTATGGTAAGCAATGCATATGTCAAATTGTCTTTCAATTGTGATCTCAGAAATCCCGGAGTATTGTAGGTGAGGGTTCTTTGTCCCCGGTTTAAAACCGAAAGAACTTTTCCTATCATTAGGAAAGTTGGGAAATGGCACGTGCACCGTTCCAATGAACATGTTTCTAGGGAACATGCGGGGAATGTTGAGACATGAATCAAAGCCAGAATATTGTTCTTTGATGGAGTTTGCCCTACTAAAGGGAAAAGGTTCGAATCATTCCAGCGTGATGTCGATGTATCGCGCGTACACCTTTTTAAGCTTTTTAGGCATATTGTTCTTTGCGATTTCCTCACGGATATTCAACATGAAGTTGTCAGCAAGTCCTAAGAAGGCGTTGTGAGTTTTCCGCATTTGAGCTTCGAGGTGTCTTATTTCCTTTTCTTGCTTGTGGACAAATGTCAACATTACGTCCTCGAATTCATCT